>OY282558.1:344065915-345294261 GCA_958295665.1 Tipula vernalis | reverse complement strand
TATTTGAATCAACTACGATCACATAAACGTTTCCATCCGTACTTTCGAAAATGGTTCAAGATGACAAAAAATGGAATGGTAGTTCATTTACTTTTTGTTTCAACAATGCTTTTGTGTAACGCATAATTCATAAATAGACATTTTAGTGGTTATTCCAATGCACGAATTATTTCTTGAAAATCCTCGTTTAACCGCTGTATTCCAACGAGTCAATTAAATTTTCTAATCTATATTTGATACAAACCTACAAAATTATTGTAGTGTATACAACAATCGGTTACTGACACAAAAGTCTTACCGATCAATTCAATTAGAAACAATTCTATCGTTGCACGACTGCTAAAGTGCTGGTGCATATAATTCGTTCGATTGGTAGCTTGATTCATATCCGACGGTCTGGTTGGTCTTATTTGCTCTTCAACTTGCAATAAAATTCCGCCCATACCTTGCATATAGCTCATAAACGGTACCTATTAATTTTGAAAGTTTACTGGTTTCGTGATTCTGTTGAAGTTCTTCATGAACTTTCGAACGAATTTCACTAATATTATATATGCCACATTTGTTCGTTTGGTTTTTGGAAAATTCAAAAAGAATTAATTTTTCCTTCACTTCCGCACTTAACACTGAAACCTCAAGCCCCGTAAATTTACGTTGCGTTTGAAAAAATAAGATTTTGGTGTTTGTATGATCAAAATTCGTTCTAACTTGTCCACTCCTTCGTCAATGATCTTACTTAGCGCATGTAATACCATTGATAAACAACAGCTGGTACATTTGCCAAACCAAACATCTTTCTAAGGAAGCTATATTGCCTTCTGGTAAAAGGTCCTCGACACTTAACAATATCTCGATGCCAAGCCCGACACAGCCCTAGATAAACGTTGAAGTAAATTTTCCATAACGGAAGATTCGTAAGGGGCATTCTTTTCGTAACATTTATCGGAACATCTAGGTATGTATATAAACATTTGAAAAAGTTTATCCGTTAATTATTAGAACAAAAATGTTCTATTGGGTAATTTAGTTGACCCTCTGAAAAAGAGATGGCGCTGTAATATTTTGCAATGCAAACTTTGGTATTACATACATTTTTGGTTGTCGTTTCATGTACTTTGGCATAGGGAAAGCAAAAACTCAAATTTAATTGAATTTATGAATACTAGATAGTCCAAAAAATAAAAACGTCAACTATTTGTATTTTGTTATTTTATGGTTGTTCTTTTGGGCCTTTCGTCTCGAAATATTATACCCATTAAAGCAGTGATACAATAGGCGATATTAAATGCCTTTAAAGCAAAAATACAAAATTGAACATGGTTCTATTTTGTATACGGCAAATTTTGTTGCCTTTGAGGCAAAATTACATAACCTTAAAAAAAGTGAGTTATTCCAACCAATCAGCACGCTGTATTTTTTTACCTTCGACAAATTTTTGCATGTAAGCAAGCCTTAACACCGCATATAAAAAAGAATACACATCAAAAAAAAATTTTTGGGTCTTTTATAATCCTAACGCAAGCGAAGTTCATTTTAAGTAATTTTCTAAATTTTTTCTAACTATTTATATTGCAATACACAATTTTTAAGAGTTTTTATCACTGAATTGAGAATTCTATTCTTAATAGCTGCTATCGAGAGACTAAATTTAAATTTGTCGCGCTGTTTATTGGTAAACTAAATTTATTTAACATCAAATTATCATGTTTAATTCAATTGTTTAGTGGAAACTTGATACACAAAAATATTTGGGTCTACGTATTTATACGGAGCGCTATCGGCAGCCGCTTTTTATATGACCGCTCTCGATAGCAGGTAAAAAGAATCAACAACTATTTTTGATTCTTTTTAAACCCGCCGTCCGATTCAGGAGTTTTATTTCTGAATACGATACAAATTCGAGAGTATTAGATTGATATTTGGTTTAAATAAGAAACTAACAAATCTGATTCAAATCAAATAAGAATCCCATATTTGCAAATTTATATTATATTCAGAAAGAGCTCCCAGTTTTTCATATAACTATTAAAATAAATCCATTGACGGTAAACTATTAAAATTAATTCTGGATGTTCAGCAATATTTCTGAAAGTCCATATAGGTACGTACTTCAATAAAGGAATTGTTCAAATACCTATTTAATGTAAGGTCTCGAACCGAAGCCACTAGACATCGATTTAGTTGTGGATAACATTAAATTTGCTGAAATGCTATGCTTTTTTACGAAAGCAACACAACTACTAAACTAATTCATTTGACTTCAAAATTTGTAAAAAGGTAGAATTGAATTGTTTCATTTACCCTGACTGTGTTTACCCTGTTTTTAAGAAAATCTGTTTCAATATTTGCTCGTCTATGGCAATTTTGATCTCGAGTAGACGTAAAAGCTAAAATAAACTGCTTATTAGAAAGTCTATCTTTGTGAACACATATTTTCAGCTAGACAACAAAAATGCAACAGTCTTTGTAATAGTTCAAAAATTCCCACAACTTAGGATTCCCAAGGAATTCCGCTTTAGAAGGCCTCCTCCAAACACCTTTTTCACATCAAAAACCCAAGGATAAGAAAGATATATAAGTATTAAAAAATGGACCCATAATTAATAAAATAATACGAAATAGTTAGTAAAGATGACACAATTCCAAACTGATATTCATGTTTTGATTTTTCTTGAAATAAAAATATAAAATCCTGTCAATTGTTCCGGATGGCTACATACATCTTAATAGAAAGATATAGAAAAAATACTCCACTTACGGAGAAAGGAAGAAATACGTCTTTCTCCATTCCCTGTCTCGGCGCCATTTGTAACTGCATGGCTAATATTTCGACCGCACATGTGATCGCACACTGAAATTTGCTGGAAACAACAATAAAGAATACATCGATAATAAAAGTACACGATAATAAAACATTTCAGGATCATTTGTGGCTTGGTTTCGGCCCTCGGTTTTTCTTTGTATACAATACAGTAGGATTCTTAGTGTCGTCAAAACATTTCAGCTTTAAGTCTGAAATGCCATTGGACGTTTAACCCAGGAAAAAGATGCTTTACCCTTAAATTCTGAATTCAAGAAGATTTGGTCGTTGAATTAAACAAAATGTTTGACCCGGGTAGCGGAAGTGCTGTAAAATTTGACATTTAGATGCAAAAAAAGTAATTTTCACTAGTATCTCGAAAACAATAAAATATTAATAGAAACGGATTTATCCAAAAAAAGAGAACATTTCTTAAAAAAGAGGTGATGTCTCATCAATGAGAGTGATTTTGGTCGCCATGGTTTGTTTTTTTGCAACTCAACAACCGATGGATGAATTCTGCTTTTGTTTTTTTCAAATTTGTGTTAATATCTCGATGTCGGATGCAAGCGGCTCGATGTTATCTTTATAAATGTATTTTACTTGTGAAACTTCCCGCCGTTAACATGGAGAAAGAGTAAAACAACGAGCTTTTTCACGTTTTAGGTTGTCGTGCATTGTGTTATTATTTATATCTTGATATTGGCTAACGACCGTTAAAAAGACTAAAACTGTTACATGTTGTGCAATAAGCTGTTCATAAAAGATTTTTTATTTGTGAAAATGCCGCCGCTGAAGTGTGGGAAAAGTTGATTTTTTTTTGTTTTTTCGTTTTATACACCGTGGATTATGTTATTATTTATATCTTGATAACGGCTGTTATACGCAGAAACATTGAGAACAAATTTTAGTTTTTTCTTTATACTTCTAATTATTTTAATTTTTAAGCTTTGTACAAATAGTGGTTAGGACCGCTTTGACCACAAAACTTCTTGAATCTTTTTTTGAGGATTCTTCTAGGGGACCACAGCATCAATATTCAGTAATTTTAGAGGTTTTTGGCGAAAAACGTAAATTAGCGATTTTTTCTTATCTAATGTCAAATTTTTGGGGTGGTCACGTATTTGTTTTCGATTCTACGCCCACAATTTCAGCCTAAAGCAATTTTTTATTGGCTGCGCTTTTATTTTCGATTAGCTAGGTGCCCTGGATTATAAAGGAATCCATACAATTATATTTTAACATTATAACGGTCCTCTAAAAAGCTGTCAATCCAAAGTGTAGTTGCAGGCTACTTTATTTATCGAATTCCCAAATAGGGCCCGTGATTTCATTAAGATGTTCACCCTTATTGTGGTTGTCGCGTCGATTTACAGTCGACACGGTCTTGCTTTGTCGTGACGTTTTTAATTTTGAATTCCGTAAGGTTAAAATTCAACCGAGTTACTGTGAATTTTTTTTTGTTATCTTAGCAACCGTGAAGTACCTATATTTATAAAAAACCTGTGTCAAAGTGACAAAAATTAATGTTTACGTTGCTTTGTGTACATTAAAATGTTAATAAAAGTAAGCAAAATTCGATTTTTTTTTTAGATCTTTAATCAATTAAAATTTGTGTAATAGTGCAGAAGTCAAGTGATTGTTGAATTGTTCATAAAGGAAATTTATTTAAATGAATTAAAATGGCGAAGAAAAATTGGCCGTAGGTACGAGTACATTGGAAAACTTAAGATTAAGATTTATTAAGTGCAACAGTTATCTCATATTAAGGACAGTAATTTTACCAGAAATCTACATTTTCTCTTTTTAATTAATAAGAATATAAGAATAATTATAAAAAAACAAAAAGATTATCAATAATTTTTATAACCCGGCGGCACTGTGCTTTTAAACTTTAAGTAGATGAGTTAAGAATATCAGAAAGAAAAATTAAATTTTACAGAAAAAGTTGAACTTTACAAATTAAAAACCTTCAAAACTTAAACAAAATTGATGGATTCTACAAAAGAATTTGTTTAATTTTTTAGGCAGGTTATTAAATAATGTTGTTTGCAAATATTTAACAGATTTTCTTGATTTTAGTTTTAATTAATGATCTCCAAATCCCAATTCCATAAATAAGATTACTCTGAAATAAAGGGTAGTTGTTGGATCACCTAGGTATTTTGAAATCTTTCTAAATAGACCGGCAATTGAAAGTTTTGTTCATTTTGAAATTCATTTTTTTGTCCAAATAACACCTAGATATGTGAAATTTTGAATTTTTTATTTCTGTATCTTCATAAATTACGTTTAACGGGGTATTTTTATAGAACTATCAATTCCATAGAATTTACATAGAAAGAATTTATTTAGCTCGTTGGCCATATCTTTTTGGTTGGTAACCGGTGTGTTACTATCTTGAAGATGAATATCCTGAGTTCACTTCAGATCCATCAAATAAAGTGTAAGTTTTTGATCGAATTAATTTTGTCTTTTGGTTTTACGCAAGGCACCAAATTTATTTCTCCAATGCTTGTATTCTCTTTCAATTATTTCTAATGCTTATACCTGGTGCGTTGTTTTAGCAATTCGTTCGATTTCGCTGTCATACCCTGTCATTTTAATTTGTATATATGTATGTCATTATTGATTTGTGGTTTAGTTATTTTTGTGAATTTATTTTGCCTAGTTGTAATTTTGGATAATCTCCAATGGGCTGAACCGTAGATTATCTCTGAATCTCTCGTGACAGTAGTTTTAGTGCGTTTAGAGATAATATGATTGGTTTTAAATTCACAGAAAATTAGATTGACGAATCGGTTCCATGGTGATGAATAACCGCATCCAGTGAGCTATCGTTTCCGATAATGTGGTTGCAAATCCAGAAGCTGGTCTTATAACTGTGTTATCTTTATAGTGAAAGAATGTATTTTGATCCAATATATTAATACATTCTTTAGTGAATTTATTTGTTTTATTTGCTAAGGCGATATTGAAGTATCCAACGAGAATATTCTTCTTATTTGAATATTTACTTAGCTTTGGTAGGAAAAGGTCATTAAAGTTGCTAAAATCTGTATCCATTTTAGTTCTTGGATTATAAAAACCATGTACAAATAATTAAGATGTTTTCAATTTAGTTTTTATACATACTTATGTAACTAAATACGTCGCCCTTAAATTGTCTTTAATCTTCTTGGATTCAGCCAGGATTCGTTTGAATTTGTTCGAATTTATTTTTATACTTTGCGCATTAAAATATAAAAGATTCCGGAAATTTCTGGATGTTGCTATCTTCTTGTACAAAGGATGAGACTAACTAGAAACTAGTATGTTTGGAATAATGCTAATTTCTGTTGAGTTATTTACTGGATAAATCATTTTTTTAATTTTATCTTTATTTAAATAAAAATTAACAATCAATCTAAGCGGTCGGTACTCTAATATCGAGTATTTCCTCCACGAGCTCTGATCACATTTATCATTCTTTTTGGCATACTGTGCACCAGGTTTTAAATGTAATCCTGAGGTATCATTTCCCATTCTTTCTGCAGAGCTGATTGAATATGGTCTAAGATTTCTGGAACGACTTCCCTCTACCTTAAACGGCGCCCTTGCATAAATTTGGACCTAATTCTTCATGTGGTTGTTCTTTTGTTATAATTTTTTATTTTTTTTATTCCTTTTCTCTTGTTGTATGCAGGCTGATAACAAAGAGGTTAAAATGCAACAAAGGAAAACGGTAAATTCAAATTTTATAGTTTACGAATATTTAAATAGGATCACTTGATTATAACCATTTGTTTGTTTTATACTTTCAAAAAGTGAAGCGATTGATAATTATTTAAATTGGGTGTTTTCTAATTGCTGCGGCTTATTTCTCGGCGTTATTAATAATTTTTTCCGTGTTAAAAAAATGGGTCGAGGTAAAACGTTGACAAAGGAAGAAGCTAGCAAAATTGTTACATTTAAGCAGGAAAATTATTCTAATCGGAAAATAGCGATTAAAATTGGCCGAAATCATGTGACAATCAAAAATTATTTAAACGATCAAGAAAATTATGGAAAAAACCGTAAAGGGCGCACATAAAGAGCAACAACAGAACGAGAGCGTACGTTAATTTTACGCGCAGCGTCGAATTCTGCCGCCACCGCTCGCAAAAGCAAGGATAAAGTTGGAACTTCAGCTAGTATCTGGAGAGTACGCAGAGTAATTAAACAGTGTCCGCATCTTAAACGCAAGAAACTTATGAAAAAGCCTCATTTACTTCAGCGTCATAAAGATGCTAGATTAGAGTACTGCCGGGGACATTTCAATTGGAAGGAGGAATGACATCAGGTGATATTTTCTGATGAAAAAAAATTCAACTTAGATGGACCTGATGGGTTTCAGTATTACTTCCATGATTTGAGGAAATATGAGCGATTTCTGTCTCGTCGTCATACCGCAGTTGGTGCCGTCATGGTATGGGCTGCAATTTTTTTTCATGGCGCCATCGATTTGGTTGTTCCTGAAGGTCGGCAGACCTCAACGGTTACATCGAAGTCTTAGAAATATAGAAAATTTAGTTCCAAGGTTTTATGGCCAACGATGGATTCTTCAACAAGTAACGCGCCCATCCATACAGCAGGACGTGTTAAACAATGGTTTGCCCAGAACAACTTGTACTTTCTGGACTGGCCAGCTCTATTTCCAGAACTCAACATACATAATCGAGAGTTTGTGGGGATGGTTATCGCGCAAAATTTATGCAGAAGGAAGGCAATTTGAAAAAAGAGATGGATGATTTGCTGCAATTGAAGATGCTTTCGAGCAAATCCCATTAAATTATGTACAAAATCTGTTTAATTCCTTACCAGATAGAGTTTAGAAGTTGTACGCAATAATGGAGGACCCACACATTATTAACAATAAAAAAAAAATTTTAATCAATCGTTTCATTAGCTATTTTTACTATTTTTACAGATGGTTATAATCAAGTGCTCATTTTTAAATATGTATTCGCAAAATAAGAAATTTGAATTTACCGTTTTCCTTTGTTTCATTTTAACCTCTTTGTTATCATCCAGCATACAACAAGAGAAAAGGAATAAAAAAAATAAAAAATTATAACAAAAGAACAACCACATGAAGAATTAGGTCAAAATTTAAAGTGGTTATAATCAAATGCTCGGGAGTGTATATACATATATATATATATATATATATATATATATATATATATATATATATATATATATATATATATATATATATATATATATATATATATATATATATATATATATATATATATACATATATATATATATATATATATATATATATATATATATATATATATATATATATATATATATATATATATATATATATATATATATATATATATATGGTGAAAAATACGTCAAATCACAAATTTGCTATATGGGACCGGAAGTCGTGTTTAATTTTTTTATTTTTTATGTTTTGAATTGGTAGTACTAGTTAAAATAACATTTTGTAGAAAATTATTTTTTGTTGTTTTTGTTGTTGTTTAAAATACAGGGTGTCAAATTTTGAGAAAAATGATAAACATGATGTTGTGTTTATGGCTATAAAAGGAAAAATAAATATCCGATATTTATGATATAGGGCTCGTTTTAAAGGTAAGTTAATACGGATTAATAAAAAAATATAAAAATGGTTAGTTCTTTAATTTCTTCATTTTCAAATTTCCCGCCAACTAATTAACTAATTTACGCTCGACCGGATAATGTAATTGTTTAAAATAATTTCGTCGATCTTTAGTATATACTTACTTCTAATAGAAAATTAAAAAGCAAAGAGGAAAACATTTGTAACAGTCCGTTCATAAACTACGTCAAGTTATTTTGGGCCATTCTTAACTCCGTCTCTCTCACTCCTTCATCTCAAGTCGTCACAAAACTGAATATGTGAGCAATGCTGTAAGCACTTAAGAACATGAAGTAAGTGGTATATTAAAGAAATACGCCTCTAATGATATACCTGCAAATTATTGTATTATGTCTTATGTAATATCCCATAACAGTAACTTCTTATAATTACATGACGTCATCTTTTATGAAATTCTCCCTGTCCCAGCCTAAACGTGACGACAATCAATACTCCTTCCCCAAACAAAGGCGTAACGTAGTTTAGGGATAGCTCATAAAGCTATTGGTAAAAACATAAATTTTGGTATGAGTCATTTATTTTGTTAGTTCCAACCCTAAAAATGCGTCCCAAAATATAACGTTCAAGTACATAAACCGAACCGTAATCTTTTGGAACAAAATTACGCATATTTAAAAATTTAATTATAAAAGAAGGGGTAGGTAGGCCTGTAAAACAACATAAATATAACAAGTGGTTTTTGTTAACATTTTTTGGTATAAATTAGTGTTTAAATTAATATTTCAGTTAGTTTAACTTGTGAAGTTGTATTTAAATCATTTGCTTATTTAAATAACATCAAAAGTATTTCAAATAATAAGTGTAATAATGGTTGGCTACAAATGTTCTAAAAGTTTAAGAAATATTAATGATTATATTAAAATTCGTTTGCCGCGCTTGATTCATGGAACTGAAAATTGATCGATTTGTACATCATGTTATTACCGGGTGACTAATAACCGTCAAAAAGTTGAAAACGAGGTATCACCGGTTAATAATTCATTAAATTCACCTGTTACTCCGGAGACATCATCAACAGTCAATGACGAGAATATTTCGAGTATGAGTGAAAGTGAGGAATGCCAAATAAAAAGTGCTATCGTTCGTTTATAAACAATATTCAAATAGTGAAGATTATATAACATGTAAATTTTAACCGTATAAATATCTTTAGATGTCTTCCTTGTTTTGTAATAAATTTTTTTACTGTCAATATTTTTTGTTTTAAATTTAATTTTGAATCACAAAAACGAATGAAAAAAATAACCTGGAAAAATTAAATAAAATCGAGTTTTTGTAAGTGGACCAAAAATCTACCATTCGATTTTTGAAATTTTCAAAATAGGTGGAGTCATACTTAAACGTATTTTGCACGAAAACGAAAAATGTTACTAGCGCAAGTTTTTAGTATGTTCAATAGAATTAAAGGATGTAAAACTAAAAAAAAAAAAAAAATTGGACGATCATTGAGAAATTCAAAAATAAAATTTTGGCGGGAAATTTGAAAATGAAGAAATTAAAGAACTTACCATTTTTATATTTTTTTATTAATCCGTATTAACTTACCTTTAAAACGAGCCTTATATCATAAATATTGGAATATTTATTTTTCCTTTTATAGCCATAAACACAACATCTTGTTCATAATTTTTCTCAAAATTTGACACCCTGTATTTTAAACAACAACAAAAAATCACGTTCTAGAAAATTTTTTTTTTAATCAAGACTACAAATTCAAAACATAATAATCATAAAATTAAAACATGACTTCCAAAATTTGTGGTTTGACGTATTTTTCACCATATATATGTATATATATATAATATATATATATATATATATATATATATATATATATATATATATATATATATATATATATATATATATATATATATATATATATATATATATATGTATATATATATATATATATATATATATATATATATATATATATATATATATATAAATATATATATATATAAATATATATATATATATATATATATATATATATATATATATGTATATATATATATATATATATATATATATATATATATATATATATATATATATATATATATATATATATTTATATATATATATATATATATATATATATATATATATATATATATATATATATAAATATATAAATTCTAAAGTTAACATTTTCTAAGTGTATTTTCTGGGTACAGTTATCTTATTTTTCGGTTTTCAAAACAACAATTTTAAACTATCTTTTATTATTTTATTCAATTGTATATCATTTATCCCTTCACAATTAGAATGAAAACTGTCTACAATTTTGCTTAACCCTTACAATTTATTATTATAAATTTTATTATAAATTTTAAATATAAGTAAAATATTAAATAATTAAACAAATAATTTCGCTCAAACTAAAATTTCATTGACAAACAATGACATTTTATCGAAAAACGTCGTTTGATATCGATAATCATAATAACAATTTCGGCAGTCGATGTGATATTGACATCGTAACAACAACCACTATAAGGGTGATTTTTCATGAGACCCTAAAAGCGTTTGTAAATACAAAAAAATGCTTTTAAAAATTCAATGGTCTTCAATTGGCAAGTTATTAATAAAAATACAATATTTGTTTGCATTACCTCTTCAAAAATACAAAAATACTGAGATATGACCTACCGTTAAAATTACACGATTATTAATACCGATAGGATCGTTTCAATAAAGGGTTACCTAATATACAGAATATAATTTTAAATTTCAGTGAATGAAAAATGTGATTTTTGAATAGTGTAATTGATGTTATTAGAATTCAATTATAAATTAAATTAAACACCTAAAACAAGAAAAAAAACATTAATTGTTTCAATATAATTTATTAATTAGAAAAAAAAATGTTTGAGAATATTAAAATATATATCAGCCAAAAATGTAAAATCAAAGCTTTTAAGATATCAAAAATAAATTTAAATTTTTCAAATTAAATTTAATTATAATTATTTTGTGGTTAACCGTAAAAGCAGCGCAAAATACGCGTATGACAGAAAGATTTTTAATGACACAGCCAAACATAAAAATAATTTCATTAATTTGACATAACACTCGAAAACTTTATAATTATATATTTACATAATATGTACATATAGTTATTTATCTAATAAAATTAGATGTGTCAAAAAATAAAAATTAAAAATTTCATTTTTATTACTGTACATTATTATAATAAAGGATAATACTTTATTAGTCTCGTTAAAAAAAAATAGCTCCGAAGAGTGTATAGTTATGTGAAGGAAATGTTTTAGGTACATAAATATGTGTACAGTGATGGGAAAATGGTAATTTGATGGGTAATGATTTATATAAGTTTTACCATTACTGTATAAGTTTATGTATTCGGTATGTACACATAATTTTTATCCACCACTTTGTTTATATAGAACGTTCTGTATCTCGATATGTACCTAGGAGTATGTATGTACGTACATCACATAAAGTTTTACTTTTATATCGCACTCGGTGTAATGTTGAAAATTTTTATGGGAAATTCATGCATACATACGTAGGTACACATTATGTAAGTATGTATGTATGTCTATATTTAAGGAAGGACGAGGAGTGTACATTTTTACTGTATGTCGTACCATATAGATACATACATACATACATATACAAATATATGTATTTTAAGGATAATAGATTTTTTTTATCTCGTAATTTTTATGATGTATTTATGAAAAAATTGTATATTACATTAAGGATGAACGAGGGAAAAAAATGAGATGTTGTGAGTGATGTTACACATAAATTTTTAAATATGACAAGTTATGAATGTCGAAAAAATGGATGTGCTCTGTCTAATTTCAATTAAGCGATATTATGAAGGTTTTTTTTTTATCTATGTACATGTACATATACAAAGTACATATTTCCTTTAGTCGTAACGATGCCACTTAAACAAAAAACAACAGTAATATTTTTGGTGCGGTGGCAGCGAGGAAATTTGCGGTTAGATTGTGGCCGATTTCGTACATCGAGATGACAATTATACATATCTTATTATCTATACGTAATCTTGTGTGGAACAGTTATTTATTTATGGTATTGATTAGCATATAAAACGATACATAGATACGATACGTAGATATAAACATACATAAGATAAATTAAATTTTTTTTTCTGTTGTTTTATTTTCATCCCCTTGAGGTGCATCGTTATTAAAAGTTTATTATTTTCTAAACAACATATAAATCATAAAATTGTTTTTTTTTTTTTTTTGTTTGTTTTGTTTATTTATTTTATTCTTCTGTGAACGTGAATTTTGTAGTTTTTTACTATAGTTTTGCAATAAGCTCGATTCCTCTTGTTTTGGTTTTATATCCATTCAATGTTTGTATTATTTTATTGTTAAAAGGTTTGAGGATGGCATTAGAGAATTTATATACCATTTGTAAACTATTATGAAAAATGTATGTATGTTTGTACGTTATTATTATAATATTTTCTAGTTTACAATACACGTATGTATATTTATGTTGCATTGTATTGTGGGTGGGAGTTTTGAGGTTTTTCGAATTTGTTTTAATGTTTAGCAGAAATAAAAGATAATTAGGAAATTGTTGAGTTGAATTTATGAATTTCTATACTAGACTAACTAAAATCAATATTTGTTTTATGACGGGATGATACCAACATTGGTTGGGGAATATTATACATATATTTATCAAAACAAATTTTATTTTTTATTATCATAGTACTCGTAGTCCAATCAATAATGAACCTTTTTGCATTTTCTCCTATTTAAAGTCTACCGCTCCGGACAAACTGATAAACATTTTCAGGTAACTGAATGAAGAAAAAGATAGAAACATGTTTTGGTTGCGCTTTTCCAACTTTCAAATCCATATTGGTTGTTTATTTTTACTTTTGCTCGCTTAAAATCGCGTTTTAATTTATTCACTTTGATTCTGTAATAATAATTTAAAAAATGTTGTTAATTGACTCTGACATCTCGAAAAACAAACAATAGGAGTATATTTTTCACAGTTTTAATATAAAATTGACGCTCTGCTCCGCCACAGTGAAGGCTTCATTTTGTTTTTAATTTTTTTTTACCTGAAAACCATAATCGGCAACGCCGCAAAAATTCCTAACTTTTGCAGAATTTCCACTTTATATTTTATACGTTTTTCAAAGCCCATTATATAAGGAAGTATCCAAAGCTAAATCATTTAACACCAATTTTTGAAAATGTCTTAAAACGTTATAAAACGAAATTATTATCTTAACATCACTTTTATATTCTTTTTAGTAGCCAAACCGATTAATACCGACTTATCGAGCAAATTTCTCATAAATTTAACATTTGGAGAAAAATACCTGAATTCACAAATTATATATATATATATATATATATATATATATATATATATATATATATATATATATATATATATATATATATATATATATATATATATATATATATATATATATATATATATATATATATATATATATGTATATATATATATATGTGTGTGACCGGAAGTCATGTTTCAATTTTATAATGTATGAGTAAAAAATAATGTATGAATTATGATTTTTGTTGTTGTTGGTATTTAAGATATAGGATGTTAAATATTTCAAAATTTCATGCACATGGTGATGTATTTAGTGCTATAGATCATTGCTATAAATTAACTCCCAAAATTATTTATCATTGGAACAATAAACAAGTAGGAGAAAACAGCTTCATTATAATATCAGATTGTCTTCACCATGGCACTATAGTGGTTTACTTGTTCATCGAAAAATTGGTAAAGTTTTTGAAAACTAAAATTCCCGATTTTAGATAAAATTTGTTATATTACTGATAGTGCACTAACATATTATAAAAAATAACGGGCGAGTTCACGGTCAACTCGCAAAAGTATTATGTGAAAACCTTTATGTATCAGCAAGTATCCATTGATTCATTTCAAGCCTCTTCGATGGGCCTGAGAAACCAATGCAGATAGAAAGCTGTCGTTCGCTCAGTATTTAAATTGCGTTACATTTTTGATTTAAAAATTCAATAAGTTGTTTTATATTGGGTTTGGAGGATGAACCGTACCAACATTAATTGTTTAATTGAAAATTAAAATTTATTTGTTGACAAAGAAAAATGCAAACGACTAAATTTCAGTATGGCCGTATGGTCTCTCCATTACTCATACACGGAAAACTTGTTAAAGATTTCATATTAAAACTATTGTGAATGGTTACGGCAAACCCAGTGAACAAAGCAAAGTGGCATGGCTGAGCACATCGAATTCGTTTCGAATTTTATTCGAATCTGTTTACCACTTTTATAGTTTTTGTTTCCTATACTCACCGCATAACCAAACTTAGCAATAGCATGAGCAATACTAAACATACCGAATACCGATGATATAAATATTTACATAAGTATGTTCCAACCAATCGATCTGTCGCCATGTTTCATTTTTGTGACGTCACTTCGAGTTATATATTTCGTAACATTGATTCCGTTTGGTTGAGATTTGTGCTTTTTCTATCGTGTACAGTCGTTGAAACTTATTGCCATTTCCAAAACCTAAAAATATTCTTATAAAACAAAACCAATTCGCAAAAAAAAAATATCGAAATTAACTCAAAAAGACGTCACGCTGCGCGTGCTTTCAGCTGTCAAATATACCTTGCCATATTTCTATCATGCCAAATACCGATTAAACAATTTCAAAATTATTATTTTATTATCCATCAATGTATAAGTGTCATTTTCACAGCCCGCTGAGATGTATAATATTTAATACTTAAAGCAATGCCGTCTAGAATATACAAGCCATACTGCTAAAAGCAAAAATTATTTTTTTTTAATTCAGCGACATAACCTAGATGGCAATTAACATTCGAAAAATGAAAGAGTTGAGAGAAACAGAGAATAAAACATTTCAAAAATAAAAAAATTATTTAGTATTATCTCATGCGTACAAAAGGAAGGTTGTACATATTTTTATCTCTGCTAATTTTCTGCATAATTTAAAACTAATAATATTATTAATAAAATAATGATTTAAATATAAATAAATATTAACTAAAAATATAATATGAGTTGGAAAAATTTATATGAACTATTTTTTATTAATAATTTTAAATTATGAAAAAATACACGACGTACAACCTCCCTTTCTTGCGCTTGGATTAATACTAATTTATTATTTTTATTTTTCACATGTTTTAATCTCTTCGTTTTCAAGTTTTGTTCTCTTTCATTTTTCTTGCATTAATGCCATCTGCAGAAGATTAATGGAACTGTCGACATAAATTGAGTGACGTAGACAGTAGTATGGCTTGTATATTCTAGACGGCATTGCTTAAAGTATGCGTGTAATTCTGTTTGTTTCTGATATATTTCCATTTCACTTTTTTGAATCACTTACACTATACATGCATGATTTTTTTGTCTTTCCATTTTAATCTAACGGAAATTATAATTCGAATTATAATAGTGTGCAAGTTCGGTGTATTTTGTGTTCGTTTGTATATAATTTATGATTTCGTTCGTACCGGATTTTCCGTTCCTTTTTTTACATGCAATTATTGACTTACCCCCGCTAAAGATGTTTTCACATCAAAAACAAACAGCATGCCGACGTCGATTGTGAGTGGCATTTTCACACAACAGCTTAGGGAAAGGAACCGTGCGATGAACTAGGTGGTACTATCAAGAGACTGGATGCCTTGAAGACTAACTTCCAGCAAACCAGTAGATTCGAAATATTGAAAACAATAAAGGGAACTCGCGATTTTCACACAGTCATTCCTTCAAAGGAAGGCTACTTAAATTTTAAGAAATATTCCAATAGTGAAGTTTAAATTGTTACTGTCAATATTTTTGTCTTTATTTTGTAATAAAATATTGTTTGTAAATAATTTTTGTTTTAAATTTCATTTTGAGATACAAAAAATTTGTAGATTGTTATACTTAAACGTATTTGGCAAGAAACCGAAACATATCACCTTAATTTTTTGGTGTGTCTAATGAAACTAAGCGCCAGTAGCACACATTGAAAATGAGCGACGAGAACAAATTTTTCTTTTTCCCCTAATTACGGAAGAAAATTCTTAAAATAGTGAAAACCGGATGTTTTGAATTAATGATAGCTAAAATATCGTGCTTTTACCAAAAATAAAATATACAATTTTAACAAAAACTGTTGAAATTTCACTTTTTATTTTTAGTGAATGTACGATATTTTAGCTATCGTTAATTTTAAACATTATGGTTTTTCCTATTAAAATTTCCTTACATAATTTGGTGAAAAAGGAAACGTTCGGTATCGTCGCACGTCCTCAATGACTACTAGCCTTAAATGAGGCAATTTTGAAAAGGTAGAAATGAAAGAGAGTACCATTTTTATTTGGATAATAAGTCTTTTTTTCTATAGCAATAAATACGAAACCATATGGATAAAATTTTAAAATATTTGCACCCTATATCTTTAAAAACAACAATGTCATGTTAAAAATCATAAAATTAAAACATGATTTTCAAATATTTGTGATTTGTTGACGTAATTTTCAAAATTTTTTAATTTTTTATTTTACTTTATTGGACAATACATATTCTGATCCGCGGAAGTTTACACTTCCGGTTGGCCGATTTTTACTAAAATTCACTGGGACCTCCCAATTTATGAAACAACTTAAATATGAAGTTTCAGTTCAATTGGTTAAAAAATCTGGGCTGTTGAGAGTGTCATGAGCTCCACTTTAAAATCCAATTTTTTGGACTTAGGGGACCCCAAAACGGATAAACCAACAAAAATTCCAAAGTCGAAGGTTTCATGGTTACTTTATTTTAACAAGGTAAAAGATAGTAAAAGTGCAGTATACTATAGATTTTGTTTTATTAATTTCAAAATTAATTTGAATTGTTTTCAAAAGCCAAGCAGAAAATGCCGCTTCTAAATTATTCTTATAAGAATTTAATAGCGGGCTTGGAGATTTGGAATTGGAACAGAGCCTGGATGCATCTCAACTACCCTACCTAAAATTCAATATGTATACCTATTTTTAAGTCCAAGATGGTATGACGAAAAATTATTTACCGTTAGGTCTACCGTTAAGTCAACAGGGGCAAAAAAATTAATCTGCAATTCGAAATTACAGTTAAAGGCTTTGAGTTAAGATAAACTTCAACTTGACAGATTAAGTGTGATATTCTGATCGATTATTGCCATAATCCGGTAAAATTTGAAGATAAACTTGTTGATGTGTTCAAATATTTTGCTTTATTTTTTTAGCATCTAAAATTTTGGAAGAGAATGGCCCCAAAGAATCAAACAATCGAGTTAACCCTAACAATATGTTTCTCTAAATACAAGTAGTTTTCAAAGAAAATTTAGTGAAATTCATTTCGAATTCATCGGTTCACGAAATACTAACTGTGTGTTCACAAACCAATTTTTCCTCCAAACCTTCGGTCAAAATTTTGTCTATATTATACACACATTGGCAAAAAATAATAAAATACAGAAAAACTGTATGTGTTAGTATGTACTTGCCAGAACTATCTTGATGTAAATAGAGCCGTCGTGTAAAAATTAAACTTAAAATAAGGGACAAAGGAACACTAAACAATAATTTATTTTCATAGAATTGGTATGAAAAGACGAAAAAACATGAATTACTTACTCGTCTTACTCGTTTAAAACACAGATTCTCAACATTCGCAAAATAAGGGAAATTTAATTAAAAACCGTTCTATTTAAACGTATTTAAAAGAGATAATGTACAAAAATTCAATTTAATAAAAAAAAGTAAGAAAAAAGACAACACGTCTCTGCTCAACAATCGAAATTAAAATAAATCCAAAAGAGCGAAACCGAAAAAAAAGATCAAAACAATGAGCGCGAAGAAAATTCAAAAGAACAATAGATTGAATACTGCACATTTTTTGTGTTAAGGAAAACAAATTGAAAGTCAAAATATTGTTCATATCTTTTGTATAAAGTGGTACCATTTTTATTTTTATTATTACAGATATTTGTTAAATATTTTATAATATAAATTTCATTGAAATGTTTTCATTTAATCTTATTTTAAGCTAAGCCGATAATTTTTTTTTGTACAAATCAATTACAAAATAAAAACATAAAGACAAGGCAAATTCGTAATCTATAGCTTAAATCTTGTGCCGTTTGAGTTTTTTCCGTGGTTCATTTTTATTAAAATTAACACTAAAAAAATCTGACATATTTTAGCTGTCATGTAATCGATCTATAGAAAGATGTTCGAATTCAAATTTGAATGAAGGCAATGCAAGAGATGATTATTATATTGTATATAAATTTCGATTTATGAGTTTATCACATATACTACAAAAACTAAATTTTCTAAAGTTCAGAAATACTTTATTTAACAAGACGATTTTCACTAAGAAAGAAACATTTTCATGATTCGATTTTGTATAAAAATAAAACAAAAGCTCAGAATTCTACTAGACTAAAAATATAAATGAAGACAACCGTTTTCCCATATAGTTTCAAAATGAAGAAAAAATTGTACATACAATACCTTATGTTAAGGCTCTTTTTTATACAGTACGCTCTATACGTACGAACGAGATTTTGGTTGGTAAACCCACAGTAAAGCTATTTTAATTTGTGCAAACTAAAGTTGCCGGTACATTTTAGACAAACTGACAAACATATTTTCCGATAAACAATAAATGTTGTTGGATAGTACGGTCCAATGATTATTTGGATGGAGACTTAAAAATTAATTGGATACCACCAGAACTAGGTAGTGGTACTGTACTGTTTTTGATAACATAATTGTAAATTATTTCCATATGCCCCAGGGGCCAATACTCAGGTTGAGGTACCGAAATTTTCACTTTATCATTAATTGCAAAGTTTTAAATTTATTTGCCACCAAATTATTTCACTTATGAGTTTAATTGCGGCAGGGTTTGTAATTTATCGCAAATCTGTATAAAATTAATGCTCCTATATATCCCAGGCGGAAACTCTGAATTTTCTCCAACCAAATTAAACTCCACTCTAAAAGGTTGGATCTCCTAAAATCCCGCAACTTTTTAATTTAAATTATAATTCTGGAATATCCTTCGAGAAATAAAAAATTTATTGCCACAATTTTAGAATTTAAATTCCTTTAAGATCTACATAGTTTGAAATTTTAAAAATTGAAATTTTAATATTACGATTTTATATACATTTTGGAAACCCAATTTTGGAAAATTTAACAAAATAGATTCGCAAGAATAAATCTCTTCAGAAAAACTTACAGTTTCAAATTTGCAAATTTATTCAACGTTCCTATTTTTATCGTTCCTCTTTAAAACAAATTATTCATTAGAAAAATTTCAATTGAATATACGAGTAAGTTGTTGTGCTGAGTCAACAGTTATTTTCTTCCAAAGAGCTTTTGATTAAGATTATTAATTCTCGAAAAACGGATTTGTCCTTTATCATATTTGACCATCCATTATAATATAAATCCACTTTAACCGTACGAAAATGTATCCGTAGAATCACATCAAACGAATTCGAAGCAAAATATCAAAATCACAAATACATAGTCAATTACATTGTTCAACAGCTAATTCACTTTTCACTCGAAAAATGAAATAAAAAAATAGGAAGAAAATCCTTTTAACTTAACAAGAACTGCAAAAAAAAGAATCATGCTAAATTGACAATATTGAATGATTATTATAAATTTTTTGTATGTTATCAAACTGCACAAAAAAAAATCAATTTTATTATGAAACCAGTAGCAGTATATTATTTGGATACTTTCCAAAAAAAAAAAATTAAAAAAATCGGAAAAAACGGAAAATTCTGATAAAAAATAAAATTATTTATGGTAAAATATAATTTACTGTTTGATGTTTCGAAACAAAGCGAGCGCACACAAAAAATAAAAAAATCAATATTTTAGTATGTACTTGAAAAATAGTGAACATTCTCCCATTCAATTAACCAAATTATTTTTGAAATACTCCCGGTAGATTGACCCGACGTTTCCGGATGGACCGTTTTTGTAATTTTCAAAAATTGCTTAATAACAACACGAAATAAAAAAATAAAAAATGTTTGAGATAAGAGACATGCTTTTTAAATATTTCTAATAATTTGATGTGTCATAAACAAACTTTAAAAATAAAGAATAGATAGATAAAAAATAAATGATGAAAAACTTACCTTGAAAAGCTTCAAATACAATAAATGTAACTTTTCAAATGTCATCAGTTTCTTATTTTTTTTTTTTTTTTTTTTTTGGAAAAAACATTAGCAATACATTTTGGTAAATTATGTATGATGGTAGCTTTTTCATTTCTACTTAGTGGTTTATTCTTATCTATAACATTTTTTTCCGCTCGTAATTGAAAAGCTTTTTTTGTTTGTATTATACTGTGGTTTGCTGTCAAATTAGGTATGTTCAATTTTTTTATAGAGGGAGGTCAACTTTTTTTTACGGAGAATTTACTAATACCAGAATATTTCTTAGAATTCTGAAAATAGATATTTATTTTTATTTATTTATTTTAACCAATTATTATTGAAAAATACAAAATATAAAGATAAAAAAATATGGCTAAGAAGATTGGATCATATTTGCCTAACAAACAATTTTGATTATCCACCTTTATAGTGTTAAAAGTTAAATTTAATATAAAGATAAAAACGCAATTCTTCAAAATATTACAATAATTATAAAAAGAAAAAACCAAGATAATTTGCAATACAGCATTGAAAAAGAAAAATGGAATTATACAATATAAAACAAAAATTATTTATAACAAACATAAATCCAACATCTTTAAGGGGACATTACACCTTCAAATTTTAAAAAATGAAATTTTTTCAAACATTTTTTTTTAATGGAATAAAAAGAGATATCTTAATGAAACTTTCCATGGACATTTTATTTAAGTCAAAGCATACACAAAAAAATTTTTTAGATTTTTTTCCGCCCCTTGTCGTCTGCTAAGGTAATTTTCTAAAAAGACCGAAAATTCGCGGCGTGCATCAGAACTGCTCTCAGAAAAGTCTGCAAAAAAAACGGGGTTTTATTCAGCATTAAATCGCCCTTGGAATGAACTAAAAGGAAGAAAATAGTCTAAAAAATAACAAAATGGCGGCATTATTTCGAAAATGGAGCTTTTTTGTCCCCGGCAATTTGTTGTAATTCAAAAAATTGAAAGCCGATTTTCCCTTCCGTAGTTCATTCTGAGCAGAAATATGTGTAGATCAACGTGTTAAAATTTTAGAACGATTGGATAAGTAGTTTTTTCTCAATCTTGCACGCCAACTTAAAAAACGTCATTTCGAGATAATCGAATTTAAAGTACAGCGAAGTAGACCAAAACCGTAGAAAAAAGACTTTGACGCGCTCCGTAATAAATACAATAAAATTTTTTTTGTTGACATTTTCATGTTTATATTGTTAAAATCCTGTTCTAAAACGTTCATTCTAACATATTCGATCATAAAAAAAATTTCGATTTTTTAAAAATCTGAAGGTGTAATGTCCCCTTAATTTCAAATAACCAGTCTTTCACAAACGTGTGTGCATCGTGTGTAATAGGCGGCAATCGATTAAAAATGTGGGCGCGAAGATGAGAAAATGGCAGTACAGCGTAAATGTTAATATCGGTAACTATTCGTCTATTCGCTGACTGCTTCGCAAAAAAAATAATAATAATCTCAAGACTTTAAAAATATATAGACATCTTGTAACTTTTGAAACAAGGTAGCCACAGCTGAGGCGACACAACCAAAACAAAACTTTAATAGAACATTGACTGGCCAACAGTTATTAACAATTAACTTGATTTTTGACTGCTTGAACATGTAATTTCCAATTTAAATTTGCATCAACATTCAATCCTAAATATTTAAATAAAAGAACATTTTCAATTTTAGTTCAAAAACTGTTGCAATTACGTAACTTATAATTACGTGCATGATAAAAAATCTCCGAAATAAAACTTCGATATGGGTCACCAGTTAATTTGAAGAGCATCAGCGTAGTTTGTTTACTTAATAGCAGAGAGTGATTATCAAACCATGTGCGTTGATTTTTCTTGTCTGGGTTTATATGGTTAGTTAGTTCAGTAACAGTCTAATAAAAGTAATTTATAGCAATGAGGTCAGCAAAATTAATAATTTTACCATTTAAGGTTAAGTTAAAAATTGAATTGATGTAAACTAAAAACAAAATAGGACCACGAACAGAACCTAGTGATTTACCTATCCTAACCATAAAAGCGCGGTTATTGAGATAAGATTCAAACCATTTCTGTAGTACACCTCTAAATCCAATGGACTGAAGCTTACGCAAAAGTAGCTTGTAATATCGATGAAGACTGCACCAACACTTCGTCTCATTAACATTAATATGAATTCTATTTAAGAAATCAATTAGAGCAGCTTTAATAGAAAGCAGAAATAAATGTTTTAAACAGAGTTTGGTAATCTTCAAAATTGTTCGTTGTAAAGCAATAGACCGATAATTATCTTTAATACTGATATCACCTTTTTTAAATATCGGGATAATAGACGCAGTTTTTAACTAATTAGGTTTAAAACCTTTAAAAAACATTGGTTAAAATCGCACTAAAATTGGTGATATGCTTTGAGCCGTAAATATCGCGTTTTAGCATATCACGTTTAGTACCATATCGCGTTTTGTACCATATCGCGTTGTGTACCATGTCGCGTTGAAATATCACGTTTTCAAATATTCCGTTTTGTACCATATCCCGTTTTGAAATATCGCGTATTGAAATATCACGTTTTGTACTTAATCGCGTTTCGAGCTGATCCCTTTTAGTACATAAGTAAATCAGCAGCTTGATTTAACATTGATACCATATGCGTTAAAATCTTGGTGGGATTACTAAAGCCCAGTACTCCAGAGAAATCAAATGACGAAATTATTTATTCTAATTTACTGTTGTAAACAATTACCAACAATAGCTATATCAATTTTAACTAAAGTATGATCAGAAATATATAAATTATGCAATGTTACTTCCAATGTAGTACGATCATTAACAGGGGAAAAACAATGATCAATGCTGCAGTAGCTGTGTGACAAAAATCCATTCGACGACAACATAAATATGTAATCATTACTGGAAGGTGGAAAGTTCAAAATATCAATGTTTATATCACCACCAATAATTAAATTTTGGTTTTTAACTTTCGAGATGAAATTTAAAAATTCATAAACAAAAGTTGATACTGGAATAAATTATAACCGATAGATACAAACAAAAATATAATTTTGATTATTTAATTTCAAAATGTGAATTTAAAGAAATAGTTTCATAAGCACATTGTAAATTTGAGTCGTAAAAAAACACAAACACCGCCCGCTCTATAGTTATTGTTACAATATCTAATACATTCATAATGGAGACGATTAAAATAATTTAGCTCATTATCATATATCCATATTTCCGAAAGAAAAAGAAAAGATGGGTATTCATTAAAGGTAAGCATGAGCCTTTATTTTGAAAATGGTGCAAATTCATATTGCGTCGAAATTGGTTTTAGCCGAATTCGGTAACAAATATTAATAGGCCAAAACAAAATAATAATGTATATAAAAAATGCAGAGTCCAGTTGTGGTAGATGTTATTCAATACAAATTTTCTACACATTTTTATTGTAAGGACATTGATTCCTACAAAATAAACGCGGAATCATAGAAACAGCAATCTCAAAACCAAATCCCTTTTATATCCCTCAGCATTAAGTTTTATAAAATAATATTACGGTGGCAAATAATTGGATTTTTCATCGATGTGTGCATAGTATAAGTACATATACTACTTCCACGTGAAGTTCATCGATGAAGTGTTATGATGGCGAAATTGATATCGTTATGAATTTTTACAAAATACAAATGTATGTACGAATAAATACGCCGAATGTCATCAATCGCCGAATCATCCATTTCTAACCGTAGATTGAATAGCTACGTTTAGCTGCTGCATACAACCATCGATATTTTTTACCAAACATTTGATCCAACATTAATTTTGGATCACAAATGGTGATCTAAAAATTAGTCTGAACTAATCGCTGGCTAATAAAACTTAGTTGAACTAAATTTTATAAAGCGGTAAATATTGTTACGTTTTTGCCTTGTCAATCAAGGTTCGAATCACTGGATTGTTAATAAAAACAAAACAATTCAATTTATTACCAACGAATTGATTTATTTCGTACCAAAAATTAATTCAGCAGAATTTACTAACGATAATTCGCAAAATCACTTTATTTTAATATTCGCACAATTTTACTTTTCAAAACACTTTTTAAACTACTTTTTCCTTTTTAATCTTCACACTATCCCTTACCATATACTAATAATCCAATTTGACTTCGTTTGCCTTTTTATATACACAAACCAAACTTCTAGAAATTTCATGACTTTTCCAGTAAAAGCCCTAGGTGTCACCGTCACACTACCCCTCACCTAAGCCGGTTCGCCCCTAACCGGCCCGAAATCACTTCCTCTGGTTAGGGCTAGCCTCTCTAAATGCATTACATTCGGTTGACCTCCTTGCCATTTCCTTGTCTTATAGAGTGCCGTCCATGTATGCTGCAGTTTCGACGACGGATTCTCCTTCTATGGTGGAACGCGGTTCAATTTCAATCGCCTTTCCACAAATTTTCCGCGGTTGGCTTGTCTACCATAAAGAGCTCTCATCCAGTCACCCCATACTCGCACTCCTCTACACACAATCCGGCACTTCTCACCCAATATCTCTTTAACCTGATGTTCATTGGTTTCCCCTGCAATTGTTTCTGACTTCGATGGGTGACTGTTACTCGCCTTATTGTCGGCTCCATACCCTTGCCTCGTCCAAAATCCAACACGAAGCCCCACCCTCATGAAGTCCTTTCCCAAAATGACCTCAATATCTGCGACCAGAACATCGTGTGAAAAAAGAGTTTCACCTATCCTTATGTTCACAATCTTTTTCCGTTTTATTACTGCACTAACTCCATTTACCATTCTTATTTTCAACCCTTCACCAGCTGCACAGCCCCTATGATGAAGCCTTCCCGGAAAATCGTGTGAGTCGCTCCCGTATACTACCGTATCCCGAGTGCTACCTGAATATTTCATTTTGCTCGTAAATCGCCACACGATCAACATTATCATATTCTCTAGTTCTAAATAACCCCACCAAAGTTGTTTTTATTTTTAGTGTGTAATAGGTTTATAAATCGAGAATTCATTCTCTGTGTGCAAAAATGTTGTATCGCATCTGAACCCCCCTCCCCTCCACCTTCTCCCCGCCCCTAATAAAATGTTCTACTTTTACTTGGCATTGTCCTTCAAAACTTCACCTACATTTTTTTGGATTAGGAAATTTCGTAAAATCAAAATTAAATTCTCTGAAGGCCTTGCAAATATAGCCCGATTAATACTTAACAACATGCAACTCAGCACTAAGCACTAATCAAAGTTGGTTCTTTAGTAGTTTCGATAGTCGCATAATATATGTAACTTCAAGCAAGGATCTCCACTCTAAAACTCGAATATATCGAACCATGGGGAAGCCAAGCAACAAATACAACTAAAACCCAGACTCCCAAAAACCACGATAAGACTTGAGTCTTCTATAATCTAGTAACCTCGAAATGTATTGAAATTTCTGGAAAATTTCGTCCTATTGGAAAAATGTTAACTACAAACGAAAGTCCAGCAACCAAAAGCAATATTCATAAATATTCAACCTTATTGCCGAGCCCTCAAATAATTTCGAAAATTCCGATAATATGTGATTATACAAAAAATCAAAATAATTCGTTAAAATCAAACGATTACCTACCAATGACCCTTAAAATCCATCTACCTTTTTCCGAGCAGAAACACAGTTTTACGTATAATACAGTTTTGTAACGTATATACATAAAAAAATTGTTATTTTCTATTACCTGTTTCCAATACATCGAAGCTGGATTTACGTTGATATTTCTACCAAATTTGGTATTATACAGGTTATCTCATAACCTACGAACCACCAGCTCGAGCCACCTTCCGCTTTACTCTCTGAATTTAAATATGTACGTTGAGATTTAAAAAACTCCTCTGGCTAGTTTTCTTCCAGGAACCAAAAACATCATTGTAAACTTGGAAACATTGTGATTAGGAGAAAATTAGCCTGAGAATTTTTAAATTTTCAACGTATCTGAATTCAGAGAGTATAGCGGAGGGTCTGTATTGCAAATTGGCTTTTGATTTTTACTAGTATAGCTACGGCTTTACGTATTTGCTTAAGTATTGCGTAGGAGAATAAAAAGTTATCTGTGATCGTCGTCTTTAGGACAAAGTAAATTGAATAATAATTTTAGTAGTACCATCCATAGAATCCGATTTCTTGGAATATATTGGTCATGAAGGTAGCCAATTTTTTATTACCCCAAGGAGCTCAAATCCTAAGATGCTAAGACTGCTCTGAGCTCCGATGGCATTAACCCAAAAAACTATTACAAATCTTTGACAAAATTTTTAGTTATTCTGTTCCGGCGATCTGGAACATCGCTAATGTTCATTCGGTGCGCAAGAAACCATTGCCTCTGTCCTTTCTAAGGTGCTATAAACATAATCCATTTCCTTTTGTTGAAATAGCTGAAAGAACCCCAACAGTTCAGACCACCACTGCGGGTTTTGACATGAATCGATCGGTAATTTAACTAACCTCGACGAGTAGGTTGGTTTTATAGATTCGTTTTTTGCCGTAGGTGGTGGATGGCGCGACTTTCGTTCCTCGTATATTAAATGTTCGTATTCCTAAGAGATCCGCATCCCCTACACATTTTCTTATTTTCGTTCTTCGGAACTGTTACAAATTTATGAATCATATATGGGTTGGCGTAACGAAGACCCGCCTGGGCGCACGCACCGAGTTTAGATCCGAGCATGCTGAATGATTTCGGATTTTAGATATCTCCCCTATCTCCCCTAATTATCTTTCTGACAGACTGAATGTTGGAGGTGTACGTGTCTTCTACTAAAATTTTAATGACATGTGTTTGGCGGCGCCTTATAAACTTGTGCTAATCTGTCTACGGAATTTTTGAAGACTGAATTTTTGAACTACCAAACCGTTATTATTATTCCAAAAGTCTAAACAGACCAATTTCGTAAAGAAGAAAATTTCCTCAAATTGGCTTTTTTCAGTAATAATTAAAATTTACTTTGAATATTACGAGATTTTAAAATTTATTTGCAGCAAATATTTTTAATTTTTTGTTCCTTATATTTTATTTCTGATTTTTTATTTTGAAATTGGTTTTCTATGCGATAAGTTTCGGCTATTTCTGTACTTCTTAAGGAACGGGCACGGCTTGAAGCGGCAACTAATTTTTTTGTGGTAACAGTCTCATACACATACAAAACACAACGAGAACAAATGTGCAGCTAAAAAATCCTGTGTAATCGGTCGTTAAGTATGTTTGAGTTTTTTGCTGTGTAAGCAACTATTTTGTTTTAGTCCTTTTTATAAGAAAACATTTTTCGAAAAATTTGTATAGAAAACCCCTAGACCCCGAGGCCCGATCACTTTAGAAATTTAAAAAAAAGTACTAACATTAAACCCAATAAAATAAAGACATTTGCACATGAAGCGTAGAAAATTTTCTAAAATGTATTTATGGGCCGCTTGATCCCGGGGTCCGATCACATTGAAAATTGAATAGAAAGTGTTATCATCGAAGCCAAGAAGGTAAAGGGATTTTCACACAAAATATAAAAAAATTCAAAATTGGGGGGGGGGGGGAGGAAAGAAAATGGTAGAAACGTTGTTGCGACAAACATATCTGTCTAAATAACGCTGCAAACTAATTAAAAGCAAATCTAAAATAGAGCCGACGCAAGAAAAAAAGTGAGGCAAGGGTTTACTAAAATTTATTTTTATTCAGACGTCTTTGTTAAACATATGTATCTAATTGGACAATAAATTTACATTATATATACATAACTCCAAAACACACAAAAGTTTGTTGCTAGAACTTATCAATATTTTTAAGCTTATTGGAACTCAACTTCATAAAATGATATTCATCAGTAATGGCCAGTTCAATATTATTTGTGTAATTAAAACTGAACATTTTCATATTTAACAGTTAAGAATTTAAGTTTTAAGAATTTTTTACAGAACTAGAAACAAACCTCGACAGGTATGTTCTTTCAAATTTTATTAAATCGTAAATCGACCAAAACCCATTTCACATTATAACCAGTTCAAAGCATTTTAAGTTCCTTAATAAACAAAATAGTGAAAAAATTAAATTCAAAACTAGAAAATTATTTTTTCACCTCGAAGGTAATAAATTTCCTTTGTTTCTCATTTCCCCCATAATTTTTAATGTTTTTTTTCCTCTCTACAGCAATTTCCTTTTGAATTCAGTTGCATACAAAAAATAAATAAATTTCACTGTCATAATTTTTAAGAATTTCTAAAATGTAATTTTTAAGTTTTTGTATAGATACCAAAACTATTTTTGTGCTTTCTAATTATATTTTTACAAAAAAAATTTATAAAAACTTACACAGATAAATATCAAAGGTAAGAATTTTTATTTCTTGATATTTTTATTGAATTCAAGAATTTCTAATTTTAAAAGTTTTATTTTCTTCAGAAAGAGGAGAAGAGTGGGTGAGATAATTAACACACAGAGACAAAAAAAAAATGTAAAAGCTCTAAATGTTAATTGGAAAAATTATAGTTTGGTGTTATTATTATATTTAATTAGAAATATTTTTAAAGGTGAAGTGTGGATTTTGTTATACATATAACATATGTACATAGCTAGTGAAGATATCAATTTCGTTTTGAATTTTTGATCGTGTTGACCTAAATATGAAACTTTTAGTAGCATATTAAAAATTAAAATAAAGAAAAAGCTGAAGAAATAAAAGTTATATTTTCATGAAAGTTTATTCATTAAATTATTATTTTTATATTTTTATTTTATAATTAAACTGAAACTTATTATTTTTATTAATCCTTCATTGTGTAGAGCTTTTCTAGTTTTTGTGCCGTCTGAAACAATAAACTAACAAACAAACCAAAAAAAAAATATCAATTGTCTCTTGAGGATAGTTTGTTGTAGAGAGAGAGAGTAAAAAAGATGAAAACTTTTGACCAAAACAGTAAATTTTAATTTGAAAAAAGCCAAAAAATTATTAAAGTTTTTAATCAAACTTTTAGTGCTTATTTTGTTGTTTTTGGAGAAGAAGTTATTATTATTAAAAATCATTTTTTTTGTGTCTATTATAGACAAAAACCGGAACCAATTTAAAATTTCAATCAAACTTTATATATATATATATATATATATATATATATATATATATATATATATATATATATATATATATATATATATATATATATATATACATATATATATATATATATATATATATACATTGTATATAGTATACATGTATATACTAAGTGTTGCATTAATATTTGTGCTCATGAAAAAATTATTAGCTATGTTTACTAGATTATAAAATTGAGTTAATTCTTTTTTTTCTAATTTTTTTTTTTTTGCAATGTAATTAAGTATTAAATAATGTTTAATTTGTTGTTTTAGTTTATTGCATAGAAAATTGAGGATTTTTTTTGTTTTCCGGGGCGCAATGCAAGGTATAATCGGAATATATCCCTTCGCTGTTTTCGATGCACATGTAATCCTCGAAGATCCCTTTCGTTACATAGAAATCAATGAGATCTGGTATTTTATTTATATCAGCAGGCCAGTATGTTGGTTTACCTCCAGAGTGGAACTCGCAGTTATTTAATCGTCCGGCTTCGAATAGCTCTTTTCCTTTATGGGTTGTAAGTCTTGATCCCCAATAGGTGTTTTTTTGCATTAAAGTCACCACCAATAATAAAATTGGATCCTAGTGATCTAAAGAGTCTATTATAATCTTCTTTGTTTAGATTATAGCGTGGAGGGCAGTAGATAGAGGAAATACTGTATTCAAACATGATGTTTGTTTACTTTTTCTGGCTCCAAATAATAAAATTTTGGGGGGGCATGTTCATATGCTGTTTTGCGAACAACAGCCGTTTTATTTTATTTTGTTTTGAAATATAAAACTTTTAGGTGCATGTATAGGCCTTTACCCCGGTTTCTTTTAAAAAGACGGGAAATTGTGGAATGGTGTATTTGTAGTTTTTCGTTATATTTTAAAGTTTTAGCGAGACCACGTTGACAATGTCCATTTGTAAGCATACATCGAGTGATCGTTGGCGTACTCCAATATTTTGCACCGTTCCGTAAATATTTTGTTTTCGAACTTGATACCAAATGGTATTTTTATGGCACTTGTACTTTTTCGACAGTTCTTCGGCTGAGATTCCCATATTATATTCTGCCGCAATTGCAGATTGGGTTTTAATACTCAGTTCGCGGGTTTTTGGCATATTGTCACGATTTTTAATGCTCACAACACAATGAAACTTGCAAAATTATTTGAAAATGTGTATTTTTGAAAAAACAAATGCTGAAACAGTTATTTCAATGCACCATTTGTTGATTTTTTTTTTTAAATGTTGCTAACACCAATATTTTTGACATGGTAATTTGTAACACAAATACTTATATGACCTAATTTTTTGATAAAAAAAAATGTACCTGCAATTTAGAGGAAAACCCGAAAAATGCCAAAATATTCAAAATACGTTGATTGGAGTTAAAGTAATGGAATAAATTAAACACTTATTATTTAATTTTTTTTTGGTTTTTTACTGATTTATAGAAATTCTATCTTTAATATTAATATTTTGTTGGACCGCCATTTGCTTTTATTACAGCGATACACCACATTCAGCGAAGTACTTTTTTACCTTTAAATGAAGAGATTAGAAACAAAAAACAAGTTTTTAACAAATTTTTTATGTTTATCTGAAAGCAAATTTTTCTATCTACAATTCAAAATTAATAACACATAACTTTGGCGGTATGGCACGGAGCGTTGTCCTGTTGAAAAATAAATCTGCAAGTCTCGCCAGAAAGGTTTAACACAGAAGGCTCAAATTCGTTATGTTGGACCTGCAGATAAACAGCTACTGTAATTTTGGAATTAAGGAAGCATAATCGACCGGTTTTATTTCCAAAAAAGCATCCTCAGACCATAACTCCTTCATTTTTCGGTGGAAGTCTTAAAAGACATTCGTTGCTAAGCCTTTCGCGAGATTCTCTCCTAACTCGAATTCTTCCAGCTCCAACATGCAGCTTGAATTTATATTCATCGGAGAAAATCACATCATTCGACATCTCTTGACTCCAAGAAACATGCTCCTGGGCCCATAGCAAACGTTTTCTTTTCACTCGTAATATGAACTTAGGCTTCTGGACTGGTTTAAGTGCTTAGAAACCAGTTTAACAAGTCTTTCTCTCACTAAGCTGGCTGAAATTTGTTTTCCCGTTGCTCGCTCAAGATCCCCTCTTATGTCCGATGAAGTTTTTAAAACGGTTCCGACGACATTGTAATATTAAAAATTCCAAAATTTCTAAAAAAATTTCAAATTCAATGAATCAGAGGAGATCAAACTTGTTTTTTGTTTCTAATCTCTTCATTTAAAGGTAAAAAAGTACTTCGCTGAATGTGGTGTATCGCTGTACTAAAAGCAAATGGCGGTCCAACAAAATATTAATATTAAAGATTGAATTTCTATAAATCAGTAAAAAACAAAAAAAAAAAATTAAATAATAAGTGTTTAATTTATTCCATTACTTTAACTCCAATCAACGTATTTTAAATATTTTGGCATTTTTCGGGGTTTCCCCTAAATTGCAGGTACATTTTTTTTCTCATAAACTTAGGTCATACATGTATTTAAAATAAAACAATAAGCCAATTGCTTTCAAAAGTTTTGTAATTTTAGCAAAAAAAGACTCCAATTTGTAATAAAATATGTTTGCCCAATATATACAGTAAGGCCAAAATTATAAAGCACCCCTCCCAAATTGCAGTATCTACAAAACGAATGAAGACAAAAATTAAAACTCAATATTTTTAGGAAATACTTTTTATATTTTATTAATTTTAGTATTTTGTAGGTCCTCCTTTGGCTTTGATGACAGCCAGGACTCTTTTATTCATCGACCGTACTAATTTTTCGCAGGTATTTCTCGATATATTTTGTTAGTGTGAAGTTTATGACAAATTGACAAAAAACCTTACAACAGCAAAAAAGTGTAGAAGCAATTATTATACACTAATAAACTGTGGATCTCAAATAGTTTTTAATGACAGAACCAACAATTTAGATTTTCACTATTATTCAAACTACTTCCCTAGTATACTAAATAAAATTTTCATTTTAGAATACAAATTTGTATGAATTTGAATCAATTTTATTAAAACTTTTTAAAAAGTGTAGGCTAACATTAGGTATTCATTCAGACTTCTAAGTAAATGAAGGCAATCAGTCTTATTGTTTGTCCTAATGAACACATGCTAAGTAAATCTGAATATGCCACCATGTTGTATGTCCCAATGTGAATATTTGCTGTATAGGGTATATTAGCGCGACCCTCAGAGCGCAAGTTATCGAATTTACAAGAAATCACTTCTAAAAAAAGTGTAGGTGGAAGTTCGATGGCCAATGACAGGCAATCGCAGAGATGGCTAAGTAAATCTGAATATGCCACCATGTTGTATGTCCCAATGTGAATATTTGCTGTATAGGGTATATTAGCGCGACCCTCAGAGCGCAAGTTATCGAATTTACAAGAAAACACTTCTAAAAAAAGTGTAGGTGGAAGTTCGATGGCCAATGACAGGCAATCGCAGAGATGGCTAAGTAAATCTGAATATGCCATCATGTTGTATGTCCAAATATGAATATTTGCTGTATAGGGTATATTAGCGCGACCCTCAGAGCGCAAGTTATCGTATTTACAAGAAAACACTTCTAAAAAAAGTGTAGGTGGAAGTTTGATGGCCAATGACAGGTAATCGCAGAGATGGCTAAGTAAATCTGAATATGCCACCATGTTGTATGTCCCAATGTGAATATTTGCTGTATAGGGTATATTAGCGCGACCCTCAGAGCGCAAGTTATCGAATTTACAAGAAAACACTTCTAAAAAAAGTGTAGGTGGAAGTTCGATGGCCAATGACAGGCAATCGCAGAGATGGCTAAGTAAATCTGAATATGCCACCATATTGTATGTCCCAATGTGAATATTTGCTGTATAGGGTATATTAGCGCGACCCTCAGAGCGCAAGTTATCGAATTTACAAGAAAACACTTCTAAAAAAAGTGTAGGTGGAAGTTCGATGGCCAATGACAGGCAATCGCAGAGATGGCTAAGTAAATCTGAATATGCCACCATGTTGTATGTCCCAATGTGAATATTTGCTGTATAGGGTATATTAGCGCGACCCTCAGAGCGCAAGTTATCGAATTTACAAGAAAACACTTCTAAAAAAAGTGTAGGTGGAAGTTCGATGGCCAATGACAGGCAATCGCAGAGATGGCTAAGTAAATCTTAATATGCCACCATGTTGTATGTCCCAATGTGAATATTTACTCTATAGGGTATATTAGCGCGACCCTCAGAGCGCAAGTTATCGAATTTACAAGAAAACACTTCTAAAAAAAGTGTAGGTGGAAGTTCGATGGCCAATGACAGGCAATCGCAGAGATGGCTAAGTATATAGAAGAATATATTGACCTCAGCTTTTATTTGGATTTCTTTTGTACCGGTTCTAGTTTTGTTTGTTTCATTTACAATTTGTAAATTGTAAGAGCTATTTTAAGTTTTTGTAGCTTAATTGTATTTTTTTGTTTGACCAGTTTGTATTTTATTTTGTTTTTTTTTGGGTTGCAACATGTCTAAAAGAAATTCAACAAAATACAATTATAAAAAGAAGAAAAATATTCTAACTGAACAAGCATTGACTGCTTGTTTAGAAGAACTTTTCTTTACAGGTGAACAGTTGACCAGTGTCGATAATTCGCCAATGAAATTAATTTGTGTAAAATTAGGCCTTCAAAATTCACAAAGGAATCGAATAAACATTTGTTTAAAGTGGCGGAAAAGATTCAATGAAACTCGCGCACATTCTAGTGATTTTCACAAGACTAGAAGTAGTAGTATTGATGTGGATACTAATCCAACCTCTAATATAATTGTACCAATGCATAGACATTTGGAATATCAGCATGTCACTACCAAAAAGGAAATTCTAATTATTGTTCCACCTCAGGAAAAATTAGCAGACTTTAAAATCAACATTGACCCCAATATTTTAATCGAGGTTGAAGGATACTTACAACAGGACAATGGTATAGAAATTAATAATCCGAGTATTTATAAATCACTTGTTTTAAAATGGAATTTTGGTGCAGACATTTTTCTTAAATCCGATGAATTATTAAATTCTAAAGAAGAAATAAGATTAGCGATTTCAAATGCATTGATTGTTTATAGAAATTCTTGTGTCGTTTCGTATGATACTATTAGGAAAAGAAGTACATTTCAAAAAAATATTATTGCTTATGGTCGGTGTAAATATTCATCGCACCCTCAACGATTTAAATTCATAATAGATGAGCTAAATAAAATGAGCTTTTATGTATCGGGAGAGATGTGCGAGGGACATGAGGGGTATAAAGTTTTTGAGCAGGTACGGGGAGAACGTCGCAACATCTTGAAAGAAAAACTCAAATACGACACTCCTCATAATGTAAATTTGGAGATGAGAACTAATTCTGTTTTAGAATTAATTAAAAGTGGAAACACTATGAAGTTGACCACAAACGAGGTTTTGCGCAAAATAAGGTCGGAAGTTTTAAAAAAGGATGATTTAGTTCATGATTGTGACGTATACGATATGATTCGCCGATGGGATATGGAACAGTTAGAACGTAATAACAAATATATAAATTGTGTCTCTTTACCATTAGAGGTTACTTTATTAAGAAAAGCTCAGTTACAGCTAATTTCACAATATTCTCCATTAATTTTGTATTTGGACGCAACTGGCAGCGTAGTCAGAAAACCAAAATGTCACCAGGAACACAGCTGTAATAAAATATTATATTATGCTTGTGTTGTAAAATTAGGTACAACCATCGTCCCAGTTGCTGAATTAATTTCATGTAAGCATGATTCCACAACATTGTCATTATTTTTAATGAAATTCAAATCGGAAATGGCACTGATTCCGAAATTGATTTTGCCTTTAGTATACGTGGTAGATTGGACTTGGGCTTATATTCAAGCAATTATCCACACATTTAATAAAATGAGTGTGTTAGAGTATATTCAATATACCTATAATTGTATGGAAACTAAGCAAGTTCCATCCAAAAAGACTGTATCAGTTTTTATTTGCTGCACTCATTTTATTAATATTATTTCAACCCAGATTAAAAAAAAATCTCTAATGTTCTACCAATGACAAAAAATTTTATTTTAGATATATTTTGTGTAATTTTAAATTGCGATACATTAGAGCAGGTATACACTTTATTTGAGGTTTATTGTATTATCTGTACTAATAAATATAAAAGCGAAGCGGTATTGCAAGCATACAATGAGTTTACAATTTTTTTAAAATTTTTATATTGCCATGAAAATAATTCGACAAGGAAAGATCAAGCAGATTTTCCAGAGCTTGATAATCCTACTTTTCAAAATGAACAGGCGCTCTACTCTCTTAGCATGTTCTACAGAAAATTCTTGACTATTCACGGAAAAGTTGTAACTGAAAATCAAGATAGACAAACAAATTTAGAAGAGAATATCTTCTACTGTCCAGAGTTTGTAATATTCACCATAAAGCGTTATTTTGCTTATCTTCCACTATGGAGTACATGTTACTCTGAATTTATAAATATAGAGGGCCGTTTATCAAATTCTAATGTAGAGCTGTGGTTCAGTCACGTTAAAAATATTTATACCCAAAAAAAGTTTTTAAGAATTGGAAGATTCGTAGCTTTATTGAAGCGGAAAACCGAACTACTAGTAAACTCTATAGCGGTCTCTGATGCACTTCAGCCAACACCTAAATCGCGAAAGAGAACATTTGTGAAATCAAATGATTCAGATGAAGAACCTGATAACATCCAGAATTCCGAAAACTGGAATAAAAAAATACGTTTGAATGATTCCCCTAAGCACATCGGCAAACGTGTTCTAAAAAGGTATTCTACAAAAGAATTGTTTAAAAAAAGTGTCACTGAAATCATTCCTTGTGAAAAGTCAGAATTGCTCAAACCGCTCTTACCAAATGGCTTTTCGTATGTTAATGAAAGAAATATCAAAATTAATGTTTATTCGACATGCGGATTTGATTCACTCTCACAGATAATGCGTACCGTATTATTAGATTACCAATACTTGTTAAATAAATTAAAAGAAACTGAGTCGGAATTTTTTAATTTCATTATTCATTTTTTAAAAAAACGGAGCTGTTCAATCCACAAATAAAATACGAAGTCACTTACTATTGAAGTGTTTTAATAAAGCAAACACGCTAACCAATATCGAGTTAGACTGTATTTGTAACGTAACAAAATATATTGAATATTTTCTGAAGCGTTCGATTCTGTTAAACTTTAAGTGCCCAAATTGCTTAACTCTCCATGAAACTGACAACTTTTATATTCCGATAGATTACGTTAATTTTAAAGAGGCAGATTTAAAATCAATTGAAAAGGCATTTAAATTTCACGGTTGTAAATGTAGTAACTGTAAACAACAGATCGAAAATCCCGAGGACATGCAACTAAAACCAATCAATGGGTTTGAAGTTTTAGATGTCCAACCATTAAATACAAATAAATTTTATGACATAAAAATCAACGAAATTACTTCGGAACTGACTTTGGGAATGACAAAGCTAAAGTTAGTTGCCATTATTCACTACCAACAAGCGAAAATTCACATTGGGACATACAACATGGTGGCATATTCAGATTTTACTTAGCCATCTCTGCGATTGCCTGTCATTGGCCATCGAACTTCCACCTACATTTTTTTTAGAAGTGTTTTCTTGTAAATTCGATAACTTGCGCTCTGAGGGTCGCGCTAATATACCCTATACAGCAAATATTCACATTGGGACATACAACATGGTGGCATATTCAGATTTACTTAGCCATCTCTGCGATTGCCTGTCATTGGCCATCGAACTTCCACCTACACTTTTTTTAGAAGTGTTTTCTTGTAAATTCGATAACTTGCGCTCTGAGGGTCGCGCTAATATACCCTATACAGCAAATATTCACATTGGACTTCCACCTACACTGTTTTTAGAAGTGTTTTCTTGTAAATTCGATAACTTGCGCTCTGAGGGTCGCGCTAATATACCCTATACAGCAAATATTCATATTGGGACATACAACATGGTGGCATATTCAGATTTACTTAGCCATCTCTGCGATTGCCTGTCATTGGCCATCGAACTTCCACCTACACTTTTTTTAGAAGTGTTTTCTTGTAAATTCGATAACTTGCGCTCTGAGGGTCGCGCTAATATACCCTAACAGCAAATATTCACATTGGGACATACAACATGGTGGCATATTCAGATTTACTTAGCCATCTCTGCGATTGCCTGTCATTGGCCATCGAACTTCCACCTACACTATTTTAGAAGTGTTTTCTTGTAAATTCGATAACTTGCGCTCTGAGGGTCGCGCTAATATACCCTATACAGCAAATATTCACATTGGGACATACAACATGGTGGCATATTCAGATTTACTTAGCCATCTCTGCGATTGCCTGTCATTGGCCATCGAACTTCCACCTACACTTTTTTTAGAAGTAATTTCTTGTAAATTCGATAACTTGCTCTCTGAGGGTCGCGCTAATATACCCTATACAGCAAATATTCACATTGGGACATACAACATAGTGGCATATTCAGATTTACTTAGCCATCTCTGCGATTGCCTGTCATTGGCCATCGAACTTCCACCTACACTTTTTTTAGAAGTGTTTTCTTGTAAATTCGATAACTTGCGCTCTGAGGGTCGCGCTAATATACCCTATACAGCAAATATTCACATTGGGACATACAACATGGTGGCATATTCAGATTTACTTAGCCATCTCTGCGATTGCCTGTCATTGGCCATCGAACTTCCACCTACACTTTTTTTAGAAGTGTTTTCTTGTAAATTCGATAACTTGCGCTCTGAGGGTCGCGCTAATATACCCTATACAGCAAATATTCATATTGGGACATACAACATGGTGGCATATTAAGATTTACTTAGCCATCTCTGCGATTGCCTGTCATTGGCCATCGAACTTCCACCTACACTTTTTTTAGAAGTGTTTTCTTGTAAATTCGATAACTTGCGCTCTGAGGGTCGCGCTAATATACCCTATACAGCAAATATTCACATTGGGACATACAACATGGTGGCATATTCAGATTTACTTAGCCATCTCTGCGATTACCTGTCATTGGCCATCAAACTTCCACCTACACTGTTTTTAGAAGTGTTTTCTTGTAAATTCGATAACTTGCGCTCTGAGGGTCGCGCTAATATACCCTATACAGCAAATATTCACATTGGATCATACAATATGGTGGCATATTCAGATTTACTTAGCCATCTCTGCGATTACCTGTCATTGGCCATCGAACTTCCACCTACACTTTTTTTAGAAGTGTTTTCTTGTAAATTCGATAACTTGCGCTCTGAGGGTCACGCTAATATACCCTATACAGCAAATATTCACATTGGGACATACAACATGGTGGCATATTCAGATTTACTTAGCCATCTCTGCGATTGCCTGTCATTGGCCATCGAACTTCCACCTACACTTTTTTTAGAAGTGTTTTTTTGTAAATTCGATAACTTGCGCTCTGAGGGTCGCGCTAATATACCCTATACAGCAAATATTCACACTGGGACATACAACATGGTGGCATATTCAGATTTACTTAGCCATCTCTGCGATTGCCTGTCATTGGCCATCGAACTTCCACCTACACTTTTTTTAGAAGTGTTTTCTTGTAAATTCGATAACTTGCGCTCTGAGGGTCGCGCTAATATACCCTATACAGCAAATATTCACATTGGGACATACAACATGGTGGCATATTCAGATTTACTTAGCCATCTCTGCGATTGCCTGTCATTGGCCATCGAACTTCCACCTACACTTTTTTTAGAAGTGTTTTCTTGTAAATTCGATAACTTGCGCTCTGAGGGTCGCGCTAATATACCCTATACAGCAAATATTCACATTGGGACATACAACATGGTGGCATATTCAGATTTACTTAGCCATCTCTGCGATTGCCTGTCATTGGCCATCGAACTTCCACCTACACTTTTTTTAGAAGTGTTTTTTTGTAAATTCGATAACTTGCGCTCTGAGGGTCGCGCTAATATACCCTATACAGCAAATATTCACACTGGGACATACAACATGGTGGCATATTCAGATTTACTTAGCCATCTCTGCGATTGCCTGTCATTGGCCATCGAACTTCCACCTACACTTTTTTTAGAAGTGTTTTCTTGTAAATTCGATAACTTGCGCTCTGAGGGTCGCGCTAATATACCCTATACAGCAAATATTCACATTGGGACATACAACATGGTGGCATATTCAGATTTACTTAGCCATCTCTGCGATTGCCTGTCATTGGCCATCGAACTTCCACCTACACTTTTTTTAGAAGTAATTTCTTGTAAATTCGATAACTTGCTCTCTGAGGGTCGCGCTAATATACCCTATACAGCAAATATTCATATTGGGACATACAATATGGTGGCATATTCAGATTTACTTAGCCATCTCTGCGATTACCTGTCATTGGCCATCGAACTTCCACCTACACTTTTTTTAGAAGTGTTTTCTTGTAAATTCGATAACTTGCGCTCTGAGGGTCACGCTAATATACCCTATACAGCAAATATTCACATTGGGACATACAACATGGTGGCATATTCAGATTTACTTAGCCATCTCTGCGATTGCCTGTCATTGGCCATCGAACTTCCACCTACACTTTTTTTAGAAGTGTTTTTTTGTAAATTCGATAACTTGCGCTCTGAGGGTCGCGCTAATATACCCTATACAGCAAATATTCACACTGGGACATACAACATGGTGGCATATTCAGATTTACTTAGCCATCTCTGCGATTGCCTGTCATTGGCCATCGAACTTCCACCTACACTTTTTTTAGAAGTGTTTTCTTGTAAATTCGATAACTTGCGCTCTGAGGGTCGCGCTAATATACCCTATACAGCAAATATTCACATTGGGACATACAACATGGTGGCATATTCAGATTTACTTAGCCATCTCTGCGATTGCCTGTCATTGGCCATCGAACTTCCACCTACACTTTTTTTAGAAGTGTTTTCTTGTAAATTCGATAACTTGCGCTCTGAGGGTCGCGCTAATATACCCTATACAGCAAATATTCACATTGGGACATACAACATGGTGGCATATTCAGATTTACTTAGCCATCTCTGCGATTGCCTGTCATTGGCCATCGAACTTCCACCTACACTTTTTTTAGAAGTGTTTTTTTTGTAAATTCGATAACTTGCGCTCTGAGGGTCGCGCTAATATACCCTATACAGCAAATATTCACACTGGGACATACAACATGGTGGCATATTCAGATTTACTTAGCCATCTCTGCGATTGCCTGTCATTGGCCATCGAACTTCCACCTACACTTTTTTTAGAAGTGTTTTCTTGTAAATTCGATAACTTGCGCTCTGAGGGTCGCGCTAATATACCCTATACAGCAAATATTCACACTGGGACATACAACATGGTGGCATATTCAGATTTACTTAGCCATCTCTGCGATTGCCTGTCATTGGCCATCGAACTTCCACCTACACTTTTTTTAGAAGTGTTTTCTTGTAAATTCGATAACTTGCGCTCTGAGAGTCGCGCTAATATACCCTATACAGCAAATATTCACATTGGGACATACAACATGGTGGCATATTCAGATTTACTTAGCATGTGTTCATTAGGACAAACAATAAGACTGATTGCCTTCATTTACTTAGAAGTCTGAATGAATACCTAATGTTAGCCTACACTTTTTAAAAAGTTTCAATAAAATTGATTCAAATTCATACAAATTTGTATTCTAAAATGAAAATTTTATTTAGTATACTAGGGAAGTAGTTTGAATAATAGTGAAAATCTAAATTGTTGGTTCTGTCATTAAAAACTATTTGAGATCCACAGTTTATTAGTGTATAATAATTGCTTCTACACTTTTTTGCTGTTGTAAGGTTTTTTGTCAATTTGTCATAAACTTCACATTAGTTATATTTTTCCATTCCTCTGTCAGCGCACGTTTGAGGTCTTCCTTTGAAGTCATACTGCGATCCTTGATTTTTTTTTTAAAATTGACCACAAATTTTCAATGGGATTTAGGTCTGGTGACTGGGCGGGCCAGTCCATGACTCGAATTTGTTTTTTTCGATACCAACTCATCGTAACGCGGGAAGTATGGCAGGGGGCATTATCCTGTTGATAAATTATCGAAGAACTATCCGTTTCCCCAAAGATTTGCCGAATTGAGGCATTCAATGCAGCCTCGAGGACGGTAACATAGTTGGTACTGTTCATCGGACCCTCACAAAACAACAGTTTGCCCACCCCTGATGATGCCATACAACCCCAAACCATCAGTTTACCCCCTCCATGCTTTACGGTAGGCACTATACAATCAGGATTGTATGCTTCCCCGACTCTTCTTCTTACAGGAGTTCCAAAAATCTATAAGAATTCCATCAAATTTAACATAAATTTCTCTATTAATTCTTTTAAAAAACATAGCACAATTTTTTATTTTTTTTCTGACTAATTATTTTTTAATATTTATTTTTTATATTTACCTCAAAAGTAGATTCATCTGACCAAACAACTCTCGCCCAATCCACGTCATTCCAATGTTTGTGTTCTCGAGCCCATCTCAAGCGACTTTTTATGTTGGTAAGTGAGAGCAAAGGTTTTTTTCTTGCTTTACAACCTTTCAATCCAGCTTGCAGTAGCCTTCTTCTAACTGTCCGTGCCGAAATGTGAACTTGTTGTTCTGTTAAATGCTCTGCAGCTATCTCAGCAGATGTTTTTCTTCGGTTTTTGAGAGATTTTCGCAAATTTGTCGATCGTCTCTTACCGAAGTGATACGATTTCTGCCTGAGCGTAGTTTATAGGCATAGTCCCCGGTCTCTTTAACCCTTTTCAATGTAGATTGAACTACTCCACGAGAGCATTTTAATTTTTGGGATATTTTAATTTGGCTTACACCCTGGGAATCCAACAACACAATTTGTGCCCTTATTCCTTCACTGAGTTGGCACGCTTTAGGCATAATTATCACAAACACACTTTTTTCTCAAAAAACTTACGAAAACTCTTGTGGATTTAAAACACTTTATGTGAAGACTGCACACGATCAAATACAAAACTAAAATAAAAAAATTTTACGACGCTACAACTTCTTGTTAAGAACCTAAAACAAAACAAAAATTGGTGATTTTCAATAATTAAAGGTCGCATTCGGTGGGATGATTCGTTCGTTAACACCCATTGTTTAGAAAGACATAATATTAATATATAATGCTAATAGATAGGGGTGCTTTATATTTTTGGCCGAGGCTATATATATATATATATATATATATATATATATATATATATATATATATATATATATATATATATATATATATATATATATATATATATATATATATATATATATATATATATATATATATATATATATATATATATTAGGGTAGTTCTTGTTTGTATGGGGCAAAAAAAAATGTAGAGATATCTAACGGGACACCTTCTAGAAATGTGAGGTTATGCTAAAAACTTAAACAGAAAAAATATTGGGTCAATCGAAGATGGTTTAGAGGTCGCGACTTGAGCACGAATTTCGATAAAAACGGTATTTTTTTCAATTTTTCACTTTCAAACGAACAGAAAAATGACTTAGAATTTTTTCTCAGCCTAAATCAAAATTGTGGTGAATAGAAGATATAATTACCTTTCCAAAACATCAAAGATGTCGAAAATCAGTTAACAAATGGCGACTTTATTGCCAATTTTCGAAACTAATAAAAACTCAAATAATCAACGGTTTTTTTTAAATCCTGGATTTTATATTCAAAACTACAAGTTATGTGTGTTTTTTTTTACAATCACCGTACTGTAAAATTAGCAATTCGTGAAAGTGCAGTTCTCACAATCCAGGAAGTGTCTATTTTTGGGTCAAACGCACGAATCCCAGTGAAAAAGGAACAACATTCCATTGAAAAAATGGAAAAATTGCAGGATGAGTGGAAAAATCTCCTAAAGAATAAAAATGAATCTTCAAAAGTTTATCGTGAAAGTAAAAATGCATTTAATAGTAAACTGGATGATATTTTTGATGTCGGACATATCAATGCCAGTGAAGACGACAAGCGATTCCTCTTGTCGCAGCGTGAGAAAGGACGTCCCGGATATTTGACTGGAGCCAGACAATATGAAATTGAAAGAGAAAAGCAGAAATCGAAACGTATGGAGGCAGAAAAAAATCGTAAACGAAGATATCTTGAAGAAAAAAGTAAATCAGTTCCAATAGACTCACAAGCATTATTTTCGTCATCGGAGAGTGACAGCGAAAGCATACCTGATAACGACATGAGCTTCGAAAATATTGATTTGCCCGTGCTAAGCCCAGAAGGAACCCCTAGAGTAAGCAAATGTTTTATTACTCCTAGAATATTGTCAGCTTTGGATAAGTTAAAGATTAGTGATCGTGTAGCAATGCACATAATCAGTGCCGTTGCCGAAAGTTTTTGACATTCTATTGATGAACTCGTTTTGAATCGAACAACACTGAGGCGTCTTCGTAAAACAAATAGAGTAGAAATAGCAGCATCAGTTAAATCGACTTTCAAGGTAAGAACATGCGTAGTACATTGGGATGGAAAATTACTCCCGGAGTTATCTGGAATGGAGACCGTGGATCGTTTGCCGATGATTATTTCTCATAGAGATGGAGAACAATTATTGGGCGTTCCCAAAATATCAAGATCAACTGGTTCGGAAATGGCGGAGGTTGTTTTCCAAAGCTTAATCGATTGGAGAGTAGCTGACGATGTCGTGGCGGCTTGCTTCGATACCACATATTCAAATTCTGGAAGATTAAATGGAGCAGCTATTATTTTAGAGCAGAAACTCGAACGAAGTTTATTATATCTTCCTTGTCGACATCACATATGTGAAATTACATTGCGTGCGGCAATTGAATCAAAAATGGGCAATACATCAGGAGTAAATGTTCCGTTATTTGTGAGATTCAAGAATAACTATGGAATTCCTTGAATAAAGATAATTTCAAAGCAGGCCTAGATGATCCCAACGTTAATATACAGTTAGATGATGTGAAAGCGGAATCAGCGGGTTTTTGTAAGAACGAATTGGCAAAGGAACATGCTCGGGATGATTACAAAGAATTATTGGAAATCACTCTAATTTTTTTGGGCATGATACCAAATGAAAATATCCGTTTCCCTCTACCAGGGCCTATGCATCATGCTCGCTGGATGTCCAAAGCCATTTAAGTGTTGAAATTATTTATCTTTCATGAAGAATTTAAGTTAACAGCACAAGAACAGAAGAATCTACGGTACATTTGCATTTTTGTCGTACGATTTTATGTGAAAATTTGGTTCCATTGCACTAAAGCACCAAAGCTGGATTTGAACTATTTACGAGATATTTATTTCTACAAAACACATGATGAAAAGTTGGCGATGGCTGTACTAAATAAAATGTGTGGTCATTTGTGGTATTTGTCCGACGAAAGCATCGCATTCTCTTTTTTCGATGAAAACGTCTCTATAGTGCAGAGAAAAGAAGAATGGTGAAGCAGTTGAATATGATGAGGGATGTAGAGGCCGAGTCTAGTAACCGCGTCGAGTTGAAAATTGATGATGTGAAAACATTCATTACGAAACAACTGGCAGATTTTGTTACACCAAATACTGTCGATTTTTTTAAACGGTTCAAGATTTCCACAGATTTCTTAAACAAAGATACGGATATGTGGCCTCAGAATGATAATTTCAAGAACGGAATGAAGATTATTAGTCAAATAAAAGTCGTAAATGATTTTGCAGAATGTGGTTTTAAGTTAATACAAGATTATAATAAGAAATTAACAAAAAATGAAGATGTAAATACTGCATTACAAGTCGTAAAGGACTACACACAGAAGTTTCCAACCCATACTAAAACATCCTTAATGGGTAGAAGATCATCCTAGATTGATTATTTTCATTATAAAAATTAAATCATAATATCATTGTATAGAAGAAACATTATGCGTTTATAATAAAAAAAAATAGTAATAATTTGTCTAGTTTTTGTATTTTGAAATTTGGCCATAAAGTCGCTATTTGTGAACCGATTTGATATCTTTGATGTTTCGGAAAGGTAATTATCTCCTCTATTCACCACAATTTTGATTTAGGCTGAGAACATTTTTAAAATAATCTTTATGTTCGTTTGAAATTGAAAAATTAAACAAAAATACCGTTTTTATCGAACTTCGCGCTCAAAACGCGACCTCAAACCATCTTCGATTGACCCAATATTTTTTCTGTTTAAGTTTTTAGCATAACCTCATATTTCTAGGGGGTGTCCCGTTAGATATTGGAACTTTCGAAAATAAGGGCCACCCTAACATATATATATATATATATATATATATATATATATATATATATATATATATATATATATATATATATATATATATATATATATATATATATATATATATATATATATATATATACGTATATATATATATATATATATATATATATATATATATATATATATTTATATAAACATATATATAAATATATATATATATATATATATATATATATATATATATATATATATATATATATATATATATATATATATATATATATATATATATATATATATATATATATATATATATATATATATATATATATATATATATATATATATATATATATATATATATATATAATATATATATATATATATATAAATATATATATATAAATATATATATATATATAAATATATATATATATATATATATATATATATATATATATATATATATATATATATATATATATATCTATATAGATATATATATATATATATATATATATATATATATATATATATATATATATATAAGGTAGACAAAATAAATGGTTTATAAGCTTTTTGTTATAATTTTATTAATAAACGTCGTTTTTGCGTACGAAAGCTCATAAATTATTATTGTTACTCTACTATATTTACATATTTTTTTTTTATATTAAAATTCATTTAATTTATATCTCGTTTTACTAATTATTCTAATTACAAGCAAATTTCCTGCATTATATTATTTATAATAATAATAATAATAATTTATTTATAATAGTGTGCTATTTAACCCCATAAATGTCTCATACTGTTCATAAACATATATTTATGTAGATTTGAATGGAACGTTATTGACTGCAAAATTTCTATACAGCATTCATATTTTTACTTTTCCCACTAAAACAAAGTTATCACTGGTAAGTATTACTATAATCGCGAATACATACATTCATACATTTTTTTATTTTTGTTTTCCTCCCATTTTCATACATATTGCGATAATGTTGGCCGAAATTTTGCACAAAAGTTTATTATTAAGTAGTTTGTGTTAGTTAACCTTTGATACTTGAAATTGTAAGTCTCTGATTCGGATGATTTGTGGAAGGGATTTTATAGTGTCATGGCCAACTGTGATATTGAGGTAGGGTTGTCCTAATTTAGGAGAGCTCTTGAGATCAAAATACCGGAAATGTCTAGCAAAATGTTAATGGTTGGCTTTGATGTTCTATTGTGGAAAAAGTATTGTCCGAGGAGTCGGATAGACCTGTTTCTGTGTTAAATTTTAGCAGTTAATATTTTATAGAATTTTACTTTAATTTATTTTATTTATTTATTTCCGATATAGACCAAACAATCAATTAAATTGAATGTTTAGTGTTTTTTTAACTTTTGTATGCATATTCACTTTTAATTGAGTACTAGTAGCGAGGTAAAAAATTAAAAAAGCTTTTAACATGGAATTTTATATTATGGCATTAATTTGATTTCATCGACTATTGTGTTTACCTGGAAATGAATTATTTAGGTAACAAATAAGTATTTGCCATTTTAGTTTTTGACTATGTGAAAGTATTTTTGTGGTGAAAGCGTGGCTTTTTTTAGTTGGTCCTGTTGGTAGTCGTGATTTCAAATATGTGGATTGGTCTTTCAAGAAAGAAAAATGGATACTACCTAACTTATGTTGACCTCCAGTGACCTCAGATTGAAAACCCAGTAATCGTTTAATAGACTGATTGAATTAAACATTCAAACCTTAGTGGTACAGTTTATACATAAACTGTGGAAGGACAAATAATTAAAGTTTTGGTAGTAAAATGTAACATTATGAAAACGGTCAACACAGTTTTCATCTCTCCTTTCAGCTAGCAAAATTATGATGATAACTAAATCAGACTTTCTAGAAATAGGGTGGGGCAAAGGGGTACCAGACCAGATTTTATACAAATTGATAAATTAGTTACCCAACATGCTCTGGATATACAGCCTACATTTTAGTTGGTGTTTGTGACTCTATCATCCTTTTCAAAATTTTTGGTTTGCATATTATTAAATATTTATTTTCCGAGGAAAAGGCAAATTTAAACCAAATACCATTACCTCGTCCCCAAACAGTTAAATGTCAAAAATAAATTGCAAAACTGAAACCAAAAAATCTACTGAAATATAGACAACAAGTTTTGGCACAGTGCGGCTGCCTACATTTTTTAGTGAGGTATTCTGCATCCAGAACATCAGACGTGTGAGGCCTCAACGCGCTGGATTAATCCATTTTTGCTTTAATTTCTGTTGACTTGTTGATAGTTTGTTTGTTTTGCGTTTCGTTCACTTAAGTTTAATTTCTTTTAAAAATATAACCTGAAACCATTTATAATTGAAAATTTTGCGATTTGTTTTTATTGATGTGATAAAAATAACCTCAAAAAAATGGAATTGTTTAAATTTAAAATATTTAATATGTATATTGAAAATATGTAAGAAACTTAAGCCAAAATATAAAAACCTTTTCGTAAGATTTTTATTTTTTAATCAAAACGGACTCATGAATTAGACGAGATGTCAGTCTATAATAGACAACAATGGCGACTGGACTAGGTTCTAAGATAAGTGCGAAATTAGCTTTAATGTCTATTATGAGAAATAAATAATAATTAGTTTACTTATGGTGTTTTTATTGTTTTCTTTGAAGTCCAACATCCCAAGACAAATTAATATTTCGACTATTGACATCTACACCCTAAATAATTTAACAGCTTTGTTAATAATATCTATCTCTGGCTGTATATAAGATAAGTTATTATTCACACTTATACACATCCTCTGATACACTGTGGGGATGCCCACATCTAAATCTAAATCGAAACGCACACCAACAACGTCCACACTCATAATTATATCAACCCTACACCTACATTCACACCTCAACCATCATTCATACCGTTATTCACAACAACCACAACAATAACCCCACACAATTTTTCCTCACTCACACACATAGACCGAACTTCAATAGAATTCCATATGGGCTCTATAGCATCTTTTAAGCTTGATAACCAACACCCACTCAACACCATCACACTTCAACCACATTAACAACCATAGATACTCCTACATCTAATTTCACACTTGCCCCAATTGAAACTCCCATTTCTCAATTCCCATTTTTCGCTTTAAATTCGAGTACTATATTTCGGAAAAACGAAATTTTCATTTTTGTTTTTGCTTTCGCTATAATGGTAAGCCAACTGTTGGCAAATCAATACGTTGAGACCTGAAGGCACGTGGTAGACGTCCGTTTTTCCATCGGTAAATTTTTGATGACAACATATTGGGAGACCTAAATGCGCCCAATGTTATGGTTAAGTAACTACTTTCTCTCCTGGTATTTCCTAAAAATTAGATTACCGGTTTAGAGATCTAGACTCCGGCAAGCATTCAATTGTGAGTGTGTTTTAGGAAATAATTTTTTATTTAATAATATTCATAATATGTATTAAAGATTCTTATCAATGTCTACTAGACAATTTTAGTGTTACTTGATCTGCGGTATACCCTATACATATACTTCTGTTTACAAGTACAGATGATAAATCGACTTTAATATCTCCTACGTAAATACGTATATAAAATAAACACGCAGCAATATTTCTTTTTTTGAACTAAACCGCATATCAACTTTTTAGAACCTCATACAGATGAATATAATTTTCAAAACTAAGAAGATAATAGTTGCTATCTCGTATAATAAACTAAACTTGACAAGAAAAAAATAAAAATAAAACTTTTTAATATATTTGAACATAAAACAAAAGTAAAATAAACAAAAAAAAAAAAAATTAAATTAAATAAAAATAATTGTATATTATGTAATTATGTGTCAACCGACACAGTGTTAAACAAAAAGCAGTATTAAAAAAAATTATATTTAATTAATTATAATAAAAAACAAACAACAAAATGGTATATAATTATTAAAAATTATTATTATTATATGTGAAGCACAGATGCAATATTAATTATAACTTTAACATTAAAATATTTTATTAGTTACATTAACATTTAAAGGACTTAATGTGGGGCCATCACGTTCGTTCAATATTTTCTCGTGATTCCCTATTGCATACGGAATTTCTCAGAATACAAATAAAAATTCCATTTTCCGATTCGATTCTTTAACACAATGTATTGTTTTTTGTTGTGGGTTGGCCCAATCAATCAATCGCTCCTATATTCAGACAATATATGCATTGTAGGAATATAGTATACCTGTAGTAAAAAGCTTTATATATTTATACAATGTACCATCACATCTTTACGAGAGATATCATTCATTTTAATTTAAGGTAATTAGTGTCTTGAAAGCTTGAAATTAAACAAGACAAAGTGTATAACAAAAAAAAGCGAAAGAAATATTACATCATAAAGTTTTATGGTTCAATTTGGGTATGTTGCTGGATATGGAAATTTTATGGTAGCATCATCAAAACAAAGATGGGTTTGGTTCAAACTAAAAACACGTATAATTGCACATTACAGGTACACATAATTAGCGCAAGTACTATTTTTCTGTTATATGTTCATTCAAACTAATTACTTTGGTTTCGCAATATATCATAATCCATCCTATAGACATGCACATTTTGATTAAATTATGCCAATTTCATAAATAAATTCATTAAATTTTATTTTATTTTTATTTATTTTTTGTTCTCTAAATAAATAAATTAAAATTTAAAGATATCCTTATTCCATAATATTTTTATTATAATTTATTATGTATATATAAATATATAATATTTTTAAATAAACATACATAACAGAAATTAATTTTATAATTAATATTCAAATTTATTATAATTATTATTTGTTTTTTATTAAAAATAAAAATGTATAAAATTTTATTTTTATCTTATGGTTCTACCGAAAACAAAAACTTTTATCAGATTTTGATTTTAACCCACAAATAACAAAACAAAACAAAAAAAAAAATTATTTTTATTTAAATAAATAAATAATTAGAATATAATTTATGTATTATATTTAGTATTGGACCAAAAATAAATTTTGAAAATTTATTTCGATTATTTATATGTATTCATTCTTCAAGTAGAAATGATGAACAACAATCGTTCCCAACAGTTCTGTATTTTCGCCACGTTTTTATATTTATTTATAGAACACTTGTGCTTATGTTAGGAGATTCGAATATTATAAAAATAGGAAAATAATTAATTGAGTAATTAAATCTTGTAGGATTATTGAAATGTAATTAATGCGTTTCAATTAATTAACATTTAAAATACAAAACGATTGATAAAAACAAATAAATAATTTAGTTTTACACAGTCTCGTGATTTACTCGACTAAATTTAGAACTAGGTTAGTTAAGTGCCTGTAATGAAAACTAATGAAACGCTAAAATTAAATTATTCTTCTTTAAAATTGTAAAATCTATTTTTGAAACAACCATATAACTATAAGATAATTTTTCCAACCTTTAAATTAGGTTGTAAGGGAATTTTGTCGTTGTTCTTCAATAAAATTAAAAAAATCTGTAAAATGTTTACCAAATTCATTTTTATTGGTGCATTTTGTATTTTAAATATTTATTAACAGGATTTCACTATTTTTTTTTTTTTTTCAAACAGTTTAGCTATTTAGGTGAAATTTAGGTGTATTTCCAAAATAATTCTTGATTGGAGATTTAAATTCCTAACATAGCAAACAACGTTTTTCTTAATAGTAGTACTAGTGGTTTAAGAGTTACTGATACCATTATACCGTATAAACTAAATAAATCCCTAACTTTGGGAATTTTGAATCATTCATATAGATAGAATCAAAAGAAATGAACGAAATTTATTCGCCATGTGATTTGAATTTGATTGGTTTAATTAAAATTAATTTGAAGTTGATTGTCTGAAAACTGTAAGAATTAATTTTGTTTCGAGATGATAAGGCCCTAATGATGACTGCAGCCAAGAGCCAAGTTCCCAACTTAACATTCTTTAATACACAGGGTACCTATGTATATGTTTCACTAGTGAATTACGTTAATATACCAGCGAATGATATACCATAAAATAGCATGCGAGGCAACCTGCAGAAGGTGTCAGCAAAAAGTCAAGAAGGTTAGAATATCCGGTAAATTTTGTGGCGAGGTTCGGCCTTTTCCTAGGCGGAACTTTAAATAATGAGTCCATCTTTTAAAGTGGTATATTAGATTTGCTGCTATGTAGAAAGTTGCCCTTAACCATATATACGAGCGAACGTTAATTTAATCATGCTAATTCTTATAAACTTTCATTGTCACCCAATTTCTAGCAACCTTGAAAATTGCTCAAAATTCAATGGTTCGGCCCAGAAATAGGTCGTGCCCCGAATTGTTGGCCTGATCGCATTCTCATATACTGGGCTACGAGCTGTAAGGAAATATAAATGTGGAACTCACCTGTTGTTTTAAAACTTAAAATCACAGCTTGAAGTGATTTCTGAAGAAGAATTTACTTAGTGTTTAGTCAAATAAAATTTGTAACCCATAACGAACGGGGTTTCTTAAATATTTGAACTTCGGTAAAGACTGCAGAGGAAGAGGTTGTTTGAGTTTACTAACTTGGTAACAATTTGGCACCTGATTTTCCACAAGAAGGCTTTGATGTTGAAAAATTTGAAAAAATGCTGAAAACGTATTTCTTCAAAGTTTAACAATTTGAGCAAGAGGACTTGTATATGAAAGCTTGATATCAAATTTAGATATAGTGTAATCTGTATAAGTTGGTAATTAGCCAACTTATAGAGGTCCAACTTCAAAAGGTTCCAAATAATTCAAAACCAAATAAAAAGACAAAAATACATGTATTGTAAAAATTTAGTTTCTATTAAAAAATATTATTGGTGCTAGAGAAATCGGTCAACTTAGGCAGTTGTGATTGACTGTATATCAAGCTAAGTTTGCATTTTAAAAACGTAGAAGTGCAAAATAGCTCCAATGCATACTATTTATCGTTTTGTTGAACGAATAGGACAAAAAATGTTGCCAAACAAAACACGTACTCGATAATTTAGCAAATCGTATATCGACAATATTGCGGATTTGCTTATTGCAAAATTGCTTACGTAAAACACCATAATTAATAAATTAAAATAATTTAAATTTGAAATACATCAATCCCACGATTACAAAATTTCGATACGGCGTAATGTTAAAAATAATTTTTACGCAAAGAAATTTCGATTTCAAAATTTTTGTTTTTTGTTTTATTTGAGTAAATAAAAATTGTTTTTGTGTTACTAATGTTTTTTAATTATTAAAAATGTTTCCGCTTCCGATGATTGAATCTTTGATCAACTGATAATTCGGTTGTCTTTGCCATGGTTAAAAAATTACTAAATACAAACAACTTAAACTGTTTTTTAGAAACAACAGTAAAATGAGGAAATTAATACATTTATCAAAAACTTGGATGATCACTTGCGATCCATATTCGTACACGTCAACTTCACTTTAGATGATAACTCACTGTATATGATTCCAGCTAAATTGATCTTATTCGTCAATCAGGTTACTTCCCGGAAGCTAATGTACGTAGGCTAGATATTTTGGATAACGCGGCTGAGGGTGAGGATATTTGTATTATAGGGGACATTTTCTAATCAGGTATTCGGTATTCAGGATCCTATTCGATCGTGAAAAATTGTCTGACTAACCAAAAAAATGAAAAAAAAAAGATAAAAAACAAAATTTCATTAGAGTGAAAAGATAAAGTTTCGTTTTATTTTTATCAAAATTTTACGTATACCTTTTTTCAGCAAAGAAAAACAAAACCAGTGCAGTAAATTCCGAATAGCTACGACCAAACTATAAAAATATAATTCCAACTTCATACATTACGTATGAGGCAAGAACGCATTGACTTAGCGAATTATAATAATTCACTAAATCAAAAAACTCAAGGAAAACTCTCATTTCTGTGTGTTTTATTTATGCCCACACAAATAATGGAAAGACAAAGTTTGTCTGTATTAAATCAGTAAGATTCTTTCGGATAGACAAAATATATCAAAAATATTTTTTTTTATATATTTTGTCTATAAAAAGCCGAAAAAATCTTATAGAATTATATTGTTTCGATTATTTTCCGTCACAGAATTAAAAATCAAAAACCCTTTATGATATGATGTGTCATGGATATTGCGCAGGTCAACCATAATGGTGATCCTGGGTTTTTTTAGCACACTCGCGGAATATATGCAACTTAACATTAAATAAATATCTTGGAGGTTACAATATTCCACAATTTTGTGGCCCCGGGCTCTCTCTGCATCCTTGATGCATAAGTTTTTTGAGGAATTAAGATGTTAGATACTGAAAAAAACAGCAGCAACATCATATACTTAACTACAAATTTATGCTAATAAAGTTAATCAAAAACATTAGATATAAAGGATCATCATATATTCCTCAACTGTTAACTACTGGAGTATTTTATTTAAATCTGTATTCTGTGATTATCTCATCATTTGTTGTATTAAAAATGTAATCCTATCTCCAGACCAGCATCGTCTAACACGAGGGGCTATGTTCGCAAACACTCGACAGCATTAAGTTATACATAATGATTGATTACCGGAAAAACTGTGTCGTATTAAAAATAAAAATTACTTTTTCAGTACAGCACCTATCTTCACTAAGCATTCATTCAGTCCATCTTTTTTTATATTTGTCTATCTTTAATTTAATATTTCTATTTCTAGTTTTCATTCATTTAAACAATATAAACATTCAACCACTAAAATCTAAAATTATTTACAAAAATCTATTTATACATGAAACCGAATTTCGCCCTATGTCAAAATTCTTTATACTTGTTATCAATAATGAACCATCAACTAAACTCTTTTTAAAGAAAGAATTGCACATATAACCAACACACGACTAAAACTTTCCACCTCCAATTAACACAAGGAAATAACCTTCACATATCGCAAACTTCACAAACATGATTCGGAAACGTTGCTCTTCATGCACAACAACCATTATTTTCGCATCGTAAATAAATCGTGATGTTCAAAGTAGCAAATGATAAAACAAAAAAACATAAACTATAATGTTAGTTCGCTAGCGTTCACAACCAGACAAAATAATCCAAGGCATATTCTGAATCAAGTCAACAGGAAGACGGTTCTTCATTTGGTAGAAAATCAGCTAAATTTCTTTGAATATTAAGCAATTTTAGAAAAGTGCGATCGTGCTTGTCTGGTTAGTTTTTTTGTTTCAAATATTCTTTTTACTTTAGTTAATATTTGTAATATTGAAAAAACAGTGTATTCAGTGCTGCACAGTCCATTAAAAGTTGGTTTAAGCCCACCGTGTCAACCACTTATGTAAAACCATTTTGCCAATGAACCAAAAGCACAAAGTTAATATATAATTCATAGCATCCGCCCTCTTGTCTAAATGAAATAAAATCGATTGCTCAAGCAAAATAATATTTCGATTTCAAACAGACTCAATCCACCAATCTGACAATAAAAGCCGCACACGTCGACACCTTGGCACATATGAAATGGTTCACTTAAGTTAATTGATAAACACTAAACATTTTTTAAAATGTATTTTTTCACAAAAACCTTAAACCTTCCCGTCAAAGGACACGACCCGCCATTATTAACTAGTTAGTACCTTTTTCCAATAAAAAAAAGCGAGAGGAAAACCGAAAACATGCACGCAAACATTTATGTTAGCGTTGTCAAACACAAATTGTTGAAGACATCCTTCAATTCTAAGATCTATATTAACAATATTTACTACATATTTCGTAATTTTCTCTACTTCAGATATGACGAACAAACCCCTTTACTTTGAAGTACATCAACAAGGAGTCAGAGCGTGTTTTTTCTCTTGGTATAAGCAGATAAACTAATCTGTATAAGAAACTCAAATCCTCGCTGGCAATATTGTGTACCCTGCAACATTGTATCTATTGAACATTTTTATAGACTGGTAAATAAAACGTTTATTTAAAAGAAAAATTCAATAATAAATTTCCAAATTTTCTCAAGTTTTGTAAAAACAAAAGTTTTAAAATTTATAACTTTCTTTTATTGTGAATATTTATTTTATTTGTAATAATTATAAAACTACTAGTTTCGAGCGTATGGACCGCTCATCATCAGGTTTTCTCAAAACTAAAACGTCGATTAAAATTTTTTTTAAATAAGCCAGATACTTTCTGTCTGTGCTATAATACCTATACAAATTAAAAAACGATATATTGTACTACAATTAAACAAATTAAAAATATTAATAAATAAAATAAATAGAAACAAATGTAAAACCATGGATAGATTGGAAGAAATGGAAATCTACCGACACAAAGATAGCACGCACATATTGAACGACAGAATTAGGAGAAACGAAATATACGAATATATAATTAATATATAAAAATCTGCATATCGACGCAATCTCTACAATAACAACAATTTTATTAATTTATTTTATTTATAAATATTTTTAATTTGTTTAATTGTAGTACAATATATCGTTTTTTAATTTGTATAGGTATTGTAGCACAGACAGAAAGTATCTGGCTTATTTTAAAAAAATTTTAATCGACGTTTTAGTTTTGAGAAAACCTGATGATGAGCGGTCCATACGCTCGAAACTAGTAGTTTTATAATTATTACAAATAAAATAAATATTCACAATAAAAGAAAGTTATAAATTTTAAAACTTTTGTTTTTACAAAAATTGAGAAAATTTGGAAATTTATTTTTAAATATTGTGAAAAGTTTTCGTGGTTACATCGCAAGATGTTAATATATATAAAAATTCAATGTTTTCAAAATAGCCCTCATGAGCATCAATAAATAACTTTAAACGTTTAATAAAATTATCACTAGCAGCTCGAAGCTTTTTAAGAAGCATTTCAGCCCAGACCTTGACCAGGCTTTGGTTTTCAAGTATGTCCAAACAAAATTGCACCGTCATTTGCGGATTTCTGTGAATCCGACATTTGTTGATGTTGGGAGCTATACACCGTTGGAGATACGCGGACACCCTCTTCCTGAAGGTGCGAAGAACAACCTAACTCCCGATATTACTTTATCTCTTTGAAGACTGTTGAATAAGGAAAACAAAGACTTTGAATTATTTGTTTTGACAAATTTCCTGTTTAGTTAGATAATAGCGAGACGACTTTTTTAGACAAGATAACTAAAAAAATGAAAGGAACAGAGAACTGTGTTTTAAAAATATAAAGATTTATTTTAATCTATACACAAAAAACAAAAAAATTAGAAAAACATTCTAGATAAGAAAAAAACAATTTAAAAACAGTTTTCTTATTTTATTGTCACCTGATACTAGTTATTATCCAGTTAATATATTGTGAAGAAACATTTAAAAAATATAAAAAATCTGAATATATAGTACATATGCAGGATGTAATAAACCTTGTGCAGTAAATGCACCAAGTGATTCTGGAATGAGTCAAAAGTAAGCCGGAAATGCTTGATTGACTCTTTTGCAATATCTTTCCGTGTTTGAAATAATGGTGGGTTTGCTGTAAAATCTAGGATTTTTTTAATTTCGCTCACTGTGCTTGGTAAGTGAAATGGTGGATTGTGTAACTACTTTATTATCAAGTAAAAATATATATTTCATATATTTGACAAAGTTTATTCCGTTACGATCTCAACTGGCTAAAGTGATTTATCATTTTGTTTCAATTATAATCCGTCTTAATACACACGTACTACATAGTAAATTGAAGGAAAATTCATTTATCGCTTTTTGTATCGTTAAATTTTGGAACAATGCAACGTAACTTTAATGTTATGGGTGAAATTTCAAAGCCTCTATTTTATAGCAAAACCACGATTATCTCAAACACGTTAGAGTCGGTAAAAAGTCAATATGATACGAATCACCGATGGCTACAAAGCATTACCGTGTTTCTACAAAACGTTCAAACGTGAAGAATTTTCGATTTTCTTTGTTCATTGTAGAGAATCTTCATTCGATTCTAGATAGACGATAATGCGTTGTAACTTTCGAATGACACGTTGTATACCGGAACTAATAATTAAGTCAATGATTTCTATATCTTTTACTTTTCCCACTATAACGAAGTTATATTGGGTAAGTATTGTAATCGCGAAAAAAAATTTGTTCCAGTTTTTCACATTTCTCGACAAATAAGATTACCAGGAACCCGAAACATCGATTAGAAAAATGTCCTGTCGGTCCTTCCGTCTTTCCAGTCTCATACATTTGTATTATTTTTGTTTTGCCTCCCATTCTCACAAATATTGATAGTTTTTGTCGAAATTTTGTACAAAGATAAATTTTAGTAATAAGCAATTTGTGTTAACTTGTAGGTCCATTTGAGTCTAGTAAAGAGGGGATTGTAGTGGAAGAGAAAACTGCCAAACTGATTTTCTCAAAAACAGGAGCGACGATTTTTTTTGATGTGGTGATGATAATTTTGAAAATTCGTTATCTACCTTTTCACAAAATTTGAAGTCGATTGAAGCATTGCGTGTAGGTCATTTTAACAGAAAGGAGTAACATAAATTTTTTCAACTGTTTTCCGAGGTAATGTCGAACTTTTCGAAGAAATATTTTTCCACGATTAATACATCTTCCAAATTCTAGCAATTGTTCCATAGGTCTCTTGAAGATAAAATGAATAGATTATCGTGTAATATGGAATTTAAATTTCTAAATTTACCAAAAATATTTTGCTGGGGCCAAAAAAAAATTTCGTCAACATGCAGTATTTGTGAATTACTTTAATAAAATCGCATATAAGGGTACGTATTTATATTTGAGTAATAAATTCTCTTGGTAGTAAAGGTCGTATATAAATCTTAATACGAAATTACTATTGAACGGCTTTAAAATAATATCATACATAACTTTAGGGTAGAGTAAGTTTAGGAGAAAGGCACTAGGAGATATAAAAAATGAAATACTGTTTGACATGGAGGTGGGATTGGGTGACAAAAGTTAACGTTAATTCTAATTTTATGCTGCTTGCGTTTTATTCTTTTGTATTTTCGAATGGTCCACAGCAATGTTCCATTCTGACTGAAGCACTGGGTAAAGAATTATATCGGCCAATTCTCAGTTCACATTACAAAATTATGTGAGGAAACGGCATAAATGTTCACAAAAAAATTTTGAACATTGTGGACGCGCTCTGAATGGGGTAATTTAAATTCTTACGGATTTTCAACATTCAATATCGGTAAAACATAAAATTGGGGTTTTTTGAATCAAATTAAATTCATTTTAAAATTTTTTTCTTAGAATAAGGTGAAACTTATAGATTTGAAATATTTGTTAATAATTTTCATATTCCAAAGTGAAGCAACTTAGCCAAAAATTGGGTTTGTCGCCTTAAAGCTACAAATACTGAAATATTACTGAAAAAATCATAAATATAGTATTTATTCTTTTCCTCAATCGAAATCGAACCCGCCTAGCAATATTTACGTATTTATTTGTGGTTATACAACAGATAAGGACATACAATAATATCTGTGGTTAAACTGTACCAGAAATCTCATCTAGAGAAATTTTCGTAATTTAAAGTCTGTACATATTCTACTATGAATAATTGACTGAACTGAGTTCAAGTCAAAAGAGGACAAAAAAAAACTAATCCATTAGAGTGACAAAGAAAAAACATTTTTTTTTTTTTTTTTTTTATCAAGATTTTATGGTTAAATTTTGACATCAGACAAAAACATAACCAACAATTATTAAACAAATTAAGTATTAGCAATTATTCGATTATTTTCACATCTCAAAATTATCTAAAAAATTAATTATTATTAATATTCATATCAGAATTATTATTTTTCGAATATTTTCCGTCATATAATAAAAAATTAAAAAAATCTGTACCATAAAATCGCCATGCTATTAAAATTATTGGTGTGTGCGAGAAATATTTTTCATCGTACACAATATTTATGCAGATGTGTTAGTTGAAATGATCTCGATTTGATAATTTTTGACCATAATTATGGCGATCCACTAACACAAACACACATTTTATGTAAGTTTAATCTTCACTGACTTCGTTTTGTGTTTCTTTCACACAACCATCGATTTTATATTTTTATCTCCCTTTATTTTGACTGACAAACTTTTATTCGCAATGGAATTTAGGCTTAAATGTTTCAATATTTTATAATTTAATTTAATTAAAACCTCGTTTCTTTATCAAACCATTTTATATTGCCTTCAAACCTACTGAAAATAGGCTTTGACTTTTACGTCGCTTGGACGTGTTTCTCGGCTAAATTAACTTGTTTTATTTTTTTTCCTATATTTTAATTTACCAGCAAATGCTCAAACCTTGAGATATTAATTTAATAATCTTATATAAATAGTATGCCAGCCTGAATCTAAAGAATAAACAATTAAATTTAGTATATTCAGGCAAGGATCGAGTGAACCTTTATATTTAAAAAACGTCGTACTACATAATACCACAAAGTGGTGGTTCCTACATAAAGTTGCAGAATTGGGGATAATACCGGCTGGACGAGCTGCTTTTTCTTGTTATTTTAAAACTATCCACGTTTTTCGATACGATCCGTTATGAATGAGCTGATGTTCAAAATGGAGTTTACCGAAGGATTAATATGTAAATTTAGAAGTCAAGAATAAATAAAAAATAAAAATAAAAAAATAAAAACTCCTGACAGTTTTGTCGAAATTCTAGTTTCTCGACCTACATAGGAACCAAGCGCAAATTTTAGCGAACTTTATTGTAATTGGCTAGAAAAACGTTCATTCAACTTTAAATTTTATTTTACAGCAGACACCTGGGGGGCTACCGAGTAATCCGATTTTACTGAAAATTGATTCGTATTCGGAAACTTAGTATCGTCATATTCTACTAATCCGAATTTAAGAAATCAAATCGCTACTAACTTCATTTTCTTATTGGCAATACCGTCTAATGCAAATTCGGATCAAAATTTTGTTCGAAAGTAGGAAATATTGTTCGATAACTATTTTTATCATGGATAAGGAATAAGTGTACAAGAATTACAGAATTAGTTTTGAAATTACAGGGTGGCTGAGACCAAGTGTTACCAAATGAAAACGCTGTAATTTTTTTAATTTTGATTATTTTTTATTGAAATTTCGTGGAATATGTTGAAAACATATTACATTTTATGAAAAACATGTTACTGCTCGATATGACCTCCTTTGGCTTTGATTATTTGATTCAGTCTTCCATAGAAAGCATTGCATGCTGACCGAACGTGGGCTTGCGGAATTTTATTCCATTCTCGAACAAGAGCTGACTTCAATGCATCAACACTTTCGTATTTTTTAGTGGACACCTTACTCTCCAAAATGGACCATATGGAGAAATCCATGGGATTCAAGTCTGGTGAATATGGTGGCCATTCTTTCGACGAAATCAGCCGCGGAACGCAATTTTGTAAAAATTGCTGTGTCGCTCGAGCTTTGTGTGACGGTGCCGAGTCCTGTTGGAATGTCCAACGGTTCGTACCAAAGTGTTTACGTGCCCAAGGTAGCAAAGCATCGTTTAGGATCTTTTGGCGGTACATCTCTTGGTTTACCTTGACTCCATGTTCGATGAAAACCAGAGGAGTGCGTCAATCTGCAGTAACTGCAGCCCAAACCATAACATAAGCTGGTGATTGCTTGCGCATGGCAACTCTTGTGTCCAAATTATCGTTGGACTTGTCCTCTAACCAAACACGATCATTTTGTTTATTCACATGCTGTTGAATGGTGAAAATTTTCTCATCAGAAAAGACAATTTTTGGAATCTCATCACGTTCGGCCAAGGCCTTCAATGCTCGTGTTCTTTCAAGCCTAACTTTTTTTTGTGCCTCCGTAAGATCTTGAACTTTTTGTATCTTGTAGGGCTTCAAGTGTAGTTCATTTTTCAATATGGTTTGAATGCTGTATCGTGAAACATGTAGACGTGCGGCTAATTGATTGGCACTTTGACGAGGATTTCGTTGGATTCGTTTCTTCACCTTTCGTATCATTTCTTTTGATGTTGCTGTCTTTTTAGGACCGCCTCTGTTGCGTTTAGCGATGCTACCAGTTTCGTTGTATCGAGTTATGGTTCGATACACAAACATTTTATTCACATTCAAATGCTGGAGCTGACGAACTATTGCTGTTTGTGAATTTCCACCCAAATACAGTGCAATTACACTATTACGTTTGAATTCCATTACGATTTTTTTATTAAGATATTAATTTAGAACAATTATTTATTGACCACATATAAACAACTAACCAAACTTCAATCTGTCAAAAAATTAATGCGCGAAAATGACAATTACACAAATGACAGCAGAGTGAAGTTAGTAACATTTGGTCTCAGCCACCCTGTAAAAAATACTTCACAAAGTAAGTTTACACATGGAAAAAATAAGAAATCCTTAAATTATTTGAAAGTTTTGTTGGAAAAATTGTAAAATTGGGGGAGTATAAAATTCACGAAAAAACTAAAAATTACGAACAGAGCTATAACTACATCTACACATTGGAACAATTTTTTTTTTTTGACAGGTCTTGTAGAAATAGTTATATTCATCACACGCTATGCAAAACATAAATTTTATAAAATTTATTTTTTGAAATAAAATATTTTATTTATAAAAACTAAAATGTTTTCTCTAATTTTGTAAATTATCTTCATTCAACATTAGTTTATTCATTTCTTGACGTTTGACAACTAAATTAAAACATAAATGAAGTGAGAAGCAATTAAAATATCGTAGATTGCTTTTGGCAATACTAAAATGAAATCCGAATTTCATCTGCGGTGCCACAGAATTTTCGTATATTTTTGAGGTTCGAATCGGATTACGCCGTAAACTCCCTGTGCAATTTTTTGCTATGTTTACAAAATATTTTGACGTTTTGACAAAATTATTATGGCTTAAAGATTAGACGTTTATATTTTTAGTTTTCGCAATTATAATTTTTTCCAACTAAAAATAAATTGATTAAATTTTAGGTATCTAATATGAGAGTTTAAAAAATCTTTTGGCCAATGTGCACCAAATGTTGTCAACTCTTTTGCGAATATACCGGCATATGCCGTCAAATAAATTTGCTGCTACGTATCATTTAAATAAAATTAATCTATAAAATGGAACTTTCCAATGAAATAACATAAATTGAAACAGAAATTTTATCTTTACGTCCCAGTCCCAGCAAAACGTCGTTTGACTTTAATTTTGACTCATTTAAAATTTCATAGAGTTTCAAATTCTTGAACTTCATATGAAAAATTAGCGTTTGTCTCAGCAGATCCACCAATATTTTTGTTTATCTGCGAAAGATTAAAGGGTAAAACGGAATTCAAATTTTCTGCAATAAGGTTCCAATAAGGTTCCGTCTTGTTGTCGGTTGTCTATTTCCCTTTAAGTAAAACTTATTATTATGAAATTACCAGAAAAAAATAGGCATTTGTTTACCTTGAATAAACAGAAAATGCTTCTCAACTAATTGACTAAATTAATTTTGCAAAGGTAGCATTTAAAAAATAAAAAATAATCCTGTGGTACTCTTAAATTATCTATTCATATGCTATATATCGCCATCTTTAGTAGCTGGATTAGAAATATAAAAGCAAATTTAGCTCGCATAACTTGCATAATTTGTTAAAAAGTATAAAGAATAATTTATTTTGGTCTAAAAATATATAAACGACTTTTTAAAATTTTATAACCTCAATACGTCGGATTTTCTCTAATATATCGAGTTTTTTTAATTTGCCTTCATGCACGAAATTATTTTACAGCAGTTCTGGTTGCATTTAATTTTTTTTTTTTCGCTAAAATTTGCGCTTGATTCCTATGCTGGTCCCACAATTCAAGATACTTGTTTTTAAACTAGAAGTTACAGTAACATTTTATAAATTTTGTAAGTTTATAATGTACCTATTATCGTTTCAGAATTGCCATCAAAATTTTTAAAAATTTGATATTTACAGAAAAACTACTTCTTCTAACGAATAGGATTTCTATATGGAACAGTTTTTGCGAATCGTCCCTAATATCTATCAAATATATTTCTATTATACAGCAACTATTTGAAATGTTTGTATAATTCTTAGAGTTGTCGCACTTCCTAATTTCACTGACTCAAACTTCTACATCAAAATTAGTATCATTAATCATTTATTTTCTTTTGATATTTTGTTTATATTGAATGCTTCGAAAATATTGAACTCTAGAACTACCAACCAGTTAAAATGACGGATTGTACATTTATTGAATATTTTTTTTATTATTACTATGTTAGTATTGTTTTGAAAATGTATGCTGTGTTTTAATATTTGTTGTCATATTAAATACATAGATTTAGAAAAGCCATAATATTATCATAAAATATTAAATGAAATTGAAAGAGAAAAACTTGTCAACGGTTAATGCAATCGGTCATTTTTACCAGTCGGTACATCTAGTGTTAATGTTGAATTACTGAAATTGATTCTTTTGTGAATTTTTCAAAATGATTCGCATAAGCACGTTTATAACATTCAAGATAAGGGTCTTCATATAACCATTTTTTTTAAACATATTGTAAAGAAAAATGGATGGATGAACTTAATAAATAATGGTTTCTATCATCGACCATCTGAAAGGTATAGCTCTAAGTTTCTGAAAGATGTTTAACCGAGGGAAAACTTAAGTTAATTCTAATCTCTATTGTGAACAACTAGACCACTTGAATCAAACTTTAATCACAAAACGGTCAGAAACTGTTAATAGAGCTGGCGTTATTCTTTAACACGGCAACGCAAGGCTGCATGGAACTAATAAGACACTTTTAAAAAATATCTGATCTTGATTGCGAGGCTCATCTTTCTTACTCGCCAGATTTCGGTCATTGTAATAATAATAATATAATGCTTTATTCAATGTATAAGGCGGTGCTTTTGTACATCACACATATTTACAACAACTTATTTAGAACACATATTAACAATAATAATATTTCTGTTATGTTTAATTATACTGTTATTTTTGGCCCACGACGAAATATTCCTAAGATATGCATTAAGTTGCATAACGGTTTCCTCCAATTTTAACAATTCACCACCAACATAAAGTTGCAAATCATTAGACTTAAGATTAAATCGACAATTTAAAATATGCCAAGGTAGGTCATTTATATAAATGGAAAAAAGTAAAGGGCCTAAAATTGATCCTTGAAGTACCCCCGCAATTACATTATACTTATGCCGGAAAGATCATCACCACGCTTTACGAAATGTTTTAGACTACTCAAATAAGAATGAAGCGATAAAATAGCAGAATCGGAAGACTTATAATATAACTTTTACCTTTGAAGCAAAAGGATCAACACAATGAAACGCTTTAGAAAAGTCTAACATGACTAAAATTGCAATTGAATTAGCTTTGTCTAATATAGCAGATAGATCATCAACAATATGCACAGGCGCAGTAGTAGTACTATGGCCAGATTTGTATCCAGATTGGAATTTGCATAGATAATTAAAGCTATAGAGGTGCTCAAGAATTTGAAGTTGTATAATTTTTTTCAGGACCTTGGATAGGGTAGGCAAAATACTTATCAGGCGAATGTCACAAATATTAGAAATTACATCCTTTTTGGGTAAGGGAATAAATAATCGATCCCACTTGCCACAAATTAGGAAATACTGATTTCGTCAATCACTGGTTAATGATAAACGTGCTTTTAGTATGGTACTTTTTGTACTTTTTGATGTCATATGCCATCGAATCAGACTTAACTGTACGAATTGCATTCAATACCATAAGTTCATCGACACAATCAAAAACAAAACCATAACTATCAGAACTAAAAAAATTAAAATCGGGTAAAGGCACTGATCCCTGCCAAAATTTCATCAGCAGAAAAGTCAATGACTGCTTAGGTTTGTGCAAATTTTCAAAATTAAACATATTTTGGTGATTTTATTTCTAAAATATTTAAATGATTCAAAATCGAGCTCTAATCCAAATCTTTTATATTTTTGGTAAGCTGAAATCTCTACGTTGCATTAAACTCAAAATATTTGCATTTGACTATGGAGCAGCAGTGGGGCACTTATTTATACTTGTTTCACGAGGCACATAAATAGTATCTAATTTTAAGAAATTTGAATTGAATTCTTCAAGTATATCATTTACATCAGGCTAAAAATAAATTTTTAACCAATCTAACAAAATGAAACAATTTATAAAATACTCGTGATTGATTGCTTTATAATCAGAAACAACACTACACTTATAGCAGGCAAAAATCAAGTCATGATCAGAAATAGCAGGAACAGGAAGCTGCCCAAAAGAAATAATATTTTGCTTTCAGCCTCAAACAAAATTATCAAATCCAATAGGCTGCTATCCAATCTAGTCGGTTGAAAAGGTAAATAAAATAAATTATGTAAACTCAAGCAAGCACTTAGTTTATTGCTAATCAACATAATTTATTTATATTATTCAGAAAAAATTGCTTATAAATTATTAATATCATCAGTACAAGCAGGAGGCGCGTTTTAAATAATCAAAATAAGAATTTAACCAAATCGACCGACAAGTTCAGACACCAAAACTTCAACCTTACCAAAGGCACCCGAGAACAATTTACTAACCCTCAAAGTAGACCGAAAATAAATACCAACACCACCTCATCGCATATTATTAATACGATCAAAACGTATTAGTTTATAACTATTGATAAGGAGCGACTGGGTTGTAATTTTACTGTTAAGAAGAGTTTCCGTTAAAGCAAGAAAATCAAATTTGTATAACTCTAACAGAATAGTAATTTCATTAAAATGCTTAACCAAACTACGGACATTTAAATGGCCAAATTTTATAGAACAATTTACATTTACCTCCAGATTATCACCTGGATGTAAGTTGTAATTTAACGTGTTATACTGTTGGCTGTGGCGATTATCCGAAACTTCACTCGCGGAGGCAATGTTGTCCGAAAATGTTTACTACTAAGTTCCCAAATGTATACCCCAGTCGGCCAAGTATTTGGATCAAGAGCCTATAGTTTTTAGCAAACAAACTCCAACGATTTAAGGTCTCCAAACATGTTGGCATCAAAAATCTACCGATGGAAAAAATGACATTTAAGTAATCACATGTATCATGTGCATTCAGGTCTCAACATGTTGCCAACAGTTGATTTGCCTGAATTCGCCCAATGTTGCGTTGTTTGGGAATAAGTTTAAATACTTTGCAGTCCTCAACCTCCAAGCAAGTTTTAGCCATAATTGATATAACATTTTCATTAACCATACTGTTGATTCAATGACCTTTACCCAAAAATTTTCAGGAAACTGTCTTGTACCACAAATCGATTGTCTGTCCAGATGTTGAGGATTTTTATTTTCAATGGCTGGCACATCAACAATGGAACTCGTTGTGAATGATGTTACCTCGGCAAATGTTCTCGTAGAGGACAAATGATTTTTTATGGACGAATGATTTTGTAGGCCCGCAGGTACAGTAAATATATTAAATTTTTCCCAGATTCGGTACAGGTTTCTTGATTCACCATTTAGCACAATTTGTTCGTGTTTGATCCGCAACAGGCATAACAATCGAATCTGAACAATCATCAGCAATGAAGCAAACGGAAATGTGAGATTGCGCTTGTGCTTTCACCTCGATTTTTTTCATATAGCGATTTCTATTTTTTTTAAAGATACCATTATTTCACTGAAAATTTTTATTTCTTCGCGGTAAATGTATTTACAACTGTCACAAAACCAAAAAATACTGTCCGAGCCACAAATTACATCGAAAACGTTTTTCCTCAATCCGACATATTTATAGTGAGCAACTTTTTTCCATAATCCAGGTTGTTTCGCAAAATATCTGTTTAGCTTTAATTTTTGTTGTTTTTCTGTTGTCCCTTTTTTAAGAAGGTTGATTCATAAGCACCGGTTAATTTCACAACTATTTGGTTCTTTAACTTGAACTTCCCAAAAACTTTGTTCAAAGCAATATATCACTAAAGTGTTAATCATGCTATTTGAAACTAGTGACAGCTTCTTTAGACCGATTAAAAGTTCCTTTCCTGCTTCTATCGACCTCGTTTAATCAAACTTTTTAAGCTGCAAACATGCGATGAAAGGATAGCTTGCCTGGTTAATTCATCTAAAGCTGATTTATAATCAAAACTGTAAATACAAAATAATAGTTTCCCTATAAGAGTAAAGTTCTACTTATTAAAATTGTCGGAAACAAGTATTTGAAACAAATGTTCTCTGAAAGAACAGTAAACTGTTTGCTTTTTGTAAGTACTCACAACCTTGATAAAGTTCACACAAATTTGTTTTTCTCTTTTTTTCTTTTTCGTAAAATTTTCTCTGCCAACAAACCACATTTATTATACATTTTGTTTACAGATAGTTCAACAAATTTAAACAAATTGTATATAAATGTACATTGCAAACATTTGGTCCTCTTTACACATTTATGGTTTTATATAATTTGAATTTCAAATGTTAAAAAAAAATGTAAAGCTTCATAAAATTACATTTCAAAAAAAAATCTGCAGTTCTTTACTCCAAACTATTAAAATTACTATTCCAACTGTTATATTTTATTGTAATTTATTTAAGCAGACAAATATAATATTTTATTTAATTTTATGATTTAAATTAAAAAAATGAAAATTATACATTTTTTGTGTGGTGTTGTGTGCGCTCGCCGGTTCAAAATATCATTTCAACATGAAAACTTTATTTTTTTTTTTTTGGTTTTTTGCTATAAAAATAAAAATTATTATGAATGATGATAACATTTTGTAACATTGTTTATGTACAGAGAGAGAGAGAGAGATAGGGAGAGAGTGGAAATATTTGTATGCATTCTGGTTTTAATGTTGTTAATGCGGAATTTGTATTTTCGTATTTATGGAACCTAACCCAATGGTTAAATCCTCGCAATTGTGCACTTTTATTTACATAATTTGTCATTTTCTTAGAACATTTATGTGTAAAATATTCATTTGAATAAATTACCGTCATAATTTATCAAATTTATGATGCAAACATTGAATTTCTGTGTGTGAACCACTACGCTACTGATGATTATTTGGTTTTCACAAAAGTTTTATTTCATTTTATCAAACAAACAATCATTTTATTTTATTTATTTATACTTTTCTTCTATTTTTAACTTATAATCTTTAAACAAAAATAAAAACGAACGAACGAAATTTTTACTAAGCCCAACCAAACTACAACAAAAAACAAACAAACAAGAAAACATTTGTAATTTTCTTTTTATTTTCCTTACAAACGGAATGAACAAAAAAATTAAACGGAGATATGCAAACTTTCCTATATTTACAAAAATTACCCAAATGTAAACAAACAAGCCACTCATTCCAGATAATGTACCGCACCGCATCTAACATCTATGTGTTTGTGTACCTACATTGTACTGTCTCTTTTTTAGTAGTAGTAGTTGATAAGGAGACTTGTTACGATATGTGTTTTCACAAAAATGATTGAATTTTGTTAAATACGATAAAAAGCTTCCGAGTAAAGTAGGAAGTAAAATCAGTAAAAACGTAAGAGAAACTAAACTAAAAAATAGAGAGCTTAAGAGTTCACAAATATACGAGTAAACAAATTCTTTTGTTTGTTACAAAAAAAAATGAAAAACACAAAGTGGGAAATAAATATTTTAAACTTTTTATTTCGGATTTTTCTTGAAGTTTTATTTTTATATCCAACTAAAAGCTTCTGTTTTACTTTTACGGTTTTGTACTTGTATTCCAGATGAATTTTTAATTAATTTTTTCATTAAAAAAAAAAAATAATAATATTAATAAGCTTTCGACAAAGAAAGCAATATTTTTATTGATTTTATATTTTATTAAATGTATAAATTTGATAAATAATAAATTTATTCTTTTTAATTAGTTTTACAGTATTTTGTTGTTGTTGTACATTACTTTGAAACATAAAATTAATTAAGAAAATTATGTTTAGTGTTTTTTTGTGTGTGTATACGCGAATAAATATGGTAAATTAATGAAGAATGTATAAACTCTAACTAGCCTTAAATGATCTTTTGTTTTTATTATTTTTTTTTTTTCGTTGGTTGGGGTCCCATAAAAAACGACGAAATTTTGTTGTAAGCCTAAAATTTACATATTTTGTTAATTTTTTATTTACGTTTTTTTTTTCTTGGTTGTCATATTTAAATTTATTAAAACCATTCGTGGTTTATTTTTTACATTTCTTTTTTGGTTGGCGATTTATGTTAATCTTACCTTTTTCTTTTTCTTTTCAAATAATTATGTCCCCCAGATTATTGCAAGGGACGTGAAACTTTACACAATTTATGTGAGCAGATACCAGGGGATGCATTATTATACAGCATGTTTAAGATGGATGCGGAACCAGTTAAATGTCCATTAAAAGGTATGATATATCTATACGGCATTTTGGATTTTTCATCGCTGTGTTACTGTGTATTGAACATTTTATTATCATTGTTGTTTTAATTTTTTTACAGGGCCATTTACGTTTACATACAATCGGGGACACGGGGAATGCCGTAGTCCAGTTTCGAATATTGAAAGTTGTACAGAAGATAGTCGATTACTATTAAGCTTTCAAGCTTGCCCGGATATTACAGGAATTGAAAGTACTGGTAAGTTAAAAATATTTTTGTGATAAATGTAACTCATTTGCTACGAAATGTATAAAATTTCCTTCTAAAATTTCTTGAAATAAGAGTTGGCACGTACAACACGTCTGAGAGATTTTTATTTTATTTATTTTTTTTTTTTGGAATTTATTACAACTGATTTACAATCATCTAGTAATTTATCTTTAATAAATGAGTTTAATGTTTAGAGGGGTGTAGCAATTTGGTTATTCCCTATATGTTTGAAATTTAATTTAGTTTAGCGGCTCCAGTTTGAGGTTAAATTTAGGGGCTTCATCCTTCGAATCCGTCTCACTAAATTGGTGTTTTTCAGCAAACTACTGATGTCGTCATTTTGGTGTTGACTAAGACGCTCCAGGTGTTGTTTCGCCTGTCTTTTGATTCCTTCGCTGACGTATTTCATCTTTAAATCCCTTTGTAGGATGTCATTTCTTATGTACCACGGTGCATTCACTATGTCACGTAGGAGTTTATTTTAGAAACCTTGAATTATTTTAATGGTGGTCTTCTCGGCACAACCCCAAAGCTGAATACCGTAAATTAGGTTAGGTTTGGATGGCGGTCCACTAGGACCAGGAATAGACACAAAAATGATCCGCAGCCATACCACGAATAATTGTTTCCTCCAACTCATTGGAACCATTTTGAGCTGTTAACAAAGCGCTGGATACTCCTGACGTCCATCCTACAGAGGTCCGTCAGGTCTCTGAAGAGGGGTGCCTCTAGAAACTTTAGTCTGTTTCGTGCCAGATGAGAGCAGATGCAAAGAAGATGAAGTACTGTCTCTTCCTCCTCTTCGTCCTCGCAACTACGACAGTAGTCATGTGAGAAGACACCAAGTCTACTCGCATGCCTCCCTATGAGACAGTGCCCCATAATCACTCGAACAACCACACTGATCTGACTTCGCTGAAGTGAGATCAGCTGTTTGGATCTCGCCAAGTCCAACTTTGGCCAGACCTGCCGAGTTATTACGCAAGAGGTGATACTTGACCATCTGTCATTCGTCAGCTTGCTAGCTTCTTCCTGAAGCAGCAGTTTGCATACCGCAAGAGGCATGTCAATATCCTTTCTGCTTTCTGAGAAGTGGTCCGTTGTACCACGTCGAGCCAGTTCATCGGCGTTTATATTCCCTGTACTTATGAAATGTCCTGGCACCCATAAAATGTGGATGTTGAACTGATCTGCCATCTCGTTAAGAGATGAGAGACAGTTCTGGACTACTTTCGACGTGAGGAGGTGTGATTGAAGCGCTTTAATGGCAGCCTGACTGTCCGTATATATGCGAATATTACAAACCGATATTACATTATACCTCAACCAGTCTACGACTTCCTTTATGGCAGTTACTTCAGCTTGAAAAATTCTACAGTAGTCGGGGAGATGGAAGGAGAGATTTAACAAAAGTTCCTCGCAGAACACTCCAGCCCCGACTTTCCCGCCCCGTTTTGAACCATCAGTGAAGAAGTTTATAACTCCTAGTTCCAAAACTGCACCCATCATCCAGTCCCCCCTGGAGGGGATCCTAGTCCGGAACTTTGTGTCAAAAGATAGTGACGAGACAGTATAGTCGGAGGTTTTGGCAATTTGTTTGTTACACAAAATAGATGAGTGCCTTGAATTGTTGCAGGTACACATTACGATGGATTTCAGCCGTATGGCATTACAAGCTCCCAACTATTTCCCCAAGATATCTAGAGGAGTTAAAATAGCAGAGTCTCTAGTGCCTGAGTGGATGTGCTCCTCAGTGCACCACTGATCCACAGAGAGATGGTTCTCTGAACTTTTGTCAACAGCTTTTGGTTGACAGTTTTGTCCATAGCAGACCACCAGACTATTACCCCATACAAGAGTATGGGTCTGACTACTGCGGTATAAAGCCAATGTACGATGCTGGGCTCCAGCCCTATCCTTTCCCAATGGCATTTTTGCAAGAGTATAGCGCTACCGTAGCTTTCTTTACCCTTTCCAGAATATTAGGTTTTCAATTTAATTTGCTATGGAAAACGAGACCCAGAAACTTCGCTTCAACTGTAAAAGTCAAGCTGAACATATTTAAAGTGGGAGGATCGATATGAGGAAGTTTATATTTCCTTGATTACCGTAAGTCCTTATTGGTTTTAATATTTGGCGATATAAGAACAATTTGTTATGTAATTTTAGCTCAGAGTGCCTTCCTAAGAGCCAGTACATGTTCCTGAATTTTCACATGCTCCTTCCTCTTTAACTTAGCATCGGTATCCAGTTAACTTTTTGGTTTGTAAAGTTAACATGTACTGATTTCGCTTAATTCAGCTTGATTCGCCACCTTTTCATCCAGTTAGTTGCTCACTGTGCTAGTGGCTCTCTGAAGTCTTCTTGTCGCTTCTTCTATGGTGTTACCAATTGCAAGGATTATAGTATCATCAGCGAATGTTGCAATGGTTGTTTCATCGGCATTTGGTAGATCTCGTGTCTAGAGAAGATACAGTACTAACTCTAGGACACTGTCTTGCAGTATTCCTGCTGATATTTTCTTTAATTCAGAGTATTCTCCTTCATATTTAACCCGAAAGTAATGATCGGGTTTGTAAGATTGCAGAATCTGATAAAACTGCTTTGGTAAATCTCGATGCAGTTTAAATTCTAGTCCTTGATACCACACTTTGTCAAAAGCCTGAGCTACATCCAAGAAGATACTGGAACATATTTTCTTTTTTTCAAGCACATACTCGACTACATTTGTAATTCTATGCACACAGGAATTAGACTTCTTTCTTCTATTGTTGGTTTTAACGTCTTCAGCAGTAGTCTTTCGACAATTTTTGAAATTATTAGAAGCAAATAAATCGGTCTATACGATTTTTTGTCATTAGCTGGTTTATTTGGTTTTGGTATCATGATAACCTCTGCTACCTTCCATTGGCTTGGGACATATTTCAGTCTGAACATTGCGATGATTATTTGGAGTAATTTTCTTAGTCCTTTTTCCAATAATGCTTTAACTATTTGGCCTGTAATTAGATCGTATCCAGGAGATTTTATTGGATTTAAGTTGTTGATTACTTTTCTCAGCTCTTGTAGTGTAACTTTGCGTATATCAAGTTCATCCACTTTGTTTACTGGAGTTATATTTTCATCTGCTGATTGTCTAGGCAGAGGTTGGAAGGTTTGTTCCAAATATTCAGTAAACAGCGTGGCTTTTTGCTTTTCGCTTCTAGCCCAGCTTTCATTGTCACATTTAATTGATGGCACCTGCATTTTTGGTCTCTTCAGAGATTTTGTAGCTTTCCAAAGCGAGTAATCAGTATCTTTTTCTCCAGTTAGACTACTTTTCAGTTTACAATATTACATAGATAATTGAGTACTTTTTTATGCTGCGGTGCACGATTCCTCTGCCAGGCTTTTCGTGCTCTCCTTTTCTCTCGTACCAATTCTCTGACTTCCAGAGGATAGCTTTGAGCCTTATTCATATTCTTGTGGCTAGTAGGAATACTCTTCCAAGCTGATTTTTGAATATTATCTTTAAATAATTCAAGTTTTTCTTTTATCTGTGTCGGTGTTCTAATTGGCACATGCAGTTCAATATTCAAATTAATAAGCTCCTGGAATAGGTCCCAATTAGATTTATTGTTTGTTAACCAAGGCGGACTTTCTTTATTAACCTACAGTTGAACTGATAGTCATGATAACGGGTGAATGATCAGACGAGAGTTCCTGACTGTTCTCAACATAAATGTAGTTCTCGCATATTCCTTTTGTTATATAAAATTCTATGAGGTCAGGTATTTTATTCTTAACCACCGGCTAGTGCGGCTTGTTTCCAGAATGAAACTCGCAATTAAGTGCTTTCTCTGCTTTGAAGAGCTCTTTTCGTTTAGTGGTTGTAAGTCTGAATCCCCAATAGGTATTTTTCGCATTGAAATCACCTCCAATGATGAAATTTGGTCCTACCATTTCCTGCTGGCTGGATGGAGTGCTAACAATGGTATCCTCATATATTAACATATGAAGTTTTGGCAAAATGGGTCTCGGATACTATGCAAATATCTATTTTTTATGTGTGTAGGAACATTTCTAATTCTGGAATGTGTAGCATTAGTCCATTTGCATTCCAGATGACTATTCTTAACATATTAGTCATTTTGCTTAATACATCATGGATAAGATTTCATCCATATCTAAGGCTCGTTCTTGTTTAGCTAATCACATATTTAAGGCTTCTACATTACGCAGTATTCTTTCGAGGACGCTATCACTAGTACTTGCTGGTGGCCGTTGCACAATTTCTGAGAATGTTTTACGTTCTCGTGGTTTTGGTGTAGGAGGTCTAAGTTCCATCTGATTTATGATTTGTTTTCGCCCGTTTGATGTTACACGATTTTGTGAAACTTGGTGGGCTTTATTTCTTAAGTGTTGTAAAGTTTTAGCTACTTCACAACCTCTTTAGTTGGAAGGATGTTGCCCTTTACAGTTTATGCATTTTGCAGGTACATTATTATTCTCCGTACAGTCTTTTACATAATGTTTACCAGCACATCTCACGCACCGTGGTTCTCGTTGAAAATATCTTCAATTTTCTGTTTATAATTAAAGGTGAGCATGAACAATGGAAGCCTTCTTTTTTCAAAATATTAACTGCATTTTCTATTAGCAGCCCTTTTGATTTAGATCCGCCACTATGTCTTCACTATGCCAGTTGGATGAAGGCCTCGAGCCATTACTTTGATTTTGCGGTCATTCTTATTTACGTTTGTGTACCATTCCTTTCCTTGTTCATTGAGCTTGTTTGCCAGTTCTCTATAGGTTTCGGAGTCTGGCGCATTAATCTTACATACGTTGTTGTTAAGAGGCACCACGCGGTACTCTTTATCCGTCACCGATTTTAGTATTGATTGCACCTTGCCATAATCGGTAATTCCGATAATATTGATTGGCGGAGGCGCCTTTTCTCTTGGCATAACCCGTACCAGGTTATGTTGCGGTGGTTTTTGTTTATTACGAATGTTTCCACTATTTATGGTTGCCTATAATCAACTTCAGTTCTTTAGTGTTCTTTATAAAAGCCAGAGGCTTCTCCGGAACCTTTGTTTGAACAGCTTGTTTTAGCTCATCGTTTTCTATCTTGAGCTTCATAGCTTCGCCGCGTAACTAGGTATAAGATCATCAATTTCTTTTTCTTTATTTGCTTGGGAGGAGTAGCCAACTATGGGTGGTGGTGAGTTAGCAAGTTTAGGCCTGCTTCCAAATAAGTTTTCTGGTAGGAATGAGGGGCCCACCCAGAATACATTGAGCCTACCACCTGGGGGTAATTCAGCGTACCACCTGGGGTATTATTCTCATTATTGTTGTGCTGCATTGCTAGTTGTTAGGTCTTGTTACATCTATCACTCCGACCAGAATGAGTTGATAGTGGGTCCTGGATGAGAACATCATTTGCTAAGTTCTCGGTAGTCGGTTATCCCGCCGATAGGTGAGGTTGACATTTTGGGCTGGCATAGCGTGACCAATTTTACCGGCGCCCTTACCCACTCCAATATTAAAATACATTTTAATGAATGTTTAAAGTTGAAATTCTGAAAATTGCAAAAGAATTAATGACCGTGTTTCTTGCTGAAAAGCCTACGATTATGAAAAAATAAATCCCATAAATATTTAGACCTTTTAAAAATCCTATAATTTAAAAACTTACTCGTGAATACTTCTTTAATAATGACCCTACCTTTTCTTTCCGAGCTCATTCTTTTCTGAGTCTCATTTTAAAATCCCCAATATCATTGTAGGTTTTAATGTCACCATAAACCATCTTCTTTGAGCACCCCAAATCTGCATTAAGTTTGCTCTATTTTCATACATCACCTCTTCACCTTCACATTGTTGATGTTCAGCCATTATTTTTGCTCATTTTTCAACTAAATAATATACCACTGAACTATTAAATTCGACAATTAAGTTTAACAAATTGTCTTACTGTTAAATTTTAAAAAAATTAAGTTTTTTTTTTTAGAAATTAAGGACAATGCTACCAATTAACTTTTGATAATTCTCGTTCAACATATTGTACTGAAATGTAAAACATTTGCCCGAGCTATAAAACCAAACTTGAAAACAAAAGTCGAGTTCCTATAACGTTTTACCTCAGACTCCGAAGCTTCTAAATGATGAAACCTTTCATGTTCATTAGTTAATATTAACCAATGAATCTCGGTATCCATAAGTTTTATTGGCCACTGATTACAAACGCATGATCCAAACAACTGTTTCATAATTAGTCAAAAAAGGTACAAAACTACATAGTAAAGTATTTTTAATATCGCTGATTAGGAATCTGGGGCCCTATTCTCGATTCCACAACCATTTTCCATATGTGGACATCTGTCAAAATTCATAAAAACGTTCCGAAATTTAAATTCCTGTATTCTTGAATTCGCTAAAGAATTGTTTCGTGGAAAATGTGGAAAATGGTTGTGGAATTCGGGAATTACCTTTTTAGAGTGAAAAATTGTTGAGGTTAATTTTATTCAAATATGCATTTTGACCATAAATGCGCTACTCCAAAAACCGTTTTGGGTTTTTTTTATCAAAAAAGTGTAAAAATTACAAGAATATTTTGTAACGGCCATATTGGATCTACCATTGAGAAATTGGGAATTACAAAATGTTGACTATAAATTCATAATTAGTGTGTCACAAAATTTAGAAATACCGACGTTCATGGATTTCACAGCAGCCATATTTCCTAACCTGAATTAAATTTTTGCTCCAAACTTTATGGCCAGGAGTTTTAGAGTCGCTAATTACGAATTTATTCAAATAAACATTTTGACCAAATGCTTATTTGAATACTATATAATTAACCTCGACATTTCAAACAATTGTAAAAAATCAATTATTTTTTTACTTGAATGCGGCCGTATTGGATCCTCCATTTTGAATTATTTTTTTTACCACAGTTACTCTTGACCTCCAAAAATGTTGTTCTATGAAACAGTTCCTAGGTGAAGGTTACAGAGGCTATATTGTATTCGCCATATTGAATTAGAAAATTTGGACCATAAATTCTAATCAGTACCCAAAAATCCCTTTGTTATTTTACTAACATAACGGAAATAATCCGTTAATAAAATATTAACAACATATAAGCAAGCCCTAATTAATTAACAACATATAACCATAATTACAAAAGAGTTGATCAAAATCCATGTGGAAGCTTCGGAGTTCGAGTTTTTTGCCGTATTTTTCATTTTATGAACTCGACAATATAGGGGAAACAAAAGTGTTTTGTTGTTGCTTGTATTCCACTCAATTATCATACGGATAATAGTTTGTCTCACGTTGCTACGGGCGATGTGTGACCAAGTTGTCAATAATTCAGAAAATATACCTTTCAGGGAAGACAACCTGATTTTTTCTTAGTTCGGTACTGGTTAAGGCCCTCTTGGCTAAAACCCATTTTGCATTTTTTTTTTTTTAAGGCAAAAGTCTTAATCGGTATTCTGGCGATAGTAGTCTTAAAATTATGTACTAAAATCTCAAAGATTGTGTAAACCTATAATATCATGGTATTTTTTCTCTTTTTCCTCAAATTTTCTGAGATTTTTGAGATGTATTTGTGTTTGCTTTTGCTTTTCTTCGCTTAAATAAGTTTTTATATACATATATGTATATGTATTATATTAAAAATGAAACCCATTCAATTTTTCATTGCTCTTTAATATCCGAGTAACTATAAATTATGACGCTTAATACCATCAAATGTGTCGGTACTACGTAAGACCGTGTTTTAAAATCAATAACAGCCACGACTACGTGCACAATATGAAATGGGGCTTAGTCAAGCCACGAATACTAAACTAAATGAAAAGTCTAATGTAAGACGATTTTTTAGTCTTCGACTATGCGTATAAAAGGAATTTATGGACATTTTAGTTTCATTTTATCAAAATAAGCCGGTAAATCACCGGTAAACCCGGTATTGACAAAAATATTTATCGAAAATCCGATAAACTGATTTAGTCCAAAACTTGACAAAGGTATTTTATAAAACACAAAGACAAAGGTATTTTATAACACATTTTCAAACGATCCAAACCCTGTCTAATTTAGACGATCTATCGATATTGTGCATTTTATATTGAATAGCCGCATTTCTTGATCAAACGACATCGAAATGCGTGAAACAAACAAACACCAAATTTCAATTTTCTGTCTCGTTTCGTTTTGAATCTGCTTCTTCATACGTATACATATTGCATTCATCGTATTCTTTGGCGATAGAATGAGTTCAGTTCTTAATTTTATTGTTAATTTCACTACTACCAACACTCAATACGAAATTATTGTTCAACTACATTTTAATAGCTGCACTAATTTTTAGATCACTACTTGTGGTTAAAAATCACTAATGGCTCAAATGTTGTTGTTACTTTACATATAAATTTTGATCGGACCCAGCTAATATTGACTATTTCGCTTTTTCATCTATTCTAATATAAAAACAAATTACTAAATAAATCTAAATCGTAAATTTAACATCAATTAATATAATTTCAGTTGAAGAATTAACATGTCTGGCAGCTTGGAAGGATGGCAATGCTCGTTATCTAGTCGGGTTAGTGAACACATTGAATACTCATCACGTATCAGCCTCAAATGAGGATCGATTTCGTTGTTTTGTATATGAAAAAATTTCTTCTGACGGAAGTGGTAAGTAAAATTGCATTAATAAAAATTTGTAAAATTTAACATTAAGCAAATAATATAAAAAACAAAAACAATAAAAACACATTAATCATAAACAGGTAGTTCGTCAAAAGATGCTGAATATAAATTGGCACAATCGGGTGACGCAACATGCAATGGCTTGGACAGTGCTGAAGTTGGGTCACGTATTATGACGTTACGAAAACCACCACAAGCGGAACGTTGTCATTTTCCGACGTGGTTTAAGGGACCAAAACATTGGCATGCTTTAATGGGAAATATTGGATACACATTTCATCAAAAGTAAGTGAACTCTAGATTGATATTTTATTATATGTATTTGTAAAAACTATAAGTTAATGATTCATTCACGTCTTGATTTTTATTTTGTGACCAAATACGTGATCAAAAGTTTATTAAAGATTTTTTGTTTAGCTTTTTCGGTATTATGTTGTGTTACATTGCACCGTTTCTGGGAGATGAGTGAGAGTAAGGAAGATAGAAGGGAGAGAGAAATCAATTTAATAAATCCGAAATAATTTTCCGTATATCGACATTTTCAATTTCTGATAAATTTTCAATATATTTTTGTAAGTATGTCTGTTTTGATATACATACACACAATTTATACATAATCCCTTTGGAAAATACTGGGAGAGATGAACAAAAAAAATTTGATATTTAATATTTTTATGAAGTACTTTGTATAAGATGCTGGTGAGCGTACGAATGTGAGATGAAAATATTAAAAGTTTTTCATTACTCTCGGCAGGTTCATCGTTTATACCTTCAGGAGCTTTCCTTTATTAAGAAAAGTCTGATATTTCGTTTAATTTTTTTGTTGTTATTTTGTTTAAAACGCTTTGTTGTTCTTTATTCTAATTAAATAACATTCTAACAGTTATACATACATATTACATATTGGTAAATTATATATACTATCTGCTTAACTAGCTTTAATTGTGCACAAGTACAAATCTTTTGCCAACCGAATAAAACCATACCAATTCCAGTTTTATTTGCTAAAAATTTTCAATTAGCAAACAATTTCTATTTACAAAAAATAAATCTTTTCAGACTTTGAAGAAACGAAGCAAAACAGCTTAAATGAATTTAAAAGTTAAATCTTTTTGAGTTTTTTTCAAAATATTTATTTTAATTTCTTAGTCAATCAAAAAATATTTTTTCATTTGAAAAACGGAAATTAAATTGGTCTTTATTTATTTGAAATATTGTAAGTATGTTATACTTCTGAATAAAAATATGAAAATTAAAAAAATTCAAAAAGTTCACGGATTCTTATAAAACGGAAAGGAATGAAGTTATCACGAGTGTAGCCTTTTCGTTGTACTTGTGAGGTTAGGCAACACACTGAAATACGGCTATTACAAAATTTATTTCGATTTAACTTAATTTAACTTGTATGCACAATTTAATTTAATTCTATTTATTCATATTTATGTATAAGTCAAATTCGCACATGGTCTGGGAAGTATTTTAGCGCAAGCGTAGTTATTTCTCATATTTATCGGCTGTGTCAACTTAAAGACACCATTAATTTTAAAATAACGGAGGATTTGGAATCTTGTTAATGGCAGTTTTCCACTTAAAATATTGAGTATTTTCTTTTGATGGCTTATTAACAAGCACTCTCAGAGATTTGGGCAAGATTCGGCTATATAGGTAACACAAGCCGAGGCTTAATGCACACCATCCAGAAGAAGTTTTTTCGAAACTTAGGATTTGTAATCTTGTTAATACATTGAGTTAAAATTTGACATAAAACATTGAGTATTTTATATAAAGGGCATATTAACTAGCTCTTCTAGAGATTTGGGCAAGGTTTGGCTATATAGGTTATATAAGCCAAAGTATGGGGCACATTATCCAGAAGATGTTTTTTTCGAAACGGAGGATTTGGAATCTTCTTAATTGCAGTTTTACACTCAAACAATATTGAGTATTTTCTATTGATGGCCCATTAACAATCACATCCCGAGCTTTGGGCAAGGTTCAGCTATATAAGTCATATAAGCCAAAGTATGGGGCACATTATCCAGAAGATGTTTTTTCGAAACGGAGGATTTGAAATTTTGTTAATGGCAGTTTTCCACTTAAAATATTGAGTATTTTCTATTGATGGCCCATTAACAAGCACTCCCAGAGATTTGGGCCAGGTTCAGCTATACGGGTCATATAAGCCAAGGTATGTGGCACGTTATCGATAAGAAGTTTTTTCGGAACACGGTATTTGGAATCTTGTTAATGGCCCATTAACAAGCACTCCCAGAGATTTGGGCGAGGTTCAGCTATATATATAGGTCATATAAGCCAAGGTATGGGGCAAATTATCCAGAAGAATTTTTTTCCAAATGGAGGATTTGGAAGCTTGTTAATGGCAGTTTTGCACTTGAAATATTGAGTATTTTCAAATGTTGCTTGTTAATGGGCCATCAAAAGAAAATACTCAATATTTTAAGTAGAAAATTGCCATTAGCAAGATTCCAAATCCTCCATTTCGAAAAAAATACTTTTGTATAATGTGCCCCCCTACCTACTTTGGCTTACATGACCTATGTAGCCGAACCTTGTCCAAATCTCTGGGAGTGCTTGTTAATGGGCCCTCAACATAAAATACTCAATATTTTAACTGAAAAACGGGCATTACCAAGATTCCAAATCTTCCGTTTCGAAAAAACCTCTTCTTTTAAGCTTTATATGGAAACACTCATTCATTTACGTTTTAATTGGAAATTTAAAACCATGTTTTAGTTTGGATCTTGATGATTATGATGAGCTCAATTCTGCCTGGGTTCGGTTATTTTCTAGATATTTATTACTCGAACCCGACTCGATCTAATCTAATATTTGTTCTGAACCCTTATATTTAAATAACGAGGTAGTGTACCTCAAGAAATCGTAAGAACGCTAAACCATATTTGTTCATCTCTTAAAAATGGCTGAATATCCTTCTTCAATCCAAATCACTTGAAGCAGTAATTTCTGGGGTAAAAATGTACAGCACGAAGTTAGCCACATGACTTCAATAATAAACGAATTGGTTACTTACTACTAATAAACGAATTGGTTACTTACTACGTTTTATTCAAATAAAACGCCCAAAGCACTTTATTCGGGATTAATTTTGTAACACAGTTTATGATTTGATTTTTTATTGTGTACATGGGGTGCATCCTGCGTGGGTAAATTCTTCATATGAGACATTCTAAAATGTAGAATATTTCACTCAAATGATAACATACCTAGATAAATGTAAACTACAATTTTTTAGTTCCACTAAAACTCGTTGCCTCTATGTTTTCAGCGCTTTTAGAAACGGAGATTCTACATATTTTCAGTAGATAAGTGCGCTAGATACACCCTTTTGCTCTTCGTTTACTCGTACTCGTAACATGATTGAAAATGTCTTGCATGACGTTGTTTCTGAACAGTTGCTGAGTAAGATGTACATAGGTATTACAGTGAACTCGAAATGAATTCTCCATATTGAAATTTCATTGTAATAGTGAAATGTTCTTACTTTACTTCGTAAAAACCCATTTCGTTATCCATAGTAAGTTTACATTTTCCCTATAACAAAATTCCCCTTTTAACGAATAAAAATTCGTTGCAAATTTCATTGAAAGTTGCAGCTGGTGTTGCTAGTGTTTGTTATAATGAGATTTCATTATATTAGTTTTTAAATTTAAAGACAATATCGACGATCACGAAGATCCAAAAGTTTGTAGTATTTTAAATAAAATTCGAATTACTCGTTTTTCCACTTTTAACTGCAAGAGCAAGTTTCATTTTTCTATTAGAAGGGCGTTTCTTTCGAAATATTTTAAGTACTTTGAAAATTTGCTAATTTTTGAGACTCTCGAATAAAACATCTAGGCGTTATTTACGGGGTAAGACTATAGGATCGTAACCCCGTGGGTTAAATTTTTGGCCTGTGAACATATTTGGTTACGTTACGTTGGTAACGCTGGCTAAATTTTTGTGCGAGTTGAGAATAATTTAATTTATTAAGCTAACTTCATGGTGTAAATTTTTTCACCCATGTACAAACCTTCAAGGGCCACCGAAGACAATACTGAAAGTTTTCGATACAAGCAAGATTCTTTTACTGAAACCATTTTTATTGTTGATCCACTAGGGATGCGCCTCGCCGACTTTACACAGTTCTTTCAACAAATATCGAAGGCTTATTTTTAGAAGTTGCCGGCTCATAGTATCCATATTTGAATTTATTTCGATAACCTAAAAATGGTGAATAATCATTTTTATGAAACCTTCAGAGAGGAAATGAAGTGAAAGATTAGGGAATTGTTGAAGAACTGCTGTCTAAAATCGACTTTAATTGCAAGAAAAATACAAATCGGGAGGCTCTCATTCTTCTCTAAAGAAACAAGACCAACAATTTGTGCAATGCCATTTTGAGAAATGAATTACAATACCAATTATAATTGAATGAACCGTTTATGATTTCTGATGAAAGGCAGGTCTAATTCGGTGACAAATTACGATTAGATTACCGTCTTCTAGCCTGGCAACATTGCCGGCAGGTGGTCGGGCAGCAAGATTATCTTCCTATTGAATTTCAAATTCGCCTTTGATGAATTTCTAGCAATGTACGCAAGGACTGCAATCATAGTTTGGAATGAGTTTTCGCAAACGAAGCTAACTAAATTACGAAACTCTGAATAAAACACTTCATGAACCAAGCAAATAAAAATTGGACATATGTATCTGATTCACTAATTTTACTTCGAACTCCAAGCCTCATTTTAACGCCAAAAAAACCGACGAGCTTGTATCCGAAACATGACCTATTAACGTAGGATTCCGTAAAAATGAAACAACTTTATCTGTGCAGTTTAAGTGAAACCAAAATTTAGAAATTAAAAATTAGAAACTATGTAGTTATCTAGTAAAAAATCAACAGAGCAGCACTCATGACTAAAATTAATTTTTAGTTTATGATTATGGCAATGCCAGCCAGGCTCAGGTTCAAGTTTCAACTCCCGATAAAAGTCTAACATTTTTGACACTTGTGAGCTAACAGATGTTAAACTGAAACTGTACTAGGGTATACCTGTAAGCCAAGGAAAATGCATAATAGAGGTGATATATCTCCGTGTTCTGGATAAATAAAAAGCAGATATCTGTATTGAAAATATTTTAAAATGATGTGTACTTTTAATGTCTACACCGTGTGTCTAAATTATTTTTGGGGATCGAATTAAATAAAATTAGTAGAAAATAAAATTCTTGTCTAGTATTTGTAATTTATTTTGAATTATGAATATGGATTTTAATTTGTTGCGTATAAACTTCTAGTCCATAATGTTTAAACCCCCATTTGCAAAGAACTCAGTGGATAGCGCATTATTGCGGTTATCATGATCTGATACATGAGACTTTGATCCATTTTGGCATGTTCTTACACTGGGTATAACCTCAAAAAATTAAACAAATGTCATTAACCATGGTTTTGACCGTAATTTTTCCTTTTTTTTTATTTTAATTGTAGGTATTAATTAATGAATCTACAGAAATCAAAGTCGCCTGGCCATAGAAATTAATGTTCATTAATCTACCACCGTTCATATAATTATTGCAAAACACAAATGTTTTAATGAACGTGTGGATGCGTTTTTCAACTACACAAATATTTGAAAACACACTTTTATTTTTTGACATATTTTCGTTTGTTAAAACATAACTGAAAACACATCGTCCGGATCGACCTTAAGTTTACAAAATACAGAAACGTAAAAGTGTGTTTTTTTTCAGTTTTTTCCTCGATTTAAATGCTATGCAGTAATACGTAATAACCACATTCTTTGACACTAAGGACAAACAATTTATTTTGATGTGGATTTATTTGATTATTATTTTATTACTGTATGTTTAGTCGACGAAACTAAATTAAATCAAATTAGTTTCAAGTCAACCCAAACATTTCTCGGCCTGATCTTTGCGACTACATTTTTCAATGATTATATGGTTATATAGCCTTAAGTTCAAAAAATGTACACAATATCTTACCAGGTGTGTATATATGTATGAAACCAGAATTTACCAATAAATTGCGCCACCTGTCGATGTACGTTTCGACAAACTGCGTCATCGACGCCATTGTTTCCTTTTGACATCTGTCAACAACATCCAATTAATAACCATACAAGTTTCATGCAATAACGCATATTTTTTACGTGTTAAAAATGTCGAGTTTGGTGCCTACATAGGATGACGCTCAAACGCAAAAAACAACTCGCAGATCAATTGAATGTGTCACGAGAAGCCGTCTCCATTCGTTTAAAATCAATGCGAAAGATCCAAAATCTGGCAAAATGGGTCCCGCATAAGCAGAATGAAAGACAACAGGAAAATCGAAAAACCATTTGTGAAATATTGCTCACCAGGAGCCTAACCAAGCGCAAATTTTAGTGAAAAAAAAATGTATGCAGCCAAAACTGCTATAATTTCTATTTTTCATCAAAACAAACCAAAAAAATATCACTAACTCAAAATAAATTAAATTTTATTGGTATGTATTGAGGTACTCATAAACAATATTAGTCAAAATTGTATAAAGATAGAAATACCGTTAAAATTGTATATCGATATAAAGACAATTACAGAAGACTGTCAAAGTATCATACATTTTTTTAAACAATAAACATTATAAGGAGACACACGTTCGCTACAGAAAATTTTTTTTTATGTGTACGTACTTTTTTCTAGCATACTACAAGTGAATAATAATTTTTTTATTTATCACTAAATCTTGCGCTTGGTTAGGCTCCAGATACAAAAGAGAGTCATTTCTCCATCGAATTGTAACTGACGATGAAAAATGAATCTTTTTTGAGAATCCAAAGCGTAAAAAGTCTTAGGTTGATCCAGGACAACCATAGACATCGACTGCAAGGCTAAATCGCTTCGGACGGAAGACAATGCTCTGTATTTGGTGGGATTAGAGGAGTGGGATTTATTTTGAGCTACTAAATCCTGGTGAAACCGTAAATACTAAACTCTACCAACACCAAATAATCAATTTGAATCGAGCTTTGCTTGAAAAACGACCAGAATATGATTGAAGGCAATACAAAGTGATTTTGCATCATGATAATGCACCATCAAACAAAGCCAAAACGATCAAGGAAACATTGGAAGCACTTAGTAACTCATTTCATATGCAGCTTACTCGCCAGACTTGGCTCCATCCGATTATCACTTATTTGTATCGATGGGGCACGAAAATGTACGAAAATGGCTCGATAACTGGTTTGTTTCAAAAGCAGAACAGTTTTTTTGGCGCGGCATCCACGCATTGCCAGAAATATGGGGAAAATGTATAATTAATAAGGGCAATACTTTGAATAAAGTACTCTTATGATAATGGTTCATACGATGAACGTGTACTTTTTACTAAAATATTCCGGTTCCATATTTACACACCTGAACATCGATTTTGGTCGCAAAATGAGGATTGAGGATTGAGAATTTTGTATAGGTACACGGCGTATAATATAAATTTTGCTATTGTTGCTTCCGCTCGCCTTGAGTTATGTTTCCCTATCTCTTAACATGAGGAATTCATGTTTTTCTATCTATTGTTGTTGTAACCGAGACATTCATTTTACTTTGTTAACAAAAATCCAAAACAATATACGCAACCAAAAAAATTGCTCGTGATCTTCAATATAAAAAAACAAAACGCAGCATAAATAACTGGTTTTTAATTTATATATTCTTCGTCGGTCACATTCATAATATTTTTAACTTTTTTTTTTTGCAATTTGTTGGTTTTTAGTTATGTGAGAATAAACATTTGAAAAATAAAAAAAAACAATTCAGTGTTATCTCATACACTCGAAAGGAAGTTTGTACATATTTTTATTTCCAGTAATTTTCTGCAAAATTTGAAACTAATAAAATTGTTAATTGAATAACGATTTAAAGATAAATAAATATTAACTAAAAATGGAAAATAAGTCAGAAAAATTTTGAAAAACCACACGCGTACATCCTCCCTTTCCTGCGCTTGAATTAACACTAAAGTCAAACTAACTAATTTAATTCTTATATTTTCCACATTATATTTTATATCCTTCTTTTTCGTGTCATTTTATTCCTCTTATTTGCATCATGTTAAACAAAAGACTAAAAAAACGCCCATTTGACACTGTCAAAATATGTGCGATTTTTAATGTTTCTTGTTTAACATGGCAAAAGGTTTTTTGTTTAACATCGAATAAGAGGGATAATGTGAAAAAAAAAATAAATAAATTAATGATTTTGAGTTAGTGTTATCCAAACTCAGGAAAGGAAGATGTACGTCGTGTGATTTTTCTTAATTTAAAATTATTAATAAAATTATAGTTTATAAATATTTTTCTGACCTATTTTCCACTTTTAGTTAATATTTATTTATCTTTAAATCATTATTCAATTTACCATTCTATTAGTTTAAAATTTTACAGAAAATTACTGGAAATAAAAATACATATGTACAACCTTTCTTTCGTACGCAAGAGATAACACTGAATTGTTTTTTTTATTTTTGAAATGTTTGTTCTCTGTTTTTATCTATTCTTTGGACACGATACACGAATACAATTTACCAATACTATTGCCTTCCGGAAATTCTTAACTCAATCGTCAAATTGCGACCAAAATCGCTGTACTGGTTGGTACATAATGAGAATAAAAATTTTTTGTACTTTTATTTTTATTTTATAATTCAATATGGCGTGCGCTGTTGTTTGATTAAGTTCATCATTATTTAATTAAAATTGAAATTAAAATGCTTATTAATAATTTGTTGTTTTAATTTTTTTTTTTTTTTTTTCAACCCACAAATTTTTATTTAATTTTGTTTGATTTATACGGTTTACAAAACATTACATTTATATTTATCAAGAGCCATTGCTTTAATCAAATAAATTTCGTAAATACGTCAATTCCCTGTTGCGACCTCAAATAACACATCGAAATTTGGTTTTCTCCACATATCGATGGCTTAATCCGCAGAAAAGCCAACTGCATGGGTGTTTATTTTTCAGTAGCATCATAAAACTGTGTAATTTACTCGATATGACAGTAGATATGGAGTTGCCTTGTTTTTGTGCCAGCAGTTTCAAGCCTTTTAGCGTCGATTTTGGATTTGTCTCTTATTCAGAATTATGACGGCTGATGTCATTTAGCTTCTGGTAATAAAATGTGAATTTCGACCAAAATTGGAGTTGGCATTTTTGCGGATTAAGCCGTCAATATTTAATGAAAATGAAGACGTAGTCCTATATAAAAACGACCGCATCTACACGACACTCACATTCTAAATTGAATTCCTGCAGTCACTTTATACTACAAATCAATTGACACTATCACAAAAGTAGCACAAATGTAGTTTTCGGTCTGACAGAGTTCCTCAATTTATTGGTGTTACCAGCTGTGATGCTCAAGGAGTGACAATCGTAGAAATCTCAGTATTTTGCTTCCAACGGAAAACCAAAAATATTCTTTACCAAAAAGCAATAACCTAAATATATTAGATTAAAATAAATTTATTGGAAAATTCAAAAATTTCTTCCATGGAAGATTGTAATTCCACAAATAAGTAGTAATATTTACCCGAGAAATACCGAGTACTCTGCTAGTAAAAAAAAATATTAGAAATTTCAATGCCAACAAATATTTAACTCTATTACTGCGGAGGCTGTGTGTACCACTATGCCATTTCAAATATCTATAAAAAGAGAGTGCTTTAGCAGAGAAATTTGTATGAATTTTCTGTATTTTCTTGCTCCGAACAATAGAACGAAAAAACTCAAACAATATGAAATCTCTACTACAACAACAAATCCAATTGGCTATAATTGGTGGCTATCAGATAGAGTTCATATAAAAAATGATAAATTATGCTCGATATGAAACCAAACTAATTATCAAAAAATTTAACTTTGTTTTATTGGCTACTTTTAGGGTCCTGTAGCACAGGTAAACCAAAGTATTTTCTAAATGTTTATTAAAACTATTTCATAAATTGTAATCTATAATTCAACTATCGAAAAATCTACAACCTAACACCATCTTTTGCTGGAGAAAATCCAAAACAAACTAGGAGATAAAATATTCTCAACTCGATGAAAATTATAATACTTTAGAAGAATTTATTCTTGCTCGCATGAACAGAAGACTTGTAAAATAACGGAACATTTTTTAATTAAGATTTTAGTTATAGTACAAAACATAATAATTTTGTTCTAATTTACGGCAACTTGTAAGGCACTTCCTACGGCATAGAAAAGGTCAAATAAATTTAAAGTAAACTAAAATAATTGTTAGTTTGTCTTCACCGTCATTTTTAAATGGTACCAAGCCCAGACCTATCTAGACTACAAGTACTCTCTCTAACAGTCGGACACCATGACGAATAATTTAATCTCTTGTTTTACTTAACGCAAAAAATTGAAAAAATCAACACAATTGAAATGTTGCATGTTTATATTATGTATGTAGGTATCCTGTTATTTAATGTAGCCTAAAGGATGCCCCCAATATACCAGAGGGTAAAATAAAAATAAATTCATACACATTTTCTGTATACTTCAATAATTACCAACAGAAAGAACAAAAAAATAAAAATATCAATTTCAATCCGCATTGCTATGGTGCGTGGAATACTATACAAATACATTCTCATTTTTCACTGAGATCTCCAAAAAAACAAAAGACAAACAAAACAAAAATTAAAAATGTTCTTGTTGTATACAATCGTACAACCCTTTGTTATTTTCCATTTTCATCTCCACACATGTCAATTTTAATTTTCCCTATTGCAAAAATGAACAGAAAAATAATGTAAAACATTTTTTATTAGGTTGGCAACAAAGTGTTACATTTTCATCCTTTTTTAACGTTTTATGGAAAATGGTGAATTTCAACATTATGAAGAAATGTGGATTTTTGTTTTTGTTAACTTCAAATAACTCAAATTAAATGCTGCTATACTATAATACGATGAATATAATTCTGAAATTCTGATGAACAATTCTAATGTAATTTCTGCAACTGTATATGTATATGGATGGGTAAACCTTTCAATTTTTTCATTATTATTACGTACATTTTTAATTAAATCCATTTATTTTTTCGTAGTTATTTATTTAGTTTTGTTATGTGCTTGGTATGTTATATACATATTTGTTGTTTCATTAATGTATTTTATTTTATATAACATAAATACTGCAAAATAAAACAAAAGCAGGATTGAACGGTGATCCACAAAAAATTTAAATGAAAAATTGAAAATACATCAAAAATTAATCCTTTTAATTTTCAATTATTTTCGTTCGTATAAAAAATATTTTATGTAATATTATTTAACAGTCGGTAAAAATTTGGTATAATTTACAATAAAACAACTGTTTGTATTTATTAACCAAAATTCAACAGCGCTTACGAGTAACAACCAAAAATCGACTGTACTTAAATATTGTAAATAGGATCGTGTTTTAAAAATATGTACCAACAAAAAAAAAAAAACTGTACATTTTAATTATGTATAAAAACATAAAATATTTTAATTAAAAAAACACAAAAATATTTGTATTTATTACGGATTTAAGCGTTTAAAATATGTATACGAGAGTTATATTATTAAACATTTTTTTTTGTTAAATTTTAAGTCGTAATAATTATAAAGCTCATTATTAACTTAACTTCCAGTATCGACTGTATTTTTTTACTAAGTTTAAAACAAGGTAGATTCATACAATTTTTCTTTATTACTATAAAACTATTTGGGAAAACGATTGTTTTCCTTTACATTTTTAGTCTATTAGAATTGAGCTTTTGTATCATTTTTACAAGAAAATGTTCAGAGAAAACGTAATTCTTAGAGAAAATCTTAAAATCATCGACGACACAAAGATCAATAAACATATTGTTATATCCAACCCAATTTTTGAAGCAATACAACCCCACGTCTTGGAGAGGCGTAAATAAAAAACAAGTACATGATTTCGACATGATCGCGATATCAAAATACGAAAATACTTTGGCATTAACAAACATTTTTTTTTTCTTATTTTCAATAAGTTGAATATTTCGATTTAATACTTCTAACCCTTTCTATATATTTAAGTGCTTTAAAACAAATTGAAAATCAGCGCTAGGCCAAAAAAAAAAACGTTTTTGTAGTTTTTCTGTGGCATTTGAATCATACTTAAGGAATGCATTGATATTATTATAGATTTACAATTGTTCTGGCCAAAAAATCACATTCGATACTTTCCATTACCCTGCTAATTGATGATTTACTCAAGTTTTCTCGTTTCAAAGTTGCGAATGTGGCAATTTTCGATTGTTTGATTTGAAATAATATTAACATTTACATGTTCAACATAGATAAAACTTTTCTTTTATATTTTTAATAGTAAAAAAACACAAAATTAATTCAAAAATATGTATTCATTAAGGTTGCAATTCTATTGTTAAACATAAAATTCAGAAATTAAGAGGAAAATTGTTCAAACCAATAAAATAAAACAAAAATAATTGAAATTTTTACATTATTTCTTGTACTCGAAGAAGTTGGTAGTGAGTCTTAGTACTCGTGGTAAGCTCTTGGAATTAAATTCTGGGTACATAATTGCATTATATTTGTATGGCGGAAGCAGGTTTGCATTTTGTTTCCCTTTTCTGGTTTTAATTACAAGTGCCAAAAATTCTTCGTCATAAATGTTTGTTTTCATGAACATTTTTTTTCCTTCATGTTGTTGATATTTTTTTTTTTTTTTATTTAAAATAAATTTTTATTTATTTATTTTATGTAATTACAATTTAGTCTCCTGGACTAATGAGCAATTTGTTTCTGACTTAATTTACTAACTTAAATTAATCTATGGCTTCTTCCCATTGGCGTTCCATAGTGTTTGGTAAATTGAAGTAAACCACATCTTTGTATTGGATTTTAGATCAGCACAATGCTGTTTAAACTGACAATCACACTAGCTCAAAAGGTTTTGGTTCTTTTAAGTCTGCGTACTAAATTCGTAATGTTTAGGAGCTGAGTTGCCTCAATGTTCACATGTTGGCGGAGCCTTTCTTCATGTCTCCGTGCTTTTTCCTGGATTTCGTTTAAGATGAAGTTCATTTTAAGGTTCCTATGAAGGTCATTATTCCTGACATACCAAGATGCATCAACGATGTTCTTTAATACCATATTCTGAAATCTTTGGATGATATTTACGTTGCTCTTTTTGGTACAACCCCAAAGCTGAATACCATAAGTCCAAATCAGTTTCAATATTTGCTTATAAAGTAGAAGCTTGTTGTATATTGATAAAGAAGAGTTCCTTCCCATTTAAGTCCTAATTCTTCACTTTTCCTCTTGACGTGTGCTTTCCATCGTAGTTTAGTATGCAGGGTCATGCCAAGATAATTAGCTGTGTTCGCATGCGGTATTATTTCCCGATTTATGGTAATTGGAATATGTTCGAATCGTCTGTTTGTAAAGTTGATGTGAACTGATTTAGCTTCATTAGTTTCTCCATCTTTTTGTCCATTTATATATTTGAGTTATAGCTGATTGTAACTTCTGTGTTGATTCTTCGTTGCTTTTCCAACAGCTAAGGCTTTTCCAATAGATCGCCGTATCATCTGCAAAAGTTGCCACTGTGTTGTTTTCTAATGTTGGAAGGTCATAAGTGAATAGTAGGTATAAAACCGGCCATAATACACTGCCCTGCGGAACTCCTGCATTGATTTCTTTCAATTCAGAAAATGTATCATATTACAACACTTAATCCTGAAGAACCTATCTTTCAAGTAAGATTCCAGTATCTTAGCAAATTGTATTGGTAGAAGATTCCTTAACTTGTGGTTAAGTCCTTCACGCCACACTCTATCAAACGCTTGTGCAAAGGCTAGAAATACTGTTGAACAGACTTTTTTTCTCCTCTAATGCTTTCTCAATTATACTGGTTATTCTTTGTACTTGATCAATTGTTGAGTGTTGGTTGCGAAAACCGAACTGATGATTTGGGATCAAGTTTTTACTCTCGATTATCGGATTTAATCTTTTTACCAAAAGCTTCTCAAAGAGTTTGGACATGACTGGCAATAGCGAAATTGGCCTATAAGACGATGTTATGTGTGGTGGTTTTCCAGGTTTTGGGATCATAATTACTTCTGCAGTTTTCCATAAGCTTGGTACACATTTGATTCTAAATGCTGCATTTAAAAGATTGGTGCATTTCACCAGAGCTTTCCTTGGCAGTTCTTTTAAAATTTCTGCAGTAATAAGATCGTACCCAGGAGCTTTTTTCGTATTTATATTAGCTTTTATCTCACGCATGACTTCTTTTGGTGTTGTGGGTAGGATTTCTTTACTTTCTTGCACAGCTTGTTCAGCAAATTTTCGAGCTTTGTCTTCATTATTTCTAGCTCATTTCTCACCTGCTATTTTTATTGGGGGAATTTGCATTATTGGTCTTTTGATTCTTTTGGTTGCTTTCCAAAGAGAATAATCAGTACTGTTATCATTAGTTAATTTTCTTAAATAGTTGCTGATTGATTCATCTTTCAATTCTTTGATCTCTCTTCTTAATTGTTGAGTGAGGTTGTTCAAATGAGTTTTATCTTGGGGGGCCCTTGTTTGTTGCCATACTCTTCTCGCTCTTCTTTTTTCTGCGAGGAGTTCCCTAATTTCCATAGGGTAGTTGTTTCCCTTTATTTTCGTTTTAATTTCAGGAGTATTTTCCCAAGCTGATTGCTGTATATCGTTTACAAATTTGTGAACTTCTTTGTCTAATTGTTCTTCAGTCTTTAATGGAACCATTAAGTTAATTTTTTTCTTCTAGCGATAGTCTAAAGCATGCCCAATTAGTGTGATTATTTACTAGGAATGGGTTTCTTTCTTTCTGAATGATTTTTTCACCTAACGTTAGAAGTATTGGTGAATGATCAGAGTTTAAGTCATGGCTTTCATCTTCTTGTACATAATTTACAGATATGTTCTTTATTATGAAGAAATCAATGAGATCTGGTACTTTGTTTGGATCAGTTGGCCAGTCGGTTGGTTTTCCAGTTGAGAGGGCTTCACAACTGCATTTTTTGATAGCTTTTAGTCGTTGTTAATCTGGATCCCCAGTGGACATTTTTTGCATTAAAGTCTCCTCCAAGTACAAATCGTTTTCCTAATTTACTGAGGAACTCGAGATAATCTTTTTCTTTCATTGAGTGATTTGGTGGGCAGTAAATACTAGCAATACAAATAGAACTACTTTTGGATTTGACAATAACAGCAATTGCTTGTATTTCTTCCGTTACCCACCGTTACCAAATTATCCTTGAGTAGTTCCCGACACTCTACGATTTACTTCGGGTCGGTTCATCTTAACCGCTTGCTTCCTGAATAAACTTGGATTTTTAGCAATCCCGTTCTTATTTTTAATGTTTTGCAGTTCAATAGCAACGCTGCATCCTCTGTAGTTAGTCGGATGGTTTTCTCCACATTAGACGCATTTAGGTTAAACATTTTGGGCTTTTACACAATCTTTGGTATGATGTTTTCCTAATCATTTGACACACCTGGATTCCCTGTTGCAATATTTTTGTGTATGTCCATAGGCTTGACATTGTTTACATTGTAGTATAAGCTTAGATATTCTTAGAGGCTGAATATCCACTTTGCACCCCAAGATGTACTTAATTTGATAAATTTTTTCGATATCTTCATCAGTATCGAATGTCAACATAAACCAGTTGAGAGGTACTTTGCCTCTCCGTTTTAGCTTAATTGATGCTTCAGTTGCCTTAAATCCTTTTGCTTTCAAGTCATCAATTATTTTTTCCGGTTTACAGGTAGAGTGTAAATTTTTAGTCATGACCCTAATTGGTCTGGTTTGTTTGTCTTCAAACTTGTTCCAAGCAGGTTTTTCTTCGTTTAACACTTCCGTCATTTTTCTATGGCCAATTTTTACGATTTGGGTCCAACCTTCAGGTGTGTACACTGGAATATTTTTTGATTTACTCTCGATTTTAGAGTGAATTGAATCGCACTCCATGTGAAAACGGCCAGGCTCAAAATACACGTGGTCAATTTTTAACAAGTTTGGATGGAATTTGACAGTATGTCGGCACATTGCGGAGAAACTAAAATTCTTTTGCTGTCCACCGCAGCTATCAGACATCATTTTTACGTGTTCAATCTCGGGTTTAGACATCACGTATAGGAACACACATGTTGAAATTTCAGTGCTCCCTCTTTTACCCTCGGCTTCGTCCCACATATAGCATTGAACACTCGAGTTCCCCAAATTATATATAGTTAGGTTGTAGACGGCTAATTTCCTAACATAAAAAAAGGCCCTGCAGCGATTGCAAATCAAAGTTGAACGCTAATATTTTCTGATCCTCTAAAGCTGACTGTTTGTCTTCGTGCCTTTTTACTCTAGCAGCTTTCTTTCTTTCCTGGTGTTTATCATACTCTTCACGGTTTTCAATTTTTTCTGCCTTGGAGCTCTCTTCAAAAGTGACGCATACTTGACATAGATCCTTTTTCGGTTTGTGAAATTTAAGTTTAAAGGCTTAAATATTTGTCTATTTATTCCGTAGCTCGTGGATTTTTGAAGTATAATCAGCATCAGCAAAATTATTGGTTTTCATTTATGCATTTGTGCAATCCTTCAATATATTCATTTTGCCCTTCGAGAATTCGTATACAGTGGCGGACAATACTGTTCACGAAAATTTAAATAAATAAAAATCTTAAAATTATTTGTACTAGTAATCACTTAAATTTATTCAACCTATTATTTTTTTGAATAAAATTATTTTCTTCAAACATATGTACATACATATATGTTCTTTTAAATTCAATTACAATTTTAAAATATACAAAAAATGATTCATTCACATTGTGAACACTTTTGTCCCTGAAATGTTTTCGCTATATTAATACTTCGTGTACCCTCCTTAAGATTTTATCTCCGTTTCTATTCTTCTAGGAAGACTTTCTACTCAATTTGTGAGGATACCAAGGGAGATACCATTCCAAGTTTCCAACGTGCATTCTTATAACTCATCGATTGTTCTTGGAGGCTCCTTGTTAGAAATCATTTTTTCGTTTAAGGATGGCCCAAATGTTGGTTGGCCTAGCCAATCAAGAACTTTGATTCCATTTTCATTAAACCAAGTTTTAGTGATTTTGGCTTTATGCTTTGGGACACTATCATGAATAAATGTATCATCTTGGCCAGGCCAATCCTAAATATATCCAGACTAGGCAAGTACAAGTGTTCTAAAATTGTAGTATAGTTACAAGCTGTCATTGTACCTCGAATCCTTCGTCCATTGCCAAGTTTATTATTCCTAAAGCATTTACAATTCATCAAGGAGCCGCCACCAAATTTCATTGTTTGATAAATATTTATATCCGTCACTCTGATATTCTTATCAAACAAGGTCCAATGTTGCCGATCAGATCCATTACGATTAATTTTCGTTTCTAATATCTTTCGCTTCTTCTATTAAAGGGCTCAGCTTCTTTGGACGCCCCCTGACTTTGTTTTACAAATAATTTTAAATTCATTTTTAATTTTTGTTATCAAACCTCCAGCTACATTATGTTTGGCTGCAATTTGCCGATATTATAAGCCAGTTTTTAATGTCGTCAACGATAGCTTTTTTCAAAATTGCGCTTATTTTTTGCTTCATAGTAAATGTGTTCGGTCAACAATAAGATTTACAATAAATACTTATCAAAATCAAAAAAAAAATCAAAATAAATAATTTCCTTCTATTTTGACAGAACTACTAATATTTAAATTCACAAAACTATTTTCAAATTTATTTCCTTTTTACTCTTTCAACCACAGGACAAAACTGTTCACGTTCAACCATGTTTACTTATTACCACAATTTACACAGTACATATAATATTTTGGTTCAAAAAAATATTTTTTTTTGTGCAGCTTTAGGTTGAGTGTTAACAGAATTAAAATCAATATTATAATTACATATTTTCATCTTATAGGAATGATATTAAAAAATTGATATTTCTTAAAACTTGTGAACAGTATTGTCCGTCACTGTACACTGTCTCAAAAAATTGTCCGTACACTCCTCCGTTAAAGAAAAATTGATGAAAAAAATAATTACAAATCAAACAAAAAATTCAGTTTTTATTATTTTTAAACTCAAATTACATTTAACAACATGAAAATAATAATTATCATGAAGCAAATTAATTTACTTTTACGTTTCATATGATTTACTATTTAAACATCCTAAAACGATCTCAAATAATTGTCCGTACACTTGCACTTTTGTGAAAATTAACACTAGCACATTAACAATTTATTATTTGTTGTACTTCTATTTTCAACTAACCGTAAATTACGAATTTTTTTTTTTTGCGTAAAAGTTAATTAGTCGTACTTTTTTTATGGCGAATGAAATATTGTCCAGTTAATTAAAAATGTGTTATTCTCGTACTAAAAATAGTGTAGAAATTAAAAAATTGATCATTAAATTGGAGAGTGAAGGTAAAAGTTTACAGGAAATTTACAGAATAACTAATCGTCCGCGATCTTCGATTCAATAATTCATCCAGAACCCCTCGAAAACCAAATCACTAGAGATGCTTGTTGGGCGTGGTCGCAACCGAAAGCTAAACACACCTCAAATACATCTAATAGAGAAGCCAATAAAACAGAATCGAAAGCTTAGTGCTCCAACGATCGCTGCCAAAGTTTATCAACGCAAAAAAGGAGCGATAGAACCTCAGACAATACGCAATATTTTGCATAAACAAGAGTATCGTCGATGTAGGACACGCAAGAAATGTATTTGCCGACAAAAAAAATATTAAAAGCGCTTGGAATATACATTAAGATATGTGAATGAGCCCGAAGAGTTCTGGGAAAATCTTATTCCCTCAGACGGATGAAAATCTAACGTTTTTGGTTCAGATGGGCGATGGTAATAGTGTAGAAATAGTGTAGAAATTAAAAAATTGATCATTATTAACTTGGAGAGTGAAGATACAAGTTTATAGGAAGTTTCCAAAATCACTAATTGCCCGCGATGTTCGATTCAATATATCATCCACAACTCCCAAAAAACCAAATCGCTAAAAATAGTTGCTGGGTGTGGTCCCAACCGAAAGCTGAACAAACATCAAATACATCTAATAGAGAAGAAAATAAAACAAAATCGAAAGCTTAGTGCTCCAACGATCGCTGCCAAAGTTTATCAGCACGAAGGAGCGATAAAACCTAAGACAATATGCACAATTTTGAGTTTGCATAAACAAGAGTATCGTCGATGAGTGACACGCAATAAATGTATTTGCCGACAAAAAAAAAATATTAAATGCGCTTGGAATATGCTTTGGGATATGTGAGTGAGCCCGAATCGTTCTAGGAAAATGTTATTCCCTCGGACGACAGTAATTTTAACGTTTTTGGTTCAGATGGGCGAGTTATGGTATGGCGGAAACCCAACACTGAACTTGAGTAAAATATGGTGACGAAAGTATGTATAATGGGGAGGTTTTAGCTGAAGGTGTGTAGGACATTTGATCTTCATTGAAACCATAATGGACCGGTTTAATTATTTGGATATTTTGAAGGCTAATTTTTTAATAAGTGCTGAGAAAATGGGACATGAGCAAGATTTTTGCTCCCTACATGACAATGACCCAAAGCATTCGTCAAAGCTGATCAAGGAATGGTTATTGTGCAATGTAAAGTAACACTTCCTCATCCTCCCCACCCAAGCCATTGTTTGAAGCGAAAGATCCGTGAACACCAAATTACCAAAGCTGTAAGGAACAATTAAAACGGGCCATTCTCCCCGAAATAACTCGGAAGTAGGCTTTCTCAATGAAAAGAAGGTTACAAAGTGTCATTGTTTGAATAGGTTACAACACCAAATATTAAACCTAACTTTTTTACATTTTTAACCAAATTCCCTCAACTTCTTTGTGTGTACGGACAATTATTTGACATCGTTGTAGGCGGTTCAAATAGTATATCATATCGAACGTGAAAGTAAATTAATTTATATCATGATTATTATTATTTTCAGGTTCTTAAATGTCATTTGAGTTTTAAAAAAATAAATTTGAATTTTTTGTTTGATTTGTAACCGAGTGCTGTACTGACAATTTTTTGATACAGTGTATATTAGTAAATATAAAACATGTACAATAATTTTTAGTCACAGTTGCAATACATTTCATAACAAATTTTTGCAACAGAATTATTTCATAACTTATTAATCGAACTTCACATAAGTACCTTAAAAATGTATCCTTTTTTACGTACGACTATGGAAATATTTAAAAACAAATTGAATATAAAGAGAGACGAAACTAAAAATTCATTTGACAGAACACGACTCACGCTCAGTTTTAGTTATGTTGGTCGGTTGATTTTTTCCTGAGTTTTGATTTATTTTACTAGAATTGACGATATTACTTTAGAATCTGAGTCCCTTTATAATATTACTGATTTAATGCTTAATAAAATCGGGACAAGATTTCGAAGAATTTAGGATTAAGTTCTACAAAATTGCACAGTGTTTTTCTTGATATTCTCAAAATTAAATTAGGAAAAGTTGTAACATTTTAGTTTAAAAAAATGTATTTATTATTTCTGGGTTTAGTTATTCGTAAATTTGACGATATTCAATATTTTGAAAAATAGAATTGGGCAAAAAATGCTAAAATTTTTTACAAAAAAAGTGTCTCTCATATTTCTTAAATTTGACCTAACCGTATTTTGAATATATTGAAGCCGGCTTCAAATTCTAATGTTTGTGTGCTTAGCCTGGGCTCATTAAGTAAAACAAAATAATTCAAATGGTTTCATAATACATAAGTTCAGAATTTCTCCGAAACTTTTAGACCAAATAAAATTCTCGAAATCTTTAAAATTTCTATATAATATTTTGGGTAGACTTCTTTTTCAAGTTTTATTTTTTAGAAGAATGATGTGAATATCTATTATCACAAATTGTGATAATAGATATTGTGATTCACAATATTAAAAACTTTAAGAAATTGTTAAAGTAAAATCTTCTAATTGTGAATTTAAAGGAGTAGTTAGCCAGATACAGCGCGATAAGTAAAATAATAATACGCTCACTTGAGACTACAATACTTTCTCTTTAACGTGTAATTTAATATTTCACAAGTTAATTTTTACAACTAATTTGGTTGTTGAGTTTCCGCATCCCTTTGTGAAGTAACTCACTGTAGCTAAAGAAAAAAAACCTTTTAATTTATTAGGTTTTATACAAAACATTTCCCTTAATTAAAATAAAAATTCTGCGGTTTATTCTTTACACTGATTGTCCTTTTCATATATTACGTTTTATTCTACATATATCCTCAAGGGCACTTTCACCAAATTATAAACACTGTACACAAAATACAATACAAAGAGCTGGTTTTTAATGATCTCCACCACCATAATCTCAACAAAATCATCCAATTGAGTTCCATTCTTAGAAACTACTTTGAGGAAAAAAAAACTTTAAACAAAAATCTATTTACCATACAATCAGTAAATTGAATTGTAAATAGTTTAAGTAAGGATAATGGTTACGCAACAACAACTCCAAGCAAAAAAAAAAGTTTTTTATGTTTTGTTAACCAAAAATTGTAATCCTTTTTTCTTATTCACAAGTACAAAAAAAAAACACGAAGGGATTACATATTTAAATTATAGCCTCAATTTATTTGATTTTTCCTTTTTTTTCTTTCTGTGTCTGGGAAGCTCACAAATTCGCCATCTTTATCCCATCTTGTTCATCATATATGTACATACGTGTGGGTAGTTTAAATTTTTTTTTCTGGTAGTTTTGCCAAATGGTAACTAAAGTCAATTTTGTTTACCTAAACAACCAGAAAACTGAGTTAGTGAATAGAAAGGTAATTAGAAGTAAAATTTTGGTGAATTTTTTTGAAGTGAATGTGGTACAGGGAGAATGGGAATTTTAAAAATAGAAATGTGTGTGTGTAAAACTATTTTTATTTTTATTTTTTTTTTATAGAATCTCAAATCTCTTTATAAAATCTCTTCTTAAATTCAAATACAAAAAAAAAAATAATAATAATTTGCGTTGTATGGGAAAGCACAATTGTGCTGTCGAAGTGAGTGCTATCGGAGCATATGTATCATTTTCGCCTAGTGCTTACTACTGTACTCCGCACTTTCATTTTGTACTCCCCTCGTTCTAATAACTGTTATACTAATACATAATTCTTTTACAAATTGCTTGCAACAATTAATATATTCTGGGAGATAGTTGCCTTTTTCATAAAGCATTTTTTTAAATCTAATTTATAATGGTTTCTGTCATTCTCAGGCAATAACCCATAAAATATTTTTCTTGCATTAATATGTCAGCCACTTTAGCAGCCAATATCAATTTAAACATGTTAAATTTGCGAACTAAATTACACACCAGAAATTGTTTTTCAGTTTTATTTTGACATTCTCCTTCTCACCTAGGTAGGATCTAGGTAGTTAGGAATAGGGTGACCAGACCTTCAGGTTTTTCTAGACCTGTTCTGGGTTTTCAAACTTCTGTGTGCTTCCAGGAGAATATATTACATTGTCCTGGTTTTTAGATGATATTCATTCAAATCAGGACTTTATATCAAATCGGCTTATATCTCGGAAATAAAATTTCACTAAAATACATCCACAAATGTGTATGTTCCATTCGGTGCCGGAGGCGAAGAAAATTGTCTGGATTCGCTGTGTATGAAAAACAAAAACTGGTAAATATAATTTTTGATTTATGGTATCGATCAAAATGCCATTAGTACGAATAGTGTTCCAAAATATTTCTTGTCGTTGGGGCATGTTTTATTTTAAAAATGTTGATCCCAACCCTACCATACGACAGACATTCTTTTCAGGCCCTAAAATAATAGGTTTTATAATAGGAACTATTTATAGAATTTACAAAATATTGCAAATAACAAATTTCTTATTCCATCCATTTGATGTTAAAGACTGAGAAGATAGTCTGAAAAGAATAACAAATAAATTTGGCGTTTATCCTTTGTGATTTAATGTTTCAACCGAAAAATATCCTGAATTTCAACCATGGTTTAATTAAGAAATCCGATCCCAGATTATTAAATAAATTAATAATTGATAAATTTTATATTAGGAACTACTTAAAGAATCGAATTAACATCTCAAATCTCAAACATAAATTCTATTAAAATTCATCCATAAACGTACCATCTAATTCCATTTGAAGCTGAAGACGTAGTACCTGGATTGGTTGTCTATGTAAAAATAATAAAAATTGGTGAAACAATGTTTCTAATAAATGGTTTTAATCAAAATATCGTTAGTGGTGTTCCGCAATAATTCTTGGATTAGGTTCTTATTTTATTTAACAAATCCAACCCCAAATGAGGCAACCCAAGAAATTTTCAGAGCGTGAATAATTACATTTTATATTAGGATCTATTGATAGAATCGGCTTAATAACTCAGATGTAACAATTCACTAAAATCCATTAACGAACGTGCTCCATTTTATGCTGGAACGTGGAAATGTAGTAAAGTTCTGGAGTGGTTATGAAAGTAAAAAACAATTTTTTCTTTAGCAAATCTAATTTCCCCAAATTTTTTCTAATAACCAAAATGTCATTATAGTGTCTTGCAAATTATAGTGTTTTTTTATTGAATTATGGCCATGTTTTATTTAAGAAACAAAATTTATTATCTGACGTAACTGTTGCGACGATCGACGACAAAAGTTTTGTGTGTTAGTGTTTTATTTTTATTTAAATTATTTCAAAATATTCCCCTTTTTTAGAGTTTTGTATTTTGTTGTGACACCGAAGAAACAGCGAAGAAACACACAAATTTGACGAAAGATATTCAATTTTTACAACTTAATTTATTGAAATATATTTTATTTTAACGTAATAGAAACAAACTTGTTACATCAACTTAATAAAAATGCTTCCTTTCACATGAAGCCGAAAACAACGAATGACAAAAAAATGCTTTCTACTGAAAGATCAAACTCTCTACTGAAAAGTCAAACTCTCTTTCTTAAAAACCAATAAACCATTTTTTATAAACTAGGGTTACCCACCACGACAGAACACCCTGCAAACAAATCATTTGGAATACTTAATTTTTACCGCGATCGATTGGCTTACAGAACATCTAGCGTCAACATACTGGGCCCCTTGAAATAACTATTTTAAAACAAAACATTTTATGATTAAATCTATCAGTGCACTATTGTGTACCTTCTAAAATAATAAGTAACATTTTTATTTAATTTCAATGCAAAGTGAAAGACAGGACACGGGAAAGTGATTATTCAACAAATATTTACATGGAAACACCTTTAATTCATATACTCACATTACAATATAACATGTCTGCAATGTTTAAGTGGTAATATTCGTACGATCAAATAATTTAAATAAATCATATAAGTATAACGTAAAGTTTACTACGACTAAAGTTACTCTTATCAATTCGATTCTGTCGGTTTACCTTGACATATTTCATTTAAATCACTTGTTTCTGACTCTTCAGTGCTTATCGGCAAAATACTAATTTTCTGTACAGCTTGTTTAAACTCACCATGTGCCATCTTCACCAACACTACCCTAACCTGTTGATCATGTCCATGCCACACTTGAACAACTCTACCCAATACCCATTTCAGTGGAGGCAGATTGTCTTCATGAAGCAGAACCAAAGAACCGACCTTAACATTATGAGTACCATTATACCATTTTTTCCGACCCTGTAACTCGGAGAGGTACTCTTTTGACCATCGTTTCCTGAATTTCTGAAACACGAACTGAATTCTTTGGAAGTAAGACAATCGATTAAAAGTCAAATGCCGCAATGTGGGATCAGGAAGAACATCAGCGGCTGCCCGATCAAAAAATGTCCCGTAGTCAGATAAGTCATATCACTTGGATCCTCCGACATAGGGGACAACGGTCGTGAGTTGAGACAGGATTCTACCTGTACGTACGCAACTGTTCGAACGTATACGATAATGTACCAATTGTACAAATGATGTGATGCTTGGCACTCTTCACGGCGGCCTCCCACAATCCGCCAAAATGCGGTGATCGAGGCGGTATCATATGCCATTCCATCCCTTGTGCAATACAATTCTTATTCACCTCAATCTGATGATTTTCCGAATGACATAACCGCTGTAGCTCAACCAGCTCATTACGCGAGCCAACAAAGTTTGTGGCATTGTCTGAATATATGTGTTGACATAAACCTCTTCTCCCAACGAATCTCCGAAGAGCTGCAATGAACGCTTGAGTTGTGAGATCATTCACGATCTCGATGTGAACTGCCTTGGTTGAAAAGCAGATGAAAACAGCAAAATAAACCTTTGTTTCGACCTTGCTACGTATTCTATGTATAATTTTGAAAGGACCACAGAAATCGATACCAACAACTGCAAAAGGTCTACACGGGTTAACATGACGACTAGGCAAATCACTCATTATCTGGTTTACCAGCCCTGGGCGAGCACGAAAACAAATCATACATTTATTTACCACAGAGCAATACAAACTTCGCCCATTTACTATCCAATATATAAGTCTCAGTCTATACAATAGTGCTTGTGGATCAGCATGCAATAAGCGAATATGCTCCCTTTCAACTAATAATCGTGCAAGCTGGTGAGTTCCCGGAAGTAGCAACTGATGTCGAGCATCATAAGGAATATTTGCATAATGCAACCTACCGCCAACTCGTAGGAACTCCCTTCCATCCAAGAATGGATTCAAATGTTTCAATTTACTCTTTGATGAGACCGTCTGACTCTTTCTTAAGCTTTTAATATCATCAGCAAATTTTCGATTTTGAACATGCCTGATTAAACACTTAGTTGCACAATCAATTTCCGACATACTCAATCCTGAATAATTCCGTAAGTTTTTGGATTTGATTCTACAATTACGACTAAAACGAATACATAAGGCTACAATATGAATTAATTTAGTCACTGATGAATACAGATCAAAGACATTCCAATCGCCACATGATTCACGAACCAGCATCGTTTCGTTCTTCTTCAACTCGAGTAGGTTCACATCAATAGATTCATCTGAAGTTTGAGGCCAATATTCTTTATTAATTGCGTACAAAAACTGTGTACCGTTCCACCAAATATCACATCCTGGCAGTTCGGATGGCGAAAGACCTCTTGACACTATGTCGGCAGGGTTACCCTTTCCATCCGATGACGTTCGTTCCTGTATCAATGCTATATGATGCGCGACAAATGTTACGAATTTCGATGGAGAATTTCTAATGCGCATCAGCGTAATTTGAGAATCTGTCCAGAAATATGTAGATGTAAATTTTATGTCCATAATGGATCTTACACGTTCCACAAGCTGAGCAACAAGCACTGCAGTGTACAGCTCCAACCGTGGAATTGTATGTCCTTTTAACGAAGCCACTCTCGACTTGGAACAAAGCAGTCTTACATTCACCTCCTGACTCAAGTTCATAACCCTAATATAAATCGCACAGCCATAGCCTCTTTCGGACGCGTCACCAAATGCGTGCAATTCAATTTCACTATAACCACGAGGTGTCACACAACGCGCGATAGATACCTGATTCACGTCAATCAACTGTTTTTTAAATTCGGACCAATCCACTTGCATATGTGATGGTATTTCAGAATCCCAATCCAAATTTGTCAAGCCCCACAACGACTTCATAAACAATTTCGCACGAAATACTACTGGCGAACACAATCCCAACGGATCGAATAATTTTGCAATCTCCGATAGTACCTTTCGTTTTGTACACAATTTTTCTGTACCGCACTCAAATTGATTGAACATAATCCTGAAATTATCCTGAATGTTATCCCAATAAATTCCCAACACTGATTTCAACATTTCATTGACAGTGTCATTTTTATCTGTTCGCACCGAACCTAAACACTCCACGTTCGACTCAAATTTTCGCAACTCAAAATCCCCTTTTTTTAACAATACAACTAAATCATTTTTCAATTTAAGTGCATCATCCAATGAATTAGCACCTGTGAGTATGTCATCAACGTAAAAGTCTCGTTGCAAAACCAACGCCGCTTCTGGATACAATTGGCCTTCATCTTCCGCAAGCTTAATCAAACACCGAGTTGCCAAAAACGGTGCTGTTCTAGTTCCGTACGTGACGGTTTTCAGTCGATAACATTTGATCTCAGAACCTGCATTCCCTCGCCACCAAATACGCTGAAACTCACGATCTGATTCAGATACCAAGATCTGACGAGAGATTTTAGCTATATCCCCCACAAATACAATGGGATACATACGAAACCGAATCACAATTGAGAACAAATCCTGTTGGACGGTGAGTCATGTCATCAGGCAATCATTCAGCGAAATACCTGAAGACGACCTATTAGATGCGTTGAAAACAACCCGAAGCCTTGTTGTTAAACTATTCTCTTTTACCACATAATGGTGCGGCAAATAAAAGTTTTTATCCAATACCCCACTCGAAACACCTGGATTTTCCACTTCTTCCAAATGACCAAGCCTAATATACTCCGACATAAATTGCACATATTCTTTTTTTATATCAGGATTTTTCGCCAATCGATCCTCCAAAACCTTAAACTGCTTTAAAGCGCTTTCTTCCGACATTCCCAAATAATTAATGTTTTTGTTAAACGGTAATGATACAACGTCCTGCCTCATCTCGTGTTACGTGATTGGTAAAATGCTGCTCACAAGTTTTCTCTTCCAATGAATTCAGCTTACGTGAACCAACATTCTCCAATTCCCAAAAACGTTCAACTTGCTGACTTAACCTTGAAATGGCTTGTAAATATGACTACTTTACAACTTCTTCTGAATTATTATTGTGACCTAAATCACTACTTTCACATACGACACATGACTGAAATACGGGACCAACGAAACCTGATCTTACTAAAGTCAGGACATGACTGTTTGACTGTGGGCTGTATTTGTTCAACGATTTTAAATTATATGAATATTTTCCAGCTACGACGTATCCAAATTCAGTGTTAACTAACGGTGGTAACACCTTCAAAACAGTAACTTTATCTCCCACTAGCAAACGATGATAAATCTCTGCTCCAATGATCATGTCAACTACATTCGGTTGAAAGAACAACGGATCAGCCAAACCAATATTATTATCAATTTTCGATTGATCGAATTTTACGAAATATGACGGAATCTCACTCGTGAAACCATTCAGTACCAAAAATGTCAATGTAGCACAAAAATCAGTTATTCTCGACTTAACTGTTAATCTAGTTTCATATTTCACGTGACTGGTTTTTTGATTGATACCCGAAATCGATATTGATGTAGGTTTTTTATTGATTCTCAACAATTGGCAAACATTTTCCGTCACGAAATGAGATTGCGAACCCGTATCAAGCAATGCTCGGCACGACGTTCGCAAATCATTCTCCGATTCCACCCAAATAACTGCTGTTGGTAATAATACCTGTGAATCAACACTCACATTTTTCGCTCTGAATATTTTTCGAACCACCATTCTGCCGATGTTCGCCGTCTGTGCGTTTGACGCAAAATTCCTAATCGCCTTACCAAAATGAAGCAACGTATTGTGCTTCATCACACACAAACTGCACGGATCAACCACACATTCGACAACCCTGTGACCAGGTTCCATGCAATTCGTGCACAGACCAAACTTTTTTACCAATTCGAAACGCCTTTGTGCCGTCACACTAGATCTTTTAAACTGTTGGCAACAATTCAATTTATGATCACCTTTGCAGAAGACACAATCCGATTTTAAATTTAATACAAAATCCTTATTTGATTTAAACCTGAATTCCAGTTATAACGAGCACTATTACTATTGGCCCTTTGCAAATAAGGTGCTGCTGTAATTGCTGGTTTAATAGCTTTCAACAATTTTATTGTTCTCTGCAAAACCTCAATAAATTCACTAAACGACAACTGAGTTTCTTCCGATTTCCTCTTCAAAATTTCAACTGTAGATGCATTATCCAAACGCTCAATTAAATGGTGCTGAAGAAACAAATTGAACACATTCAAATTTGAATCCAGAACTTCAAGAGCCAAAAAATGCCTGTTTACAGTATCTATATAAAATTGCAATGACGCTGCTGAACCGCCTTGTGGGCGTTTAATATCATACAATGATTTAATATGAACTTCTTGAATCATGGCCCGATTGTCGTAATGATCGACTATCGCCTGCCATGCGGTTTCATAGTTTTCATCATTAATGGGAAATGCCTCGATAATATTATAGGCCTTACCCCCACGCAAACACACTATCAAATAATAATACTTAGCTGACGGACCAAGCGAATTATTCTCATGAATCAACTCCAAATACAACGCTTTAAAATTCAGCCAATGAATTTCGAAGCCATCAAATTTTGGTAAACTGATATCCGGTAACTTTATTTTGAATCCGCTTTTATTACCTTCTTCATTTCGAGGAACTAAATTTACTTGATTGGTGATTTCTTGTAACTTCCGAATTTCATCTAATACGTTCGACTCTAAACTACTAAATTCACCCTCAAATTTGAACCTATCCTTCATTACACTAACTAAATTATCTTCATCTGATAATGATTCTATCTCCGACTATGTTTCCGAATAATTTTTATAAATGGCGTTAATTCGAGCAAGTACCGACTGATAATCACTCACTGATTCGTATTTTTCTTGTTCTACACGATTTATGAAATAAGTCAGATGAGCTTTATAGCATCCACGTTTTTTAATTAACCCGTCCATACTAATCTATACCTAACTGTCCCGAATATTATCACTCAACACGACAGTTAACTTTTAATACGAAATTCTATATTTAAGTTTCCAAAAATTTGTTCAATAATGACTAACCTTACAATTATATGTTGAGATCCACTTCAGCTGCGATAACTGTGACTGTACCCGATCCGTGATATTAACCTTCAAACACGCTCTACTGCTGCCGTTATGCTAAACTTCAGCTCTCCTCACTTTATATACGCCTGCCTCTACCGTTATGTGTTTGTACCGTTACGTGTATTTGTGACCACACACATGTAGTTTCAATTGGCCGATGATTTTTATTATCCAGTTGACTTTATTTTTCGATATTTTTACAACCAATATTTTATGATTTTATCCCGGTTGAAGGACCAAAATGTTGCGACGATCGACGACAAAACTGGTTCAAAATGTTGCGACAATCAACGACAAAAGTTTTGTGTGTTAGTGTTGTATTTTTATTTAAATTATTTCAAAATATTCCCCTTTTTTAGAGTTTTGTATTTTGTTGTGACACCGAAGAAATAGCGAAGAAACACACAAATTTGACGAAAGATATTCAATTTTTACAACTCAATTTATTGAAATTTATTTAATTTTATTCAAATACAAAATTTGCATCAACGTAATAGAAACAAACTTGTTACATCAACTTAATAAAAATGCTTCCTTTCACATGAAGCCGAAAACAACGAATGACAAAAAAATGCTTTCTACTGAAAGATCAAACTCTCTACTGAAAAGTCAAACTCTCTTTCTTAAAATCCAATAAACCATTTTTTATAAACTAGGGTTACCTACCACGACAGAACACCCTGCAAACCAATCATTTGGAATACTTAATTTTTACCGCGATCAATTGGCTTACAGGACATCTAGCATCAACAGTAACCAATATGAATCAAGTTAACGGGTTTAAATCTTTTCTAAATGAGATTTCACCATGTGTATGTTTTGGGCCCCGTCGTCCTTACCAAACCAATTTTATATATCAATTTTTTTAAAATCAAATACATAACATATTTCGAAACTTAATAAACGTCCTGTTTTTTTTAAGGCGATTTTTCAGACTTCCTCCAGATTTAGTCATTTTTGACCTGGTCAGAGGTACCTAATATGGTATCGTCTGGCAATAACATTTCTTTAAATTGCACCAAAATATCTTCCAATTCTCAAAAATTACGCTTTTGAAATTGAAAAATTATCGAAGTTAAAGTTGCAAAGTTAAAATTTACGTAAAAATAGATAAAAATTCAAAATTTCGCTTACGGTTTCGCTGATCGCTACTTTTCTCTACGATAAAAACTTCAAAATTTCAAAACGATAATCTAAACATATCTGTAATTTCGTAGCGGGTGGTGGCGGTCTTAAAAACTATTTAGCTGGAGCAGCATACAAGCTTAGCGCTTTAATAGAAAAATAGATAAAGAGCTCTAAACCAATAAATAAAACAGTTTTAATATTCAAATTTGGCTCAAAAAACTAAAAACAAAACACCAACAAATATTATTTATGTCTAACAATTGTATTTCGTATGTAACTAGAAATACTCCCCTGAAAATTTGAAATATACTCCGTTTAAAGTTTTCATAGCGACATCACTGAGCGGAACGAATATTCTAGCAAGAGTTTAGAAAACCCTATTTAAAAATATCATTGATGGAAAATTGCAGGGGTGATGTTGGAGCCAAGGAGTTTCTGATTTTTTCCGTTTCTTAAAGGTTCGGAATCAGAGCCGGAACACTGAAGAATTGGACGGCTCCGAATTCTTTTGTGTTTTATTCCTATTTTCCTATTCCTCTCAATTGTATAATAGATAATGTGTTTGTACAGTTTCACATATCCTTGAATTATAATTTAAAAATTAACTATCAGAGTCAATCAATCCATTTGCTCGAAAAATAAAATTATCAAATTACAAAATTTCAAATTCAAACAGTTAAAATTCAGAAAGAAAATCACAAAGAATATCAAATAAATAAAAAAAAAATTCAATTTAATAGGCATTTTTAGAATTTTGTAACAAATTGAAACATTTCGAACGGTACAATTCCTTTGATCGGCGATTTCCAAGATCATAGATATTTAGAACTCTTAAGGATAAATCGAAATTTATAGAAATTTTATAAACTTTAATTTTAACTTGAGCTACACTTTGATAATTGATAATTAATTGATTTTTCGGCATTTTTTATAGACAAATATATTAATTGTTCATGGCAATCCCAATATTTTCGATTTGGTAAATCAGAAAAATACAGAGGCCAATCGCTCATAATATATCTACTGAAAAAAAGTATAAATATCTTCCCCCCGCCCCGTAATTTTGGCTGAAGGCCCAAAGAGTTATACCAATGTACCACTCTGCAAAAATGAGAATCCTCTATGAGTTCTTTCTGTTGGTAGTTTGGTTTCGTACTGAAAAGTATGGTCTACCGTCTACTCATCAGGCAGCTACGACCAAACTACAAAAAATTCCACTTTAGCCACATACATTAAGTATCTGGCCAGAACGTACCGACATAGCGAATTATTATTCACTACATCAAATATAAAAACCCATGGAGAAACCTCATTTGTGTGTGTATTATGCCCACACGTATATTTATTAAGAATTTAATTTATCTGTCTGTTAATCAATTGATTTTTCGGCATTTTTTATAGACAATACACACTTTGATAATTGTGTTTCTGGATTTGCGCTTTGTGGATTTTCCTTTGTGAATTTTGGGTTCTGTATTTTTTTCTAGATAAAGAATAGCCAACCCTGTAATTATATTGGTGTCTGAGTCGGAGCCGGGGATGGTAGCTGGAGCGACTAACTTTGGACGTCCTTCTAACGATGAAAACTAGATTTTGAACATTTGCTAAAGTTTTAAGATTCCATCATGTTTTGGCGAAATCTAAAACTATTTAGTATTCAGCATCAGTTTTATTTAGAAATTATTGAAGTATTCGAACAGTATATCTTTAGGAATAACCATATAAAGATACTTATTATTTATTTCGAAACAACGGGAAGACGATATGTTATGTATATCGACGTTCAGTTATACAGGTTAAATATAATTCTATGGAAAATGTATGTGTGAAATGTGGTATATTTGGTAAATTCGGTCCTCTTGTGGTACAAAACGTGGTACAGTATCACACAATGTGGTACGCATGGTCGTCCTAAAGGATCATTTTTACGGTATGTGTTCCAGTTTTCATTGTTTGGTACATACGTACTATATTTTAACATATACATACATGCTTGGTTGTGTTTAAGGATTGAATGAAGGGAGAGCAAGACAGAGAAAGTATATTGATTTTTTTATTATTATCTTAAAGTTTTTTTTATTTTTTTTATTTGGTAAACAATAATTTCCCATGTGACAAATCTATATATTTAGATCTGATATTATATCCTTCGGGGCCCGGTATGATGGAATTTTTTTTGTTACCATTTCTAAATAGCTACATACGTATATACAACAAACTATCCGTAAACCAAATTGTAGAATTCCTTTCTATATATTGTATGTAGAGCTGTAGATGTTTGTTGAAGGACCTACATATATTTGTCTTTTCGTGCTGCTCCAGATAAACGAAACTGAAAATTTATTCAAATATTTTATCAGTTGATTTTTCGTATTTTCAGTATTTTTCTTGTCGATTTTTTCAACTCATCTTTAAAACTTCATGTATGTTTTACGTTCATACGTACAAGCTGTAACAAAGTATACATACGAGTATTTACACAAAAAGTATGAAGCGAACTCAATTTCAATATTTTCCTTGTTCGAAAATTCGATTAAATTTGAATACTTTAAATGTGATTCGATTTAGTTTTAAATTGGAGGTATTTTTTACTAACGCTTCAATTTTGCTCAGTATGTAAAATAGTTCGTAACTTATTTAGATTTATACTTCTATAGTTTTTGCTTTTAGATAAATTCAATCCATTTAATTAAAAATAATGAAAATGAATTCGATGGTCTGACTAAATCTCCTATTAAAATTTTACATTAATACATTAAACTCATTTTTTTATTGCCGCTTTAAGGGTTATTGATGAAACACCGTACAACAAGAAGTACGAAAAATAAATAATCACTCAAAATGTAATTTAATACTTTTTAAATACATTTATAGGGCGCGATGATGTTATTGGGGGCGATATGTATAGAGTAAATTTTGATAATTTTTTCCCCTGCAAAACGAAAATAATTGACAGAAATGTCAGAAATAATTAGTTTGATACTGTTTTGAGCAGAAATTTTATTATTTATTCATTGTTATAATCTAATTATATCATATTAAATTTCGTTACTTAATTAATGAATGATAAAAAATCAACTGGAAATGGCTGGTGGTATTAATTTTCAATATTCATTTTACGGTTTTCGTTATAACCTAATTAACAGTTTATTGACAATATCATTTCCGTTGAATGTATATTTACTTATTTTTTTCGTAGGCCAATGAACTCAAACCAGGTTTTTTACTAAGTGTTATAGTTTTAGAATGTTTAACTGAACTTGAAACAGTTAAAATCCAATAAAAATCACTTAGTCTTACGTATTTTGTGGGACAATGCGATTCAACCTATATAGTCGACATTTTTAAAGATGTTGCTTTATGATTTCCTTACCTAATTAATTCTAAAAGGACTTTTATCATGTTTTCTTCAGCAAAAAAAGTATCTAACCTAGTGTCGAACTTTCAATTATTAACCACTATTCTCATAAACCATTTACTTCTTTGGATGTTGAGATAAACCGCCAATTTCCGGAATCTTCACAGTTATATGAATCTAACTGGCTTTTGCACATGTAACAGACGGGCCGATGGAAAGAGGATCATTACTACGAAAATCACAAGCTTAAGATTCAAACACAGCGAAATCTGCTTATAAATTTGAAACTTTACGTCACGGGTAAGAACGAAGAAGAATAAAACAAATGCCATATTAGGAGGATCAAATTTTAAATTTTGGAGTTGGCGAAACGGCCTAGGCGGAGCAGATAAAAAGCGATAAGAATGGAATGGGCATCATTGTGTCTGAGCCTTTACTTGACAATCATCTTTGGGATGTTTCCTTAAACTAAGCAAACCGGTAGCACAAGTCTTCAATTCTATTTTAAAATGAAAAGCGTTCCGCCGTTCATAATGACTAAAGCGAATACCTGTCTGTAGAAACAGTAAAATTACTGTTTAGTGGCCGTATTATTCAATCGTATTCCAAACGGTGATTAAATTAATAAAACTCGTTAAATTTTCACAAACAAATTCCTCATGAGGATAAAGTTTGCATAAAATCACTATCGCCGAGTGTCGTAATTATTCGAAACATTACACAATGCTAGTTAAAAACATGCTTTTTGGACTTTTTCAAGTATTTTTGTATTTTTTATTTAAATTTATTCGTTCAAAATAACTTTCGAAATAATTACAGTGGGTTGACAAATTATTATAGACACGCCGAATCTTATCGGTACAGATTCGGTAAAGATTTGTTTGTGAACAAACAAGTGCAGCCACAAGAAACTCGTATATTGAAAAATGTTGTTCTAAATATTAGGTACATTCAAAATACTAGGTTTGTAATAAATACTTTAGGTTCAAGCTAGCTCGAAATATTGAATGAATGCATTGTCCCATATTGTTGATTCTTCATTTTTTTGTGCTTGCTGGGATGTGAAATAGCTCTCAGAGCGTTATAAATCTAGATGCATATAATTAAAATTAGAACATATTGGGATGTTTGTACAATTTAGTACTTATAATATTGTATTTAAGTTGTTTTTTAAAAAAATTCTTTTGCTTGTGTGCTAAATTTATTAATTGTACTTACCCTATGTGCGAAATTTATGATAAATAGTTTTTAGTACACATTTTTGACATTTATTTAAAAAATATTCCCCTACATTCACAAGTTGTTGTTATGCTGTCCGAATATCGTAATAGTTTTTTGGTATATTTCCCCGCTTTACATATTTGTTGCTTCATTTTAATTACAGTAATTTCCGAGAAATGGATAGGTTTTTGGCACAGTAAGCCAATCACAGCTAGTAAATCACACCCGTAGCGGTCACAAATAAATGTCAAAATCTAGTACTAAAAATTATTTATCACAGGTTTCGGACACAGTCTAAAACTTTGTCCGAAACCGGTGGTAAATATTTTGTAATATTAATTGTTGGCATTTATTTGAATAACCCGCACATCAATAAAAATAATCAATTCCTATGATAATTTTTGATATATTTAAAGTAAATCATTTTTTGATTGATGTAGGCTGTAACGTTTCGGTTCTGATTTCCAACTGGGACATGATTTTAATTCTCTTGTAATGTTTATTTTGATTTAAATGGCGAAAATATGCCCCAATGAGTGTTAAACGATGGACCCAATAATGATGGGGATACAATTTTTGCAAATTGAACTATTGTATGATGTAAAAGTGTCGTGATTATGCGAATGTGTATATCGCTTATCATCGAACTCCGGTCGGACAATGTAATATTTAACCCATTGACTCATACTGTACATAATTGCGTACATCCACCTTAAACCTAATTTTTGGGATGCTATGCACTAATAATGCATTTTTTTAAGCATGATTATGTTGGCTCTTATGACAGCTACCAAAAAAAGAAGGATATTTGGAGCGAAAAATAATATAAAACGTCAGAACTACTCAGATAGTGATGCAAAATAAAAGGCGTACAAATTCTTTATCGTATGTTTTAAAAATTACAATTCAAATTGGATTGTTAGTACCGTATGTTTATATATTTATAAACAAAATTAGTATTTGTTAACAATTATGCAAGAAAATTTGTCAAAAGTTAGCGTTTTATTATTAAATCAATGTACATAATTATGTACATGCAGAGTGAAATACAATTTACACATTGCTGTACATGTACTCAATTGCGTAGAAACTTTGACAATCGTGTAATTTTTATGTCGGTATTTTGGCAAAATATGGCATCACGGTCTAAAAAACGTACACACTTGCCAAGTTGCTAGATGGTTTGAATGAGCATGAAAATAATGAAAACTATCCATCTTTTACAACTAACCAAAATGTATCTATGAAGAACACATTATTCGAGGAAGTGATGGATGACGAGATACCTGTACATGAAATAGAGGACGTTCAGAGTGAGACTATAATTCTCGAAGATGATGATGTTGTGTTGAATTTATGGATTAATTTTCCAACTATAATGTTACCGAGAAAGCTGATATAGAAGACAGAAAGAAGTTTGACTTCAAAAAATTTAAATTTGCTGAATCGGCTACCTCCCAATTACCCAGTGATCCGGAATACGATGTGTCAACTAAAACACCATTCAGCTATTTTACAAAATTTGTTCTACTATGCACCAGCCCAGATAAGATCATACAAATTGGGATGCATTTGCTTATTTGAACAATGTAGTTACCCTAGACAAAAATATACTGGAGCAAATATTTAAACATTTAATCGATACTGTCGGTGAAGTCTTGTGACCGTTTTTATCTACTTCGAACAAATTTGCATTTAGTAAACCACATGGACATAACAAATGATTGCAGAGACAGAGGAAACTTAAACCTTAAACAATACGTAAAATCGATTATTCGATCGAATTTTTAATTGATGCAGCATTAAAAAAGAAAGGACGAGGAAGTATCGACCAACTTATAAGCCGCAATGCTATAATTGTTTTAATTAAATGGCAAGACAACAGATCCATCCCGCATCCAATTTCGTTAGTCAGGGAGAAGAAATAAATGTTCGAAGATTCGACAAAAAAAGGAGTGCATAAACATCAAGCAGCCTCAAATAATGCAACTGTATAATAATGGAGTGGTATCGATTTATTCGACAAACTTATTTCTTATTATCGAATATTTATAAAAGCCAAAAAGTGGACTCTCCGCGTCATATTCCACTTTACCGATATTACAGCATTTGGGAGCTGGATACTTTATCGTTAAGAGCTTAAGAAAACTGGTATTGCGAATAACTACATAATGAGTCTCTTAGATGTTAAACAAAATCTTGGAAGAACCTTGTGCGATCTTAACATAAGACGAAATTCGAGCAAGAGGGGTAGACTATCGGAAGACGTATAAAGCGAGATCACTCCCGAAGCAACTTGCCCGTTTTTTAAAGGTGAATTTCGGCCAATAACTGAAGCGTGACTCGATGGTGTAAATCACTTCCAGTTACATGATGATACAAAAGAAGCTACTCGGTGCAAAAGTAAAAATTGTCAGGGGTTCGTACAATGGGGTGCTTCGGACAATTCCACACAAAATAAAATTCTAAAAGAATTAGTGTAATTCGATTGAATTATTTTGTTAAGTTCCCTTATTTTTAACATAAAGCTTTATTTAGTTATTTTTAATTTTTATTTACACTATTTAATGAATTTATATATAAATATATTGTTTTTCTTTTGTATTTTGGATTTGTTGAAAGTATTTCAAAAAAAAAATCTTTAAGTGGAAAACCTTACTGTGAAGTGTTTCGAAAATTCGTCCCTTAAAAGCTTATATATGGTGATCTACAACAGTTGGCTATAAATGTACACATTTGTGTACATTATCCAACAGGAGCTCCAGGCTGCGGAATTTTTCTGAAAGTTCAATTTTTCAGTTTTTCTAACCAAAAATTAATAGGAAAACCGAGAGAAACATTTTGTTCCTCGTTCTAAAATTAATCACAAGTCAAAGGGTTAAAAATGAGCCAGAATTTCTTTATGTGGCCAATCAGCAAGTATAGTTGGAACTAGCCTTAATAATATTGATTAGTGTGAAGTTTATGCTAAAAAAATTAACAAAACATTACACTGTTAAATTAGCTATTTTTCCAATTGGAATTAAAATTATATGAAAATTTAAATTTTTTGTAATTTTGGATTTTTCGTACCACCAAACAGGCTCTTTTCATCAGGAAACATGTTCTTTTCACAATTTTCAGATAGCTGGACTATCTGTTTATCTCGTTAACCAAAAGCATCCAATTGTGTTGAACATTACTACATATATTTCAGATAATTTAAAAGTTGACTAATTTTTGATGGTTCAAATAATTATTTAGTGCCGATCCTGGAAATGTCCCGAAGGGCCCACACATTTCTTCGAATAGCTAAGCCATATATATGATGAACTATAGTATATTTCACAGTTTTTGGAATTTTTAATAATTTTGAATGATTTTAAAAGCTTTATATCACCGACCGCAGAGACGTCCACAAGGTCTTGCGCATATTCTCGAAAAGACCATATTGTCGGATAACTTGGCCAAATGCCAGTCTACGTGGTCGATCTGATTCAATTGTGATGAACTCTCCTGTATTTCGCCGAATTTAGAATTTTTAATAATTATGGATGGTTTTAAAAATTGTTGTCTCTCCGCTGTGATCGGAGATCGGATGTCCACAAGGCCTTCCCTATATTTTCGGATAAGTTGGCCATGTGCCAGTCCAGGCTTGAAAATTATGTTGTGGAACGCAATGTAGCTTTGTGGTGGGGAGTCACAAGGTTCAGATACTTGGGATCTCTAAAATCATTTAAATCACTTTAGCTGTTAATTTAAAAAGATATTTGAAAAATTGTTGGTTTTACTTTAGAAAATATTATCGCGAAAATTTAATTGACCTTTACACCACCGTTACCTTTGGAAAGCGCCTTAAACATAAACTTTCTCCAAAAATGTTCTTTTATTCAACAGTTGTCTAAAAATTGTGGAACCTTTTTTTTTTTGGAATAATTGAAAACAATTTCAGCCATAAATTATACTGAATTCGGAAGATGGTATAAATTGTTAAAATAGAATAAATATTGGTAAATTAAAATGGTAGATATAACCAAATCTGGCAAACTTGTTTATTTGATGATGTAGTTTGTTTAATTTTAAAGGCTTAACATAACATAACTTCAATTTCGGAAAAAAGTTTATGGTTAACGGTTGTATGAAGGTCTTCTATTAAATCTTCATGGTAATATTTCTGACGTATTCTAAATAAAAAACAAGTAAAAACTTTCCAAAACGCTGTTGTAGATTAACAGCTAAAGTGATTTAAGCGATTTAAGTTCCTGCAAACGCGCAAAGTTCACTTTAAACGCGTTGAGCTACCCCTAAACATCAATTTTTTTATTTTTTTTTGCTGTACATATTCCAAGTTTTACATTCCACAGATTAAATTCCACAGACTAGTTGTAATGGCCACCAGTTCGTACATCTCTTGTGACACGCTCAAACTGTTCGAAAGTTTCTAATCTATTAATTCATCACAATAAAACCATAAGAGTATAAACCTCATCCTCATTATTAAAACCTCAAATTCCATTAGCATCATACAAAATATATGTTGTAATTTCCGATCATATCAATGTAGCATATATCAGAGAAATTTGATATCGCCATAAGTAAAATTTTTATCATGTAGAGATAAAAATAGATTCGTTTTTATTTTTGTTGAAATTTTAATAATTAGTTTTAACATACAAATATTTTTTTTTTTCTATCATACCCCGTATACATACAAACACACACAAACTGAAAGTCTATGAATCTTGATAAAATACATACCATAATTTTTTCCAGGCAACATAATACATAAAACATGTATACCAACAGAAGAAAAAAAAAATATGTTTTGACATGGTTTGGAAAATTCATTTTCATCGTTTTAAAATTTTATTTTTTTTTTTTAAATAGTGAAAAGTTAAACTATAAAATAATTTTTTTATCTTAATTTCAGTACAAAATTGTAATTTTTTTGTTGTTTTGCTAATTAAATAATAAACTGTTATAATATTATACATAGTATACCTCTAGGAGTTTTTTTTAAGCTCTGTATATTTACATTTTATGATGAAGTTTAGTTTTTAGAAGAACAATTCGCTCGGAATTCATCACAACACCAAAAAGCTGATAAACAAATCAAAATTAAACTTTGCCGCATCTTTATATGAGCATTACGATGGAATAAACTTATCCCGCGTTGTTACGAAATGAAAATTTTATTTTTTGTGTGCTCACACGAAACTTTAATAAAGCTTATCTACTATGTAGTAATGATTGTCATAGAATGGTTGTATTTTCAATATGAACTTTGCTTATCAATTTTATCATATTATGTTTGAATTGTCTGGAATAATATTTATTTTTATGCTTTTTTTATAGTACTTGTTTGTACAGTGTAGACAACAAATATGTGTGTTACTGTTTATGTATACGGATCAGAAAAAATTCTTTAGAAATTTTGATATAAATTATCTTGAAATACTGTCAATATTAAATTAAACAGCTCATGTTCGCAGCCATAACCAACCAAAAATCAATTACAATTCATACCACACAACTACCCCAAAAACACACACAAACAAAATAAAAATTCAGTTAAAAATAAAACAGGATATGGAAATTTATTATTTTTCAATTTTATAGTTTTTCCGATTTATTTATTTTATTTACGTTGAAATTAAATTGAACGTAAAATCGAGACGGGTGTGTATACATTTATCGCTTAAACTGTGCAAAAAAATATAAAAATATTTTGATTCATTTTGAAAGTGTATTACCTAAAATTGGTCAATTCACATATATCCTCTCTTCACATATTTGTACGTCTGTGTTTATAATATAAATGTGTAAGTAAGTGTACATAAACCGTTTTCGAGTTTTTCTTCTGTTGCAGGCAGAATAAAAAAAATCATTTCCCAACCATAATCCTTTAGCAGAAATTTCTATATTTACTTATGGAATAATGCTTTACGGATTTGTACTATAATCAGTGTAAACATAAAACAAAACCCCTAAAAATGTTCTGTACTACATAACTATGTATTATCTATGGAATGGTTCGGTTTTTCACAAAAAAAAATTTAAAAATAAAAATAAAAAATTTGAATCATCAGCTTTTACAAACAAATTCGAATATGGTTACAATTTCGTTACATGTTACTAATACTCAGTTCCTGTAGGTGTCGATGTACTGGAGTAGTGCAGTGTGTCTAGTTTTTTTGTGATTAATAAAAAAATTATCAAATGTTCATCTATAAAATGTTAAATATTTAACGTAACAATTTTAATATCGGATTCATTTTCAAAACAAAAAGCAATCTTCTTGTGAGAATTTTACGTTTAACAACGATTTCATAATTTACAGGGTGTCCCAAAATAAACTGACACAAGCAAGCGTACAAATTTTTATTTGCTGTCATTATTAAACGTTTGAGAAGATTAAATTATGGAAAGGCACACATAATGGTTGACCGATTTACAATGCCGATGTACTTCCAAAAAAAAAAATACAATATTATACAAAATTCTCTTTAACTGCATGAAATGCACGGACGTGTTGCAACGCACATCCATACTCCGCTCTATTTATTTATTTTATTTATTTTATTTATTTTATTTATTTTATTTATTTTATTTATTTTATTTATTTTATTTATTTTATTTATTTTATTTATTTTATTTATTTTATTTATTTTATTTATTTTATTTATTTTATTTATTTTATTTATTTTATTTATTTTATTTATTTTATTTATTTTATTTATTTTATTTATTTTATTTATTTTATTTATTTTATTTATTTTATTTATTTTATTTATTTTATTTATTTTATTTATTTTATTTATTTTATTTATTTTATTTATTTTATTTATTTTATTTATTTTATTTATTTTATTTATTTTATTTATTTTATTTATTTTATTTATTTTATTTATTTTATTTATTTTATTTATTTTATTTATTTTATTTATTTTATTTATTTTATTTATTTTATTTATTTTATTTATTTTATTTATTTTATTTATTTTATTTATTTTATTTATTTTATTTATTTTATTTATTTTATTTATTTTATTTATTTTATTTATTTTATTTATTTTATTTATTTTATTTATTTTATTTATTTTATTTATTTTATTTATTTTATTTATTTTATTTATTTTATTTATTTTATTTATTTTATTTATTTTATTTATTTTATTTATTTTATTTATTTTATTTATTTTATTTATTTTATTTATTTTATTTATTTTATTTATTTTATTTATTTTATTTATTTTATTTATTTTATTTATTTTATTTATTTTATTTATTTTATTTATTTTATTTATTTTATTTATTTTATTTATTTTATTTATTTTATTTATTTTATTTATTTTATTTATTTTATTTATTTTATTTATTTTATTTATTTTATTTATTTTATTTATTTTATTTATTTTATTTATTTTATTTATTTTATTTATTTTATTTATTTTATTTATTTTATTTATTTTATTTATTTTATTTATTTTATTTATTTTATTTATTTTATTTATTTTATTTATTTTATTTATTTTATTTATTTTATTTATTTTATTTATTTTATTTATTTTATTTATTTTATTTATTTTATTTATTTTATTTATTTTATTTATTTTATTTATTTTATTTATTTTATTTATTTTATTTATTTTATTTATTTTATTTATTTTATTTATTTTATTTATTTTATTTATTTTATTTATTTTATTTATTTTATTTATTTTATTTATTTTATTTATTTTATTTATTTTATTTATTTTATTTATTTTATTTATTTTATTTATTTTATTTATTTTATTTATTTTATTTATTTTATTTATTTTATTTATTTTATTTATTTTATTTATTTTATTTATTTTATTTATTTTATTTATTTTATTTATTTTATTTATTTTATTTATTTTATTTATTTTATTTATTTTATTTATTTTATTTATTTTATTTATTTTATTTATTTTATTTATTTTATTTATTTTATTTATTTTATTTATTTTATTTATTTTATTTATTTTATTTATTTTATTTATTTTATTTATTTTATTTATTTTATTTATTTTATTTATTTTATTTATTTTATTTATTTTATTTATTTTATTTATTTTATTTATTTTATTTATTTTATTTATTTTATTTATTTTATTTATTTTATTTATTTTATTTATTTTATTTATTTTATTTATTTTATTTATTTTATTTATTTTATTTATTTTATTTATTTTATTTATTTTATTTATTTTATTTATTTTATTTATTTTATTTATTTTATTTATTTTATTTATTTTATTTATTTTATTTATTTTATTTATTTTATTTATTTTATTTATTTTATTTATTTTATTTATTTTATTTATTTTATTTATTTTATTTATTTTATTTATTTTATTTATTTTATTTATTTTATTTATTTTATTTATTTTATTTATAATTAACTGCTAAATTTTAAGACACGCCATTTTGGGCATGAGCTCATTCACAATAGGGTGTCAATTCAAAATTACGTTAGCACCATAAAAGTAAAATTCCTGCGATTTTTAGGAATTTAAATTCCATTGGAAGGGACAAATAATCATTTTTTTATAAATTAAGCAGTGATTCTATATATGTAGTTCCTCTGTCTTCATTTTCATCATGTAAAGATAGTTTGCATATTTTGTTGATGGCTCGAATCAGTAAACCATTATGTGTTTTAACGGTTACAACTCTAATTAGGCCATTATCCCCGCAATAAACCTTCTCGACAACGTGTTATCATCTTTAATAAACACCATTGTTTTTCCAATTGAACTTCTGTATTAAGTGGTTAAGATAATCAGTTGACCAGCGATACCAAAACACTTGCAGTCGCAATTGTAAATTTTACCATTTTATGAGTCGTGATTAATTTTTCTCTAACAGTTTCGGATGTGGTAACTGCACTAGTGGTTGGTCAATTAAGGAATGACCGTTGGTTTTTCATGCAGTGGGCCGGAAAGGAATTTTACTCATTGGTTGATTTTCGGCTTTACAAGATATCAGACACAAGCAATTATGATATATTTAGGTAACGATGTTTTGAATGCCATTGCCCATTGCTGCCCATAACCGTCTTCATCAAGAAACGGTGGAAGTATAAGGTTTTCTCATTGTGGATTGAACTTAACGCAAACATATATTTTCAGCCCTCAAACACAACTCAAATTAGTGTTTGCTCCGTTTCTTGTACTTCCAGCTGAAACATCTGGCAACTGCTTTTTTTGGTCCTTTAAATGAAGAATAGTATTTGAAGATGAAAATCAAAGTATCATTATCATTCAATGTCGTCAATGTAATACTGCTGTAGGGAACTGTCATGTGTGTCGTACCAATTTTTCTTCTGCATTAGCCAGGATGACCTCTAACATGACTCCAATATTTTAGCGGGATGTGCGATTACTAGTACGATTTTACAAGCATTGATGTCGTTCACTTCACATTGACTTATTCAACGCAATATTTAGAAATGGATATTTCCCAATATCAAATTTCCCAATCGAAAGTTTCACCAAAACTAGGCAAGCCCCAGAAGAACTTACGTCGTACAGACCTATAAGCTGCCAACCAATTATGTCTAAATTATTTGCAAAATTACTACTTAAGCGTGTGAAGCCTATATTGTTGGTCTGGAGGAAGAAAGATATTATTATGTTTATTCTTGGGCATATCACAAACTTTTGATAAGGCGTGGCATGTGCAAATGTCCACTCAATTAAGTCTTATAGACTACAGGGCTGTCGCAGATATACCTACAAGCAATTAACTGTTGCCACATTTGCCGGCGACACGGCAGTACTCACATCATACGAATACTCCAACAAAGCTACGGAAGTTTTGAGGCGAATATTAACCGTATTCAATTATGGATGAAAAATGGCGGATTAAAGTTAATGGTGCTAAATCTTATCATGTAAAATATTTAGATATTCTTTACCTTCACAAACGTCTTATATGGCGTAAACATATATGGACAAAATCAAGCAATTGGGAACGAAACTAATAAAAATGTATTGGGTGATATACAGAAAAACAAGTTTATTGATTGTAAATAAACTACAGCTCTAAAAAATGATAATAAAACCTATCTGGACTTACGGTGTATACAGCTGTGGGGAACGGCGAGCAACTCAAGCATTCGGACATTCTTCAGCTTTTCCAGTCTAAATTTTTAAGAATCATAGTAGAAGAAATTATTGATTCCAGTGCATCTCGATTTATCCAAACGATCTGGTTAGCAAACTTCTTACTACTACTGACCATGAGGACAAGGTTAAAACATTGTGAAACATTATGTTTAAAAAAAGAAATGTACAATACGTTTTTCAATATTCTATATCTCACCCGAATCGCCAATGGCACTGTAGGTTCCCTAAAAATACATTTCATTTAGGAGCGCGGCTAAGCAAATCAATATACTTGACACAAAGGTTGTTCCGTCCTTGTAGGACGAAATATCGCTTCAAGTACCCTGTATGCTTAGAGTATTTTTCATAACGGGGGCCTCGACCCAAAATTTTTAGTCCGGAGTTTAGAGCGGAGTTCGGTGCAAGGTGTTCGGTTTGGTGTTATTGTTGTTAAATACTGTTTATAGTAAAGTTCCACGTAAAAAATAATCTAATTACTAAACATAATTGTATTTTATGGGAAAAGTTGGAAATGCAGCCCACTAAAGAAAATCGATAAGACCAAAAACTGGCGACTGCTGACATAAACTTTCTGGATCTTAAGTAAATTTTTGAAAAATTTATTTTTGAAAAATAACAACAAAAAAAAAATGTTTTGAAATAAGTGTTTCAATCTGACTAAACCATTAAAAATGAATAATTGCTGAATTTTTTTTTTTGCGGTTATTAATTTTCCATAATTTAGACAATTCTTCAAAAATCATAATCGTCAAATTTTAATGTAAGCACAATTTCTTATTGGCGTTAATTAAAATCTATGTTAGCTAAAATGGGCAAGGCTTATATATGTCTTTAGCTACTATCACAATATACGGATGGTCATAAAAATGTTATCATGGATAGTGGGCATCATGAACAGTTGTTAAATTTATCAATTATGATGGGCGCAACACATATGCGGGTATAGCGGAAACAATCCTCAGGACGATTAAGATCTGCATTAAATAAATTAGGCTACTAATTTAAGCGCTAAAAAGCTTAGCACAGATACTGGACAACATACCAATTTAATTCCACGGGAATTTGGACCAAGCAGAAGCGGTCCTTGAGGACCGGTGATTAAAATCAGTATCAACTAAAATGGGACATACGCGACCATATAGTTCTGATCACGACATACTGACGGCCTTAGAACTTTTGTCGTTTATAGTGGACGTAATTAAAGACCAGTAATTAAAGTGTTTATCGACTATAATTAATGACACTCATTAGCGTTTTCGACGCAGACAATTTAGACAATACGTAGCGAATGTAGAAAATTCGTAGACAATTAAAATGTTATTTTTAGTGTTGATTTTATCTTTGTATATAGTTCCTATCTTATGGGGAAAAATCTTACGCTCATTTATGAAGTCTCATAATCATCCAAACAGGCACAACCGACAATATAAAGCACGGAGATTCAAAATCAAAGATATATTAGGTTTGCAGCTAACAAAAGAAATAAATGAAATATACTATAAGATATCATTTCTCAGTGATCCGAAGTAACACTGAAAATAATTTATTTGTTGATTTTAATATTTAATTAATCACCATCAATTACAATACTAAAAATTAAATCCAAAAAGTCCAGTAAACGTCAAACAGAACTGGGTGGGGCTAAAGGTGGAAAAAAATGTTATTTTCAATATAACTAAAAATCTAAAATAGCTATCAGAAAGGTTTTTAAGAAAAAGTTATAGCTGTTGAAATTAAGAAAATTTTGGATTTTATTTTTTATTTTTACGACTTAAATGGACAGAGCGATGAATTTTTGAAGTTTCTCTTTACACTCGTGAACAAAAAAGTTTGTGGGAAAAAATCAAATATGCAAGGTGTTCGAAACTTATATATTAAGGGAGTTGATAGAGAGCCAGGCCAGGCTTTAAATAAAAAATTCTACTAGGATATTTCTCTTTCGCTACTTTTTTATAATTCATTAACCTCTCAAACCATGACTTTGGATTGAATCATTCTTAGTTATTATTCGATTTCATGGTGCTAATTTTTTACTAAGCCTATGATCAGGATTTTGGATGTTTTTGCATGTTTTGGTTATTTCGAAAAAAAATTGGTTTTTTCTTATTAATATCTAATTCTTTGCGTATATAAGCGCGCCTAACTAATTTAAAAAAATTCATACCTCTCTTAATTTAATCGTTAAAACAATAAAAACCACCAAAATGTTTGTAATTTCCATAGCTATCACTCAGAGAAAAATACCATGAAAACAATTATAATTCGTATTTAATTAATGGTTTTTACTATTATTTTTAGTCAATACACATTATTATTAATAATTTACACATTTTAAAATTTAATATTGCCCGAAAACTATTGTTTCAAATATAATATCGTATAAAAATTATAAATCATCCTATTAACAGATAATAGGATCTCGATTTTGGATTTATGGACGACAACAAGTGTGACAAATAAAACTTATTTTTGTACTCCTTAAACACTTGTTAAACTAACAATTAAAAATTAAAAATTACAACATTTAATTTAATTTAGCATTAAATTAAATGTTGTAATTTTTAATTTTTAATTGTTAGTTTAACAAGTGTTTAAGGAGTACAAAAATAAGTTTTAATAGGATCTCGCATTATTTAAATAAGAAACACCTTTTTCAACAGTAACCTGATTTTCCTATTATAGTTAACGGATTAATTAATGTAAACTATTAAAACTATAAGAGCTATCCTATAAATTCAATATAATAGAAGAAAATTAATTTCATATGGTAAATCTTATTAGTATAAAACCATTCATTAAATATAAAACCATTCATGTATGATGTATACGCAATTAAAATAGTAATGTTAACCATATTGGAAAATAATATGATGCATTATCAAAATTATAGGTACAATATAGATTCAGGATCAATACTTACGTCATGAAAATTATGGAATGGTAATATAATTCCTGTATATTAAATAAAAGGCTTTAACGGACCACATTTACGAATTGCTGTTGGGTTATGTAAAAGAAAATGAAATTTCGGTTTTAATGTTTCATTAAACAAGCCAATAAATAAAGAATTATGCTTGGAGATTAAATGTTCCAATGATTTTATGTCATATTCATTGATAATTGGTATTAAAACCAAGTTGATTATTTTCATTAATATAGTTAATAAATCCCATGTTCCGTCATTTTCGGGAACCAAATCTCCTATCATAAGAGATAAATAATTAATAAATGTTATTGTTTCTCTATCAGTTATTTTTAAAGAATTTGATTTTAAGGGAGATAGCGTTAATGGTGGGATCTCAGTTTCACCATAATCAAACATTTGCTTACGATTGTTACGATTCTCAAGTGAAAAATATTTTTTTGTTTTCAATAAAATGTATTAAGATTTTAGAAATATCATATCTGAAAATGCCTTCGAAAATGTTGTGCATTATATCGAAGCAAAAATTATCCGTAACATGGAATGATTCAATTTCATTGAAAATGGAATTTTCTTTTATGCCTTTTGTTTTTTCATTGTTTCTTGTAAGATCAAAAACATAGTTGTGGATATTTCGCAAGGAATCTTTATGCTCTACAGTATCTGCTTGCATTTGAAATTTATTTCTTTTGCAGGCTCGGCAATAAAAATTTTAATTAAAGCTGGTGGAAAATCCCAGAAAAGTATTAAGGCCTAGATTATCATCCAGGACAAAAGCTAAAATAAAATGAACAAGAAATTTTCCTTCACCGACTTCAATGGGTATACCCTCAGTTTCTATCATTTTTATTTGATCAACAAAAGGTCATTTCCAAATGGTTTGATCTATCTTTTGTCTTAAAAAAAACCAGCAACAAAAATATTGTTCAGTTTAGAAAAATGATGTTTCGGTATTGTTGGAAATGTGTAATCTATCCCACAAACCGATTGTTCTGTAGCATGGGACCCTAACGGATTGTCAACCGAGAAATCATCAAAATATAACAAGTAAGGTATTACTAATTTACCTTGATAAGGCTGAATTTTATTTTCCCATATGCTACCATTTATTAAATTGGCAAACAAACCAAGATTATTTCCATGCAATATTTTTGTGTTGTCTAAAGTATGTTTTAATATACTTCCGCATTCAAAATATTTTTTCAATTGCTTTTGAACTCTAGGGGCATTATTATCCCGGTTGTTTTATTTGAGTCAATTGTTGGTGAATTATTAACAATTATTTCGCAAAATTCTTCATTAATTGTATAATGTATAGGTTTTTTAAACAATCCCTTGCATTCTAGTTCTTGAATAAGTTTATATTCGGAATTTATATTTTTGATATTTTTTTGCCTATACTAAATTTAAAGCTGAAGCTTTATTTTCTGAATTCTCTATTAGAGGCAATATTTTTGAATTTATGACATGCGCTATAGGGTCTGTAATTGGTTTTTCTATAGTTTCTATAATATAAGACACGTTCTTTCTATTAAAATTACTGTTATTATCTAAAGATAGTGAGAAAGAAATTCCCGTAAATTTATTCGGAGAGCTTAAAATTTGTGGCCGATTCGTTTCGATAAATTCTGTTATTACAGTTATTTGTTGATGTTCATTTACATTTTGAGTGCTAATATTATTTTCAACAATTGTAATTTTACTGCATCCTGAATGTTTTATATTTCTAACTGAGTATTATATATATTTGTGAACTCGGTCAAGATGTCGTTTATATGTACATATATAAATTTGGGAATTTTTGGCAACAGTTATCTTGACCACATCCAATATTTTCATGTTTCGTTAAAACATGGCTTGATTTAATGTGGTCTATTAAAGCTTTTGTTGATGGAAAAGTATCTGAACATTCGTTGCGCAAGAAGCCCTTAAACATTTTACCTTTTTATAATCCAATTATTTATTTAGAAAGTTTAATATTGAAAAAAACATTGAAAGAAAAATTATAATTTTTATCGATATTATTATAGAAATTTCTATTATTCGATTTCAGTAAAAAAGTTATTATTCTTTCAGAAAATTGATCAAACTGTTTACATTTGGATTTTTAACGGTTTGAAAGTTGTAAAAAAAATTCTCTAAGAAACAATATACATTTCTCCCTTCAATAGAATATTTAAAATTCATGACCCGATATAATTTAAACGTCGTATCTAAACATTTCAAAAATGATGAAAATTTATAAATAGTTCCATCAAAAAATGTGTAGAAATGTTGTAAACAATGCTTCTCTGGACCAATTACTATAATGATAGGCTGAAAGGTCATACCTTTTCATAATATTTTAGTTTTATAGCCTCGACCTTTGACTGATATTGTCTACCACAAGGATAATGCAGCAGAGTTGCTTCTTGAGAATCTATGATGCTCGGTTTCCACTTTATAATTTTGTTTTCCTTTGTTTTATGGGAAATTATTGCTGATTTTAAAACGAATGTACCAGCAGAAAATATCAAGCAATCACGAGAACCTGGCAATAGAAAATATTAATTAAGGTTATCATGATTGTAAAAATCATAAAACTGAAAACTTACTATAGTCCATCCCCTCTCCTTCCAACTGGCTCAGCAAACGGATTGAAGGTCTGTCTTTTATGTTTATTTTTAGATATGGTATAATTTTTCCACGAATGTTGGCTACTTACTCAACAATTTTGACTGATTTTCAGAGCATGATAATTCGATATCGACCTGTATTTTAAATTATTTTAATATGTATAGAGATATTTCGTAGTTTTTTGTTTACCAAAGTATGCCTAAGGCTATTTTTGAAAAGTGGCCACTTTTTCAAAACATTTGCACTATCGTTTAATATGTTTTTTCGACGAACTGCATGAACTTTGGTTCACTTCTGTTCAACCTCCGACCATGGTTAATTGTTGTGCGCCAACCAAATTATTATAGTATCTTCCTCTTCCGATACTGCTGTAGCTGCTAAAGTGGATGCTGTCTGATCAATAGGGAAATCTTTTACACCTTTTATTTCATCAACCTGTGATCTTTTCCGATTTCTTAGTTTTATCCGCGCATTTACGGCTTTATCGTGCAGTTTTCCTATAGGATTAAGTCCGCGGCCGCGTTTGAGTGAGCGAATTTGTTTCTTGATAATGTTTTGTTATGTTAATCTTTTTTTGGGATTTTGCTAATAAATAGTTCTACCAAAGATGTGCCAGTATAACTGAAACTTCTGTTGGACGAGGAAATTAAAGTCGGAGTACTTGTTGATAGTGAATGAGATTCTGTTTCAGTTACTGCTGAAGAACAGTGTCGCTGAATCCTCTCCCTGCATGTATCTGTTATTGAGACGGTGCTTGTTTGAACAAATAAAAGTTGTACATTAATTTTATAAAAATAGCAATGAATAACGATTTATATCTCGTCTCCATAAGTTTAAATGGGGAACCGTTCATAATGCCGCGTTTTAAAATGTCGCGTTTTAAAATACCTCGTTTCAAAATGCCGCGTGGTCTCGTTCCAAAATGCCGCGAGGTATAAAATGTCGCGTGGTACAAAATGTCGCGTCTTAAAATGTCGCGTTTCAAAATGCAGCGAGGTAAAAAATGTCGCGTGTTACAAAATGTCGCGTTTTAAAATGTCGCGTTTCAAAATGCCGCGTGGTTTAAAAAACCGCGTGGTACAAAATGACGCGCTTTAAAATGACGCGTTTTGAAAAATCCCTTATAAATCAATACAATATGATGTGAAATAATAAATAATTTAATAAAAATTATTTGAAACAAGCAAATTGTGTTTAAACATATAGTAAAATTTTCCTTCACTGAATGGAAATTATTTATAAATGTAATTTTATGTAATTATAAAGTGGGTCTAAGAAAAAGAACGCAAATGTTTAAATTTATTAGAATATTCCTTCACTAAAATGTTAAAGTTAAGTCCTTATATATTTTCGACGATTTTTTATCGACATTTTAAAACACGACATTTTGTACCACGCGACATTTTGTACGTCGCGGCATTGTGAAACGCGACATTTTAAAACGCGTCTTTTTGTATCACGCGACATTTTGTACCTCGCGGCATTTTGAAACGCGCCATTTTAAAACGCGACATTTTAAAACGCGACATTTTAAAACGCGACATTTTAAAACGCGGCATTTTGACCCGGACCCGTTTAAATGGTATCTAAATTTTGCTCTAATTCCTAGCTGTTCGACGGGGAAAAGATCGGCAATATCCTTGTCCGTTAGTACCAGCAGGCTCTCGATATCCAGTTTACAATCTTTTCAGATAAAATTACGTATTAATTTAAATTAATATTTTCTATTAAAAATTCTACGACTGCGGCCGGGTTTTTTCCATAGTGTGCTTACTATTTTCCGAAAATTAGATATTGTTTTTCAAATTTAATAATTTACTTGTCCGAGAAAATATTAAAATGTAATTTACCGTTACTAATTATAAGTAAATAGTATGTGTTTATATATATATATATATTATATACATATACATATGCCGAAAATTAAAGAATCTAATTTATTACATATTTATAAATTTGATAAATTGGAAAATTTTACACAGAGCAAAGTTTTGTCGGCACGCGCTCATAAAATTTTGATATATAAATTTACTAGTTATATGGTCGAAGACAGCCTCTTCGAAACCAATTCTGCCACAAATCAATTGTTTCAGTTCACTTTGTCCTGCATGTTCCACAACCTTTTCTACAATAGGTTCAGGGTCAATAACAACTTCGTCTATGTTTAAAACTTCTTGCATGTTAACTTCCTCGTCCATTTTTATTTTCTTACCCTTAAAAACACTTTTTTGCTAAAATAATTTAGAAACAATTACTATATTTCACTTATAACACTTCACGAGCACTATTTTAATTATAATTTTCAGGTTTTAGTAGTTTTATTTAATTTTATACGTTATAGTTTTTCTTAACCGATATAAAAATGCAGCCAGTTAAGAGGAATAGAACAAGCGTTTGAGAGAATGAAATAATTTTCAACAAAATTTTGATTATGAGTCCTATTATTTCATATTTGTTCAATGCTAACTCATATTAACTTAATAAGATGCATACTACAGAGAACATTTTTTTTAAATAGTTACACTATTAAACCAATAGGCGCTTCTTATTAAATTTATATTAATTGTAAATCAATAGTATTGTACTGTTGTGTGAACAAGTTACGCTATTTATTTAATGGGTTAATATAATTAGGTAAAAAGGAGGACAATTATTAATAAATAATAATATTTATATGTTTTAATTAATGGTACAACATTTTAAATTCAATATTATGATTCAATTTTCATTAATGAGGTATCTAATCAAATTTATAGTATGGGTAGATATTTGAAAATAATAGTACAAACGCCATTAAATTCTCGTGATCACTATTCCATTAATGGGAATAGAATATTAATATATTTGCTATTAAATTAATAAGACCATTATTGATAACTTATAGGATATTTTTCTCTGAGTATATTTAACGGCTTTGTTGATATTTAGCTTCTTCAGATTTGTATGTAAAAGTTTTTCTTTTACAACCTTTAACGGTTCCCGAAAGTGCCGAAACTGTACTATTTTTGTCTTTTTTTTTTAATGTACACGTTGCTTAAAACCAAGATATTTTATACTTGAACTACCGAAAATTGAGTGTAACTTAATTTAGAATAATGTTATCGTATAATAGGGTAACATAAATTTGGAAGCTGTAATGGTACTATGAGAAGTTTAAAAGTCAAAAATAATTTCATATCATCCTTGCGCGGGAAGGACCAATGCTAAGCGGTTTTGGAGAGTTTTTTATTTTAGTATGTGAAATACAAACGTAAATATTTTTACAAATCTAAATAGTTTTCCAATGCTAAACGGCTTTGGCGACTTCTCTAAATATTTTAGTATGTGAATAATTATTAAGAAACATAAATTTTTTAAAAATGCTCCAATTTCTATGAATGTTAGATTTGGGGCGGCAGCCGCCATCTTCTAAAGTATAAAGCGAATTAGAATAATATTTCAAACAATTGTTATATTGAAAAAACTTGATTTTATCAGGATTTTGTAATTCAAAATTTTGTTACCAAACCAGTTGGTTTACACGCTTCGCTCTTTTAAAAAACTATTTCGGCTATTCTACGTATCCCCTTCCTCTCACAAAAAAATTTCAAAGTGTACACCAAATATTACTACAACTCTAAAGAAATTTGATCTTTCAGATTTGTAAACATGAACTTGTCTTAACTTTTTAATGGTTTATCAACAATTTTTATGTCATGATTTTGAACTGCATATTTAATTTTTTTGAAAAGGACATAGCTAAATAGACATTTAAAATCGAACAAAAATGTTTGAGTGTTTGAATAGTGTTTTCAATATGTAAATTTTGCCAAGTTGGAGGTAGTTTCTAATGACTGATGTACTTTCCGAAAACTTTTTTTATGTTCCTGGATATTATATAGTATATAGGACCTACCGAAATTTTAAATTGGCGCTTCATTTTTAAAAAATTTTAAATCGCATGGTTCGCATGGAAATCACTGCAAGATTTTCCTTGCTTAATAAATTTCAAAATACATAATTCTGATTTGGTAGGACAAATATCGGAAAATTTAAACACCATTCATTTCCTGTTTCTACCTTAAATATTAAAAATAAATAATAATTTAAAAAGGGGTCTCAAAGTGAAACTCCAAAAAATTATAAATTTCTTCCTTCAGTTAAAATAAAACTGTTTTGTTTTAATTTTAAATAATTTTATTAAACTAATTAATATTTACAACCGATACATTCATTGAAGACAACTTTACTTATTTAGATGAAAAAGTGGAAAACGAATTATACAGGGTTACTGGCTCAACGTATTCCTTGCAGGACGTTATAATAGGGTTAAATCGCAACAAATTGAGCCTAAGATGATCAAGCGAAATTCAGTAGGTTTTGAGAAATTTTAATTTTTTGATTTTTGTTAAAAAATCCCAGATTTAACCATTTAAAAATGTACTGCGCGAATTGGTTGAAATTTAAGTTTTCATCATCAATGCCATAGCAGATCAAAATATTAAACAGTTTTACAAAAGTCACTAATTAAACATTTTATTTTTCTTAATTTTTACTTTTAGTTAATATAAAAGATACAGGTTGGTTGAAAAGAATTGAAAGCAAAAATTAAAGAATATGAATTTTTTAATGAAATTAGTTTTCTTATTCAATATAATCTCCCTCAACTTCAATACACTTATTCCAATGACCCTCCAATAATTTTATACCATCTCTGTAATGATTTTCTTGAAACTCTGCAAAATACTGTTCCACGGCTGCAATAGCTTCTTCATTTGACGAAAAACGCTTTCCACGAAGGAATTGTTTCAGGTTTCTGAAGAGATAGTAATCGCTGGGAGCCAAATCTGGTGAATACGGTGAATACGGTGAATGTTCAAGCAATTCGTACTTTAATTCGTTCAATTTAGCCATCGTCAAATGACTCGTGTGAACACGTGCATTGTTCTGATGAAAAATTATTTTTTTCTTCTGTAAAGCGGGTTTTTTTTTTACAAATTTGTTTATCCAACTGGTCCAAAAAGTTGCAATAATATTCAGAATTAATTGTTTTACCTTTTTTAAGATAATCAATCAAAAAAATCCGTTTTTTATCTTAAAAAACTGATGCCATGACCTATTTTGCCGATCGTTCTGACTTCATCTGTTTTGGAGCTGAACAACCAGCTTCAGCCCACTGTAAACGTTCTTGTTTCAGTTTAGGATGATGGTGGTAGATCCAAGTCTCATACATATAGTTATAAATCTCCGCACAAAAACGGTTTTATTCTGCTTAATACGCTTCAAATTACGCTGAGAAATTTATTTTCGATTCAGTTTTTGCTGAATTGTTAACGAATGCAGCACTAGTTTTAAAAACAGTTTTTTCATACTAATTCTTCATGTAATGTATGGAGTACTTAGTCAAACTTGGATCTTCGCAAACAATTTTATACACTTGCTCAATGATTTCTCGTATTGTTGCACTTTTTGGGCGTCCACTACGTGGTTCATCTTCAACGCTTTCTAAAACCCATCGATGCACAGTTGGAAATGAAGAAGCAGATTCCTTAAACACTTTTATCATTTTTGTATGAATTTCTGTTGCTGATAAACCTTCCAAAACAAAGAATTGTATCACTGCACGATATTCGGTTTTTTCCATTGTAAACGAATACACTGACACGTCAACTTGTAATGACTTGTAAATAAAGAATAAATTGCCAGATCAAAATAAAAATTTGTATGTGTTCAAATGAAAGATGAAATATTAAAATGGCGTATAAATTTTGATTCCTCTACTGGTTAATAGGTGTCACTTTCAATACTTTTCAACCAACCTGTAGTTTCCACGAGCCAGTCTTTCCCAACATAAAAAAAATCGTATCGAAAAAAAAATAATATTAATTGGGCCGTTTATTTTGAAAGTGGCGTAAGTTTTCAAAAATCAAGCTAGATTTTTCGATAAAGATTTTTCAAAATGAAATCTAATTTCATGAATAATCACTCATTTTTTAAAAATTTTCTGGTAGCGAATTTCTCATTTGTGATTAAAAGGGTGGATTTTTAAATGAAAATTAAATTCGATGATTTTACAAATTGAAAAATGGATTTGTAGTTTATGCTGTGTTTTTTATTCGCTCCCGATAGCTGCTATCTGGAGCCGTCATTTTTATACGCTTAAATTTAAATTTGGCGAGCTATTTATTGGTAAACTAAATTTATTTAACATCAAACTATCTAATTCAATTGTTTAGCGCAAACTTGATGTAAAAAATATTTAGCTCTACCTATTTATACGGAGCACTGTCGGGAGCCACATTTTATAATTAATTATTAATTGGCGTTTTTCCATCGTTTCTCTTTACTACTTTTTAATTGTACTAATAAATTTGCACCGCTGTTATACGGTATGTTATATGGTCTAAACTGTTTATTCTTAATTGCAAACAAACTCGACTGCAATAAATATTATTTAAGTGGAGATACAAATTAACTATGCATACTCGTAGAATGTTTTAGTAAGATAGATATTGTCAGGCTAACGGGAAACTCATCCGGTGAACCACGCACTTGTTTGAATCATTTTCCGTTAAAGCTAAATTCAGTATTTACATACTGAAGTTTGAATACACGTTGAAACTAAAATATAATTTAGTGGCAAACTAATATTTTTGATTTTACGTTTGAAATCTTCCACATTTTTTATTACAGAAAAATTATGAGACACGTAACAATTTAAAATATTTGACAAAAATTTAGACAAATTACTTGTATAATGCTCAACCATCATAGCTAACAATTGCCCTCAAAAGGATTGCCGTCTTTGTGAACTTTAGGAAGAGGGTACATTTTTCGGTAGATTTATTTATTCTGCCTAATCGTTCCCTAGTCGAATAATTCGATTTAAATTTGTTTGGACTGATGATTGTGTCGCCTAATTTAGAAATACCACTCTCTAAATTAGTTACAGTTCTAGAACAGGGAATAAAATCTTTCTTTATTTCTCTGCATTCGTATTCCTTAGCTCTGGATACGGTTGTTTCTCCTGCAACAGTGATATGTTGCTTTAGTCGAGAAATTTTTGGACTGGGCCGATAAATTTTGAAAATGTTCGCATTTTGATTTGTTTCCTTGCTTCATAAATGTAATCGTATCGAATTTTAGGATTTTGAAAAAATCTTCATAGAGGTTGGTCAATTGTTAAATATTTTGAATTTTGACTATTTCCTTATTGAGATAAACAATATTTTTAGAAGTACCTTTAATGAACCTGTAAGGTGAATTTTAACGACCATATTTATCGATCATTTTGTATACGTTTTTATTTGTTGATTAGTTGGAAAAAGTGTCATTTTCTACACCTTATGAAAAAATTCTTCTTATTTATGGCTTTTTCGTAAAAAAAAAATGTTAGCAGCTCTACATCTCAGTTTCTAAAGTCTCTTACTTGTTAGAAATAATATTTTTTAAGTTGTAATTTTATGTTCACCAATTGGAATTTATAGTGTTTAAACAATACTATAAGCGCAGTGAGGCATCACTTAAAATAAAAAAGTCACGCACATTTTACATGCTAACAATGAGGTTTTTATGAAATCTCAATGTGTCCAATATATAAGTACGTCTCTTTCTTATTATTATTTTAACAGACATAATTTTAAAGGCAAATCGAACGAACATCAAACTGAAGTTATCGAAACTACTTTTCTAATTTTTTTAATTCTAAAGATTTTTCGAGTGAAACTTTCTAGTGTTTCAATAAGCAAGCTTTTCAGTAATCCATCCTATTTTCGTAGAACAGCGGTTAAATAAAAATATATTTTGAAATACATATTTTTACATATTTGCCTAATTGTACAGGTTAAATATGTAGGTAAATGTTGTAGTCTCTCGACTATTTTTGTTGATAGAAAGGCTACACAAAGGCTAATTTCGTATAAATCTATTGTAACTTTGACTTATTTTGGTGAAGAGAATTGTCGACGCATTGTCCCAGAGCCTTCTAGAGTATAGAGCCATAATCTTAATGACGTATTTTTTAGAAGCTTTTTTAGTGGTATAACTTTTCACTGATTTCCATAGGAATCCATAGTAAAAATGGTGTTTTTTAGCTTCAAGTTTTTCAATGAAAAAAGCAAAAATATTATAAAATGTTTATATAAAAGTTTTCTACATATCTTTAAGAACAATATACAAGAAGACCGTATTGGTATTAAGTAAATATTAATTGCAGAAATATTAAAATTAAATTATTTCTAAAATATATTTTTTCGAACTTTCATTTTGAAAAATATATCAAAGTTGGCTCTGACGAATTAAAATAATACTTGCTAAATTTATCTTTAGTTTTACTAGTGGACGTAAGATGTCTAAAAAGTTAACAGAAAAATACGAAAAAAAGTTATTTAATCCCAAAATTAACAAACATTCCTATATTTTGTGAATTTGTTTTGCTTTTCCTACAATTTTTGAACTTGAAATTTCCCCAGGTGGTAATTTTTGGTACGATTTGTCCAAATTTTTACGGCCATCACTGCCATCTATATAATGAATATTGACTTAATGAGCAAACAAATCGTAGTAAGCTTTTATTTCAATTTGACCAGAATGTTGTTGTTATGAATTTTTTTTAATATTTTGGTTTAAATAAATCAATTATTACAAGAAAATGAAAACGATTTACTTAAACGATATTCATATATGTTGAAATTCAAACATTTATGAAAGTATTTCAGAAATCATAATTAAGAATTTGTAACGTTTTCATTTAAAAATTTGTCTTAGGAAAAAAAGTGATTTCCCATATGTTTTGTGTGTTTTACTATAAAAAGTTTCGTTTTTTTCTCGTTTCTAATTCCCTTATAAAAGCTCAGATTTTTTGATTAAGGCTCTATAAAATACAGGGTGCTCTGATTGTCCACATGGTCGACAGTGTCTGCATTGTTGACACCATTTTTTAAATTATCTACATACATTATCTACACGAGTAGACAATTGATTAATTACTTCATGTGGGGTACGCGGCACAACACTGGCTATAGCACCAATCACATGTTGTGGACTGACAAATAAAAAGGTATCAGTGGTAATGGGCATCATTGTTAAGGGATTTTATACTTTTTTACACTTTATGTGAATTTGTGTAGCTTAACTTTCTATGAAAAACTTCACCGAAATTCGGCATAATTCAGACGATTTGGCTTTGGGTGGTTAATCGTGTCGCCGCCTGACATGCTTGATTAGAATGATTTCTTTTCTTCGTTTTGTGGATGCGTAACGTAAATTATTTGCTACTCATTTTTACTTAATTTTTAGATTCCAATTTTTTCTCAGTAGAATTCAGTTTGATAAAAATTTGTGTTGTGCAGGAACACTGAAACTTTGATAGTGAATACTTTAATTCGAATTTCACTTGTTACTTATACGTATTTTGCGTACATTATTTATAAACAATTAATCACACAAATCCTACCTACTCCCAATCGTAGAATCTTGTTGCTTTACCCTTAGTTATACTTTTAAATGCAATTTTCAAACCCTTATGCCATATAAAATAAAATAACATTAAATAAAAAGTTCAAATCTATTTATAATTATTTATTACTAAAACCAGAAACTAAAAGTTTGTGTTTTGGTATTTTGCCCTCTCTAGTAAAAAATAAATGCACAAAATACGGGCGACTGTCACGAAAAAAGTTTATATTTATATATTAGCTTTAATTTATAATCAATTGATATCGTTTTAAAAATACTTTATAGATTTTGGCTGTATTAAATAATAAATTTAGTGTAAACTTAAAGTTACTTACATATAACCTCTTATATAAATAATGCTGAGTAATCTTACACTTGAATACGACGTTTCTACGTAAAGCAAATCTGCTTTGTGTTTATACTAAAAATTAATAAATAAAAATTAAAGATGATACCTTCATTATCCATCTCGCTTCCAAAAAATGTGCCATCTTTTGAACGTAAATTTCAGTTTGGAAAAATTACGATTTTTCCAAGTTTGATTTAAACAAAAATGAAAAATTTATGAAAAGCAAATTTATAACTTCTGTGAGTTGTCGTCATAAAATAAAAATATAAATCAAGGGATGAAAATCCTTTTTTCTTCAAGTTTTCCCTTTTCAAAAAATTTTTTTTTTCTGTTTTGTGATATATATGTTTCAAAATAGAATATATAGCAATATTATTATAAATTAACATTAAATATATAAAATCTATCATTCTACATGAAACGAATACGACTATAAGGATATTATGAATTTTTTATCAACAAAAAGAAAATTCCGCATCTAGTCCCTTTTGTTGTCTGTGAATTTTAATAATTTTTCATATTTTCCTTCAACTTTATTTTTTACATACTCGTACATACATACGTATACGTATTCTGATTTGGATAACAAAAATAATACAAAGTGTATTCGATATTTCTGTTATTGTTGTTAGGTATATTCGATATTTTTGTTATTGTTGTTAGGTATATCATCCCTTGTTCGCAGTATTCACAATTGCCATATACACGTCCAACATAATATTGCACATTAAAATCTTATAACCACCTACAATCCACAAAAAAAAAAAAAAAAAAAAAAAACAATTTGGCAAAAATCTCACTCTTTGATTTTAAATCCATTATCCTCTAAAAAAATAAAAGTCTGTCTATCCCCTTATCGAATTGTTTTTTTAACAGAAATATAAAAAAATTAAAATTCGCGATTTATGTATAATAAAACTGTTTGCATTTAGGTAATCTTTTTATTTGTATTTTTTTCTTTTTTCCAGTGATGGATCGATGCATATTAACAAGCAGAGCGGATACTTGGAGACAAGAGCGCTTTGCGAACAGATTAATAAGCAGACAACAACGGAAATGCAAGCTGTTGTACATTATACGACAAGATGGTAAGTCAAATATTTTTTTTCAACTTGTTCATGGTAATTCATTCGACATTTTAGAGAGTATATGAATTTATTCAGTAATTCCTATTAAACCAGCTAATCGAAACCATTCGAACCATTTCGAACCATTTTCTTTCTATTATAGATTTTTTATGTTTTTCATAAAAGAAAAAATCGAACGACGTGTTATTAACTACTCCAAAATTAACTAAGAGCTTTTGCCATGCGTTCTAAGAAATTTCGGTATTTTTTGGAATAGTTAAAACATTTAGAACTTCTTTGAATTTACTTTTGTCTACGCAAAAATTGATCGACACATTTCGGTTGCACAAACAAAACAAAACAAAACCGGTTTGTTTCAGTACAAAAATTATAATAATCTAGCTAACCGCAGAGCAAATGAAAATTCGTTTACAAAAAGGAAACAAAATTTTGAAAACTCATACTAATTTAATACGTATATACTTAAATTCTTTATAAAATTTATCTCGGGTAAGCTAAACTTATACTGATCGGTTGAGTAATATTTTTTAACGGAATTGAAACGCGACTCTTACATATTTTCATTTAGGTTAGGTTAGGTTAGGGTGCCTATCATAAAGAACCGGCATAGACACAAAAATGTTCCGTAGCCATACCACATACAATTTTCCCGGCTCTACCTGCTGAACCATCCAGAGCTTACAACGAATTGTTGAATACACTTGACGTCCATCCCATTGACATCCGCCAGGTCACTGAGAAGAGGAGCTCCTAAAAATTCCCATCTGCTTAACGCTAGACGCTTTTACAGTAATCATTAGAGGAGACTCATAGTCTCCGCGCATGTTAACTGCTGTCTAGTTCTTGCTTGATCGAGTTTTGGCCAAATCTGGCTTGTTATAATACAAGAGGTACCATTGGACCATCTATAGTTCGCTGCCCCCTAGCTTCTTCCTGAAGCAAGAGTTTGCATGTAGCGAGCGAAATTGCAACATTTACCTTACTTGGTAAAGTGAGACAATTTGTTCCATGTCGAACGAGTTCATCTGCCTTTTCACTCCCCGCAACTAGGGTGGTACTAGGTATATCTCTGTTACACAAAATAGATGAGTGTCCTGTATTTCTACAGGTCCACATAGAAATGGATTTGAGCCGTACGGGTGTGCTCGTTGCCATTTGAGTGCCCAGAATATCTAGCGGTATGAGATGAAAAAGAACCTACAATGCCTGAGGGGATGTACTTCTGACTGCACCAACGGTGGAATTTCTCTGAATTTTCATCACCAACTTTTGTTTAGCCATACTGTTTAAGGCTGGCCACCAAACAACAATCCCATATAAAAGTATGGGCCTTATTTATCACTGAAGTATAGAGCCAATTTACTATATGGGGTTCAAAACCCCATCGTTTTCCAATAGCGTTTTTAAGGAGTATAGCGCTATAGTAGCTTTCTTTACCCTTTCTAAAATATTAGGCTTCCAACTAAGTTTGCTGTCCAAAACAATACCCAGGTATTTCGCTTTATCATTAAAGGTCAAGCTTATAAAATTTAAAGTAAGAGGATCAACCTAAGGAAGTTTATATTTCCTAAAGAAGAGGACCACCTCAGTTTTACGTGGATTGACATTTAGTCCTTAACTGTTGGCTCAATTTGAAAGTAGACCAGGCGCGCTTTGCATGCGCTCTCTTAAAGTACAAGGATACTTACCAAAGACACCAACAGCAACGTCATCCTCATTAGCAACCACCACAAAACCTTGTCCTCCAGGTCCAGTAACAGGTCATTTATTACCAAGTTCCAAAGCAGAGGAGACAAGACTCCATCTTGCGGTGTACCGACACCTTCAAATCTGCTAATGGAGGATCCGCCCAGCTTAGCCTTCACGATCCTGCATCTCAGCATCTGATCTATCCAGCCAACGAGCGATTCTCCACACCCAGACTCGACAAAGCCCGAGTTATTGCCACCGATTAACGTTGCTAAAACCACCTTCTATATCTAGAAAGGTTACCAAGGAGTACTCCTTAAATTCTAGGGATTTCTCGATAGGACAAATCAGGGAGTGTAGAGCGGTTTCTACCGATTTATCTTTACAGTACGTCGAGATTTCGACCACCTAGCCGGCTCAATAGAGTTTCTAATGTGAGCTTCTATTTCTCTTTCTAGTATTTTTAATAGAAAAGAGCATAAGCTTATAGGCCTGAGGTCCTTGGGATGACAATGAAAGCGTTTTCCCGCCTTAGGTATAAATATTACGTTTATCTCACTCCATTTCCTAGGAATGTGGTAAAGTTCCAGGCTGCCTCTGAAGATAATTTCCAGCTAGGTCCAGTTGACTTATTTGGCTTAAAGCTGTTAATTGCCCACACTAACTTCCTCCTGCTTATTATTCGACTTTCAGTGCCTGAAGCCGTGAAAGCATTCGGCATTTCAGGCGCCAGTTCGGACCACTCCGGAAATTGGGTTATCAGTAGTAACTCCAAAGATTCAGTACCAGTTGTAGTCCAAGAACCATACGGTCGATGGAGATGACTCGAGATGATAGGACTTGAAGCCAGTACTTTCCGTAGCCTCGCAGCCTCCGAGGACTCCTGTATTTTACCACAGTAGAACCTCCATGCACTTATTTTGGCTCTTCTTCTTTTATATTTGTATATTCTTAGGACTTCTTTATAGCAGTCCCAATTCGCAGCAGTTCTCGTTTTCTTGACTTTCCTAAAAAACATTTTGCATTTTTGACGAGAGCTTTGGAGCTGTTTTGACCAATAAGGTGGCCTTTGTTTACCCAAAGCTCTACTTAGAGGAAATGCTCCCAACATAGCTACATAGCTTATCTTCAAAGTCATCCAGCTCATGTGTAGATTCAGGGGGTTTAGGAATCGGTACTGGCAATGAATTACCTAGAATGGTTCTGAAGGTATCTCAGTCGGTTTTCCTCCTGTTTCTAAACCTACCCCTATTTGTGGGTTCTGTAACCAGTTCAAACTGAAGATAGCAGTGATCAGAAAAGGAATGGTCATCAGACACTTTCCAATTCACCAAACTATCCTTAATAAAATCTGAGACAAGGAGTAGCTTACCTCTCTCGTTTGTATCCATACTTCTTGATATTGTGTGGTGTGAGTTCACATTAGTGCCCAGGATGACCCCAACTTTCCGCTTTTGAGCATCCAATAAAACATCTCTAAGAATTGAAGGTGATATGTCATCACCTTCATGTGTTAGATAGGCTGAAATAAGCCAGAGATTTAAACTAACAATCTCAATGCCAGCCGCCACTACATCTGAGTTACTGTAATTAAACAGCACAAACAAGGTTAGATTAGTTTTAGCGAGAATGGACGAACGAATCTTACCTTCCTTCATGGCAAACATCACTTTATAGTTTGATGCCCTGAGTCCGATAACATTCGATTTTGAGCAATAGAGCAGCCGAGACTGCCTGACAGTGGTGTAAATTGATCTGCAGCAGCCTCAGCATCAATTTGGTACTCCGGGACCAATTTTGGTAGAACTTTTGTCCTAGCGGAGAAAGTTTTCATTAAACACTGTGATAAAAAAGTAATAAGACTTTTTAATTAAAATACAAACGACTTATTATTGTTTCAAATTTTTCAGTTGTTAAAGTCGATTTTCGGAATGGCCTTTATAATCGGAGCCAGAAGTCAAACGAAGCAAAATCCGGCAAAATTTACTTGCGGAATGATCTGGGTTGAATTTTTGGCTAAATGGTTACATATGTGTACAACAAATGCAGCGTGAGACGGTGCATTATCGTGATGCAAAAGCTATTAGCTGTCTGCCCAAAATTCTGACCCAAACGATATTTACGTGATGTCCTTAACGTGGTATTCAACGCAAGACATCGAAGCAAAATTTGATGCCACTTCTTTACTGAACTTTTATAAAAATTGAAAAATCAGTTTTTAAAATGAAAGTAAACAAGCGAATCTCAATAACAAAGATATTGACACGACATTTGGCAAAGATCTCTGTTAGGGTGCTACCAACCTAAGAAAAAAAAACTACTCGTTGGGATAAGCCCGCGTGATTTAAATGGAGAAGTCTTACTACTTTTCGATAGGAAGAATTTTCTAAAAATTCGGAAACTCAGAACTTACAAAATTTTATTTCTAATAATTTCCAAGATTTTAATTAAAGATCAACAACAGAATGCCCAGAATTGGAAAAATCAAATTTGAGAATAAAGTAAAATTTTAAAAATTCTTGTTAAAGGAATCTAAAAATCGTAGATATCTAAAATTCTTTTATCTATAAACTTTTAATGCAATATTTTTAAAAATTGGATTTAAAATTAAAAGACGAGCTTTTCACTATTACTTCACATAAAGCATTTTATTTCATTTCTACATTATCACTGTTGTCCTAGTTTAGTTAAACCGGTCACGCTTTTAAACCAATTCGGCACGGTTTTCGATATTTCTTTTATGCGTCCTTTTATCAAAATTGAGGGTACGTAAATATGAGGTCGATTTTACTTTCTCTTAACTCTTCGTTTCCCCTTCGTCCCAATAACATTTTTACTGTTTTCTTAGAAAATTTAGCCAAAGTTGACGCTTCGTTTGGAGATTCTCTTTGTAATGAATGAGGTTTAGAACTGCTTGGTAAATTAAGAACGCTGTTAATAAGCAAATTGTTTTAAATTTAGTGAGCACATATGCTGGGGTCTATTGTGTGGATTGCTTGGAACATGTCGTGTTGGCTTGGTGTATTTTACCCTTAAAGCCCTAATTCCACTGTGAAAAATTGACTGAGCTGACTTGAAGTTGGAAGAAGACAAAAAAAAATAATCCATCAGAGAGACAAAGACAAAGTATTTTGTTATTGTTTTTTTTATAGCAAATTTTATGGATACATGATACATCTTGACAGCAAACAAAAACATAACCAAGAATTATTAAAAAAAATTATGAAATAGTGTTAATTCTAGTATTTTTACGATTCAAAATAATCTAAAAAATTAATTATTATTAATGCTCACATCAGAATTATTTTTTCGATCACACATTAGACTTTACCATAAAAATTGCAAACTTTAAAATTTCCTTAGTGTTTTGACAGCAAACAAAAACATAACCTAGAATAACCAAAAATGATTAGAAAAATGAAGTGTTAATGTTAATTCGATTATTTTCACGTTTCAAAATAATCTAAAAATTTAATTATTATTAATACTCATATCAGAATTATTTTATTCAAATTATTTCCGACATAAAATACAAAATTAAAAAAAATCTTTCCCATAAAAACACCAAACAATTAAAATTATCAGCGGGTGCGAGAAATATTTTTCATCGATACACAATATTTATGTACATGTATTAGTTGGACTGCCATAAAATGTTCTCGATTTGAGTGCGAGTTTACGACCATTTTCTGAAGAACCATTTTCAGCAGATTCAATATATTTTAAATGGAAAACAAAAGAATTATGTTCGGAAGGGGAAATTTGTTTACAAAATAGGCTACGTCGATTGGTTGCCTGTTGAAAATGTTTCTTCACAAAATGGCCGTAAACTCGCACTGATACTTTTTTTTTTAATTTCGACCTCAGTGCACTAACACAGATACACATTTTTTGTAAGTAAAAACTTGACTGACTCCGTTGTGTGTCTCATTCACACAGCCACTGATTTTATATTTTTATATCAAGTTATTTTTACTGACAAACTTTGATTCACAGTGGAATTGAGGCATTACTCTCGAAAATAAAAATAAATTTAGGATTAAGACTGCGTCCGAAACCTGTGATAAATATTTTTTTAGTACTAATTTTTGATATTTATTTCAAAAAAACCGCACATGGCCAAATAATTTTTGACATTTACAAAATAAATTCATTGTCCTTAGCATTTTAATTCAAAGAATGATTTTCCTCATTCGTTATTATGATATTATATTATTTATTCGTTATTATTTTTGAACTGGGGCCGTGATGTTAATTCGCATTATGTTGCGGAAATTGTTCAATGATGTCAATAGTTCGATTTGTAAAATAGTTTATCTCATATCTACTTGTCTTTTTCGCTTATTTTTACACACAATCCAATTTTCGAAAATATTATCTTTGTTTTCCGAATACTTCGCTGAAATATTCTTAACATAGTCTAGTGTTTGACGGTAAAAATAGGTTATTACCTCAGAATTTTTTCAGACGAAACTGATTGACGTGAAATTTGGACAGTAAGTAGGGAATGGCTCAAGTGACAAAAGTTATATAATGCTGATGTGTGCTTTTTACCCGAGGGGTGGATGCCACTTCTTCTCTGGGGAAAATTAACCGAAAAACGCGATTTGTTTTTTAACGATAACTTCCTTAATTTTTAAGATATCTAATCGATCCATTCAAAACCATTTTGCAGGGAATTTCAAGGACCACAATGCATGTAAAGTTTGATTTTTGAGTTTAAAGGGCCTGGGGAAGGTGGTCCACGCACTCAAATGCGAACTTAAAACGTACGATATCTCAATTAATTTTCATTCTAGAGAAAAAAAAAAAATCTGTAAAAAACCCTAAGTTCTTGTACTCTAGCATTTTGTACGTCTCTTCTTTAATTTTTGAGTTATTGTGAAAAATGAAAATTTTTCAAAATTTTCAAAAATCATTTCCAAATTGAATCAAACTTTTTTTGCAAATCTAGGCATTCTAAATCGTTCAAACTTCTTGAACATATTTTTAGCACCTAAATAAAGTACAGTGTAAATGGATTACGTTTAATTTCAATTCTTGCAGCTAAGCAATTGGAAAATACGAGGCAACCATTTTATTTTCAACATAACTCCGTAAGTTTTTATACGATTTGCATGGAATATTTGTTGTACAATATTTTGCTGCGTAGGAATCGTGTAGCGTAGACACCATAAAATCAAATTGCACATAAATTGCATTGAAATTGCACCCAACCGCATTTTCATAAAATGTGTGTACAATATTTTTGGCAGCTACCTAAACTGCAATACAGAATCCTTTTTGTTGGAATAAATTACCTCAAAATTAAATCTTGACGTTGTATTTGTAATTTTACGCTTTTTAATAATATTTCGAAAGATGAGGGCGACATTCTTGCAAAATTTTTAAACGTTTTAGGATCTTCTAGTCTTAATTCATTAAAAACGAGACTTTGAATATTTTTTTCTCCGAAATATCGTCTTTGTAGGTAGTTCCTGCCAGCATAGTTCTATTTTTAATTACAATCGTATTTGCGCATATAACTCGATTAAAATTAAATTTGCTTGGTTTTCAATTCTGAATAAGTAGAAAATTAAACCACTTTTCTATTTTTTTTAGGTAGCTCATCCAAGTTTTAGTTGTATGGTGAAAATAACGAAAAATTCAAATCTCATCAAAATTGCGGGGAAAATTGTATACGATTTATTTCCCCTATTGTACAATAAATATTACATGCAAATCGCATAGTGTAATGGTGCCTTTCTAAAGCTCATTTTAAAGTTCTTTTCTAGTACTTTGAAAAGGGTGTAATAAGTTGTTGAAAGGTTCGAATTCAGTTTTCGGCGAACAAACAGTCATCTTCAAGCTGCGTACATGGTCAATTCTAATGAAAAGTGTACACCACAAAGTTAGCTGTATGAGTTAAATTATTTCCAAGTATAGAACAAAAAAATTGACCAGGGTTACCAACACATAACGTAACAAAAATGGTTGACAGGACACAATTTTGGAACACAGGGCACAAATTTAATCCGCCTAGCAACCATTTGGTTACGTATTCGGGGTGTACATTTTTTCAACCTGGAAATGTACCATGTACGCATCTACAGAAATAAACAAAAAACCAATCGATTTGTTATTTTCTACGGTTTATTTCTGACGATTTATTGATAAAATATAAGATTTTCGAGTTATTCGTGAAAAATCGCTCTAAAACATGCATTTTCTACATGAAAACTCAACATTTTCAATCGCGAGTAACTCGAAAAATATCGATTTATCGAAAAAACTTATAGAACATTTTTTGCTTAAAATTTATCTCTCTATCGATTTCTGCGGTTATTTGAGTGCATAATTTTTTCCCCCGAGAAAGAGACACACATCGGCACTATATAACTTTTCTTCCTTGAGCCATTCCCTACTTACTGTCCAAATTTCACGTCAATCGGCTTTGTCCAATCCAAAAAACCGTGAAACACTGAACTTACAATTCAATAGCAAGAATCTAAAAAAGATGTATTAGATATGCCACAATGTTAAAGCGAGTTATGAAGCTTACCTATCCAAAAATCTCCTTTTTTCTCGGAAATGAATGCATTTAAAGTGAGACAACAAATGTATGAGGCGGGAAAATATTCCAAAAAATTATAGGACAATTCATCAAATGTCAAAAATTTGTATTCAAAATTATTTATGACAGGTTTTGGACACAGTCTAAGTATTATTCAGAATCCCTTAAAACTAGTCAACGTGTTATGATGTTGAATAACTGACTTCTGTTACTCATATAGCACCCCAACATAATTACACTAAACGACTTAGATCAATCTTCTTTATCCCAGTACAACTACAGATAACTTTAAATCATATGTGAGTGGAAATCTAAAATTCCTGCACCGGTAATTGATTGTTGGCCGTTTAAAAGCGAATGACAAATTTAAAATTGCTGTTTACGAAGAAAATTTTCCGGACGCTCTGGCTTCCTATTTGTGGTTATTTCAGGCATTCATCAATAAGAGTGTGTCAAAAAACGCCCAAAAAGTTCCCTGTCCAACATTAAATTTGTAAAAGCAGACAACTACAAACTATCGGGGGCTTCTGTATATCCATCAATGTTAAAACTAGCCATTTTAACAACAGTCTGCATATTTATTACCACAATAATACTGAGATATTTTTAAAGTCTCGAGCTATACATTCATCTAGTTTATATGTAACGATTACGACCTAATTATTTAAACAGAAACCCGAACTAAACGCCTGTCCCTTTGTATCCCGTTTGGTTCAACGATTTTATTAAGAAGAACCTGTTTGCGAGTGATTTTAATTTACCAAAAAATACTTGGAGCCATAAGTAAGATGGCTTTTTGAATCTTCAGTGGACCTATCCAACTTTATGCTAGACAGTTTCACTAATTTTGGAACACGCTAATTCAATAAAGTTTTTAATAATTCAGGACGAATTTCGAACCTTGTTTTGTCTTCCTCTGATTAGACTGGCATTGAATCCTGGAAAGATTTAGCGGGGCATTCAAGTACATACCACACTCCAGTTTTAATTAAATTTGATTTTGTAGATTGTAATTGTTTTAGACTATTTTATGTTTTTAAGCAATTTTCTCGATAATGTTGATTCGACAAATTCATTTTACAATTTGCAGATTTCGGATGATGTCGCGGAATTTTATAAAGTTTTATTTAATGGCTCTAAATTATTCAATTCAAGGATTTCTATTAATTCTAGTTATGCCGAACCGTGAGTTAACCGCCGTTTAAAAAATATAGCTAATCATAAATTAAACACTGCCAAGCTCTCTAAATACCGCGAATTATGTAGAGAATTAAAATGTGCGTTTTAGAAATTGAGGATGAAATTTGTATCAACCCGAAGCGGTTTTTTACATTCATCGATTCGAAGAAAAACTCGCACGGCTATGCACGTATGGATTCTGACTTGCAGGAATTAAGTGACGCCTTTGCTTGGTTTTTTCAAAGTCCTTCTAAAGTGACCAATAACACTTCTGGAGTTTACTGCCTCTGAAGCACTAAAAGCTTTAGATAGTATTAACACTAAAACTGGATTTGGCCCTTGATTCGTGTTTCGCCATTGATTTTGAGTAAATACGCAGATTCCCTGATTGAACCTGGATAAGATTAATTTCGTAATTTTTAAACATTATATAAAGACATATAGTATTGCCACCGTGCGATCAGGGTTTTTAACCTGTGAAGTTCTAACCGTCGCGTCGATCGCTTAAAAGAAAAAAAATAACTTTTGTAATCGTCTCGGTTTTCGCTTAGTACGAACATAAAAAGAAAGAAGATTAGACGTGTAACCAAATTTGTCGGTAAATTCTCATTATTTACCTAAAATAAAATTGCCGCGATTTAATGGCGATAAAGAAAAGTGGATAAACTCCATGATCATGGAGAATAAAAATATCTCCGATATTGAGAAATTTCATTATTTGGATGGATCGTTGGAATATCCAGCAAAAAAGGTACTTAGAGGGCATTATTGTCACGTTACAATGACGTTCGTTCAATTGTTGATTCGCATATAGGGGGTTTTTTCGGCACGAAATCAGTCAGAACTGAATCTGCCAGTGAACTTCAAAATTTTCATTTGCATGCATTAAATAATTTAAATGAGGCATTGTCGGATGTAGTTATAGTCCATACTGTGAAAACAAAATTAGATATTCAAACATTAAAACTGTGGGAAAACGAAGTGAAAGTGAATGAAGTTCCAACGTGGGTGCAATTACAGAAATTTATACAACGTCGAATACGAGTTTTAGTGGCTATTAATGGAAATCGTTTTGATAATGTAACCAATAATAAAATCAAAGTAGATTCTAATTCATATGGTAGATCACGTAATGTCACAAAATCATTTGCATCAATTGATGCCTCGTCTCGGCCGATAAAAAGTTGTCGTCTTTGTTCTAAAGATCATTCTATCAATTTATGTTTTGAATTTTTGAAATTAATTCCACAAAAAAAAAAAAAAAAGATTTGAAAAGGTTAAAGCCTTTAATCTATGCATAAATTGTTTGCGACTCAACCATAGAATATTTTCGTGTAGAGCTCGTGTAGAGTTTGTAACAGGAAACACAATAAATTGTTGCATTTAGGAAATATTCAAACTGATGCTTCTAGTAATAATGGTGATAATATGACAAGTTCTAAGCCAGGTCAGGCGCAATGTTTGGTAGCCAATTCAGCTTCTTCAAGTAATTCAGACTCTGTTGTCAGGTAATAATTTCAACAGCTTTAGTTCGAGTACGTGATGCCAGTGGAAAATATATATATTAGGCAGGGCTCTCTTGGACTCCGCCTCTATGTCCAATTTTATGTCGTATGAATTTGGTTCAAAGCTCGGATTTAAGACAAGTAGTGTGTCATCATGTGTTAGTGAGTTGAATAATATGCAAGTAAATATTAAACATCAAATTGAAACAGGTATTAGATCTCGAATTAGTAATTTTAGTAAGGAATTAAAATTTTTGGTTGTTCCGGATATAGCAACAAAGTTACCTATCGAATGTATCGACATCAGAAGGCCAATGTCTTCCAAAATTGAATTGGCGGACCCGAAGTTTAATATTCCTGGGCCTATTGATCTACTGTTAGGTGCAGAGTTATATTATAAAATTTTAAAAAAAGGTCATTGTGAAATATCGGCAGATATGGCCACTTTACACAATACTGTTTTAGGATGGATTATCGGGGGTAAATGTGAAGACAATTTTAATTTCTTTTTATCATCAATTAATTGTGACATTAATTCCGAGTTGAGTATTGATAGAAAGATTCAACGGTTTTGGGAAATCGAATCACTTAATTAAAAAGCAGTATTGACAACAGAAGAACGCGAATGTGAGCGTTTGTTTGACAATTCTCATTCACGTGACGAAAATGGTCGTTATACGGTTCATTTGCCACTAAAGAAAGATGTCTATCGATTGGGAGATTCGCGTAATATCCCGCAGAAACAATTTGTTCTTACAAGCTGTTGACAGTGACATACGGCACATCGTCTGCGCCGTATCTTGCTACAAAAGTGTTGCAAAGATTGGCAATCGATGAAGCAATTCGCTTTGCACTCGCATCAAAAACGGCTTTGAACAGTTTTTACGTTGACTATATGTTGACAGGAAGTAATGACATTGACGAAGCTTTAGAAATTCAGCGTCAACTTGTCAAAATGTTGAAATCAGCTGGTATGCAATTAAGGAAATGGGCTTCAAACAATAACAGATTGTTGGAAAATATTCCTATTGAACATCGTGAAACTGCTCACGACTCTAATGAGACTATTAAAACGTTAGGAATTTGTTGGAACTCCCACACAGACACATTTCATTTCAATATTAAATCAGTGAATTCTGATGCTTTGATTACAAAAAGATGTTTTATCTGGCATTGCTAAGCTTTTTGACCCTCTAGGGTTAGTAGCACCAATACTTGTCGTAGCCAAATTAACTATGCAACAAATATGGTTGAGTAAAGTCCTTGTCATTTAATTTATTTTTATTTTTAGATATACATTAAAATTTACAGATCTTTTGCCACACTCCATTTTGAGCTTTTGCCCAATGGGACGAGGAACTGTCACACCCAATCAAACAGTCTTGGAAAAGGTTTCAGTCGGAATTGACTCACATTAATGATATCAGTCTCAATCGGGAGATTCATGGTTTTGCCGACGCTTCACAAGTGGCATATGGTGCCTGTTTATATTTGCAAAGTTGTACGTCGGAGGGAATTGTCGTGAATTTGATTTGTTCCAAGTCTCGTGTAGCTCCCTTGCAGGTTACTTCGATACCAAGGCTCGAACTTAACGCAGCTCTACTTTTGGCTAATCTCGCTAACAAGGTGTCTGTAAATTCCGGTGTACGCGCTGAAAAAGTTGTGCTCTGGTCCGACTCGAGTATTGTGCTCGCTATTCTATGAAGTTGTCGCCTTATAAATTAAAAACGTACATAGCCAATCGTGTAACAATGATACAGGAGTTAACGGAAACTATGCATTGGAAACATGTTGATAGCAAAAACAATGCGGCAGATGTTTTATCGAGAGGAATCATGCCTGCGGAACTCGTAAAGTGCCAATCCTGGTTTTACGGACCATTGTTTTTGACTCAATTGGAATCGTCATGGAGTAACAAATTTTTGGATAATTTGGTTGATTTGCCGGAGTTGAAACCAAATGTGTTCACATTCATACATGTCGAAAACGAAGATATCATTGCTGTTACGAAATACAGTGGATACACAAAATTACTCCGTGTTACAGCATACTGTTTACGATTTATTCAAAATATGAGAATACAGAAAAAAGCAAAAGCCAATCGAAAACTTGGACCACTAGATTGTATCGAGTTGGATATTGCAAATAAAACACTTATTCGTCAAGTACAGAGAAATCCATTTCAAGCTGAAATCAAGAGCTTGCTAATTGACAGAAAACTAACCAACAACAGCAATATTTTGAGTTTGAATCCATTTCTTGAAGATAAACAATTGTTACGTGTTGGTGGCCGAGTCGGGAAAAGTTCATTAAGTTTTGATAAGCATCAATATTTATTACCACAACATCATTTTACCACGTTGATAATACGTCATGAACACAATAGGAATCTCCATGCTGGAGTCCAACAAACATTGGCTGCAGTTCGATGAAATTACTGGCCGCTCAATGGTAAAAATCAAACAAAGAAAATCATTTCATTCATTCATCACGAAGGAACGTTTAGAAGTATGTCGGCCGTTTTATACAACTGTTCTAGATTTTTGTGGGCCCTTTTCGGTACGATACAGAAACCAACGTAAGGACACTTACAACAAAGTCTACGTGTGTATTTTTATTTGCTTTGCAACAAAAGCAGTGCATTGCGAGATAGTCGAAGACGCAACCACTGACCCATTTGTTGCATATCTGAAACGCTTCTTCAATAGACGTGGTCGTAGTGGGATTATTGGAGTGATAACGGTACCAACTTTGTAGGGGCACATAACAAATTACTGCAAATTGAAGGTGTCATCCGAAGTCAATCACCTGAAATTGCATCGTTCTCTGTGCCAATGAAGGTGTTCAATGGAGATTCATCCCTCCTAGAACCCCATGTTTCGGGGGTTTATGGGAATCTAATGTAAAAATTCTAAAACATCATTTAAGGCGAATCGTCGGACCCAAAATATTGACCCTGGAACTAATGTACTACCTTGATCAACAAGTTCCTGGAATAACCACTGTGTGGCGCTCTCATCGTTCCGATTTGAGTTCTGTTTTTTTTTGTTAAGTTGGTACATCTGTTGTTGATATTCCCTCTAAATCTTAGCGTCATAGCTTGACATTTGCAAAAGTTACGTAGTCAAGAGTACATCTATCTCTGTGTGTGTTGGCGATTATTTACAATTTTAGAAATTATTTACAATTTTAGACATGATTTGCGAGGCTGAATCCGATCCCACATTCATCAAAAGGATCATTACTGGAGACGAGACGTGGGTTTATGAGTACGACACGCAATCCAGACATCAGGCAAGTGAATGGCGTTCACCAAATGAGCCGAAACCAAAAAAACCATGTCGTTTTCAGTCAAAAAAGAAGGCAATGCTCACGGTTTTCATGGATTACAACGGTGTAGTGCATCATGATTTTTTGCCAGAAGGCCAGACCGTAAACAAAGAGTATTATTTGGGCGTTATGAGACGTTTGCGTGAAGCAATTCGCCGAAAGAGACCAGAATTGTGGGCAGAAAACTCGTGGATTTTGCACCATGGTAACGCACCGTCGCACAGTGCCATCATTATTCGTAATTTTTTGACGAAAAATGCAACAAATACCATCCAACAGCCACCGAATTCACCTGATTTGGCTCCCTGTGACTTCTTTCTGTTCAATCGAGTTAAAAAACCATTACGGGGAACGCGTTTCAGCAGCCGAGAGGAAATAATGGAAAAATCGCCAACACACACAGAGTAGATGTACTCTTGACTACGTAACTTTTGCAAATGTCAAGCTATGACGCTAAGATTTAGAGGGAATATCAACAACAGATGTACCAACTTAACAAAAAACTCAACACACAGAACTCAAATCGGAACGATGGGAGCGCCACACGGTGGTTATTCCGGGAACTTGTTGATCAAGGTAGTATACTCTTGTAGTTGAGATTGAAGGAGTGATGAATTCGCGCCCGCTGACTGAATTATCTTCGGATCCAAATTACTTGGAACCTCTCACACCGGGTCATTTTCTCACAGGGGCAGCCATTACATCATTAGTTGAACCAGATATTACGACCTTACCTGTAAATCGTTTAAATCAATGGAAACAAGTCACACAAATGGTGCAACACTTCTGGGAGAGGTTCAGAACTGAGTACATCCAATCTCTCCAAAATCGAAAAATACATAAGATTGCAATGGATGATTTAAAGGTTGGGGAACTTGTAATTATCGCCGAAGAGAATTTACCACCGGCGCATTGGTTAATGGGAAGAGTTACCGAAGTGTTTCCAGGATCGGATGGTAAAGTTCGTTGTGCAATGGTAAAAACGAAACAAGGTGAATACAAACGGGGCATAGTAAAATTAGCTCGACTACCCATTGAGGCCTAAACCTTCATGAAGAAATCAAGACTTATTTTATATTTTATAATTTTGTTTCTACAATCAGTAGTTTAAGTTAAATCGTAATTTTTCAATAGTTTGTTTTTAATTTGAATCTTGTATAATAATGTATAATGTAGAATTTATTTCCAGAACTTTGTAAGTAGCTTTGCCATTTGATTTTTAAGAGTCGGAATTTCGTGAATTGTATTTTAATATGTAGTTTATTGCTTCAGTAGGGATGTCCATCAGTGAATAGGACAGACGATGGTTTCGAGTCATTTGATATGTTGTTCACGAATCCCGAATTTGAATAAGAGACAAGAACTAGAAATGAAATCTCTAACAAAATGGAACTTGTGCCTTGGGAAGGTGGATAACGAGCAATAGTGGAGCATTAATACGCGTGTATTACCAACGGTATGAAAATTGTTTGTGCGTACAAAAAGCACTGACTAAGATATGCTTGAGTGTGTTCGTCTGTTCTGTTCCTGGCTGTGTTCCAATTGTGATGCAGTTTTTGGTCGCCGACATTTACAATCCCTTGAATAGCATTTGGCAGGGCTACGCATTATAATTAATTGATGAATTTTATTCTTTTTAAGTTTTGTTTATTGATGTCATTGAATTGTTAAAAGTCCTTAACCCTTCAAGGCGGAGTATATGGATAAGATTAATTTCGTAATTTTTAAACATTATATAAAGACATATAGTATTGCCACCGTGCGATCAGGGCTTTTAACCTGTGAAGTTCTAAACGTCGCGTCGATCGCTTAAAAGAAAAAAAATAACTTTTGTAGTCGTCTCGGTTTTCGTTTCGGTTGTCAAAATAAAATAAAGTTTATAATTTTTTGTTTTTAAAAGAAAAGAAAGGAAAAGGCATTGTTATTTTATAAATATGCATAAGAAAAAGAATCGATGAAAAATACATTCCATTATCTAAGTATAACCAGAACCATTACTACATTTGCTTAATTTGAATCTATCGAGTGGTTTATTCCCTCAGGTTTGGAAGGAATCATTAGGAATTTCAATTCTATCTTTTTGAATCTCTCGCTAAATCGAGATTAAAATTTCATTTACAAAATAAAATTAGGATTTCCCAATAAGACTTTTTAAAAGGTAGATCAACGATTGCCAACTGAATGGCTTTCTCGGGTCACGTATTGGATATTGTGAAGAGACGTGGTCAGGTGAACTTTATCTACGCTGATTTCTCTAAAGTTTTTGACAAATTGTCAACCTCAACGATCAGGTCGAAACTAGGTATAAGAGAATTTTTGGTTTATTTCTTCAATGTAAATGTTTAAATCATGTAAAAAAAAATAGCAAAAAAAATCCACAAAATAGTCAATAGAACGAGTTAATCACTCCTTATGGAATGGACATACAAATTTAAATAGCGAGCTTTGTTTCGCTGGATTTAGTAGAGTTTGTTTAGTAGATTAACGGCGGTAAAACATTATGCTTTTTGGGTGTGGAAGGAAGTTAGTCGGTTTTTTCAAAGATAATTCAAATTTTTGTATACATTTATTATGTGAATTAATGTTTGCTTGTTATCAGAGCAATTATTTTCATGTTAAATGCCTAACCCTCCTTAAACTTATTTCTATCGATCTAAGCTTTCTGAGGATTTCTATTTGGGGATGATTCTGTTTATTAACCACATAACAATTATTTAAAATTTAAAATCTATATGTAAGATTGTCTTCGGGCGACCATTCTGATAATTTTTCCAAAAGAGTTATGTTGAAAACATCCAAATATAATCTGTAATGTAATTTTTATTTTTCACAAATTTATTTTAATTAATTTCGATTTTTTTTTCTTTTTTATACAGTCAATCAGGTTTTATGTGTATGATGTTTTATCGACGAGATACTCACGTGGCTGAAATTCAGATGGGGCGAACCGCATCACGCCTAGAAGATGCATGCGCCTCAGATCATTTTGATGTGACAAAAATACCATTTATCACATTGTTGACGAGTAATCCTGAGTCGGAGGTGTGTCCCAAGGATGGTGTTTATGCGTTACGTGGACTAATTGGCCCGCCATATATAACGACAAGACATAAACGTAACCACAGTAATAAAAATCATACACATGGTCATCATCATGAGGTGGGCAATCGTCGCCATTCAACTTTAAGTTTTCGTAATTCCGAGGAAATCGATAAAAGTTCATGGCGTGGCTCGATACGCGGCATTTCAACACGTAATCGACGTTCTTATCTAGGTGCCTTGAATAATAGTGATGGCGACAACGAATATGAGGACAATAATAATCTAGAAGAGGATGATACGATGAATGAGAACTCTGAAAGTGAAGAACATGATCGGCGGCTGATTGCGGCAAAGAAAAAAGTTGTTCACAAAAATTTTAAAGAACGTAAAAAACGAGATGTACCAATGTGTACGGCGAATGTAAATACAAATCGACAACTTTTGGTGGGATGCAGCGAACAAAATGTTATCGAAGTACGGCCACAGTGTAATGAAGTTCAAGACGAAGGTAAATATTACATTATAAACGAGTTCATATTTACTTATAACAAAAAAAAATGTTTTATTTAGTGTATACGTGTCACGGATCGTGGACTGAAAATCAAACGGTTTATGTGATTGCAAAACATGCGGGCACACAACATGGTGTATGTTTAACATATCGTACGACGGGTGAAAATAATCTACATTTGTATATAGGCGACTCGTGTTTTAGGGGTGGGGATATTCAATCACCCGATCATTATTTAGTAGTGAATTTAACAACTTCCGGTAAGTAGATTAAAGCGCGAAACAAATTTCTTAAACCCTAATCTTATTTTTGTTGCATTTATTTTAGGCAAATGTTCGGATACAAATTCATCAAATAGGTCAACTTTAGTTAATGGATTCATTTTATTATTATCATTTTTAATTGTCATTAGATGACTTTGTCCAACGACTACGATGGTGTCACCAGTTTAGGATGGATTATTAAAAAATTTATATTTTAAACAATTAAAACTAAATTAATAAATAATAATAATAAAAAAAATCAACAAACACTATAAAAGACGTACTAAGAAATATAAAAAATAAAAATGAATTAATTAATTATTAACAATATTAAATTAAAATAAATAAAAACAAAAATATTTTTTAATAATAAAAAGAATATAAAAAATTAAAAAAAAAACTATTATAAATAAATATATACTGTGTAATTTTTTTTTTTTTTTAATTATAAAATGGACTCTAGATGTGCTCTAAACAACAAAAAAAAATTAATTAAACGATAAGATCATTAAAAAAAATAATAAGAAACCCCCAGTTGCTCTTTAATATATATAAAAAAAAAAAATAATTAAAAGAAGAAATTAAATTCTTTTTACTAATTATTATTATTATTATCATTATTGTATTAATTAAATAATCCTTATTGGGTAGCTAAATAAATTGAATTATACACGAAAAATGAATAAATGCAAATTCATAATTCAATTTGGTTCCAATATTTGCAAAAAAAAAAAAAATTTAGGTTTTGTAAATATACCTTTTAATTATATTCGATTATTATAATTTTCAAATCACTAAATTTCATATAAAATTTATATAAATAAATAAAATTAGGGAATCATTTTATAAATTGATTGTAATTAATTTTTTTTAACATTTTTTTTTGTTTCTTAAATTAAAATTTATTTTATTTTTAGATCTAAATACACGAAAGCATGCAGTCGCAATTCAATAAACGATAAACTTAATAATAATGCTCTAATAGTTGGAGTTTTATAAAAAAATAATACGAATCATTACAATACACCTTTCACGGCCCTTTAAATTTAACAAAAAATTATTCATTTTGAATTAATTTTTTACAATTGTTACTGCTGTTTATTCGAAAGTCGCACAACACTACCGTGAATAAATTCTAATTATTCTCCTTCATATTTAAATTTTATTCACATTTTAATTACAAGGATAACTAAGCGGGGAATTCAGAAAAGCCATGGTTATTAATAAGATACAAACCTGAAGACCTTTAAAATATATAGTTTGTTTCCATAGTATCCTGGATCAAGAATTCTCTAATTTAGTTTCCCGTCAACGACCACGTACTTTCGTGTATTTATTTGGTCTTAATCCTCAGCTGAGTTGTTTAATAATTTTTTTCTTTTTTTTTTTTTTGTTAGAAATTTAGATATTTGAGGTGATACTAGATTATTTTTGCTAATTGTACAGAATTTAATAAGAAGAAATTTAAAAAATTAATCAATAAGAAACAAGAAACTAAAAAATAAAAAATAAAATTAAAAAAACAAATTAAGAAATTTAAATTAATTTGAAAACGTAAATTGATGAAGCTTATATAATTGTATAATTTTGATTTTTTTTTTTTTTTTTTTTTTTTTTAATTATTTATATTCAAAGTACGAGTAGTTTAGTTGTTAAACTTTTATAAATTGTATTTTACTTGGGATTATCCTTTCTGGCAGCATTAAATTACTATTTTTGTTTTGTTTTATATTTTTATTAATTTTTTTTTCTTTTTAGTTTTTATAAATTTACATTTTTTTGGGGTAAATAAATGCATTAAAATATGAATTTTGTAATTATTTTAAATTTTATTTATTTGAATGGTTTCTACGGCGTGAGCAATTAGTTTTAATTACACTTTGTTTTTTAATTTTAAATTATTCACGCTCCAGTATTTCGGGAAAAGTCTTTGAAGTAGGTTGTTTATTTTACAAATTGTGTTTGGTACTGATGTTTGAAAGATTAAAATTATTAATAAAAATAAACGTCCATAACTCTAAAGACAAACACTTCCCTTGAATTTAAATTTCCAATAAATGTTGTTTTGTGTAATAACGAGTACCCCAACCAATTAATTCTTGCAAAATTCAGGTCATAAAATACTTACGAATAATATTTACTTTTGTGAATAGTTTGTAGGATTTCACAAGTTTTTGTCACTGGCATCAATGAAAACAATATTTTAGTTATGAAAGGTATAATGGTGATATTTTTGAAATGTATTAAATTTTGTTAATATCTAAGGAATTCCACTACAATAACCACTGCTTTTCATAAGAGGCGTCTAAATTGTTTTCATCTGTAAAATTATTTTCGGGTGAAATAACACCGAACTTACCCAAATAAACTCATATACCGTAATAGGAGCGACTTACGGAACTTGATGTTATTAAAACCAGGCGCATTGGAAGGCCTTGTCACCAGCATAAAAGATTAACGGTTAGAACTCGTTCCTTTCCTCCAATTTCATTGTAAATTATTATGAAATTTGTGCTTTTGAAAAGCTTCCTGAAATTTTGACTAGATTCCTAATTATTATCAACAAAAATTACAAACGAACTGCTTTACGAAGGATAGGGCTGGTTTTTCATCTTAACCAATCTTATTTTCCAAATAATATGAAAAAAATAAATTTACAGCTCTCAAAATATAAACTTCAAACTAATTAATCTAATTTTCTCAGAATGCAGAAATACGCTATTCCATTTTGGTTTTAAACTCGAGAGTGAAAGGTTCAAATTAGAATCGGAAATGACAGATAATTTTAAGAAGAAGAAGGTCTGCTTTAGAATTCAAGATGCTTTTATTTTAAAGTGATATATTCTTTGAATTCCATATTCAAAATGGAAAGATTCTGAAAGCGTTTCAATTTTACAACATCTTCCCAGTTCTATAATGAAAAGAAACACTTATATTTGATCTGTAGTTTATTTGTTAAGTTGATCGCAAAGGGACGTAAGAGACACAAGATCAAAAAAGGAATTCCCGAATTCTCGAGGAAAATTTTTTGCAAGAAGAGAATTATGAACCATTTTTTTCTTGATGTGATGAAAAAATTAAAAATTGTTTAGATTGTTTCTTGACACAGAGTAGCCGTACTCCAATACAATTCAAAAATATTTTAAAACCCACAATTTTGTAATTTTCTACGTTTTAACATTCAATCCAAAGCCAATAAACCAAAAATCATGTTCAAACAAAACTGACTCAACGAGTCATTTAATAAGACATCATAACTAGCGTATTAGGTATGTATGTGCCTTGCTAAAAAAGTACAATATTAATCGATGACGAAATGCCAACTAGTTTTAAGAAAAATCTCTTTTGTTGCATATTTCTATGGTTTTTGGATTAACTTTGGAGCGAATTAAAAATTATCTGATGTTTTAATCCATTTTCGACGTGTACCTTTAAAACCAAAGGCAATCTACAACTCGAATTATATTTTTCATACCCCTTTTTCAATGATCAATACATATATCTCTTTATCAATATTGTTTAAGAAATTTGTTTGTGCAAATCAGATGGAAATCAATTTTTTTTTTTTTTTTGGAAATTTAGTCTAAACATTAACATTTTAATGGTTTCATATTGACCTCGTTTTGAAATTGAAGAGTTCGTAGAATTGAATCAGGGGATTTTGGAGAACATAGAAAATTGGAAGTATTAGACGTTGAAGAGCGAAGTGCCGAACTTTCAAATTTTGAAATTTGTTAAGCTTTTCAACACTAATGTCTCTGGTCTATTTGTTACACTTACTTTCTTGATTTCATTTCAGAAAATGATAATACTTGAAAGCTCACTTTAGTCTAGAGTTGCAAACCTTTTGTGTTTAATACCATTTTTTTAGCCATTTAGCTGGATATTCATCAGAAAGCAAACATGATACGGTATAATTTGCTACAAACTAGAGCCAGTGTTCTTGTGCTTGAGCATGTTCAAACCGTATGTTCGTGATGGAAATCCATATTATTGATAAAAACCCTTTATATGGTCACTTCCACAATTTAAACTTTATTTATTTGAATGGTTTCTACGGCGTGAGCAATTAGTTTTAATTACACTTTGTTTTTTAATTTTAAATTATTCACGCTCCAGTATTTCGGGAAAAGTCTTTGAAGTAGGTTGTTTATTTTACAAATTGTGTTTGGTATTGATGTTTTAAGGATTAAAATTATTAATAAAAAGAAACGTTTTTAACTTTAAAGACAAACACTTCCCTTGAATTAATATTTCCAATAAATGTTGTTTTGTGCAATAACGAGTACCCCAACCAGTTAATTCTTGCAAAATTCAGGTCATAAAATACTTACGAATAATATTTACTTTTGTGAATAGTTTGTAGGATTTCACAAGTTTTTGTCACTGGCATCAATGAAAACAATATTTTAGTTATGAAAGGTATAATGGTGATATTTTTGAAATGTATTAAATTTTGTTAATATCTAAGGAATTCCACTACAATAACCACTGCTTTTCATAAGAGGCGTCTAAATTGTTTTGATCCTCATCTGTAAAATTATTTTCGGCTGACATAACACCGAACTTACCCAAATAAACTCATATACCGTAATAGGAGCGACTTACGGAACTTGATGTTATTAAAACCGGACGCATTTGAAGGCCTTGTCACCAGCATAAAAGAGTAACGGTTAGAACTCGTTCCTTTCCTCCAATGTCAATGTAAATTATTATGAAATTTGTGCTTTTCAAAAGCATCCAGAAATGTTGACTAGATTCCTAATTATTATCATCAAAAATTACAAACGAACTGCTCTACGAAGGCTAAGGCTGGTTTTTTTCATCTTAACCAATCTTATTTTCCAAATAATATGAAAAAAATAAATTTACAGCTCTCAAAATATAAATTTCAAACTAATTAATCTAATTTTAATTTTCCCAGAATGCAGAAATACGCTATTCTATTTTGGTTTTAAACTCCAAACAGTGTCCGAACTCAGAGTGAAACGTTCAAATTAGAATCGGAAAAGACAGATAATTTTAAGCGAAGAAGAAGGTCTGCTTTAGAATTCAAGATGCTTTTATTTTAAAGTGATACATTCTTTGAATTCCATATTCAAAAATGGAAAGATTCTGAAAGCGTTTCAATTTTACAACATCGCCCCAGTTCTATAATGAAAAGAAACACTTATATATGATCTGTAGTTTATTTGTTAAGTTGATCGCAAAAGGACGTAAGAGACATAAGATCAAAAAAGAAATTCCCGAATTCTCGAGGAAAATTTTTTGCAAGAAGAGAATTATGAACCATTTTTTTCTTGATGGGATGAAAAAATTAAAAATTGTTTAGATTGTTTCTTGACACAGAGTAGCCGTACTCCAATATAATTCAAAAATATTTTAAAACCCACAATTTTGTAATTTTCTACGTTTTAACATTCAATCCAAAGCCAATAAACCAAAAATCATGTTCAAACAAAACTGACTCAACGAGTCATTTAATAAGACATCATAACTAGCGTATTAGGTATGTATGTGCCTTGCTAAAAAAGTACAATATTAATCGATGACGAAATGCCAACTAGTTTTAAGAAAAATCTCTTTTGTTGCATATTTCTATGGTTTTTTGATTAACTTTGGAGCGAATTAAAAATTATCTGATGTTTTAATCCATTTTCGACGGTGTACCTTTAAAACCAAAGGCAATCTACAACTCGAATTATATTTTTCATTCCCCTTTTTCAATGATCAATACATATATCTCTTTATCAATTTTGTTTAAGAAATTTGTTTATGCAAATCAGATGGAAATCAATTTTTTTTTTTTTTTTTTTTGGAAATTTAGTCCAAACATTAACATTTTAATGGTTTCATATTGACCTCGTTTTGAAATTGAAGAGTTCGTAGAATTGAATCAAATTTTGGAGAACATAAAAAATTGGAAGTATTGGACGTTGAAGAGCGAAGTACCGAGCTTTCAAATTTTGAAATTTGTTAAGCTTTTCAACACTAATGTCTCTGGTCTATTTGTTACACTTACTTTCTTGATTTCATTTCAGAAAATGATAATACTTGAAAGCTCACTTTAGTCTAGAGTTGCCAACCTTTTGTGTTTAATACCATTTTTTTAGCCATTTAGCTGGATATTCATCAGAAAGCAAACATGATACGGTATAATTTGCTACAAACTAGAGCCAGTGTTCTTGTGCTTGAGCATGTTCAAACCGTATGTTCGTGATGGAAATCCATATTATTGATAAAAACCCTTTATATGGTCACTTCCACAATTTATTTTAATGTTACATATAACAAGGTTATTTCGCCAAAAAGAGAATATTTTTTTGACGAAAACGCTGTTAGATTAAAACAAAAATAACATGAGTTGTGGAAGTAACTAGTAGTTTTTCGAAATTTTTGAAATTATTCCAGGTTTTGGAAATTTATCAAAACTGTAATTTGTTGGTGTGAGCTAAAATATTATATTTATTTTCAAAAATTTTCAGGATTTTTTAAGATTTTCCAGATTATTTGAGGTTTTCGAAATTTTTCGAGTTAGCGTTGTTTTGTGTTCGAGATTAGATTGTTCAAGTTTAATTTTCGAGATTTACAGAAGAATTTGAAATATTTGAGAATATTAGAGCGAGATTTGAGAGAAGCAAATAATACGCCAATCAACGATTTTAATATTGGAAATGGGATTTGGGGGCTTTAAATATATCAACGGCTTTAACGTTTTTGCCTTATTTAAGCAGAACGGTATGTGGGACAAATGAATTGGAAGTCTGATTATTATTAACAATTTGTAAACAAAGGATTCCACAAATTACTTATAAAGAAATTATTAGAAAGGGTAAGTGAAAAGAGAAAGTGCTCGAATTTAAAGAATCAACAATTATTATTTAACAAAAAAAATTATAATTTGGTAAACATCTATAATTTATATTATTAGGAAAAAAACAAACCAATGTGATGTGTAAATAAATACAAAATTAATTTTTGAAATATTAAAACTTATTTAATAATTAAATTTATATGTAAAAACAAAATAATTCTAAACGAATCAAACAAAAATTAAAATTAATTTAAAAATTAAATAAAAAAAAAAAATTTAAATAAATATAGAATCGAGTTAAAATGGTTTCAGCAAAGTAAAAAAATTAATAAACTTTTTGTGCTTACAGTGGAAAACCTGCGAAAATATAAAGTCAATGTTTAGAAGCTTAGCTTCAATCCCTGTAAACCAAAAATAAAAAAATAAAAACTGAATATAATTTTCTAGATAAATATAACAATAAATTGCGGTTAACCAAGAAAAACTATAAACATTTTGTTTTTAAATCTCAAATTAATTTTTCTTTAATAGAATATAAAAAAATCAGCGATCAACGAGATGAAATATATAATTTTATATGGAATTGAATTAATTTAAATAAGTATGTATACGTGAAATTATAACAACAATATAAATTATATATAAATATTAAATTTTAAAACTGTCAATTTTACATTTTTTTTAGGTTAACTTAAACTTATTTCCTAAACACAAAATCCGTTTTTAGAAACATATCGCATTAACAGAAATAGCCAGTATTGTTTTCATAAAACATAAATTTACTAACAAAAAAAAAAAAAAAAAATAAAATAAAAGTTGGCAGCATTTTATATAATAAAATCGTCAGTTTTCTGTTAATCAAAATAAAATAGTAAATGACAGGTAACATAACAAAAATATTCATAGAAAAATATGTATTGGTCAAATTATTTTGTTTAATATTTTCTTAAATTTACATATTATGTATCATTTTTAATAGAAAATAAGTTAGATAGCTAAACTAAAACAAAAGAAACCAATTTAAAAAGACAAAGAAAATGTTATTTTTATTTTTACTCTATTATATAATTATTATATAAAAAAATATATAATAAAATATGTAAAAAGAAATATTTATAAAATTAAAATTAAAAAAAAAAAAATTAGTTATTACAAATAATACTATAAAAAATAAATATTATTTTAATTTATTTATTTTTTTTCTGAAAATAATTTAACAAAAATATTAAAAAATGATAATGATAATAAAACAAAAAAAAAATGAAATTAATAATGCCGCTGTATCTAAATTAAAATAATTATAAAATGAAATAATAATATAATAATATTTAATTATTATGTAATATTTTAATATTTATACCATTTATGATATTATAAATTAAATATTTTATTTGGTATACATAATTTAAAAACAGAAAAACCAAAAAAAAAAAAAACAAAACTGAATAAAGAAATAAATAAAACTAAAAAATGAAAAGAAAAAAATTAAAAAGTAAATGTGTCGCACTCTATACAAAATATAAAATCTAAATCATGAGATTGTTTTTGTTACTGACGGTCCCGAATTTTGGATAAACGTAATTATCGGCTGACTGGTAAGTAACAAGTTTTAAAACAAAACCTGCAACATTATTTTTATTTATTGTAATTCAATAAATAAGCATCGATATAGCGAAGAATTAGCAAACAATCATTTAAGGCTGAATAAATCCTCTTGGCTTAGAATTTAATGAATTATAAATAGTAAGGAGATTTTCTAAAATGTCGTATTTTGAATGAATTGCGTGGAAATATTTAAGCAATCCAAATGTATGCTGGCACATCCATTACAGTCCCCGAAACCTTTCTTTAGAGTTATCAAGAACCGCAATCGGAGCACAATTGTAGATTTTTCAGTTTTTTGGCTTAGAATTTGTATTTATTCATTTATTTATATTAACTTATTAATTTACATATATTTTGATACACCCTATTTTGAGCATATGAGCTCATTCACAATAAAGTATACCAAAAGTGGTGGATATTTGAAATAATTAAAAAATTGGCTTGTTGGTTCAGCAATTTTGGTTAACGCCAATTCCGGAACATCACCATTCAGCTGAATCTCTTTCAGAAGCCCAAAATCACTAGAAAACATCATTCACACGAAGAAGATTTTATTAATCGGCTGATTTTCTTAGTCGGCTGCACAATTAGCTCGTAAATGTAAAAATATTGGACTACATCCTCGACTTTTGATCAAAATTCCACAAATCAATAAAATTCTGAAAACTCAATAAAATTCGAAAATTTGCCGGATACCAGTTCTCAAATTTAAATTCTTCAATTCGGTACTCATTGTCAAATAATAATCTTAGTAACAATCAGCCCTCATCCAGCAAAGCTATTACTTTTTTTAAAACGCTTGTACATATCTATTCTTCATTTTATTCGGCTGGGCAGCATGGATCATTGGATCGGTTGTAGCATTTCGCCATTTTAGTTAAAAAAAAAAATTAAAAAAATTTCAGAGAAATTATAAAAAAAAATATATACTCGTACAACCGACTGACTTGAAAGTCAAAGCCTATATGTATTATGATGAATTATAATAGTAAGGAGATTTTCTAAAATATCGTATTTTCAATGGAAGGCGTGGAAATAATCAATCAATCTGAATGTACGTTTGCACAACAATTACAGTCCCCGAAATCTATCTTTAGAGGTATCAAGAGCCGCAATCGGAGCACAATTGCAGATTTTTCAGTTTTTTGGCTTAGAATTTGATGAATTGTAAGGAGATTTTCTAAAATATCGTATTTTCAATGGAAGGCGTGGAAATAATCAATCAATCTGAATGTACGTTTGCACAACAATTACAGTCCCCGAAATCTATCTTTAGAGGTATCAAGAGCCGCAATCGGAGCACAATTGCAGATTTTTCAGTTTTTTGGCTTAGAATTTGATGAATTGTAAGGAGATTTTCTAAAATATCGTATTTTCAATGAAAGGCGTGGAAATAATCAAGCAATCTAAATGCACGTTGGTACAACAATTACAGTCCCCGAAACCTTTCTTTAGAGGTATCAAGAGCCGCAATCGGAGCACAATTGCAGATTTTTCAGTTTTTTGGCTTAGAATTTGATGAAATATTGTAAGGAGATTTTCTAAAATATCGTATTTTCAATGAAAGGCGTGGAAATAATCAACCAATCTAAATGCACGTTGGCACAACAATTACAGTCCCCGAAATCTTTCTTTTTAGGTATCAAGAACCGTAATCGGAGAACAATTGCAGATTTTTTAGTTTTTTGGCTTAGAATTTGATTAATTATAGTAAGGCGATTTTCTCAAATATCGTATTTTCAATGAAAGCCGTGGAAATAATCAAGCAATCTAAATGCACGTTGGCACAACAATTACAGTCCCCGAAATCTATCTTTAGAGGTATTAAGAACCGCAATCGGAGCACAATTTGCAGAAATTTCAGTTTTTTGGATTAGAAATTGATGAAATATAGTAAGGAGATTTTCTAAAATATCGTATTTTCAATGAAAAGCGTGGAAATAATCAAGCAATCGAAATGCACGTTGGTACAACAATTACAGTCCCCGAAACCTTTCTTTAGAAGTATCAAGAGCCGCAATCGGAGCACAATTGCAGATTTTTCAGTTTTTTGGCTTAGAATTTGATGAAATATTGTAAGGAGATTTTCTAAAATATCGTATTTTCAATGAAAGGCGTGGAAATAATCAACCAATCTAAATGCACGTTGGCACAACAATTACAGTCCCCGAAATCTTTCTTTTTAGGTATCAAGAACCGTAATCGGAGAACAATTGCAGATTTTTTAGTTTTTTGGCTTAGAATTTGATTAATTATAGTAAGGCGATTTTCTCAAATATCGTATTTTCAATGAAAGCCGTGGAAATAATCAAGCAATCTAAATGCACGTTGGCACAACAATTACAGTCCCCGAAATCTTTCTTTAGAGGTATTAAGAACCGCAATCGGAGCACAATTGCAGAATTTTCAGTTTTTTGGCTTAGAATTTGATGAAATATAGTAAGGAGATTTTCTAAAATATCGTATTTTCAATGAAAAGCGTGGAAATAATCAAGCAATCGAAATGCACGTTGGTACAACAATTACAGTCCCCGAAACCTTTCTTTAGAGGTATCAAGAGCCGCAATCGGAGCACAATTGCAGATTTTTCAGTTTTTTGGCTTAGAATTTGATGAAATATTGTAAGGAGATTTTCTAAAATATCGTATTTTCAATGAAAGGCGTGGAAATAATCAACCAATCTAAATGCACGTTGGCACAACAATTACAGTCCCCGAAATCTTTCTTTTTAGGTATCAAGAACCGTAATCGGAGAACAATTGCAGATTTTTTAGTTTTTTGGCTTAGAATTTGATTAATTATAGTAAGGCGATTTTCTCAAATATCGTATTTTCAATGAAAGCCGTGGAAATAATCAAGCAATCTAAATGCACGTTGGCACAACAATTACAGTCCCCGAAATCTTTCTTTAGAGGTATTAAGAACCGCAATCGGAGCACAATTGCAGAATTTTCAGTTTTTTGGCTTAGAATTTGATGAAATATAGTAAGGAGATTTTCTCAAATATCGTATTTTCAATGAAAGCCGTGGAAATAATCAAGCAATCTAAATGCACGTTGGCACAACAATTACAGTCCCCGAAATCTTTCTTTAGAGGTATTAAGAACCGCAATCGGAGCACAATTGCAGAATTTTCAGTTTTTTGGCTTAGAATTTGATGAAATATAGTAAGGAGATTTTCTCAAATATCGTATTTTCAATGAAAAGCGTGGAAATAACCAAGCAATCTAAATGCACGTTGGCACAACAATTACAGTCCTCGAAACCTCTCTTCAGAGGTATTAAGAACCGCAATCGGCGCACAATTGGAGACTTTCAGATCTAAATGCACGTTGGCACAACCATTACAGTCCCTGAAACCTTTCTTTAGAGGTATCAATAACCGCATTCGGAGCACAATTGCAGATTTTTGGGTCTTTTAGCTTAGAATTTGATGAATTATAGTAAGGAGATTTTATAAAATATAGTAAGAATGGCACAACAATTACAGTCCCCGAAATCTTTCTTTAGAGGTATCAAGAACCGCAATCGGAGCACAATTGCAGATTTTTCAGTTTTTTGGCTTAGAATTTGATGAATTATAGTAAGGAGATTTTCTAAAATATCGTATTTTCAATGAAAGGCGTGGAAATAATCAAGCAATCGAAATGCACGTTGGTACAACAATTACAGTCCCCGAAACATTTCTTTAGAGGTATTAAGAGCCGCAATCGTAGCACAATTGCAAATTTTTCAGTTTTTTGGCTTAGAATTTGATGAAATATAGTAAGGAGATTTTCTAAAATATCGTATTTTCAATGAAAGGCGTGGAAATACTAAACCAATCTAAATGCACGTTGGCACAACAATTACAGTCCCCGAAATCTTTCTTTTTAGGTATCAAGAACCGTAATCGGAGCACAATTGCAGATTTTTCAGTTTTTTGGCTTAGAATTTGATTAATTATAGTAAAGAGATTTTCTAAAATATCGTATTTTCAATGAAAGCCGTGGAAATAATCAAGCAATCTAAATGCACGTTGGCACAACAATTACAGTCCCCGAAATCTTTCTTTAGAGGTATTAAGAACCGCAATCGGAGCACAATTGCAGATTTTTCAGTTTTTTGGCTTAGAATTTGATGAATTATTGTAAGGCGATTTTCTCAAATATCGTATTTTCAATGAAAGGCGTGGAAATAATCAACCAATCTAAATGCACGTTGGCACAACAATTACAGTCCCCGAAACCTTTCTTTAGAGGTATTAGAGGTATTAAGAACCGCAATCGGAGAACAATTGTAGATTTTTCAGTTTTTTGGCTTAGAATTTTATGAAATACAGTAAGGAGATTTTCTAAAATATCGTATTTTCAATGAAAGGCGTGGAAATAATCAATCAATCTAAATGCACGTTGGCACAACAATTACAGTCCCCGAAACCTTTCTTTAGAGGTATTAAGAACCACAATCGGAGAACAATTGCAGAATTTTCTGTTTCTTGGCTTAGAATTTGATGAATTATAGTAAGGAGATTTTCTAAAATATCGTATTGTCAATGAAAGGCGTGGAAATAATCAGGAAATCTAAGTGCAAGTTGGCACAACAATTACAGTCCCCGAAATCTTTCTTTAGAGGTATCAAGAACCGCAATCGGAGCACAATTGCAGATTTTTCAGTTTTTTGGCTTAGAATGTGATGAATTATAGTAAGGAGATTTTCTAAAATATCGTATTTTCAATGAAAGGCGTGGAAATATTCAAGCAATCTAAATGCACGTTGATACAACAATTACAGTCCCCGAAATCTTTCTTTAGAGGTATTAAGAACCGCAATCGGATCACAATTGCAGAATTTTCAGTTTTTTGGCTTAGAATTTGATGAATTATAGTAAGGCGATTTTCTCAAATATCGTATTTTCAATGAAAGGCGTGGAAATAATCAAGCAATCTAAATGCAAGTTGGCACAACAATTACAGTCCCCGAAATCTTTCTTTAGAGGTATTAAGAACCGCAATCGGAGAACAATTGCAGAATTTTCAGTTTTTTGGCTTAGAATTTGATGAAATATAGTAAGGAGATTTTCTAAAATATCGTATTTTCAATGAAAGGCGTGGAAATAATCAACCAATCTAAATGCACGTTGGCACAACAATTACAGTCCCCGAAACCTTTCTTTAGAGGTATTAGAGGTATTAAGAGCCGCAATCGGAGAACAATTGTAGATTTTTCAGTTTTTTGGCTTAGAATTTTATGAAATACAGTAAGGAGATTTTCTAAAATATCGTATTTTCAATGAAAGGCGTGGAAATAATCAAGCAATCTAAATGCACGTTGGTACAACAATTACAGTCCCCGAAATCTTTCTTTAGAGGTATTAAGAACCGCAATCGGATCACAATTGCAGAATTTTCAGTTTTTTGGCTTAGAATTTGATGAATTATAGTAAGGCGATTTTCTCAAATATCGTATTTTCAATGAAAGGCGTGGAAATAATCAAGCAATCTAAATGCAAGTTGGCACAACAATTACAGTCCCCGAAATCTTTCTTTAGAGGTATTAAGAACCGCAATCGGAGAACAATTGCAGAATTTTCAGTTTTTTGGCTTAGAATTTGATGAAATATAGTAAGGAGATTTTCTAAAATATCGTATTTTCAATGAAAGGCGTGGAAATAATCAACCAATCTAAATGCACGTTGGCACAACAATTACAGTCCCCGAAACCTTTCTTTAGAGGTATTAGAGGTATTAAGAGCCGCAATCGGAGAACAATTGTAGATTTTTCAGTTTTTTGGCTTAGAATTTTATGAAATACAGTAAGGAGATTTTCTAAAATATCGTATTTTCAATGAAAGGCGTGGAAATAATCAATCAATCTAAATGCACGTTGGCACAACAATTACAGTCCCCGAAACCTTTCTTTAGGGGTATTAAGACCCGCAATCGGATCACAATTGCAGATTTTTCAGTTTTTTGGCTTAGAATTTGATGAATTATAGTAAGGAGATTTTCTAAAATATCGTATTTTGAAGGAAATGCGTTGAAATAATCAAGCAATCTTAATGCACGTTGGGCCAAAAATTACAGTCTCCGAAACCTTTCTTTAGAGGTATCAAGAGCCGCAATCGGAGCACAATTGCAATTACGATTTCGTTGCGATTATTTATTCCTCTAACAAGCAAAATTGGAAATTCCTAAACTGATCAACACCACAAACAAGCGATCTAGGCATCCTACTCCCTATTTAGTGTCCTAACATTCATTCGGATCATTCCATTATTTTTATACAGATTTCAAAGTAAGTTGGTTTTATAGAAATTCACCAGCTTTCGAGTTTTGAAACAAAAATTATAAATTCGTAAAATTGCGATGATTGAATCGATCTGGAGATCCGTAGTTAACGTGTCAATTTTCGTTCGGATCGTTCCATTATTTCTACAAATTTCGAAGTAATTTGGTTTTATTGCAAAAACCAGCTTTTATGTTTTGAAGCAAAAATTGATAATTCGTAAAAGTAATCCAATTCCGATTATTGTTACCTCTAACAATCAATCTAAGGTGTCGTAATTAGTATCGCAACTTTCGTACGAGTCGTTCCACTATTTCTAAAGATTTGAAAGTAGCCTGTGTTTCCATTAGAAGCCGCGGCTTGCTAGTCGATGTGTTTTTTTTACCTTAAATGGGCTTATAATAAGAGTGCGGTTCGTTATAGAATGAGGCTTCTTAAAAGGTACTGTTTTAGATCAAGTGGCTTTTTAGTGAAATTCTCGTTGTAAGCTGCGGCTGACATAGGAACTGACGCCGTTTACTAGAGGGGCTAGGCTTATAATGGATAAAGAGGGTAATTTAATTTTATTGAAACAACGTCTAACAATCGATCTAAGGATCCGTAATTAGCTCTCAACTTTCGTTCAGATCGTTCCATTATTTATACAAAATTAGTCAAATTGATTCGATTACGACGATTGATATCTCTAACAGTTTATCTAAGCATCCTTAATTAATGTCCCAATTTTCTGTTCGTGTCCCAAAGCTTGGTTCCGTAGTAGTGATCCGATTGTGATAATTGATACCTTCAACAATCGATCTAGGGGCCCATTAGTGTCCCAACTTTTGTTCGGATCATCCCATTAATTCTATAGATTTAAAAAAAAATTTGATTTTTTGAAAATCAGTGAGCTGTAGCAATACATTTTGAATCAAAGAGTGCCGTCAAAAATTCAGCAACCGCTACCTATAGTTAGTTGTACTATTAATATTACCAAATACTACTTACCCAATTTAAATTAGAATCTGCTTTAAGAAAAATTACTGTTCACAATATTTTTCTGGATAATATTTGACAAGTACATATGTATATACCTCATTTACAAAAAAAAAACAAATTGGTTTAATCATTGAATTATAATTTTATTTAATTGTTATTTAAATACACGTATCATATAGTAACATTTAGTTCCACCGTTGCAAATTACAACATCTTTTAAATAGACTTAACAAAAATAACTTATGAATTTTAATTTAAGACATAAGCTATGTTTTGTTACGACTAAAAAAATATCGTTATCCGTCCGTATTGTACTGTGTTTCCTACCTACAATAGATTAGACCTAATCAAAAATTTTATTAAATAGGTAATCGAATTCAGATTTACAACCTGCTCAGAGATTGCAAACAAATAAAGGTTTAAACAGTTATGGACATTCGATTGTTAGATTTAAAAGGTTAAATGAAGAATAGATTTCAACTTTATTTTACTGAATTAAACGCATAAATAATATATAAGTCCTGTTTAAAAATACAATAAGTGTTCCGTTAAAGGAAAACACTACGCAAATAAATTGGTCAGTAACTTATAATGTCCCACATATTTCAAGCTTCAAGTCGTATTGTTCAACGTTTTAAAACAGGACATACATTTATTGCGCTTATAACAACTTCAGTAAGAATTTAATGGAATTTTCAGCGTCTTTCTATTGTCTAAAACTGTTATTTGTGGTAAGTACGTCTATGTATATGTTAAACTAATTTTTCTACCATTAGTACGCTACAAATAAGGTTAATTACTATTCTAATAATCTAAAAGAGTTATCAAGCTAATACTAGAAAAAAAAATTGGTTGTTTTATTGGCACCGACTGAATTTTAACTATAACGCTAATAATAGGGATTGCTACGCTGTGCTAAATGAAGTATCTTCCCTTTCAAGAAATCATTGGTTCGTGCAATTTATTTAAAATGTTATCCTTGCTGCTTTTTGTTGAAATTTGCATTTTGTATTTGGGATTATCCATTGGGAAGTTAATTTTGAAGTTTTAAAGTTGACGATTTTACTCTTGAAGATTTGTTGATCACGCTGTTCTTGAAGGTTGGCATTATTATTGTTGGCCCAAATTTATGACCTCTTTCGTTTTCGTTTTTAACAATTACAGTTTAAATGTTAAAGTTCCACCAAATTTAACATATGTAATAGGTTGTAACAAATTGATGCATTGTTTGAATGTTTCACTGGAAATACGATTAGGCAAGTAAACTGCTAAAGTTTGACGTAAAGTTGAAGGCTCATAATTTACAAATTAATTTAATTGTAATTATTCCCACCGGTAGAACATCATAAATGAATATATTCCTCATCAGGTTATATCGAATCCCCTGTGTTACAAAAGCGAACCAGGTTTTAAATGTCGACGTTTTTAGTGTACCTGTGGTTATTGATAAGCAGATATCTTCGTTGACCTTATTTGTGGCATTTATTATTTAGTTTTAGTTTGGCGAAACCAATCATAATAAATAAATTGATCGCTTTATGGAACATTACGAAATCACCGAACAATTTGTTATTGCATTCATTAAACTGTATAAAATGGTAGCGCGACATCTGAGAATCTAGACTTGCTGCAAATTTGTGAAGTAAAATCTTCTTCGAAGCTCAGATAATTGATTTTTTCGTTTTCGTTTGATGTTTATAATTTTTGTGGTTTCAGCTTTAAGAGATGCAATGAATTCTAATATATATTTATTTGCTGGCTATAAGCTTCTAGGCTGGGCATTTTATTTTATCTAGTACTGCCTAAGAATTTTCATTTGAAAAGGTCGCCAGTTCTAGTTAAATGTGATTTTAGTGTTAGATTATAAAATCACCTGAAAGAAAGTAGCAAAATGGAAGATCTGTTTAGAAAAAAAAGTTAATTAGTTAGGAATAAGTGTCGTGTTTTACAAGTATTCTTACCAGGGTCCATTTGTGTAATCAGCCAAACACCTTCTCCGTTCCAAAATATGAATTAGGAGTACACAAATGTACTAAGGCGAAAATCTGTATTCTCGGTTCTTCTTGTCATCTACTTTTCCAACTATCCCATAAACATTAGTTCTTTCTAGGACTAAATTTTAAGTTCAGGTGGTTATAAGTTGCTCTTTCTAGTCCTACAAACTTAATAATAAAATGTTTATCTTCTCGTCGTACACCTCATTTTCAATTACTAATCATGACGATTCCTGCACACTAAATTTTTTTTTTAAAGTTATGTAAGTAATGAAAATATGAGATAGTGCTATAGTGAGACCATTCTCCGTGCTAACGAGTTCAGCAACACTACTCCCACTGTCCTGGGAAGACTTAAAAGCTTACTTGGAAAATATTTTCTTTGAAACTCAAGTTCATGAACCCGGGATCAATAAATAACACGCCATTTCCAGCGCACCTTTCTCCTTACAGGATATGTGTTTTTCAACGTCCAGGAAAGAATATTCTATTTGTTTACGGATGCTTAAATTTCTACGACCGGTCAGACCCTTTAACTATATATAAATTCAAATTTGGCTCTCACGTTCTGTCTTAAAATGAAATTAAGCAGAATAAAGAGAGTTTCAGTTATTTCGAGAGATTTACACGAATGTGCGGCTTCTAATATTATACTGTATTATGGGATAATAAACCTCATATGACTAATTGGAATGGCCGACCAATGCCCTCTTCCTCGCCCTCTTAAATGCCTCTTCGAAGTTTAGGAAATACCAAAGTTTATCCTTGTTCCTTAAAGCTCCTTATAATCTGCTTATCAAGAAATTCTTCCAAATTGGCCTGTTCTGCTGAAAATCTTTCTATAGTCACCTGCAACTTTTACCTTTTATGGTTGGCTTGTTTAGATCCATAATTATACTGCTAACTTGGGAACGAAGTACGCTCTTGTATGGTTAGCTAGGATGATACCCTTACGAATAAATGTTAAAAGTTTGGGCTCTAAACCATTAGGTACATAATATTATCATTAAGTAAGCTCTGGAGTGCCTTAAGAAAAATGGATCGAGATAATCAGTAGCATATTGATGCGACGTCGTTAAAGAACATTTCCGATCCTGAAGATTTGGAGAGTTTAATTTCGAGCGTCCCTCAAAAAAGAATTTTATTAAAGTGCGCCGGGGCAGTAATGAGGCCTGCCAACAGCATTTCCCATATGCGGTTAGTTTTAAGGATTCCACCTCGATTAAGTCTTCCTGCTCCATCGTTTGTAGTTTGAATATTCTGGCAGAACTTCATAGGTTCTTTTTATATATAAAGACTTCCTAAAATGCTTTCTGTCACCTTTATATCATGCGGACAGAGGCACTGATTGTTAAATGATACGAAAGAAGGTAAGACCTTGCTTCAGCCGTTCAAATGAAGAACGAAGTTCCGCTTCAACAGCAGGTTGCTACAAAAGAAATGAATTAATGTGATATGGTATATTATTACAATAGATTAGTTTACCAACCATTGACATTACCTTGTTCGATCGTGTTGAAGACTATTTACGAATGTAGAATCTTGTATTTTCCTAATTGCATAGGGTTTTAAAAACTTAGTAGTAAGAGTTTTAATCAGTGTCCCAAGTATTGTTTCATTTTTTATTGAAAAATCGGTCGAATTAAATTCAGTACCCTAACCACTTTACAATAACCCACTTTATTATCCGCAGACTCCATTCCAGAACAAAAATAAAGTTTGTTTAATCTCAATTTCGATGCTAAAACTTAATCACGAGGTTTATAACTATGGGTGCAAAAAGCGACATTAATTCCCCCCACATCAGCAGAAAAGTGACATTTCTGGACAAATTGTCCTTAGTCTGTCAAAAAATGAAATTTTAATTTGTAAATTGTTGTACTGTATCAAATTGATTTTGAGAGCAAAATAAATAATTTATAAAACAAGAAGATAAGGTTAAAGTTCAGCCCCATCTCGAAGAACTCCAGATTCATTCCGCGATTTAATTATTCTGTTGGGAGAAAATAATAGGAGGCATTAATTATTAATCCATTTCAAGATTCTGGCTGTTGTTCATACCGTTATCGTTGCATCCTGTAGTTGTTTATTCCAGTTGATTTCCCAAAGATGGCATCCTAACAGAATGTTTCAAACTAAAATTGGTGTTAAAGCCTTTCGAGCTTGACCTCGGTATATTTTGCCATAATTCCTTCAGAAAGCTTTACGTAAATTAAAATTCGGTTTCGTACATATACCGTCTTAAGATATAAAATGGGGTTTTATTCCTTTCGATCCACCTTAAATCACAGTTCGGACCATTATCTACTGGTTGACCAAGGGTTGTGCCCTCAACCAAATATAAGAAAGTTATTGTGAACATCTCTACAAATTGCAATTGATACAACTTGCTTGCCGCCAGAGTCATTGATAAGAAGGTGACATTGAAATGAATTTATATCAAGTTAAGGAATATCCCAGCTTTTCCTTTTTGTTTAAAGGCCCTCTTAAAAACTACAGTAACATCGCTCAAATCTGAGTACTGTTATAATTGTTCCTCCGAAATTAAGAAATGTCCTCAAAGATTTAGCCTGTTAGAAGCCCACTGGCAAAAATTCCTTGGCTAGGTTTTGGAAGAGCTAACATTCTCAAGCGGGGTCTGAAGAACCTCAACAAAGATGAACGTGTTGTTCATCACTCTTGAAGCAACGCTGTCCGTAAACATTTCCAGTTCTAAAGATTTCGTGCCGGCCCACATGTTAAGGTTGTTCGATAAAAGTCAATGGAGTCTCGCTTCATCGGTTGTATTCTTAATATTCTGGATTCCTCCTCCATCACGATTCATTTTATATTCGATGAGAATAGTTATTATTCATTCTGCTCACTCTTTTGAGGTAATTTAGGTTAACTTAGGTACTGTATACCCACAGCTTCAGTAGCAGTTCTGCAATAGAATTTAGTTATCAGAAATTATAATTATTATTTTTACAATAGTTTCTTTAGCCTCACGAACCATAATATCCTTTGGTGGAATTTTACTTGGTGTTCCAAAACGATCAGCCAGCAACTTGAAGGTTTCTTGAGTAAAATTTAATGCCACAAGTTTAAGCACAAGCTACATTTACCGCTTAATCCTCTCCAAAACAAAAAAAATTGCTTGCTAAATCTCAATTTACGTGCTAAACTTTCAATCTTCAAAGCTCTGTAATTAGGTGCTTATGCACAATATTCACGAATATTTAGGAAAAGAGACATTTCTGGACGATTGTCCTTAGTCTGTCAAAAATTGTATTTATTTGTATAATGTTGAATTAAATCAAATTGATTTTATATTAGTAATACAAATTAGTCATCACTCATCACCAACACACACACGAAAACATATACAGACACACACTCTTATTCCTCTGAACATCCTATAAATTAAATAATTTGCTGAAAAATTAATTTTGGTAATTAGCATTAAAGAATAAAGATACATTTTACCATGGCTTCCTATTGTTGAACCTCAACCAGAAGTTTTCACTCCAGTAGTTATCAATATCACTAACTTCAAAAACAAACCGAAACTTTAAACAAAACTACAAAACTTATTCATTCACTTAGAAATTTAGGAACTGATTCAAAACACTAAAATTAAAACTTGACATTCACGTATATATAATTACGGGACCGTAGCATTAAACCTGTAATTAAAAATACGACAAATTTTATAATTATACCCAACTACTCATAAGTCATATACAATCTTAAAAAATACTTACTTTACAAAACAATGTAACGTTCCAATTAGCAATATTACTAAGAAGCTGCAGGTCTTCAAAAACTAATGCAGGCAGAGATACTGTCTCTTTGATTTCGATTCCAGATTTGTAGTTACCTCCGCTGTACTTTTTTCTGTTCTCCAACCTAAAGGATTTTATTTAAAAAAAAAAAATTCCATATACAACTCACTATTCTCTCCACTAACTAGTGATGTAGCAATGTAGAAAGAAACTGGATGAAATGATAGTATGTTGATGGTTGAAAATTTAAACCTATTTTAAAAAATTTAACACAATGGCTTATTTAAATAAATTTAATGAACTTACTCGTACAAACATTATGAATCGAATAGATATTGATGAATTATTATTATAGATGACGTTGTGTTTGTTACTCATACAGCTAGTAGTCCCCATTTGACACACAAAAAATTACAAATCTCCATAATTTTATATTTGTATTTAAAACATTGAGTCCGGTATTGTTATGGAAATGATTTGGGATTGAAAGGTGCGAATATTGTTAACAATTAAAGAAAAAAAAAGGTTCAGTAAAACTGTTTAGGTTCAGTCAGATTAAAACACAGTGCAGGTACCCGAAAAAGTCTTTACAGTCGACTTAGTTTTTTTTTGTCCCAGTTTGTAGTTTAATATTATAATAACTAACTAAACGAATAAAACTAATGAGGTGTTTCTTTTTTAAGTTATAGATTGTAGATAAATAAAAAATGCATAAGGGAGAATTGGAATAGTTAGTGTTAAAGCAATGCTCTGTAAAGTGCAATAATATAAAATCATAAATAATGTTTTCAAAACCTTAAGAATATGTGCAAGACTAATTTTTGTTAAGTTTTTTGCTACGACAATACGTAAAAATTTTAAAGGTCAATACTAGGTCCTTATGGTAGAAGAATTAATAAACCAGGCGATTTTTATTTTACCTATTCAGAAAGTAAATTACCTTATGTGAGGGTTACTTCCTAATGAGTTTGAGAGACTCTCCAAAAAAGTCGATTTCCAAAACAACCAATGTTGAGAATGAAGTACGAAGTAGTTGGCTGTAATTATAGAGCTTAGCATAAAATTTAAAGCGACCCAGATATAATTTCCATTTTCCAATTACCATCCACTTTGTTCTGTTCCAAAGCGTCTATGCTGTCAATTAGCACGAGGAACTGAATACCAACAGATGTTGTGATATCTACTCGTAAGAGCGTCGCGACATGGTAGAAGGTTTATCAATTTCGATATTTTACAGATAATGGTGACATACATTCAGCAAACTTAACGTGGTTTGGTGAGTTTAACTCAACTTCTGGAAGAAGTCGCGTTAGCCAAAAGGAAAAAAGATCTGAAGGCCGATTGATCTGAAGGCCGATAAACAATCCGTTACCTTCTCAGATCTTACTACGCACAGCACACCCTTACGGGCCGCAGGAACACTATACGAAGACCCTGGCGCTTCACGATATTTCAGCCAATACAGTGGTTTACATGCTAGAGAATTAATCTTGTTCTAGGCCGATAAAGCTATTCGGCAAGTTCGAGATACCAGCAGAAAGCAGCCAGCAGGTGTTTTTTATTCAATGGATTAATCTTGTTCCTAGCTGATACAACTATAAGGTTCCGAAACCAACAGAGAGCCTTCGGCGGAATTCATTCCAGGAAGTCCTGCAATTGAAACGGTAGAAAGTAGCGGTGGTAAGGCAAGCAAACCAGATCGACTACAAGAAATCGTATCGCGTGCTTACCATCCATCCAACCACCGATCAAACCATATTCAACCGACGAAACACGCAATGAATCAACACCCTCAGGTCGTTGATTAGCTGCGAAAGAAGAAAACATTAACAAACGAATCAAGCCGACAAGCCTGTTCATACCAGCCCAGCACCAAGCAACCCGGTGAATGTACGAGAACATTTTTGTTTACTGTTAAGAAGGATCAGGTAAGCGACTATAGTTATTATAAATGTTTACCATTTTTCGTTGTCCGTATCATTAAATAAGTTATCATCAAAAAACCACCAAACCATCCAAACTTCTGTGTTTCATTCATCCATATTGCGTTAAATGTTGTCAAATTATTATTTTCTTGATTTCTTTCCCTCGTCGTTGATTAATCGTGGATAGACGTTTTATTCACAATTGTTGTCGTCCGTGTTCGCCTTTGATAGTAATTTAAAGGTAGACAAATACCGAACACAGTTCAATATCTAACAATATCTAATAAGTATTCTCCTAACTGTTTATTAGCCAAATTTTTATTATGTGCTTATCCGAATAATTACACTGATTGGAAAACACCGATATCTCAAACGCCTTCCACCCGTGTAATCGGTAGCCCCATTAAACATGAGACTAGTTCCGCTAAATACACAGGACCGCGCGTACTTTACTAGGGAACAGTAAAATGCCATCATCTGCTTAGTGCACTTAACGATCACATCATAAACGATCTGACATAAACGGTGAATTTGTCAAAATAATTTGGCTCAAACGCATTCCGATTTGCGCACAGGAAATTTGGCGCCCACAATACGGACTGACTGCCAGCAACGAAATTAGAAGAACTGGCAGATCGAGTGCTCGAGGCTATGTCGCAAACAGACTCTGTAAATTAGCGAAATTATTCGGCGCCTCGATGAAATGGCAGCTCAACAATCGGGCTCGAAATCAATCAAGCAACAAGGACGCTTCACCTAATCGAAAAGCTACACCTGCAAGTGATAATCTACTGCGGTTGTGTTTTTTCCACCATAGGTTCAAAGAGGAAGCCCTTAATTGCAAGCCCAACTGCCCGAATTGGGCAGAATTCAAAGCAACAAATTAGTTTGACCAACGCAAACGGAGACATGCAACGATGGTACCATGAGCTGTCGCCACAAAATATATGATAAGTCATCAAATACTACATACCTTATTGACACTAACGCCCACTTATCGGTTCTGTCGGTAGCAATGGGTAATCAATGAAATCACAATCCTGATTTCTCCGAACGTTCAGGCGAACGTTGGATCTTGGCCTCCGATTTCTTGAAACATTTGGGTCTTCTAGTTGACATACAAAGCGATCGAAAAGCGTCGTTATTTTCTTTAGTATCTAAAACTCTGGACGAATCACCCACGGTTCGAGTGCTAGATTCGACGGTGATTGATGCTCGAGTTTTACCGTTGCTAACAAAATGCAAAGGACCTATGAGACATAGGCAACTGGGCCGGCAAAGCATCAGGTAACATCATATAATTACACACGGTCCATCAGTGTTCGCCAAACCGAGAAGGTTGAGCTCAGAAAAACTGGAGATCGACCGAAAAGAATTTCAGTACATGGTCGACCAAGGTATTTATAGGCGCCCCGATAGTCCATGGGAAGTCCGTTGCTTCTATTACAGAAAAAGAGCGGTGACTGGCAACCTTGCGGGTACTATCGGGTGCTTAACAAATCCAGGATTTCACGCACCAGCTGGAAGGAACCTCAATTTTCTCGACCATAGACTTTGTCCGCGCTTATCACCAAATCCCAATCGAGAAGTTCGATGTTATGAAAACGGTAATCTCCACGCAGTTTGGCTTATATGCTTTTACAACTTTTCTTCGTTTATCTATACGATGTGCATTCAAAACAATGGGTGAGCAGTTAAAACTGAAGCCATTTCGCAAAGAAGCAAATCAATTTTCAAGGGCATGGGAACACTTCGGAGCAGAAAAGCCATTTAACCTGATCAAAAAGCGGCTGAGCGAGGCAACACTGTTAGTCCATCCACCATCGTCAGCAAGATTGCCATTGATGGTGAACGCGTCCGTTACGGCGATTGGACCGGTAATTCAACAGTGGGGGGAAATCTCTTCAGTTTTTTTGGTTAAACTGGTACTGCGTTGGTAATTCTAGCAGATTTGGTACTATTTACCTTGTTTGGTTGAAAACACTGCGGAGTGTCGGGGTTGAAATTGGATCGGTGAGGGGGATTTTACCATTATTGTCCACCCAAGGACCAATATTTTCGCTTGATGCACCTCCGGTAATGAGACGTCTGAATTTTCTTGGTAACACGATTTTAAACTAAAGATCGAAAACTTTTTCTCTTGCCATTAATACTCACGAAACGGTTTTGTCCTTAAAAACGTGACTGCAAGAATTTAATTTCGCCTCACAAACACTTTATCCTAACAATGTCTTGAGGCTGGTTTTAGTGAAATTTCGTTAAAATGATATTTTAGTGTTTTCAAAAATTCAGTTTGAGGCATCTCGGCTTTGGTTGAATCTAGGAATTGACCAGAAATGTGCATCGAACTACCGTAAACTAGTTCTGCTAATGTAGCTTGGAGGCCATCGTGGAAGGCTGTTTGTAGATCTAGTAAAATTGGTGGTGGTATGATTGTCCAATCCGGCCAATCGTAGCTTATTATGACCGCTTTTAAAGTACGATGCCTTCTTTTGATCATCCCTGTAAGCTGACAATTCTGAAAAAAGCTGTGATTCGAACTTTGATCTCTGGTCTGCCATGATGAATTCTGCACGACCTGTCTGTCAACGTTAGCAATGGACCAACATTATGTAGGTGCATTTCTGAAAAACGGCTGACCATGTTGTTATAGATACCCGTAGGTGATTTGCTGGATTTGCTGTATCTAGAGACTTTCAACATTTTACAACTAATGTTTCTTGCATCCTTGCTCTTCGAAGGCCAAATAAGGTTGTCAGTTAATAATTTCACCGTAGCTTTGATTCCGGGATGCGCCACATTGTGCAATGATGTTAAAAAGGTTTTAGTGCATCCGACATGGCATCATAATTGCTGTTTTCTGCGATTGCAATTTCGTTCACTCTGCAGAGAGTCTCTACTACTACGTTGTTTGCATCTGACACGTGTTGAATGTCTAAGTGTATGAATTAACCAGGCGAAGCTTTTTCAGGATTTTGTCTGAACGCGATTGTAAGCGCTTTATGGTCCGTATATAATATGAAATTTCGACTCTCCAAAATGTGACGAAAATATTTAACGCTTAAATACGCAGCAATTAATTCTCCAAGATTGATCAGTCCACTGTTGAACCACTGCTCCGAATGGCAATTTTGACACGTTAACCATTATTGATTATCTGTGACAGTTTTTAAGTACTATTTGATCTTGGGCTACATTTGATATAAATCTCCTATAAAAGTTGATTGCCCCCACCGCTGTACGTCGTTTGGCCTGTCTGTCTATCCATACGATGCCCTGCACTCGCTCGGCTGATGGTAGTATACCATGTCCCAAAAAATTATTTTCTAGTTTGGCAAAAACACATTTGTCAATATTGACGACCCGACCATGTTCGGACAATTTCCGGAAAACTGTTTCTTTATGTGTTAAACGTTTTTCATATGTCTTCGAGACTATTAGTGTATCGCCTAAATGAACATAGCAAAAGTCTAGACCAGTGATAGGCGCGTTCCAGGTCTAGTTTGGAAAATACTCTATACTCTGCTAGTTGGAATACGAAATCTTGTAGGTGAGCTACAGGATAATGGTCGGGAATGGTTACGTTATTCAGTGACGTGTAATCGCCATATGGACACCAATCACCGTTCTTTTCACCTAAATGCAGGGGCCTAGACTATGCGACATATCTCCTGTGACATCATTTCCTCAAAGTGTGTTTTAGCAGTTTGTAACTTGTCCAAGGCTAGCCTGCATGTTTTGCATGCTATCGGAGGTCTGCGAGTTTCTAAGTTGTGCGTCACACTATTTTTAACCTTGTCCAAATCTAAATTTTCGCTTATTATTCCGTCGAATTTGTTAATTATTTGGACTATATGTGCGGTTGTAAAAAAGTTTTGTCAATATGAGACAATGAAGGTTCCGGATTTGTGGATAACGATCCTATTGTGAATAGTGTGGTCATCGGGTCGATGATACGTTGTCGCTGTATGTCAACCATGATGCCCGTTCTTTTTAAAAAATCGGCTCCCATTATTGGCGTGGAAATGTGCGGCGATGATGAATTTCTATATGTAGTTTCGTCTTAATCCAAGGTTTACAGTATAAGTGTTTTCAAGCCAAAAGCTCGAATTCGAGTCCCGCTAGCTGCAAATAAATTCTGGCACAATGTTTAAATTTTTGTTGGAGTTCGGACAACGAAACCGCTCCTGTGTCTATTAGAAATTTGCCTTTGGTATTTATTTCAGTAATTAATAAGCGACTTGATTTTGTTTCATCATCGCACGTCGGCTATGTGTTTATGATGAATTTAGTTTTTTGAATTACCATTATTAGCGTTTTTGATGAATTCATCGTATCGTTTACATGATGATACACATTTTAATGGTCTCCAAATTTCCGATGATAGAAAAAACAATGATAATCCTCTGAATTATTTGATCGGGATGTGGACCTTGCGTGACGGCGATCAGAAGATTGGTTACATCCTCAACTACTTTGTTGTGAGTTCATCAACGCTGATATTTTCGCCGTTATGTGTTTCTCGAAATTCCTGAATCTACATCGAGACTATCACTTTTTGGTGGTGGTGATTGCACTTTATGCAATGAGATGAGGAACGGTGTTTATCTGCAGTTGAGACATGGTTTCTACCACGTTTTCTGCGTGCTCCGCCATAACTTATAATGACACATAACCTTCGAAAGGGGTTAAAACCATTTGAACTTGAATTGGTAATCTTTTCATCTATAATTGACGTTTGGACTCGTCGTAAAAATTAGTCCCGGCGTTAAGTCGGAATCTGGCTAATAATTACGATGGCTTGGAGCAATTTTGCCTTTTTGGATTCGCTGAGGACATTTGTTACTTTCGCTTAAATTGCCCTGCGTAGGTATCCTGTAACCGCGCGTCAAGAGCCCCTCAATGTGTGCGAATACTTGGTAGTTTCGTGGTTAATATTAGCAACATTAAATTGCTGCTAAAGAATCTTAAACCATACCGCAGTTTTTTGTTGGCATAACGGTTGTGGTGGTTTGAAACCAACATGTGCGATAAAACGGGGCTATACTGCACCCGTTGAATCGGTCATTGTCGCTGGATTCGCTCTACTTTGTTTTACACCGGAACTGGATGATGCATCAATAACACTTAGAGAAAGGGTTAAAATAACCATAGTATCCGCATCATTTTCAATCGCGGAATTATTTAAAGCGACTAGAGAAGCATTTGACGTAGGTACCTACAGTTTTAGTATTTAGGGTTTTAGGATCCAGATCAGATCATGTCTCATGAAACGACACCAAAACGCGTAGAACAAACAGCAAATTTCAATGTTCTGCCTCGTATGTATTGTTTGTCGCTTTACAAAATTTGTTCAACTACATTTTAATAGAGTAATTTTTAGATCACCATTTGTTATCCAAAATCAATATAAAATATAGTTGTTCACATATAAATTTTGATCTGATCCGGATTACTATGCGCCAAGAAATGCGGCTTATATTGCTTCTTGGATGCTTTTCTGTAGCCTAAGGATTTATAATATGTTTTTCTCTTTTGATTCCTTGGTTGGTTAGCTATTTGGTGTAAAAGCCTCAGTTACTTCACTAATTTACGACGGTTTTTCTTTGGTCTGGGCGAATAAGTACACTAGACTTATCTCACTAGTATAAGAAAAACTGGTACTTCTTAGACGTACCCGTCGTCAAAACACAAACATATTAATACACAAACAATATAGGTAATCTGACTTATAATGTACGAATGTGACAACTAAACAAATGAATCTTCCATAGTTCTCTGATTTGATGTATATTTAGCCGCCTTTCTAGACGTTTCATTAACCAAATTTTGTTAATTTTTAGTTGTCTCTTTCAATGTAAACTTTGATCTGGCGCCTATTTAACCATCACACTTAGCAACTTAGTACCTACCACTTTAAAAAATTTTACTAAGCGAAAATCTATTTGCAATAATTGTATTTGCTACGTAATAATCATTTCTGTACAATGAACAATTAGCAAATTTTCAGTAGAATTCAAAGCAAATATACACTTGCACGTTCATGTGTTTTTTCATGACCAACTAGATAAAATTTACTTTGTCCACGACTAACGTATAATACTATATACTCATTATTCGTTTGTTTCTTCAATTATAATGATATTCATTATTCACTGCTAGTTTATCTAGTAGTCCCTTCTTCCATTATTCACAACTACCAAGTAAAAATTTCATTTTAGAAATTTTATCTAGTAGTCTCTTGCCATTTTCATTATTATTAAATTGAGACGTCAAATGTTGACGGAAATTATTTTAGGTTTATTTAAAGGATTTGATAATGAAATACAATTTTTTATCGGTCGAGGACAAAGTGTCGTATTCTACTCGCATATAAAGGCTGTTATTCACTCAGAACTTCATCTTCGTGAATAACAGCTATTATTATAATTATGCTTGTTGAATAATATACTATTATTCTACTCACAATAAAAACAAAGTGTTCTTCATTCGCTCTTACAAAAAAATTTAAATTGCTTGTCATTTTCCCTATGAATATTTTTCTAAGGTAGCGTGATACCGCAAAATTTAAAATTTGCTTTTGACGAACACTGAAGTAAAAAATGAATTCTTTTAGATAATTAATTAATTATTTAGAGATCATCAAAACTCAATATTCTCATTGTTTTATCAAGCATTAGTGTTAAAAACGTATTATGTTGCCAACAGCAGTTTCCTTAACTCAAAAAAATGGAAAAAAAATTTTTTGTTGTTGCTGTCAAAATAAGTAAGTGAAATCATTTCGAATGATTTTACTTACTTATTTAAGATGGCGTCGAATAAGTAAATAAGTATGAAATAAGTATCGGTCGAAAACAGCCTTAATAGTCAATAAAATACTGTGAAACTTACACGTGGATAGGATTATTAAAACAAAATTGCATCTGAACATGAATAAACGTTTTCAAAAACTACTTGAGTACCATCAGCAAACCATAAATCATCTCTCCTATTTTCTCGAAATGTCGTACTAGCAATATTATGCATTGTTGTACATTAAAGTACAACTTTTGCTGTAGTTCTGGGATTTCGCCTTAAATATTTTAAACACGCGAACTTTTTCTTCAGAATTCGAAAACTGTCTTCAACAAGACGACGAGTTTTTTGTGTGCATTATTAAACTTTTGGACAGCGGAATCAACCAATTTTTGAATGGATATATATATAACATGGAAAAATGGGTGGGATTATGACAAAAATTTACACCATACCACGTTAACCTTACTGGATGCAAATCCTATCAAAAGACAACATTGGAAAATAGACGAGAGCAAATCGATACACTATCTATGCTGGAATCAATTGAAATAATGGCACCGAGTAGAAATTTAAGAATTCGGGGGATCCTTCATTTATATAAACACCAAACAAACTATGGAGACAATTCACCAGTAAACATGATGTCCAAGAGTTTTAATAAAATTAAGCATCTCTTCGACTTTTACTAAAGCAAAAATAGATTTAAACGTAGGTTGAAGCAACATTATGCTCCGACCTGAAAGTATTTTTATTTTAATTATAATTGTTTTTTAAATGTTGTTTGTCTAATTTGAAATATTATTTTTATTTTATGAACTATGTCAAGTCAAATTTGTAGACTACAAATAAACAAAGCGACAATCATATTTTACCGATGATCATGAGCGGGGTTTTCAATATAGATTTGGCCACTCCGGAAGCTGTGACTTCCACCTTTTGCACATGCACTCTAGAGTCTAGGGTATAAGTGTCCATCTTTTGGTATGAGCCAGAGACAACTCTGACGAGTAAATTTCAAATATGTGTTTTAAAGATAAGCCATATACCGTGAGAATATTAGTTTAACTCACTTTTCCGATTTTTCCGTGTTTCACACTGCAGTCGTTTCAAAATAAAATAAAAACGTAAAAGAATATCAAAACAGTACAACAACAAAGAAAAGGTTACAACAACAATTCTATTGGAAAAGGATTTTTCTAAACCTTTTCAGTTTTCGATAAGGTTGAATATTTGTAGGGTTACTGTCAGTAGAGAGAAGGGGCACTACAAACGCTTTGGTATGTGTCTGCAAGGTTAACGAAGCTGTTTGTATTATTATTAATTTTCTTCATTCGATTAGCATTTATTCTTTGTCGTAACCTAATTTAGTTTTTATATCATCCATTAATCATTTGGTAGTCGAATCACTTAGTAATCATTTAGTTAATATTGAAAAGCAGGGGTTTGTGGTGGCAGCCCCATCCCCTAAGGCATTACGTCGAATTAAATTAATCTAAACAAAACGTTGCATTTACAACAGTATATTTGTTTCATCTTGTATTCATCCTTTCGAAAGTATCATTCTGAAAAATGAATTTCCAGATTGAATGTATTTACAAGTTTATAACTTAAGAAATTTTATACTTGTTGACTTAATAGGATAAAAAATTATAGAAAGAATCGTATTATTACTGAAAAATAACCTTTCTTTATTTTATAAATAATTTATTTTTCGAAGAGACTTAATTTTACGTAATAAATTAGCAATTTTAAAATCTAGATATTCATTTCATGTGAAATTCAATTCTGAGAAAAAATTTTTACATCAAAATAGTCGTGAATATGGTTAGTTTGTACCAATTATCGTTAATATCGGACTAGGTCTGATATTCAGGCAGCACTTCCAACAAGGTAGCTGATTTTTTGAATCTTATCGATTAATTCCGAACTAAAGCTTTCCACAAAATAAAACCAATTGAAAAAAACAAACAAACAATTACTTAGACTACAGAAGCACAAAAACCACGGAATCTTTTCGACGCATTTTCTAGTGAATCATAATCGGTATACTACCGTGCTAAACTTAAATGCGGTATCTACGGATGGCATCAAATCAAGAAATTAAACCTTGAGGTTTTCTTGATAACGCTAGGTAAAATTAAAGATAAGTTATTTAAAGAAGCTGATGCTGATACTAAAACAACCAAACATTTCCGCTTTTTCTATATACCGCATTTGATTAAACCACTATTTATACATATGTGTAAGCAATTTTATCAACTTAATAAAAAGTTAAAAACCGTACTTCCTAAATTCTGAAAATTATAGTACAGTAATTAGTTCTTTGAATTGTTTAAAACAGTAACCTATAATCCTATAAAAAATAATAAAGAATTTGAATTTGCCCACCACATTAACATAATTTTCGGAATTTGTGTCGGGGTTCAAATACGTGTAGCCAATATACTCGTACGTTAGCCGTTACAATTTGAAATTATCGAAAAATTCTGCAACCTAACAAGCGACGTCATGTTAAAAAAATCAAAAAATCATTCAGATCGAAATTAGCAGAAGAGACGGATGAGAAAAAAACGTGCTGTAAAAATTTTTTGGAGATTAAAATAAAATAAAAATAATTAAAACAAATATTGTTTTAATCCCAAATACGTATAAATTAAAAAATAAAAATATTTTGCATATTTTTGAAATACATAAGTATTTGTACTCGATCTAATTTATCAAACAAATTTAAAGGAAAATTCACATTTCAAAGCTCTTTAATTATTCTTATTTATAAAAATGTATATTACCAAAGCACATTTCCGAAATTCGTAAATTTTCAGATCAAAGAACATAAAATTACTTTGCAAACAGTTTAACAAATTCATAGGCAGAGAGTGTCGTTTTTAATTATTATAAAAATTATCCAAAAATGATTGATTACTTATTAATAATAATTGTTATTCATAAATTCGAATTCAATAATAAAATTATTTAAATAAAAACATCACTTAATTAACCTTATACCGTACATTGTATGCAAAATTATTTATTTATATGACAAACTTAAATCCAACTTAGCTCGATAATAAATAAAATTAACAAAAAACATAAAGACGATTAATTACCAAAATACTTTACTTTTAAGTTTAGTTCTAATAAAAAATTGCAAGTTTCAGCAACTGGAAACAGTTGAATTTTTGATAAAGGAAATTAACAAATAAATACAAAGTCCATTGTACAAATTACAAATATCTGATTGATATTCTACGAATATAAATGTACAAATATGTAAAATAAAAGTCGATTAAATGTAAATCTCCTATTTGTCTGTTCTTCTATTCTTCGATTATTTCTAAGAAAACTCGACTAAGAAAACAGAATAGAAGAAAACACAAATAGAGAATTAACATTGAATCGGACCCAACCATAAAAAATTAATTCTATGCTTAAAAATAAACAGTATTACCTGAGCATGCTAAGGAACAAAAACAAATTATTTACATACTTAATTTTAGGAAGGTCAAAATAATTATTTATATAGTACGAGTACATACCGGTGTAAAGAAAAAACTAAAATAAGTTAAGAAAAATAAGATGGACATGAAGAAATTGTCCATTATTTATTAGATGTATAAAATATCACAAACGTCCCATATGATTTGTGACTGTCGTTCTTTTGGTACACTATTTTATGCTTAAGCTCTTTCACAATGAAGTAATTATACGATAATAAAACTGCTTGGTATCCAAAATTAAAATCACCCGCTAAAAACCAAAATATTCGCAGAATGTACCCTGGAAATCAAATCTGTTAGTAAAGTGATATACAGGTTACAGCGGTTGGGTAAATGTCAAACCTAGGATTTTTATATTATATTCGTTTGTCCAAGAATTTGTATCCACAGAAACTTAAATTTGGCCGCCATAATAAAAGTTATACAAAGACTATTTTTTACAAAAAAAAAAAATATAAAATAAAAATAAATTAAAATTAATTAGACTAGCTGACTTGAAAGTCAAAGCCAACGCTTTGATTAAAATAATAATACTGATGCCATCACTTAAGCCTGAATTCCATTGCGAATAAAAGTTTGTCAGTCAAAATAAAGGGAGATAAAAATATAAAATCGGTTGTTGTGTGAAAGAAACACAAAACGAAGTCAGTCAAGATTTTAATAACATCAAACGTGTGTTTGTGTTAGTGGATCGCCATAATTATGGTCAAAAATTATCAAAATCGAGGTCATTTTATGGTTATCCAACTAATTTACGCACACAAATTTTGTGTACGAACGCAAATTTTTTTCCGCACACTAAGTTAATTAAAAGTTTGTTATTTTTATGATAAGTGTCATAATTTTTTTTGGGAGTTGCTTCTAAAATAGCTGTGATAGTAGAAAAATATAAAGTTGGTGTACAGTTAAATTGTGATAAATTGGGATCAATTGTGATAATATCGCTAAATACTATTATTGGCAATTTAATAAAGTAATCGTTTTTTTTTTTAAATAATTTATTGGTGGTAAAAAAGCCAAATTAAAACTCGAAGTGATAACCAAAAATTTATTTTTTTTATTTTTTTTTTTGCTGTCGCTGTCAAAATTTATCAAAATATTTGTGCTATAAAAAAAATAAAAAAAAACATGTTTTATCTTTGTCACTCTAATGGTTTTTATTTTTTTTGTCTTCTTTCGACTTGAAGTCAGTTCAGTCAATTATTCACAGTGGAATTCAAGCTTTATGTGTTTAATAAAAAAAGAAAACATTATTCGGTTCAGTCCATGCAATCGCTGATTGAGCCATTCGTTTTTTATAGTTGCAAAACCATACAATTTTCAATTATTTACATTTAACTCTTATTAAAATTACAAAGCTTAGACATTTCATTAGCACAATGCCAAAAGGACCACTATTGTAATTTGCTATAAAACACTAATTCAAAGCTAAAAACACCAGTCATCAAAAATACTTAAATGTGGTAAATCTCAAAAAAAGGTAGGACTAGATCTAGTTAGCAAATAAAATAAAACTCATGAATTTATTACCCTCGGGTTGATTTATTAGTCACGTATTGAGTTCATTACTCATTGGGTGCAATCGGTAGACCTTATCGCTGGCAAAAGCACCTTTTCTATATTTTTTTAGCGCTTTGGGTAATTCTGAACCTCAATATCACTTATTTTAACAGTTAAGTTTTAATTTTTATTTGTGACACACAAAAATATTTAAACTGAAAGGAAAATTAAATTTAAAATATATTGCAATCCATAAAAATTAAGTTGAAATTAAAAGTCAATTTTGTTTACGATACAATTATTTCTTATCTCCGATTTTTTCAAATAGCTTAAAAAATCACTAATCACTTCTAATCCAAGCTTGCGTTCGGTGAAGAAAGCACCGCCATCGGTTATATCGCTGGGCAGTGCTGAGGGCTACCGAATGCGCCCATTGATTGATACCACGTCAACACAATAAAACCTTTATTATTAAATATTTTTTTTAATTTCGCAATTTATTTAGATTCTCAGAATCTAAAAACATCAAAGTTATAACATAAGCGTGTTTCTAATTACAAAATCGCATTAAAATTTTTTAACTTTACAATTTTTTTTATAACCCTTGTGTTACCCGGTTACCCGGGTAACTTTTCGAACTTTAACCTAATGCAACTTCATTTGATCTTTGGCTGGACCATCAATTTTACTGACATCCTTGAATAGGTTTTTCTCGGCCTATTCTATAGGATGTCACTAAAACTAGTCTAGCATAAGAACAAACGAAGTAACATTGGGTTAAAGTTCGAAAAGTTTCCCTAGTATAAACACAAGAGTTAAGTTACTTACAACCAAGCTAAATTAACAAAATGCATGAGTTACATATTTTAAAGTCAAAATAATTGGAATCGTGGCGAGCGCTTATTGTAGCATCTTGATATAGCTGCACAATAACTAACTTTTCCTGTTAGTTAAATAAACGAAAGCGAAACGAAAGTAACCAATGAATTAAATTTTGGAAAAATATACGTATGTATAAGTACACCCAGATTAATTATGTAGAAGAAAAAGATTGAAAGGGATTAGCTCTCAATACGCAAAAGTATTATGTGAAATCCTTCATATATAAGTGTTGAGAAATCAATGCAGATAGACGGCCGCTGTTCACTCAGAATTTAAATTGCGTTAAATTTTTGGTTTAAAAAGTCAATAGGTTATTCTTTGGAGGACGAACCTTGCAGACATTAATTGTTTAATTAAAAATTGAAAGTTATAATTTATTTGTTGACAAAGAAAAACACAAACGACTAAATTTCAGTACAGCCAAGTCTCGATGAGCTTGAGCTAAGTACAGTTCTGTTAAGTTAATCATCTAAACCTGCCCCGTACGCTCTAAAATGCAGTACACCATTACTCATAAACAGGCAATCTTGCTGAAGATTACATATTTAGACTTTTGTTAATGGTCACGGCAAACCCGGTGAACAAAGCAAATTGTCATCGCTGTTTACGACTTTTGTAGTTTTGGTTTCCTATACTCCCCGCATAACCAAACTCAGCAACAGCATGAGCAATACTAATTACTAAACATACATAGCACAGATTAAACAATTTCAAAATAATTTTTTTATTATTGTATGTACCAATGTATAAGTGTCATTTTCGCAGCTCGCTAAGATTTATAACATTTAATACTTAAGGTATGCGTGTAATTCTGTTTGTTTTTAATGTATTTCCATTTCATTTTTTTAATAGCTTACACTACACATGCATTGCATAACATTCTTGCCTTTCCAATTTAATCCGATGGAAATTGTAATTCGTATTATATCAGAACCATCTTGATGTGACTAGAGCCGGCATGTGAAAAATGAATTTAAAATAAGGGACATGGAAACACTAAAAAATTATTTATTTTCATAGAGTTTGTATGAAAAAACACGATTTCGATTGACGATAAAACATGAATAAAAAGTTAAACCCAGTTAAATAATTTTTTCTGAAATCGCTAAAAAAAACAACTCAATGTCCTATTCATTTAAAACAAAGGTTCTCAAATTTCCCTATTTTCCAGCAATAATCAAAAGAAAATAAGGGAAATTAAATTAAAAAACATTCTATAACAATAACAATATGTATTAAAAAAAGGAAATTTAATTTAACGATGTCATGATTTATCCATATTTAAAACCAATGGTAAGAAAAAAGACAACACGTATCCGCTCAACAATCGAAATTAAAATAAATCAAAAAGAGCCAAACAGAAAAAATTAAATCAATACAATGAGCGTGAAGAAAACAAAAAATCAAAACAATCTAGCATGCTTCGCAAATTCAAAATAACAATGGAAAGTAATTTAAATTCAAATTTGAAAGGAGGCAATGAAAGAGATGATTATTGTATTGTTTATAAACACCGAGTTATGACGTATATTACAAAAACAGCAACATTTTAAAGTTCATAGTTTGATAGTAAAGAAAAAATTGTATGTACGTTATTTTAAGCTTAGTAAAAAATACAGTCGATACTGGAGGCTCTTATTTATACAGTAGGCTCTGATTATATAGTGTGCAAGTTCGATTCATTTTGTGTTCGTTTTTCTCGTATGTATATAATTTGCAATTTCGTTCGTACCGGATTTTCCGTTCCTTTTTTTACATGAAATTTTTAACTTACCGCTAAAGATGCTTTCACATCAAAAAAATTATATATTCTTATTTTATTTTTTGTTGTTTCTCAGAGTTCAAGACATTAAGTGTCATTCTATTGATACATGTACCTTAGAGCTTGTAGTCAAAATAGTGTTAAACCGTCATTTTTACGTGGTATTAATAATTTATCACGTACAATTATGCCTAAAAGTGCGGAATTCCAGTTCATAATCATTTTAATGGATTGACAGGAATTTCGTCGGATAGGAAAGTATCGAAAGTCGTATCGAAAAATAGTATCGAAATTCGTCCGATACTGAGAAAACTCACAATTGATGAAATTCACAAGGCCATGAAAAACAGTGATTTAAAAATTACCGATTATAATATAAAAATTGTATCAATTGGTAATAAAATTTTTGTTTACAACTTAACGGAATACAATAAGTTAAAACATCATTTGCAGAAAACTGAATATTTTTCATACGCTTTGGAAGAAAACAAAACAACAAAATTTGTTCTATATGGATTACATTCAATGGTTGACATTGAAATCACGAAACCGAAGTTTAAATACTGTTCAGCAAATCCTGAAGACTTAGAATCAAAGTGCCCATTTAAAGATGAGTCAGGAAAACATCTATGTACAATACAAATTGTAAAGGTAATCATCCAGCAAATTCTCCAACATGCCCTCAACGCAATGAATTCTTAAATATATAAAAAACATTTAAATCAAAAAAAATTGTATCCAACAAAAAACTATACCAACTTAAATATATCTAACCATAAGTTTCCGTGTCTTACTCAGGACATCACCTTAATGATACTCTAATCAAACCGACTTATTCCAGTATTGCTCAGACTAATTTGAATTTTAGTAACTTAAGTGCCGCAAAACCTGTTGTAGCCAATAATGATGATCTATTTTCTGCGTCGGAACTTTTAGATATCTTTCCCGAGATTGTCCTGAATCTAAAAATCTTTCAAATTGCTCTCAAATATGGATGGCATCACCCCTAAATAAACTAACGATCGGTACTTGGAATGCTCGAAGCGTTAAAGATAAGATAAATTAATTCTAATCATCTGCCCGTACATTGTGAACTATATGTACATGGCAGCCATAATAACTTGCTTAATCAAACCTTCAATTACCGTTCGACAAACTGGCAATTTTATACAAAACAGTAGTTGAAGGCGAGTTAATGCAAGCATCCCTATCATCATACCATATATTATAAATTCCACGTCTGAAATAGATGAAACAATTAGTCAATTTACCAATATAGTTAGTTTGGCTAGAGACCTTTGTACACCCTTATGGAAGTTAAATAATTAATACGCAGTCGAAATAGACACAGACTGGCAACGTACCAGGACAACATTTCTAAAAGAAATTGTTAATATTTGGAATGAATTAATAAAAAAATAAAATTCTTGTTCTAGTAAATACTCGCTGGCAATCAAAACTGGAAAATCTGGCAAAAGGAACAAAATCTTATTGGGAAACAATTAAATCATCAAAGTTTAAAACTAGTACTATTCCACTTCTAAAAAATCCGATAGTGATCAAAATAACCCAGCTTGCTTATTCCTAAACTCTGAAAAATCAGAAGAACTTACCGATCACTTTTCAACAAACAGTTCCAGCAGCTTAAATACATTTTCAATTATGGAAAGTGGTGAGTATATCGATTTAGTTGACTTGGCCAGCAATAATTAGGAAGGCATAGCTAAATATCTGAAAGGTATCTGGTTAGGTTAGGTTAGGTTAGAGTGGCTGCCAAAACGCACACTTAGACCGATGACGGTCCGTTGTGATACCAAGGGATCCTACTCCCCTTACACCTTCATTGGAACCATTTTGAGCTACTTATGTAGCGTAATATATCTCGCACATAGCAGTTCTCGAGATCCATAAGGCCGTCCAAACTATACTTTCCCAGATGTTTATGCCTCCTGTAAGCTAGCGCCAGGCATGAGCAGAGGAAGTAGCTCAGAGTTTCTTCCTCCTCCTCATCCATACAGCTTTTACAGAAGTCATTTGCCATTGAACCTAGCCTCCTCGCATGCTCCCCAATGAGTCAGTGTCCTGTGATCACCCCACGACTATACTTAAGTCAGGTCTACGTAGGGATAGTAGTGTTTTGGAGCGCTTCAAGTCCAGTTTCGGCCAGACTTGCCGCGCTACATAACATGTTATGGTGTTAGTTAGTTCACCTCTTCTGTGCCGAGGCTATCGCCTCATTTCTAAGCGCCCTATAAAACGCTGCTATGGGCCTCCCCAGATTTGCCCTTTCCGGTTTCAATTGGAGAGTTTTGTACCTTACCTTGCCAGTTCGTCCGCCCTGCAGTTCCCCAGTACGTCCGAGTGACCTGGGACCCAGACTATCTGGATATTGACATGCTCACTCATCTCGTTAAGAGATGAGCGGAACTTCAATGCCACCACGGACGTCAGAGAAACTGATTCCAGCGACTTGATTGCCGCCTGACTGTCCACATATATTGTTATATCCCTTGTAGATATGACAATATGCTTCAACCAAGTCAGCGCTTCCTCAATCGCTACCACCTCCGCCTGGTACATACTGCAGTGATCAGGAATACGAACGGATATATTCACATTTAATTTGTCAAAATAGACTCCTGCTCCGACTTTGCCGTCTAGCTTGGAGCCGTCAGTGTAGAATTGTATACTTCCTTTCTGTTATTGACCTGTTCCCCCAGGATTCCCTTGAGGCGAGAGGAGTCCGGAAACCTTTTTCAAAGCATACAACCGGTATCGTGTAGTCACTATTCTCCACATCTGCCTTTAGCGACCAGCCAATCGTCGAGTGGCCCGTCGGAAGACATTTCCACTCAAACACGGCAGAGAGTTGTGCAGCCGTAGTTGCCACTCTCTGCTTACCAAAGATGTCGACAGGAAGAAGGTAGAATATAGCCTCCAGAGCACATGTAGGGGTTGTCCTCAGTGCCCCGCTTATAAGCAAGCAGGCCGTTCTCTGTACCTTCTCTATCTTATTCTTATAAGTTTTCTTGTTTAATGCTGGCCACCACACGCTCACCCCGTACATCAGAATCGGTCTGACTATAGCGGTGACGAGCCAATGTACCAGCTCTGGTTTTAGTCCATGGTGGACGTCTTTACTCTCTCTAAAATATTGGGCATCCAATTTAGCTCACTGTCCAAGATTATGGCCAGAAATCTTGCCTTATCAGTAAAGGCCAGTGCCGTGCCATTTAAGGTAGGAGGGGCGACTATCGGAATTTTATATTTCTTGGTGAAGAGTACCAGCTCTATTTTGGATGGATTTATACCCAGCCCACATTTGCTGGTCCACTTTGTAATGATTACGAGCGCGTGTTGCATGACTTCCTTAATCGTGCCTAGGTACTTCTCCGAGATCGCGATCGCTACGTCATCTGCATACGCTATTACCCCTATTCCCTCCCTCTCCAGTTCCAAAAGTAATTCATTGATAACTATGTTCCAGAGAAGAGGTGATAGGACACCACCTTGCGGAGTTCCTGTAACTATTCGCCTCCTAATGGTGGATTCCCCCATATCCGCGTTAATAATCCTGCATTCTAGCATCTGATTTATCAACCTCCCTAAAGGGTAGTCCACATCTAAGAAAGACAGTCCTTCCCGAACTGCCTCCCTCCTGACATTGTTAAAGGCGCCCTCTATATCGAGGAAGGCTACCATACAGTACTCTTTCGATTGGATTGATTTCTCAATTGTTCGCTCGGGGGAATGCAGAGCCGTGCCCACAGATCTCCCTTTCCTGTACGCATGCTGTAACGCCCAATTACTGGGTTTTATTTTTGCACGTATGTACACGTCGATCAGTTTTTCCAATGTTTTCAACAGAAAGGATGATAGAGTTATAGGTCTTAGGTCCTTTGGGTAGGCCTGTGAATTCTTCCCCGTTTTCGGGATGAAAATCACCCTAACCTCCGTCCATTTCCTAGGAATATAATTCAGTTTTAGACACCCCCTGAAGATCACCTCCAGCCATGGGAGAATGATCGACGAGTGTTTTTGCAATTCCGCTGGGATGATACCGTCCGAGCCTACCGATTTATAAGGTTTAAAGCCGTTTAGTGCCCATAGAATCCGGTTTTTGCACATGATTTCCTCCGGGCACCCCGACGATAATTTTTCCCTATTCCTACCAAGCTCCGTCGACACACCCACACTACCTGGAAAATGGGTATCCAACAGAAGTGTCAATGATTCCCCACTAGACGCAGACAGCAACAAACCTATCTGAAAACCCTACACTCTTCCAAATATTCTCATAAAAATGTTTCCATCGTTAACCTTTGAAGTACTAGCCAATATTTTTAATAACTGTCTAACTTGAGGATATTTTCCCTCAGCTTGGAAAATTTCCAAAATTATTCCTATCATCAAGCGTGAAAAAGAGCACGTACTTGCCAATAGCTATAGACCTGCTAGTTTCCTCTGCAAGTTAAGTAAAATCTTTAAGTATGTTATAAAAACTCAAATAATGGAGTTTACAGAGGCCACAAAAAATATAAACGAACAGTTTGGTTTTAGAGAACAACATTGGACTGTTCACTAGATCAATACAGTTCTAAAACGTGTTAAACTAGCAAGGGAAAACAAACTGCCTGCTGGATTGGTCCTCTTAGATTTTCAAAAAGCTTTCGACTCTGTTTGGATAGCCGGATTGTTATTCAAATTATACTCATTTAACTTTCCCAGCTATCTAATCAAAATCCTCAAATCTTATTTATCAGAGCGCAAATGTTATATACAAGTGGTCTATTCTAAGTCTTCCCTTGGTCTAGCGCAATTAGGGGAACCACAAGGTTGGGCAATCAGCCCTATATTATTCAACCTATTCATAAAAGACATTCCAAAATCAAATGATTGTCAGTTATTCATCGCATGAATTGTCATTAATAATTTAAACTAATTTAAATTTATACCTGCTATTTCTCGTTGATTACTCTAAAAAATGGAAATTAACGCTAAATATTGAGAAATATAAAACGATCTACTTTACACGGTGTAGAGCATCTCGCAAGATACCACATTCCCCTCTTAAAATAAATAGAGTAAATATAAAATGGGAAAAGTCTATTAAATATTTTTGATTCTTCTTAGACTGGAGAATTACTTTAAAGCTCCACGTTCAAAAAATATGTGATAAATGTAATTTACTGTTTAAAGTGTGCTACCCACTTCTAAATAAAAACAGCAAACCAAATCTGGCAAATAAAGTTGTATTATACAAATGTATGGTACTGAGCGTTATTCTATATGCAGCTCCAATATGGCTGAGTGCAGCTAATAAGCATATTAAAAAGTTGCAAGTGATTCAGAACAAATTTCTTAAAATTATTTTGAAGGTGACTCTATGCGTTATAGAACTTTGAGGTTGCACTCAGTTACCGACGTAAAATTAGTAGCTACCTGCGCTGAAGAGGTTAAGCTAAAATATTGGAATAAGTTAGAAACAATAAATAACATCTTAATCAATAATCTAAGTGATACTACATAACTTTTGCTAAATAATATTTTCAATAAACCTATTAGTTTAATATTTAGTTGTAAGTTAGATTTCGTCAAAACGTCAAAACTAAATAAAAAATGGAAAATTTACACTAGCACAAAGACTAACAAATTTTAAAACGGTACAAAAGATTCAACAATTTTCGACTATATAACTATCTAAACCATTAAAACTTCAAATTATCGGTTCTCGCCCGAAAATGAAAGGAAACAACATTGTGTTAATTATTGTAATCGGGTATTTAATACTGGTGCATTTTGTGATAAGCATGGTTTATCATTATTGTACACGGCCGAAAGGTGTTACGTAAGATATAATAAATCTTACACCTATTACAGTCTTGTAGTCGAGTCAAAATAAGGTTATGTGTTGATAAAATAAATTGAGATGATTAAAATTGTTTCATAATTAAAAATTCATACAGTTGCTTCGTTTTGACTACGTTTATGTTTGTATTTTACATTCACTTATTACTCTCGTATTATTCACTGATTATTCGACGAATATTCACTAATTATTCATTCATTGTTCATTTAATATTTCACTTATTTTACACTAGTTATTCACTGATGAATGATGACTGACAAATTTATTCATTATTCTCTTATCATTATATTTTTTTTGTTATCCTGATTATTCACTCGTGAATCAATGTTGAATGAATATTTTATTCAATATTCACCGATTTTTCTCGAATTATTCACTCAGTATTATTTAATTTTTCATAATTAATTTATTCGTTATTCAGTCATTATTCAATCAAAATTCTTTTATAATTCACTCAATATAAATGAAGATTATACTCATTAATCACCCCTTTATCACACATTATTAAGTTTTATCTCACGATATTTATTATTCGCTGATTATTAAGAGATTATTTCCTCATTATTCCCCGATTTTATTTACGATTATTCACTGAAAGATGAATGATGAGGTTAGGTTAGGTTAGGTTAGAGTGGCTGCTTAGGCACACTTAGACGGATGGCGGTCCATTGTGATACCACAGAATATATCCCCTTTACCCCTCTTGGAACCATTTCGAGCTACTTATATAGTGTAAGACGTCCCGCACTTTAATGTTTTCGAGATCCGAGAGGCAGTCCATTCTGAGCTTAACCAAGTGTTTGTGCCTTCTGAGTGCCAATGCTAGACACGAGGAGAAGAAGTGGACCAACGTCTCTTCCTCCTCTTCGTCCAAGCAGTTTCAGCAGAAGTCATTTGCCTCCAGACCCCCAGTCTTCATGCATGTTCTCCAAAAAGGCAGTGTCCCGTGAGAATTCCTACGACCGTTCTTAATTCACGTCTGCGTAGGGATATTAATGCCCTAGTGCGCCCCAAGTCCAGCTTTGGCCAAACTTGTCTTGCAACTCTACAAGTGAGGGTGTTATACCACCTTTCCCCCGCTGAGGATAGCGCCTGCTTCCCAAGTGCTTGTCTCAGCGCTGCGATAGGCCTCCCCAGACTTGCCCTTTCCGGTTGCAGCTGAAGAGTTGTACCAAGCCTAGCAAGTTCATCCGCTCTGCAGTTCCCCATGACGCCCGAGTGACCTGGGACCCAAATTACCTGGATATTGAAATGCTCACTCATCTCATTTAGAGATGAGTGGCAAGTCAACGTCACCCGTGACGCCAACTTATTTTACACTAGTTATTCACTGATGAATGATGACTGACAAATTTACTCATTACTCTCTTATCATTATATTTTTTTTGTTATCCTGATTATTCACTCGTGAATCAATGTTGAATGAAGATTTTATTCAATATTCACCGATTTTCTCGAATTATTCACTCAGTATTCTTTAATTTTTCATAATTAATTCATTCGTTATTCAGTCATTATTCAATCATAATTCAATCACCCCTTAATCACACATTATTAAGTTTTATCTCACAATATTTATTATTCGCTGATTATTAAGAGATTATTTCCTCATTATTCCCCGATTTTATTTAAGATTATTAACTGAAAGATGAATGATGAGTGACGAATCACTTATGACTGATTTATGAGTAAACAGCGAATAATGGGAAAATAATTAGTGAATAATGAGTGAAAAACGAATAAATGAATCATTTATTTTTCACTCTCTTTTTACTGAAAGACGAAAGGTGGATGAATAATCATTTAATTATAGAAGAATTAGTGAATAATAAGTGAAAAATGATTGAATATTGATTGAAAAATGAGTGAAAAACGAATGAATATTCAGTGAATAATCATTTAATTAATGACATTAATGAGTGAACCATCAGCGAAAAATGAGAGAATAATTAGTGAATAATGAGTGAAAGCGAATGAATATTCAGTGACTAATGAGTGAATAATCTGTGAATATGGAATGAATAATGCTGAATAATGAGGTTATAATCGTTTATTATTCATTATTTTTGAGTGGAAAAATGTGGTTGACGCTATTATTTACTTTTACGATCGGTAATCTCGAACCAGTTTGAATACCTTTAATATTCGTAATAGAGTAATTACATTACATCATTCCATTCACAAAGACTTCTTCTTACCTGTTGTAATCATTTTCGAAGTGTATTGAAGTTTTCGCGCAGATAATTAGGCATTATGAAATTTTGTTCTTCATTTTTATCATTATTTTTAAGTCATTATGTACAGTTTATCATAATTATTAATTATTATAAAAATTAACAAAATTACTTAAACTTAATTATTTGGTTTTCTAACTTTGGTATGCTTTCTTAAAAGTACTAGTATAAGAAAATCTAAAAATTTCAAATCATGTTCGGAACAAGAATTATTTAAAGAAAACCAACTTTTATAGTCAGGCTTTTCACTTGTAAACAGAATGCATTCTTCAACAATTATTTTTTTTCTATTTTGTGACTCAAGCCGCACGTTAAATATCTTTCCAAAAATATGAATATGTGGGTTAGAAATTTTTCAAATAATAATTCAGATGATGCACTTAATGATCCAAAATTTTCATCATTTATGTAATTTTTCATATAAACATGAAATATTCTGAATTAATTATTAAATTTTCTTTCCTATTTTTTATACATTGATCTTTACACCTCTCGCAATTTTGTTTTGCATCCCATCTTGCAGAGCAATCATCAAAATTTAACTGCTGGGTGTTACTTGTTTCAATTTGATTTAATATTTCACTTTCATATTCTAGTTGAGATATCAATAGATTGGTTCTCTTCAATATTACTTAAGTTGTCAGCTGTACGTAATTAAAGCAACCTTAGTAGAAGAGGAGTCACTTGAATTTATTGAGAAATCCCTTATTAGTAATTCGAAGTTGAATTGTGGAAGCTAAATTTTTAAAAAAATTTATAGACATAATTAGCCCTAAAAAATCATTAAATTCCTTTAAAGTTGGATTTCGGCTATTACCTACACTGCACCTTTGTCGAATAAGGCCAAATAAATGTTCAATGAGATCTTGATTAAGCCTAACTGTCAATAGGAAAAATATTTGGGAATTATTTATCATTAAATCATTTAATAGTTGCATAATGCCATTTATTGTTTGGATCAATCCTGTTAAACAAAAAATTCATTTTACTTTTAACTGATTGAATCGTTTGTATGTAAGAAACCATTTGGATTAAATTTTAATAAACAGAATTATTTTTCTGTAAAAAGCTTTTATTTTTATTTTTATCATTTAGAAGTCTGCTATTTAAATTATTGAAAACCTTACCAATTTTAAAGGCATCACTCGAAAATTGATTAAAACGAAGCATAGTTCGTATTACGCAGGCAACATTCCAACTGAAAACCTGTGTTGCGTAGCTGGCACGCATTTTTTCAAATTTATTTGGTGAAATGTGTTGTGTTGTTAATTTGGGACACAACCTAGTCGAGTTAGACGAGTCACGAGAATACAATTCAATGATAACTTTCCAACTTACATATCCGTCAGCAATTTTAAAATCAGAGTCCATTAAATTAGTACGTATCTATTTGATCAAGTGTGGGACGTCGTATAACGCAAATATCTTTTTTCCATGAACATAAAAGAAAGGATTTTCTTTAGTAACGCCTAATATTTTGAATGCAAGCCAATTATTTGCTGCCTGATCACAGACAATACTAACTACGTTAAAAGCAATTTAATTTAATAGACCTCGAATCATAAAAACTGACAGACTTTTGGCCAAAATGTTATTGTGCCTGTCACTTACATAAATCTTCGAACCCATCCACCTCATCGGCAGCCGAGTCGTAATCACAACATTCTTTTCAAGAGGCAATAATTATTTATTTTTTCCTTTAAATTAAAAATAATTTGGTCGTTAAAACCTGGCCTTGATGGCATATTAAAACAGAGAATGTCGCATAAGCAGGGCCACGCTGTATATTTGTGTTTTTTACATACCAAGGCTTTACAAAACCCTTTGCTTTCTTCATTTACCTCTTGTATATTAATTAAATTTTCTAAATTTATGGTACTTAGATCACTCAATATTTTTTTATTTGTTGCTTTTAATTTATCATTTTTTTGGAAGAAAACTATGTGTTGCTTAAGAATTTGAAGACTTTTAGACATTTTTAAATACATTTTTTGATACTGCCGGGCGGTAACAAAGCTTTTTGTACAACTATTGCATGTAGAAAGACACAAATTTTCATTACAAAACGTTGACGACGTTGGAAAATCAAATTCGGATAAATTACTTATTTGTAGATCAAATCTGTTTTTGTTTGGAAGATAGCGTTGCTAAATAATTTTCTTTTGCCTCTATTTCCTTTCTCCTAAGTGGATATCACAAACTCGTAAAATTTTTTTATTTGTTAATTATATATAGCATTTGGAAATCCAACTATGATAGACTGGGCTTTTAGGTTTAGGGAATTTAAAAAATATACGATTTAGAAATTCCCTTTTGGTTGCGGAACATGTTTGTACGGCACACAAACTACCCCAGACAATCTTTTTTCTGCCATATAATATTTTTTGACACAAACACACAAATTATTAAAAAATGTTAAATTATGTAAGTATTCACTTTTATTTATAGGACACCTGTTTACAGTTGAACAAATTCAAAACCGCTTAAAAGGGTTGTGCTCGATGTTTCATTGAATTGGTACTATAAAATTAGTATGAAGATGTTAAGCAACCAACACTCTTTTCAAAGGACGATTCTAAACCATTTTTTATTTAATATTCTTTGTTTAAGTACCTATATGTACGTGTTACCAAAACCTGCTGAAATTCTCTTCAGAAAGCCTGCTTATTTTGCTACTACGAAGACACATATTAATAAATATCAAACTTTAGGCGTAGTAGTCACTACGAAAACCATAGAAAAACAATTAACATTTGTTTGTTTATCACTAAACCACACCATGTATATATAACACACACTGCTAACGCCGATGGTATTTGAGCATTTTTACTCTCTATTCTTTGCTCTAAAAATTTCACAAATATGCTTTTTGTTTTTCTTAATTGCATTTTTGCCACACATCATTTTATTCTCTTTTTGTTTCGTAGCACACGAAACTACACTGTATCAAAAACATCTATAATTCCAAGCCAAACTATTTTTTGTCATTGTCTGGTAATTACTACTGAAGGTAGTATTGGTGACTAAATCATGACGGCAACGTCGCATATTACTTTACATTTATTTTCATACAAACACATATTTACTTTTTATTTGAACACTCTTGACAAAAATATTGTACCTTTTTGAATTCGTTTTTGAATTTAATAAAAAAATTATTAAGATAATTTAAATTTAAAAGGTGTCTTAATATTAAAAATCGAATTGTGTCTTAATATTTTAATATTTAACATATAGTAAAGCATTAAAATATGTACGCTTATTCGTATTTTTTAACACAATGAAATGTGCCAATTTTTGGTCTAGAGTGTAATAAAAATAGGTTAGGTTAGGTTATACATCTTCTTCCTTATGTCAAAAAATATGTACGACAAACATATGACATCTTGTTTTTGTGGCCCTTGTTATATAAAAATATATTTTAATAGAGCGCTCAAGATTAAAGACGTAAGTAATTTGTTTATAATCTCAATATTTCACGTCTAATAACCATTTTATTGCTGTCGGATCGGGCATTTTGTGCAAGGATTACGAAAACATGCTCTACAAGACTTGAATATAACGCGCGGTGGTAGAGATTTCAATACTAATAATTATACGGCGACGGGTCAAAGCAAACAAATTGGGGTGAACATTCTTCGATAATTCAATTGATTTTGCGAAAGAACAACGTTGGATCAACAATGTGTCTATTCATATTCAGTCCACCTGGATATTTACCATCAAGTATGGTGCACACTCCGCTGAGCAATATTCATCAACAGAGTCTGATACATTCGCGGCATTCGGATGACTTCGATCGTGTGAAATTATGTTAAATTTGAATAATGCCAGCACGAATACACTACGAAGTATACTGCATAAGATTGCAAAGCACCAAAAAAATTCATAGCTCTTGGCGTATATGTAGACCCATTTAATAAATTTCGTGTAGGTAAATAAAATAAACAACAAGGACAATTTTTTTTAAATATATTAAAGAAGTAAAAGCCGTATGGAAGCACATTTCTTAGTAAACTATTCAGTTAGTGCTTCCATTAGGCATAAAACCTTTCCCAATGAACATGTAATTAACAAAATTATAAATAAATAAGTCAATAATTAATTAAAATAAATAATGAATTTCATTTAAAAAAAAGGTCAGTCTTCGTTCAGTCAATTATTTCGAATATGATGAATGACAGAACCATTGTTGTTATTGTAATTGGTTTTATTTTCCAACACAAACCTACACATAAATACAAGCATAAATAACTTTGGTTTTATTTCATATTATTATACGGCGTTGCCGTGATGTAAATTGTTGTTGTTTCCTATGTAATTTTTGTATTTTTTTTTCATATTTCATAGCACAAAACCAAAACAAATTAGATTAGTGTTGGTTAGTTTTTTTATTGAAGGCTTATATGTACACAACTAACACTATGGGCAGTCGTCACTTTGTCCCTTTAAATTTCGTATAGTTCGTCTTGGAATTATAGATGTTTTTGACTGTATTCACAACCATACATAAACACGATGCCGTTTCATTACAAATCATTGGGCTTTCTACAGAGAGAATTTTAGCAGGTTTTGGTGTTAGTGTTACACATTTACACACACTGCTTCACATTTAAATTCTGTTTTTATTTTACTAAAAATGAGAATAACTTACACAATGTTCTCTTTTTAAATTTTTTTTTTTTGCTGTTTTGAAGGATAAAATATCAATTCAAAACCAAAACAAAATATTCTTTACAGGTTTACTTCTGTACATTCTATATTCTGTGGTCTCGGCTAGTTAAATTTAGCAACACCTCATAATCCGGGCTATCCCTTTTCTGGGGGTCAATTCTCTTTCTATGCAAAGACCTAATGAAAAAACTAATTCCAATTTGTTTCCAGCAAGTTTTTTTCATTTATAACATTTCACACAACGACAATGAGCGATTCTCGATCGTGAAAAAAGCGTTGAATAATAGCTGATTAACATTCAGCGACATTCGACGTCCGCAAAAAAATTGAAACACAACATAGGAAAAAGTACAAAGACAAAAAGAGAAAAAATAATCATCTGCCTAAAAAAAGACAATTGAAACCGGAGAAACGAACCCAAAAATCGTCGTTTACTTTTTTTTGGCAGATGTCGAACTTAAATCTTTTTTCTGTAAAATCGTCGATGCTTTAATAAATAACTATAACAAGGTTACATAAACAAGAAAACCAATCATTTGTATAGGTTTATGACATTTTTTGGTTAAATTTATTTTTTATGTGTAAAGAAAAAAAAGAGTTTCATATAGATTTCCGCTAGATGATACAGCAATTGGTTTATATATTAGCTAAATAAATGATAAAGTAGATTTATACCACGTTTACATTATACGTACCAAATATGTATGTACTTTTTTGCTATTTAATTATTTTTCCGCTGCAGTTCACATTAGCTTTGCGATTTGTAGTGTGAACGCATATTATAAAAGTTTGTTGTTTTGACAGATAGATTTCTGTATTCAATTCAGTTTATGTTTTGTGAATTTCTTGTCAAACTCTATTAGATTTGTCGGCAAATTATTTGATTAACACCCGAAATTGTAGTTTAACAAAAAAACGTATAAATTTTTGTTTTGACAACAAATATACGAATGACATTAACATATTTTTTTTTTTTTTTTTTTGACCCTGCCCAAAAGCGGCTAGCACTACGACCTAAAAGATCTTTTGTGCTGTTGGGTACTGTTACTCCAGGAGCTTCTCCACCTCTCTAATAAAGGCGAGAATGCTGTTTATAGAGGCCAATTTACATTTCTCCGGGGTCAGATACCTCTCTTCAAAATGAATCCACCTCCGTGTGCACAGAGCAACACACTCACATAGTATGTGTTCTGCGGCTTCTGTCTCTTCCAAACAGAGTCGGCACTCCGTCTCTGTGGACAGGTTCATTTTGTTCAAATGATATCTCAGGTTACAGTGACCTGAGAGAAAACTCACAAGTTTCCTAATATTTTCTTTGCTGAAATTGATCGCCAAATTTTTGTGGTGAAATGGTCTGATCAAAGATTTGGCTTGTCTAAGGCCGGGAATACAGTTCCAATAAGTCAAGCACTGTATTTTTTCCCATTTACTGATTGTGTAGGTTGCAGAAGCCCACGGGATACCACAAAAAGGCTCAGGGCCAATGAGTGTAGTCGACGAGCCTGCCCGTGCAAGTTCGTCGGCTATCTCATTTCCAGTGATGCCCATGTGACCAGGCACCCACCACAACCTTACTTTGTTTTGACAAGAGAGAGATTTTAGCAGTTTATAATAACTTTGAACCGACTTGGAATCCAGGCAGTTAGAAGCCAATGCTTTCAGTGCTGCTTGGCTGTCAGTCAAAATGTGGATGGATGCGCCTTTAAGACCTTTGGTCATAATAGTAGAGGCGCAGATTTCGATGGCGTGAATTTCGGCTAGAAAAACACTGGGGTAAGTACCCAGTGATTTCGATATTTTGTGATTGGGTCCAAAGACACCAATGCCGACTCCACTATCCATTTTTGATCCATCAGTGTACCAGACTAGGCTGTTAGGTTCCATCTGAGGTAACCCAGTATCCCAGTCTGTTCTATCGGGGATTGTTACCACGAAATTCCTGCCAAAGCAGAGTTCTTTCGGCATAACGTCCGGGACACTAAAGAACATATTCAGGTCTGGAAGTTCATTCAAAATGTCCAGGTGACCCATATGGTCATCATGACTGTATTGATTCACTAGCTTCAATCTAGCCGCACAGGTAGCAGCTGATTTTTTGACGTGGATATGAAGTGGAGTGAGCCCGATGAGAGCTTCCATTGCCGCCGTAGGGCAGGTGCGCATAGCACCTGTAATTCCGAGACATGCTAGTCTCTGTAATGAGGTCAGCTTGTTCATAATAACTTTTTGCTGTACCTTAGGCCACCAAACTATTGCCCCATATGTTACAATTGGCCTCACTATCGTGATGTACATCCAGTAAATCATTTTTGAGTTCAGGCCCCAGGTCCTGCCGAACATACGCCAGCAGGCCCACATGTAGTAATATGAGTTGAAGTAATATGAGAGTTCCAAGTTAGTTTCTTATCTAGGACAACACCCAGATATTTGACTTCATTGGAGTATCCGATATTTATATCATTTAGACTAATTGAACCAAGGTTCAAATTACGTCTTTTGGTGAAGGGCACCAGGACTGTTTTGCTAGGGTTAATCGAAAGGCCCTCCCCAGTGCACCAATTCGAAATAACAAGCAAAGCCTGTTGCATGCTGGCGGACATCGTACGTTCATGCCCTCCAGAGACTATGATAACCAAATCGTCCGCATAACCAATGGCATCGTACCCAAGTAGATGTAAATTATCAAGCAACTCGTCGATCACGAGTGACCACAGCAAAGCGGACAGGACACCGCCCTGCGGACACCCTCTTGCTGCCGTAATCGTGACTGACTCATTACCTAATTTAGATGTAATCTTCCTACTAACGAACATGGAACTGATCCAGTGGTTAGTCGGATCGTCAATACCTCTACGCTTGATTGCCCTAGCAATTAAGTCGTATCCAGTATTGTCAAAAGCTCCCTCAATATCCAGAAATGCACACAGAGCAATTTCTTTCAAGCGATAGGCTGCTTCAATCTTGGTGACAAGTAGATGCAGCGCACCCTCTGTGGATTTGCCTTTCCTATAGGCGAATTGATTTGGATTTAGAGGTCTGGTTGCAGTTAACCAGTCTCTGATATGAAGATCTATAAGTCGTTCCATGGTTTTGAGAATAAACGATGTAAGACTGATAGGTCGAAAGGACTTAGGAAGTTCACATGGCCGATTGCCAGGCTTTGGGATAAAAACCACGTTTACTTGACTCCAAGCCTGTGGTATGTGACCCCAATTGAAGCTAGTTCTAAACAAGGCTACCAGAGCAGGGGTAATCAAGTCCAGGCCCCTTTGGAGGAGGGCTGGGAAGATTCCATCCCCTCCTGGAGCCTTGAAAGGCTGAAAAGAGTTAATGGCCCATTTGACTTTATCCGGAGTAAAAAGCTTACCGGATAAACTATTAACCCAACCCATATTTACACCCATGTGTGTACCAGATATGGAGTTAGTGATTGTATTTGTGTCGCAAACAGTGCAGCCCGGAATGTGCACTTGAAGCAGGGTTTCGAGTGACTCTTTGCGACCTGATGTATAACTACCATCGGATTTCAGAAGAAGCCCAATCCCGTTGGACTGATCTTTAGCTAGAACTTTATGGAGTCGAGCAGCTGTAGGTATATCCTCGATATTTCCACAGTTTTTCCTCCACGTGAGGCGTTTGGAACGCCTTAGTTCTGTGTTGTAACAGGTTAGGGCTTGCCTATATTCATTCCACTCATTGGAATGCTTTGCCCTATTAAATAATTTCCTAACCTTCTTACGAAGTTTTTGCGATTAACCACAACGTTACGCACCACACAGCTGCTTTCGTAGGAAGATAGGAGCACGTCATTAAGCAGACCAGCTGCGGTTTCTAGGTCACTAATTGAACTCAAAGATGTTGGCAGCATGTCTGCTTTGATAAATAAAATATCCCTATATGTTTTCCAATTTGTAAAACAAGGGATACGACGCTCTGTTGCCTGTATGATCACTCCCGGTATATCGAACCTGATGTGCATGTGGTCCGACAGAAAGCTTCGCTTGAAACATGCCAGTTTGCAACAGAGTTGGAGATAAACTGACTTGACAAAGTGAGGTCCAACACCTCTCGCCGAGTCGAGTTTATGAAAGTGGGGTTCGAACCTTTATTTAAAATGTATATGTGACTACTCATAAGATAATTTAAAAGGGACTCACCTCTGCCATTTGTATCACTGCTGCACCAAATGATATGGTGTGCATTAGCATCGCAGCCTATGATGAAATGCTTGTTTTTTACAGTCAGTCAAGTAAGAGCGTGGTCGGGTTAATTTATAAAAAAATTTATTTGGTGAAACTTTCATATTTATAAATATATTGTACACATTACAAACGATGATGCAATTCGGTTAATATTGTGTCCAGTCACCATCGGCGTCGATAATTGCCTGACATCTCCGAGGCATGCTTTCTACTAATTTGACGGCGTATTCTAGTGGCAACGATCTCCAGATCGCAAGATAGCTGCTTCAAAGTGTGTGTGCGTCTTCCACGAAGTTTCTGTTTAATATATGCCCACACAATTTCAATAGGGTTTGCATCAGGCGACTGCGACGGCCAATCCAATGTAACGATGCCAGATTAAGTCTTCCACTCAGTACAGAGCTTGCTGAGGTGTTTAGGATCGTTGTTTTCTTGCAGAATCCAATCTTCATTTTTACTGATGAACCAACGTTTGGCAGATGGCAGTAAAGCCTTTTTGTAGATTTTAATCATTTTTTCGGCATTTAGGTTGTCGGTAAAGAGAAAGAAGTGCCGAATCCCTGCTTTGAGAAGCAGCCCCAAAGATGCACCTTTATTCCGTGTTTTACGGTTCGCTGAACAAGCCTATTGGTGGAAGTTGACCAGGCTCGCGTGAGGACACAACGTGCCCATACAGAACATTCATCAGTAAAAATGACATTTTCAAAATCTCTATCGATATTCTCATGCGCCCAAGCGAGTCGCTTTTTCACATGTTTTCCAGTCAACAGAGGCTTCGTCATTGTGTTGCGCCATTTCAGGTCATGAGTACGGAGATGGGTTCGGATAGTTTCGTAGGATATATCTAAACCTTTTGCCTTTAATTTTGCTTGTTCTTGCCGCAGTGTTAAACCAGGATTCCGCGAAAACAGATTCACTATTCTTTTTTCATCTTTTTTGTCCACTTTTCCTATCGAGCCACGTTCTGGTAAATCATCGACATTTTTAGCCACTTTATATCGCTGTACCCACTTATGTACAAATGCCTTCGACTTTCTCATATATTTAGCAGCCGCTGATTGCGACATTTTGGGACCTTTCGGGTGGGTGCAAAGGAACACAGCCTCGCAGCGCGACGCGTATTTAGCACTCATGGCGCTTAACGTGATTCTCTTTCAAAAGATCAACGACAACTGAATCTTTGTTGACAATGCATCAAGGACAAAGCTTCCCTCTATCGGCTCGCAAAGGAATTAGAGCGAAATCTTTCATTACCTGTCTGTAATGACGACCACGCTCTTACTTGACTGACTGTAGGTTGCAGTAATCCACCAGATCCTGTACAACTACAGGTGGAGCACTAACCGACTCACCAGGGAAGTACGCAGAGGCACATATTGTCTCCTGCATTCCCCTGCTAGTCGGAACCTCCAGGATTACTGCAACCAAATCCTTAGTGGTGAACTCTGGAATTGGAAGAACGTTAATATTCGATGAAACAAATATTGCTGCTCGGGGAACTTCATCCCTTCGATCGTAAATCAACTTACATGACTTGAGGTGGAGGCCTCTCATTTTTCCTCCATTAACCCAAGGTTCCTGGATAAGGCCAAGGGTTAAGTCTTGTTTCGCGAACCTGTTGCAAAAGGTATCCGAAGCTCCTTTTGCGTGGTGCAGATTCGCTTGTAGTACCCTAATAGTACCAGCCATACTGGATGATTAGGGTAAAGGAGCTCTACGCTCCTGGCTGCTTGCCAGCCGTCTGCTTTGCGGGATTTGGCCTGTTTCTGCCACTTTTCCCAGTAACACCCCAAGCGCCCATATGCTTAATTTTCGGGGTGAGTGCTGATTTACTCGATCCCACAGTAGGAGTTGCGGAGAGATCCGTTGATCGTGCTCCCGACGAAGAGGCAGCAGGAACAGAATGCTCAATAGCGCTGCTGTTCCTGGATGCCTCCTCGTCTGTGATTGTGCCTACTACTGGGGCTGGTAAAGTACCCTCCTTACTGGAGCTGACTCCAGTGGTTGGGTTGGTAGAGGGGGAATCCTTTTTGAGAAGGAATTTTATCCTACCAAAGCGGTATGCGATGTTCCCGTTGGATTCGCGCAGTTTCTTCATGGAAGACTCGCCTATGGCCATAACCAAATGGACGAGTGCGCCAGTTGTCGTCCGTTGCAGTATCTTCCATGAGTTGGCCGCGAGACCATCGTTCTGCGCGGCCATGGTAGCGATAATCTTCTCGCTAGTTAAGCTAAGGCTCTGTGGAAAGAACCCCCTAACGATGTTTGGCCGAGGAAAATCATCCTCTTCCACCAAAGTTATGTTCAGACCAATTTTTCCCTTAGGCTTACAAAACTGTTCCTCATCCATTCCGCTGTGGAATGATCGGAACATATAAAAAATAGCCAACCTGTTCTCCGGAAACAGCCAAGGAATTGCGGCTTGTGGTTTGAGCCTTGCATCCCAATAATGAGGTCAATGACACACTCCTGTATGTTTGCCATTTGCTCCATACTAAGAGGATTGCCACTGAGATCACCTGGTAAGATGCCCAGCTTAACACTGCCTGCTACCTGGCTGAAAGAGGGCTTTACCGGAGAAAGCCCTTCTTTTGCTTTTTTGGCAGGTGGTTTGTTTAGTTCCGGAGCAACCTCGAAAGACCTCTCACGCTTACCACCAGACCTCTTGTCTAGGGTAGGAGCAACAGGCCCCGAGGGTGCTTTCAGAGGGGTCGCGGACTTAGCAGCAGCTAGAGCCTCTTCTCTAGTTTTGCCTTCCTTGAGCCCCTTTTTAAAACGCCTTCTTTCGAAGGAGTTGAGCTTAACCCATTCCCCGGCGTTGAGGGACATGTTCCCAATATCAACACCAATGGTTGAGGTGCCCGATAACTGAGAGATTACACTTATGTTGTCATCACATTAACATATAGTTATTAGTTAGAGTTCACATTACAACGTAATATACTAATACTTTTTGATACATACTTTACCGAAATATCAAAAAAGTATGTGATAAAATATTTAAATATTTAAATTTGAGTTCACATGACGATACTTTTTTGCTTCATACTCTTATTCTACTAATGTAAACGTGGTATTAGTTAATCAGTTTTCGTCATTGCCTGTCAAAATATAAAATAAATTATAAAAATGGCCAACTTATTTTTAAAACATAACTAAATTAATTATTTGGAGGCTTTTCTTAAATAAACGAAATAGTTTTTAAGTTAAGTTTAGAGTGAATCATATGGTATTATAGTTTCAATGTACATTTATGCTAAAAATACAAATTTAGTTGTTATACAATTTTATTTCCATATTTATGATATTCTCACCGCCAAAATGGTCGGTGAGAAAGTTTAATTCATATGAAATGAGTTATCACCTTTTAAATCTTTGCCACAGCGTTTTCCAGTGGGGGAAGCGCTTCTAGGTTCTTTGCTTTTCTTATTTAATTTATTTATATGAAAATACAATCTTTGGATAGTCACAATCCAGTGGTGATTAGTAAATGAATGAAAGAAAAATTTAAACAATATACAAAACTATAACGCGTCAAAACATTAAATTAAACTACACTTGAAAATGCATCAAACCATTCTTGAGTCACTAAATAAAAATATTTTGAAGCCAAATGAAAATTTGTTTCCTATAATCTCTCATTTCAACGGGAAGGTTATTAAAGATTTTCGGAGCAAGAATTAAAAATGAATTTTGAAAGTTGGTCGTTGTAAACATTTTTCAAATTTTAATTAGTCGTGAAATTGGTTTCATTGACATTAATAATGAAAAAAGCTTTCATAATTTTGAACACAAATAAATGCTTAAAAGGAAGAATCTTCAAAGACTGAAATAAAGGCCACGAAGCAGATAAACGCGGAGCATTAAAAATAATTCTTATATGTTTTTGTGTTATAATTAGTGGATAACTTCTATTATAATAAGTGCCACCCTAACACACTAATCCATATGACAACCGACTCCACAAGAGTAAAATAAATAGTTCTTAAAACGGCTACTGGGCACACTTGTCGTAATACTCGTATATACCTTTTCCTAATCACTGATGCCATATAAATATGAAGAGTATCAATTTGGCTTTTCCAATCCATGGAATTTTCAATGGTTGGATCCAAATATTTGAAAGATTGCACGAATTCAATTTTAAAACAAGCGTCAATACAAGCAGCTTGATCATAAGATCGGATCTACAACAGTAGCATCTAGCATCGTTAATTTTGAAAAACATACCCCTTTTCACATTCAAAAATGATTTTAGAAGTTTAAATTTTTCTGCGTGTACTGGTCACTCACTATTTTTTTACATCGATTACTTAAAAAAAAAAACAAATTTCACTTTTTTAATTTCATCTTGTTGCTAAATTTTTGATGTTTTAATTAATTTTAATAATTTAGCGCATCATTTTGTTGTGAAAAAGTTATTGTGTTAGAAAAATGTTCAGAATATAATTATAAATTTTAAAGAAAAAAATTAACTTTTGTGTTTCTATTGAATTAAAAAATAATGATTATTAATATTAAATAAAAAAAATTGAATATTGTACCAAATTCTATTTTCATTCAATGAAAACGTTAGAAAATTTAATTAAATTAATAATGTTTATTTTTTTATTTTATTTATTAGTTAATTCACAAAAATTTGGAGTAAGACCAACCAACCTCCTTACCCACTTTAATTTGAGCACAAGCTCTTTGCTATTATAGAACAACTTAATAAAAAAAGAATTAATGAAGTTTTAGCCGCAGTATTACAGCGCCATCATAGAATATTGATGACCTGGGAATATGCCGACGGAAATGTTATAAAAGGACATATTGGCATAAATAGAATACATTTTATAACTGACATTTCTTGAGTTTTAAAAGTAGTCATTAATTTAAATTCAATAAACAAACAACGCAAACTAACTGGTGTCTTGTTTTACAAATAAAAAAAATAATTTTCTATACACAAAGTGTGTTCGGAAAATTTGGTGTTTACATATTTATTTAATATTTTGCACATTAAACAATTATTTTGACCATATTTAATAGTACTTAGATTCGGTTTAATTCAATTTGATCATTTAAATTGTAAGCAAATACTTACATATTTCAAAACGTTAAAAAATAATATTTAATTGATTCAACTGTTCGACTTGGTATTCGCCTTTCTACGCAGAGTATTTGACATCTAGTGTACGGTTTTTCAAACAATAAATGCATAATTAGACATATTTCTTGGCCAATTTATTCCAAAATAGTCCGTTTTTGCAATTAAAATGGTAATTAATTTATAATATTTGAAGTTAAATATAAATGCGATAAATAAATAACCGGTTATCACCTTTGGCTCATAAAAATTGTGGCGCCTCTTGCGGCGCTTTAAAGGCAAATAAGAATACGTTCTGAATAGGCTCTGACTTTCGAGTCGGGCAGATGTTTTTTTATATTTTTTCTTCAAAAATAATATTTTTTTTTGCGAGTAAATATTGTAATAATTAAAGATACGCATGCAAATTATGCCGAATATGCTCCAAATCGACGGACATACGATGCTGCGGAGACAATGATCTGCATCGAACGGAAGTTGATATGCAGAAATTTTATAATTGTGAGCGTTATTTTGTATTGACACCCTGTTGTAAATGAGCTCATGCCCAAAATGGGGTGTTGTAAAATTTAGAAGTTAATAATTAATAAATAAAGAATATTCCAAAACAACAAAATAATAGACTAAAAAAGAGTAAACTAAAAAGGAATAGAAGAAAGGAAGGTACTATGGATAATTCGACTTGCGTCACTTTCGGATTATCCCAAATATAAGGAATAGATAAATGAAAATATTTTCACTCCATTAAAAAATTTTCTTTGTCCCGTAAAAAAGTAAATGGAATTATTCAAAAAAGAGAACTATTTTAGCATAAAGTATGGGCATTGAATGAGGTATTAACCTTTATTTTTAATTTAATTAAAAAAAACCTTCCTTATAGTAACAATGATTTTTAATAAAACCTTAGTTAAATAAGGCTATTTAAATTAAAGTTGGGATTATTGTTGTGAAATCCGATGTTTCAGTGGTACTAGTATAAGTCAAATTGCAAAATTTTAAAATAAAAATGACTTTTATCATTCTACATATTTCAATATTAGCATGGCATCAAACAATTTTCAGCTATAGCAGGGTCCCTTTTACAAAATCTCCGCCCAAATATATCATGTCATCTACTAAAACGAATGAACCAATTAACAACTATCATACAGTGAACGAAAATGTAGTTTCTTAACATTCAAACGGACATTATTATTTACACCGATCAATCGCTCTTAAACATTAAGATCCAAAACCATGTAAGCAGTCCTTCAATAGGGTGATAAGGGTGACATATATCGAATGTTACAACATTGTTTAAGTAAACATACATGATAGATCTTATCAGGGCTAGACCATTCCTAAGATATGTCGTTGCATTGATTCCTTAGGTTAGGTTAGGTTGGAGTGGCTGCTTAAGCGCACACTTAGAACGGTGACGGTCCATTGTGATACCACAGAATATATCCCCTTTACCCCTATAGGAACCGTAGTGTATGTAGTGTAAGACGTCCCGCACTTTAATGTTTTCGAGATCCGAGAGGCAGTCCATCCTGAACTGAGTGCCAATGCTGAACACGAGCAGGGTAAGTGGGCCAATGTCTCTTCCTCCTCTTCGTCCAAGCAGCTCCTGCAGAAGTCATTTGCCTCCAGACCCAGCCTCTTGCATGTTCTTCAAAAGGCAGTGTCCCGTGAGAATTCCTACGACCGTTCTTCATTCACGTCTGCGTAGGGATATTAATGCCCTAGTGCGCCCCAAGTCCAGCTTTGGCCAAACTTGTCTTGCAACTCTACAGGTGAGGGTGTTAGACCACCATTCCCCCGCTGAGAATGGCGCCTGCTTCCCAAGTGCTTGTCTCAGCGCTGTGATAGGCCTCCCCAGACTTGCCGTTTTCGGTTGCAGCTGGAGAGTCGTACCATTCCTAGGAAGTTCATCCGCTCTGCAGTTCCCCATGACGCCCGAGTGACCTGGGACCCAGATTAACTGGATATTGAAATGCTCACCCATCTCATTTAGAGATGAGTGCTTGGTACACGCTGCAGTAATCAGGGAGACGAATAGAAATGTTTACATTTAATTTGTCACAGAATACTCCAGCTCCCACTTTGCCGTCTTGCTTGGAGCCATCTGTGAAGAATTGTAACGCTTCGGTTTCCGATAACGGTCTATCCCTCCAGGATTCACTTGAAGGGAAGAAGGTCCGAAATCGCTTCTCGAAGCGTAGAGTAGGTTTAATATAATGAAGATTCGCCAGCTCATCCTTCAACGATCTAACGATAGTAGAGTGTCCTGTACTAAGACACCTCCACTGAGAGACGACTGCAAGTCGTACAGCCGTATTTGCCGCCATCTGTTTGCCAAAAATGTCGACCGGAAGAAGGTGCAACCTAACCTCTAAGGCACTTGTCGGTGTCGACCTCAAGGCCCCGCTAACAAGCATACAGGCCGTTCTTTGCACCCTCTCAATCCCACTTTTATAAGTTACCTTGTCCAGAGCTGGCCACCAAACACCCACCCCGTACATGAGTACAGGTCTCACTACAGCGGTGTAGAGCCAGTGTACCAGCTCCGGCTTCAGACCCAATCTATGATCAATGGCGTTCCTATAGGAGTACAAAGCTATAGTAGCTTTGTTTATTCTCTCCAACATATTGGGCCTCCAACTAAGCTTAGTGTCCAAGATAATGCCCAGATATCTAGCACTATCAGTAAAAGCAAGTCTCGTGCCATTTAAGGTAGTAGGGACACCTACCGGGATTTTGTATTTCTTAGTGAAGAGTACCAGCTCTGTCTTGGACGAGTTAATACCAAGTCCACATTTGCCAGCCCATTTCGTAACGATTGTAAGCGCATTTTGCATTACGTCTACAATCGTGCCCAGGAATTTCCCGGTAACAGCTAAAGCTACGTCGTCTGCGTAAGCGATAACTTCAACACCCTCTCTCTCCAATTCTAGTAGTAACCCGTTTACCACTATGTTCCAGATAAGAGGGGACAGAACCCTCCCCCCTGCGAGGTTCTTCTAGTTACTCGCCTTTTGAAGGTGGAGTCCCCCAACTTCGAGCTAACAATCCTGCTTCCCAGCATATAATTGATTAACCTTCTCAGAGGAACGTCCACCTCCAAAAATGACAATCCCTCCTTGATTGCCTCCGCTTTCACATTATTAAAGGCGCCCTCTATATCCAGAAAGGCCATCAAACAGAATTCCTTCGAATTAATCGATTTCTCAATCGTACACATCTAGGCGTGCAGAGCAGTGTCCACAGATCTACCCTTTGTGTACGCATGCTGAGACGGTGCCCACTTCCTGGCACCTATTTTATCTCTAATGTATACATCCAGCAGCCTTTCCAAGATTTTCAAAAGAAAGGATGATAGAGTTATTGGTCTTAGGTCCTTAGGATAGACATGTGAGTTTTTCCCCGCTTTCGGTATAAACACTACATTGACCTCCGTCCAGTACCTAGGAATATAGCCCAGCTTCAAACACCCTTTGAATATAGCTTCCAGGTAAGGAAGAATAATTACTGAGTTGTTTTGAAGTTCCGCTGGTATAATTTGATCCGGACCAGCCGATTTAAATGATTTAAAACCCCTCAGTGCCCATAGGATCCGTTTCCTGGTTACGATATCCTCTGTGAACACTGACAGTGCTTCCTGATAATTGCTATGCACCAACAGGTCTTCAAAGCTCCCTGGGAAGTGTGTTTTGAAGAGAAGCTCAAGAGATCCTCCACTAGAAGCTGTCCAAGATCCGTCCGGTTTTATCAAAAAACTGGGACTAGCTGTACTTTTGGAAAGAATCTTCCTAAGGCGGGAGGTTTCGGATACCTCTTCCATTTTATCACAGAAGTTTCTCCAAGACCTCCTTTGCGCCTTTCTTAATTCTTTCTTATAAATTCCGAGTTTATCCTTATATCCCAATCCTGAGCCTCCCTTGTATTTTTGGCTCTATTTCAACGGGAAGGGATGTTGTAATAATTAACTCTAATAAAAATTTAAAAAATTGATTTGTGTTAACGTGTGAACGTGTTGCGGAACGCAAATGTTAAGCAAGTTTCATTGTAGATTAAAGCAGGACATTTTAAGTAGATTAGAGATAGATCATTTTTAAAATAACTTTATTCAAAAACTTTGTAGTACGTCATCATTAAATGTATATCCTATATTTTATAAAACTTTTTAAAAGAAAGTATGACCGTGGCAAAATAGAAGCACAATTAAATTAATTTGTGAAACTATCAACAGTTCATAACAGTAATATAAACACGGTACTCGAGGTGTCATTTGTTTTAAGAGTTCTGCGTCATATCTTCGGGATTGAAACCCATCGTTACTCTCTAAAAACAATTTTCCTCACGTTGAAAAACAAATGGCAATACTCCTTTACAATCGCTTCAAAAATCTTTATTTTAATGATTCTGTCATGAAACTGATATGGCACTAAATTCACTCAGAAAACTGCTTTCGAATATATGCTTCATATTGTCGAATTGATAACCTCCATCTTTTATGAAGTCGATTAAAAATAAATAATTTTTTCTCCGATCGTAAGAAAAAATGTAACTTTCGCCGTTATCTTTTCGACATGTAAAACTCATGATTCCAGTACGTAGTATTCGTCGCTAGGCAACAAGTAATAATAGTACGAGAATAACTTTCCGGCCTAGGCCGGCAATATATTCCTGCATGGATATTTGATTGTTTAGTAGAAATAACGAAACAAAAACAAAAAGTAGTTACCTTGTTGCGGCTAACTAAGCAACAATTTTATATTGATTTCATTTTTTAAGTTGATTTAATTTCTAATATGATAATTATTGAAGAATTCTTAAAATTATTTTGGCTTTATGTTGGTTTTAAAGCCCTATCGGAGAAAAAAAAGTATGTACAATTCGGAGGGAAAGTGCATTTCACCAATTTCTGCTATAGTCCGGGAATGCATTACTATTCCTCCTAATTATTACTATTGTGCTAAATCGATCTTTTTCTTTCCCGCCGCTATTACTTAAACAATATACTATTTCGTACACATAAAGAAAGGTAAGAAGAAAAATACAATTATCACAAGTATAAATGAATAAGAATACTACCTTGATCAACAAGTTCCCGGAATAACCACCGTGTGGCGCTCCCGTCGTTCCGATTTGAGTTCTGTTTTGTAATAAACCCTCTTGACTACGTAACTTTTGCAAATGTCAAGCTATGACGCTAAGATTTAGAGGCAATATCAACAACAGATGTGCCAACTTAACAAAAAAACAGAACTCAAATCGGAACGATGGGAGCGCCACACGGTGGTTATTCCTTTGCTATTATTGTGTGGAATCAAGATAGATATTTATGACAAACTGGTTTACGCAATCTTTAGGTAAACAGGTTTCGATACTAGAAAACTCTCTTAAACTGTAAATAGAAAGAGTTTTGTGTTTAGTGCGCAGTAAAATATCCACGCAACTCTCGGCGAAATAATTATCCCGTTAAAAACGCCGAAAACATCATTTCGAAAGAAAATCTTATGTTTCGTAAATGCAAATTTGAGAATTTAATGAATTTTAATAAATGTTTATCTTCTACTAGACCTCTTGTTTATTATATCCGTAAATTTCACTAAATGCTTCAACAATCATTGCAAAATTTGTTTTGTTTATTACTTAGTCTTAGGTGAATCATTAACTCCAGTAAAAGTCGTTTTTCACTATATTGTTTTAATACATATTCTCTTTTTATTCTTTCAACTCCCTTTTGAGAAAGTTAAACCTAACCTGGCTACATAGATTTACCTAACGAATCACTTAAAAATGTTTCTTCAGGAGGAAAAATCTACTTTATCTTTCAGCTTTATCGCAAATCTTCTAAAAAAATGATGAAGAATGATGCCTTTTGAAAACGCTTACACTGCTTAAACGGTGTAAGAATTAAGTATAGAGAAACGGTGTAATAATTAAGTATAGAGAAGAGACATCGATATTCGTTATTTAAATTTGTTGCAGTTGAGAATTTTGATCGTACGACAGAAGTGAAGCAGTATCCAATTAGTATTATTCTTCGTCCGGTTACAAATAATCTGTTTACAACTAACTTTTTTTATAAACCAAGCGAAAATATAATGTAATAGTGTCTTGAATAATAATTAAAATTACGTAAACCTATTAAGCATATGGTTATATAAATTCGTGAAAGACTTAAACATACATATAATTAAAAGCATATGATTAAACATAACTGTTAAAATTAAAATTAACTTTCAAAGTGTATTCGTCAAATTGTATTATTTTAAAAAAAATTTCCTAATTTTAATTAAGAAAGATCTAGACGTTTTAAAACATCACACCTTTACTTTTAAACGATTAAAATCTGGATGAATAAATTATAATGTAGTTGATAATTATAATCAGGGATACCATCCATCATATTCTCGAACGAAAAAATTTCCAAAAAAAAAATACCAATTAAGGTGCCCATCGAAAAGGAAGACCCCATTAAATTTTTGTTAACTGCACTAAGAAAACAAAGGAATCTACATAATTTCATGTCATCCTTATGCGGAAAGGACCAATGTTAAGCGGTTTTGGGGAGTTTTTGATTTTAGTATGTGAAATGTAAACGTAAATATTGTTACAAATGTAAATATTTTAGGCCGTTAAGCGGCTTTGGAGAATTCACTATTGTAGTATGTGAATAATTATTAAAATACATAAATTTTACAAAAATGCTCCAATCTCTGTGAATGTTAGAATTTCAAAAAGCGTCAAGGCGGCGGGTTTCGGGGCGGCAACCCCCATACTCTAAGGTATAAAATGAATTAAAATAATATTTCAAAAGTTTCTTATATTTAAAAAACGTGATTTTTTGGGACTTTTTTTTTCGGGGGATTTTTTTATTTTGGATTACGATACCACCCTTATAATCATTATAGTCTTGAAGAACTTTGAAGAAACCGAGCAAACGGCGCAGTGGTTAAAGCTGCGGCGGTTGGATCGGGAGGTACCGGGTTCGAATCCCTATAGGGGCGGGATGCAAAAGGGATTTTTCATCATCTGATTGCGATCGGTGATGAAGATGAACACATCTATGACCCCCTGTTGAGAGTGCAGAATCCATGGGCCGACCCACCTTTCATGTCAGCACTACGGGTTGGCATGAAGCAATGCAATGTGCAGGTGGTTTTCAAAGACGGATCTGTAGCCGCCCGTCCTCGATTTGGCTACTCCAGGCGTAAGGTAGGACGGTAAAAAATAAATCAAGAAACAAACAAACAAACAAACAAACAACTTTGAAGAATATAAAAACATCGATATTTGATAAATATCGAACTCGTACTGTACCAACTCATTTACCGTCCTTGTAACGTAAATAACTATTAATCCTGGCATCGCAGTTTCAATAGATTACATCACAATAATTTATATGAGGAAGTTTAAGTGATTTAGCTAAATAAATTCTCATAGCCGCTTATGAAGTTTTAAACCATAGAAAATAGAATTGATCGTTAATCTTAAATTGTTGACACTATTTGACCAAGGTATTGCTTAATTGTTAATGTAACCACTAGGCGGATTGAATGTGGTATATTTCGATAAAATCAAAGCCTTATATACCATTATTTATAGATCAATCATGAATACTGCTAAAAACTTCATTCAATGTTTCAAAAATCGAGTTCATTTAGTTAATTTCACCACTAACATATATCTGACAATCATCCGCATAAAAGTGTAATTTACAGAATTTTTTATTATTCGCCAAGTCATTCAGATAAAAGCTAAACGAAATACGTCCTAAAATACTGCCTTCAGGAACTTCCGACCATTCATCACTAGACACTGAACCATTATATTCGACTCGTGGTTTTCTGTCAGACAAAAATGAATAAATTTGTTGTAAAAACAGTCGGTGGTTGATGCAGTCGAACGCCTTACTAAAATCTAGGACAAAAATACTGACTGACTGACTAATGTAAATTTATAAACTTATTTTGGTTAAAAAATATCTGTACTTGGTCCTTTAAAATAATTTCAAAATTTTTTGATAACACAGGTCAAACAGATATTGTCCTTAAATCACTAACACAATTTACATTTTTTGTTTTCGCCAACGGTAAGACGCGTGCACTTTTCAATGCACAAGGAAAACTCGAACTAGTAAAACAATCATTAATTATTAATTTTAGTGGCGTAATTACTATTGGTAGAACAAGTTTAATGAACGTGATTTTGATGTATGACCATAATGAATTTACCTCGAGCGATTAAGAGCATCAAATTGTATCTATTTATTTATTTTTTTGAAGAAGAAGAACACGACACTTTTGTGTTCTAATGTATTATTTACAAAATAACGTTTTATGGTTTGCTAAAATATTTTACATAAGGCAGAAATCAGAATAACATTGATACTTAGTTAATTCAATTAGGAATAAAATATTTTCCATCAGCGCTATAAAGACGATCGATTAATTATTATTGGTTGATCTAAATTTATTTTTTTCTTTGCAAAGAACAGTTGAATTTGAATAAATATGGGATGTAGCTTACACCAACAAACCAATTTTGTTATTTTAATGTAATTTATGAAAAAGCTTTCCTTATACTGTGTAATAATACTTTTTTAGAAGATAGATTTCGAAATAATTCAATCTTTGGTTCGGTAATAAGCATCCTTTTCTACATTATTTTAAACAAAAAATTATTGCTGAAAGCTTCATTTTCGGCTCGTTCATAGTAAACAATTATTTTTAACATCATTTCAGTTAAAATCGAAGTTGAATACTGAAAACACAAAAGCTCAGTCGAAGTTAAGAAAAACAATATACGAGTACACATTGTACAATGATAGTATGTATAGGTACATGTCAAAACCAACAAACAAACTTTATTCAACGATTAAGGTTAACACTCAATATTACTTCAGTTATGGAAACGATTTTCTAACGTAACGCTATAAGTTTTAAAATAAATAAACGAATTTCTAATACAACACGTTACATTTTTTATATTTTCAAACAAAGCGGTGATATGTTTTGAGTTTCACTTTGCTTTTAACAATATTAACAAATAATAAACGTTTGGAAGTCGCCTTTGACTTTCACGTCAGTGGACGTGTTTTTTACTGATTTTTTTTTTGTTCGCTAAATTAAAATTTACGTAAACGCTCCCATACAAGTATCATCCCGAAAACGAACAGAAACGTTAATGTCATGATGTCAGATGAAGATGTTGAGATTCAAATGATAAGTTCTACACCTATTTTCTCACGATTTTGATGAAGTTTATGGGTCAAGAGCAAAGATCTAGCGAAGCCAAAAGAAAAAATGATGCCTTTACTGTTTCAAGCAAAAACTTAAGATATGCTGAGATTTGGAGATGCTACTGGGTGAAATTGTTTTTTTTTTTTTTGGGTACACCCTATTATGAATGAGCTGATGCTCAAAATAGGGTGTGCCGAAAACGATATAAATTAAATGTGCACAATAAATAAAGAAATAAAATAAATTTGATTTAATGATAGATTGATAGACGATTTTAGTACTTGTTTTAAGAACAACCTCTAGCATATTCAACAATCGCGATCATCAAGGAAAATATAAATAAAATCGTTCTGTTCAATAAGAAAAATAAAATAAGATCTGTAGTTGCTCAAGCTACACAGAAAACCTTTAGCACAGCTCAGAAAAAATTGCAAGAAATTATCAAAATTTTTGCCAATTATTACATTAAGTGTATGGCTATTATGTAACTGCCGTAACTTTGGTTAATCGGAGAAATTTAATACAAATCACTGAATTATGGTACTTATTAGGAAACAGTGAGTCTCAACCAACAAACTCACATAAAATGGCGAAGATTGTATACAGATGAAGTGGACCCATTATTACTAAACAACTACGCTGAACTATTTATTTTATTATTAGAACCCACTACTTAAGTAAGTGCAGTAATTTCCACTACTTAAGTTAGTAAGAAATTGCTTTATTCGTGAACCAGTAGGAAATTTTTTGAGTCGAAGAATATCAAACCCGTATCAAAATTACGGACATGTTTAACTACGATGGATAAAATGTGACCTACGTTGGTTTAAATGATATGAATGTGATGTGGTTACTTGACTGCAGCAGTGACCGGTTACTTTCTACTACGAATTTTAATTTTTAATTGGCGATCTGTGGTACCCTAAAAAAACAATATTTTGATGGTGGCTTTTGTTTATATTTTGACCCGGCCTCGCTTATATTAGTGTAGGGTAGTGGTTTTACAAGAACGAATCTGTTACGAGTGGTTCGCATGGAGCGTAGCGTTGTAAATCGAACATAGCAAACCTGTTGGCGAAAACTTACAATTCACTGGTTTGATTTTATTAAAAATAACAGAAAGAAATTTTAGAATTATTTTCCTTCATTTTTTTATAATTGATAAAAATATGTAGTAATACAAAATATGTATAATTAGCACAGCACAAATTAAAACGATTTCAGCATAAAACGCTAACCAAATGTTGCTTAAATGTCAAAACCTCCTACACTGTGCTACAACGGTGTTCACATGTAGTTTAGTCGAAATTAATAATTCGCTTCGTTGTAATTTTTTAGGTAAGCTTCAAGAGATATTTATTTGGCGGATGCTTTTAACGGAGGTCTGTATCGCTTGTCTTACATAACAGTAAAGTTGATTTGTATAGAGTCGCAGTGCAACGCATCTTTTTGTATTTCCGACTTGTACGACATTAATCGGTGGCATGAAGTTGCGCTTAGTTGCGTTTTATTCAAAATTTTCAATATTTTTAGAATTTATTCGAGAAAATTTACGATTTGCTTGATGATGAATTGTTTAGCGTCGAGTTGTTTAGCGACAACTTGCATGGTTTTACAGAATAGTTCGTTGAATGATGTGATACATGATTCATTAATTCAAAATAATTTGAAATTTTCGAATGATACTAAACGTTATTTGTGACCCTGCAGATTGTTCGAGGTTTTCTTATTGGATAATTTCGAATTTCTTAGAGAAATTTCAAGGTTATTTGAGTTCTGATTATTTAAATAAACATGAGCTTATGAAGAAGGGGTTTCTTTTGATAAATTTTCAAAAAATGGTCAAAATAATAATTGGGGTTGGTGACAGAGGGTACAAAATCCCGAGGATACGTCATATTCCCGAGGATACATATAAGCCTGAGGGTACAACATCCCGAGGGTACAAAATGCCAAGGGAACAAATTCCGTCGGAAATCCCGAATAAAATTGGGGTTGGCTACCTTATCTAGAAAAAAAAAAATCCAGTAACAAAAAAATTCAGAAAAAGAAAAATCCAGAAAACTAAAATCCAGAAACACGATTATCAATGTGCGGCTCAAGTTAAAATTTATAAAATGTTTATAAGGTTTGAGTTTTTCCGTAAAGTTCTTAAAATGTATGATATTGGAAGTTGCTTCGTCAACCTTTAAGACACAGATCAAAGGAGTTGTATCGCTCATATCGCTTTTACTGATAGTTCTATCACAAATGTTTCAAGTTATTTTGTAGTTGGCTTGATTCGTTGAGTTAGTATTGTATCGACGAATGTATTGGAGCGAATTGCAGACTTAACGCTTTATTAGTTCTTCGTCAGCCTTGCAGACACAGATCAATGGAATTATATCGCACGTATCGCTTCTACTGATAGATGTAGCACAATTGTTTCAAGTTATTTTATGGTTGGCTTGATCCGTTGGGTTAGTATGGTATCGACGAATGTATTGGAGCGAATTGCGGATTTAATGCTTCGTTAGTTCTTCATCAGCCTTGCAGACACAGATCAAAGGAATTATATTGCTCGTATCACTTCTACTGACAGATGCACCACAAATGTTTCAAGTTATTTTGTGGTTGGCTTAATTCGTTAGGTTGGTAAGGTATCGAGTAATTTATTGGAGCGAATTGTGGATTTAATGCTTGGTTAATTCTTCGTCAGCCTTGCAGACACAGATCAAAGGAATTATATCGCACGTATTGCTTCTACTGATAGTTCCAGCACAAATGTTTCAAGTTTGTGGTAGGCTTGATTCGTCGGGTTTGTATGGTATCGGCGAATGTATTGGAGCGAATTGCGGATTTAATGCCTTGCAGACTCAGATCAAAGGAATTGTATCGCAAGTATCGCTTCTACTGATAGATGTACCACAAATGTTTCAAGTTATTTTGTGGTTGGCTTAATTCGTTGGATTAGTATGGTATCGAAGAATATATTGGAGCAAATTGCGGATTTAATGCTTCGTTAATTCTTCATCACCCTTGCAGACACGGATCAAAGGAATTATTAGATTTTGAAATTTGCGTAAGCTTTCTGGATTTTATACCCTACGGATATTGTATCCTCGACATTTGGTATCTTTGTATCCTAGGAATTTTCTACCCTCGTGGGATTTTGTTAAACCTGCATTTTGTACCCTCGGGATTTTTTCCCTCTTCCTAATAATAAATAATAGTGCTTCTAATTGTGACAAACAAATTCTGCCTACTTCTGCAAATTTCGAGCGTAATGAGTGTAGAAAATGTTTTTTCGGGATGCAAATAGATTATTGGTATTGGTACTGGTATTGTACCGATTCCTACCCTCCTTAAAAAAACACAGCCAGCTCTGGAACGTCAAAAACTGGATTCTACAACTGCAATTGATAAACTAACTGAGATCGAATCACAATTTGGAAATATTTTAAGCAAAATTGAAAAAGTAAAATCTATTATTACGGAGATAAAAGAGTCAACTGAATTTATTCCTTTTCGATATGGTGAAATGAAGATTTAATTCAAAGCTAACCCCTTTCAACAATCAACTTTAAATATTTATTAATAAATAAGTCAACCATCTATCTTATCATATTGCCGAAAGAGGACAAGTTCAATATTTCAGCATTTCTTCAAGATTTCTTTTTGACATTTTTCATTTACATCAATTGACTTGTCAACTTCTCAATATTGGTATTATTATGATCTTATAATTTTTTTTTGTTTTTTTGTATTGGCATTATATTCAACATATTTTGATTTCATTCTAAGAATATTGGCTAATTTTTTAGTAATACACTTACTGTAATTTGTAATTTACTTTATTTACCAACTAAGCGAATTCGCAAAATAAGTCGCATAAACGAATCACTTTTGTGCTTCATTTATGTTTCGTTAACGTAACACCTAGTTCCTATATGAATATTAATGGAAATATTTTTTCATTTACATTTGAGTTTTCTCGACCGTTGTTACATGTTATTTATTCACTTATTTTTTTTTATACATAAAACTATGTGTATTTAGTAATTAGCTTCCAATTGATATAAATAAAAATAATTTGTACGGGCCTGATGCTTTTTCCTTTTTATAGTACAACCGAAACTATTTTATAAATTATTAGTTTAATAATTATTAATAAAATTTCAGGGGAAAAAAACATTGCAAACACGTTACATTAATGTAACGCTAAGAATGTTATGGTACAGTTTTACTAATCACGTAACACAAATGCAACAACCCAGGCAAACTGTTTATGAACTACTAACACAGACCAGAAAAGGTCTAATTATCATAGGACCAAAGTGCGAAGAGTTGTACGAACATCGTTCCTCGCTTGTGTTACATAGACGTAACATCTTGTGTGACGGGCATACGCAAGTGTTATATATATTTTTTTTTTTTTTTTGGTAAACTATATTTTGATTCTATTATTTATTTCTGTTCAATTTTTAATACATTGTACAAATTTGATTTAGCTTATATACTTTCCAAACCATAAGCAAATATTTTGAAAACTAACGTATGTTTTACCATACTAATTTATTCTTGGGGCTTTCACTTCAAATTATTTCACTTTTTTATTAGTACTTATTTTATAATTACATGTTTAGTTGCATAGTTCATTTTGCATTAGTTTACGGCATTTTATTATTATTTTAGTCATAGACTATTATTTATTTAGTTGCTTACGAATGAGTACAACTGCTATATAATAATGTTTATTCTAATACTGATCTGTTACCTTGAAGCAATGTAATTCTAATAACATTATGAATTTCAATAAATCGGCAACAATTATTCTATTACTATTTGTAAGCACTCCCGCCAGTTATTTTGAAAATTCTTCAGAAAACAATCAAAAACAGAGTTAGTAATTTTTTAAATGCCTTTAAGTTAACTAGTGTACATCAACACTTGTTTCATCATGGTTTGAGTACTGAGTCGGTTTTGTTAGAGTTTTCAACGCCTTTTGGCAATATTTGATGTCAAACCATCAATTTATATACAATATACGGCCAATTTATTTCAAAACTTTTCTGTGCAGAGTGAAATGCCTGAAATCACAAATTTGTTTCTTATTGTCAAATAAGGGGTGATTTTAACATAAAAGTAATTATTTGTTAGATAACTGAACAGTATTATTATTTTAATAATTAATTTGTTTATTTATATTTTTATAAACACTATATACACACTATATGTAGGAGAATTCGAAACTGTCGAATTTCGATACAGAATTCTTCTTTTCATTCCAGGTTTTGGGTTTTATTTTATTATGCCCATGTAAATTATCTGGAACGAATAAAAAAAATTTAAAAAGAAATCACAAAGCCAACTAATAAAATGTGTTGTAGCGCAGTGTGAAGTAGACACACTAAATGGAGAATTGGATTTTGAATTCCACTAATTTAGCAGGAACTCGATGAATTCCTACCGAGGAATTGGATGGTGTAATTGTGGTTGTAAATTTTCAACTAAAGATGTACATACAGCTTTTGCGCCACGTTGTTGATAGTGAGCAGCTAGATGTTTCAGATTTACAGATAATTCGAGATTGTGATTTTCGAAATTATTGCAAATATGCGAGAGTTGAGTTGCAAAACATTAAGTTTAGTTGAGAAATGTGATTGGCGTTGAAATTATTCAAGACTCCTGATACTATTGTAAATTTTTTAAATTTTAATGATTGGACGAGATTCTATTTCACTATTTCATTAATTTTGGATGTTTTTTTATAGACGTATTATTCGAGATTGGCTTAGAGTCAAGTTCAAGTATCGATAAATTATTTCGTGACGAGATTTTCATATTGGACTGCTCGCAATTTTTAGATAGTTTTTTATTTTAGTTTTTCTATAATTCAAGATTAAGATTTTTCAAGAAAATTAGAATTTGCAAGGTGATGTTATCCATAGCGCTGAGCTGAGTTACTTCCAATCGATGAATTTGGTATTTTTTCGAATAAAAAGATTATTGAAACGCGTTGAGTTACATTCAGTTGAGTTGTAATCAAACGTTTTTAGATTATTGGAAATTATTTGTGGTTCATAATGAATTGAGTCATATGATTGAGTTGCTAATGTTGAGTTGTATGATGTTACAGAAAATGATAGATTCAATTTTGATTCTGTGTTACATGATGTTATAGACGTACGTCCTTGTATTATTCAAGATTATTTTAAATATTCCAAACTATTCGAATTTTGCTTAGAGTTGAGTTGCATAGCTTTAGTTGTTTGGTGATTAATCTAGATTAACACTAATAAGTTCTTTGGTTACTGTAGTATTCAAGATTCTTTAAATTTTTCTAGATTTTCGTGATTTTACTGAAACGTTTCGGAAACTCTTCGGCTCACGACATTTTTTCAAGGATAGCAAAGATTTGTATGGCGGTTTGTTCATCGGAATTTCTTGGATGCTAGAGACACTTAAGTATGAGATTATTTGATGGCCTCGACAGTTGAGTTACATTCAGTTGTATTCGTAATTTGGGATTATTCAAGATTATTCATGATTTACATGATGATGAGCTTGGTTAGATGCGAACTCGCTAACTTCATTTCTTAAGTAGCGTGCTATTTTAAAGATTATCAGCTGAATTTCTCTAGATTTCAGTTAATAGTTTGAGTAGTGTTAAATTGCTTTCGACATTTTCTTAATTTATTGGTTGCTATTCTTAGAGAATTGTGGTTGGTTAACTATTCCAACTCTTTCTAATTACTCCAATTTGATTAATTTTTAAAATTTTTGAAATTTAGGTTAAGGTTTTTTGAAGAAAGTAGCGAGTGATTTGAAAGGTATTGTTTTTCATGGCGATGAGCTCATGGTGTCTTGTTGAGATGTATGAGATTGTTCGGTGGCATTGACTTACATAATTCAGTTGACTTGTACTTACTCAAAATTTTCTAGATTACTCTAAACTATTTATATAATTTGCTTGATGATGCAGAGATTGATGTTGAGTTGATTAAAGTTGAGTTTACAGAATATTAGTATGTTAAGTTGCTCCGTGCTACAGAAGTACAGTTAATGAATGATCCAAATCGATTCAGTGTTATATAGTTGTCAATGTTCAGTGTTATATACTCGTAGTTGTTATTTATGGTTATTTTAGATTTTCGAGATTATTCGACATTTGTTTAGAGTTGAGTTGTTAGCGTTAGGTTAATGAAATTATTGAAGATTTTCGATATTATTCATTCAGAACTTTCGAGTTTATTCGAGATGTCCGAGATATTGAAGATTGTTTGCGATTCTCAAGATTTTTTAAGATTTTCGTATTACATTGTGCGAGATTCTTAGAGAAAATGAGTTTTTCGAAAAAAATAGCAATTTACTTAGCATTGTGTTGCGTTGCGAAAAGTAACTTGGAATCGAAAATTTACGATGTTCGAGGTATGCGAGACTACTCAGGGGTGTTGGTTTCATAGCCTCATGTTTGATTTCAAGATGACAGGTACAGGTACAGGATGTATTCGAAATTTTCTAGGTTATTCATGATTTTCATGATGATTAGCTTGATTAGTTGTCAGCTGGTTAATTTGATTACATGTGCAAAGTGTAGCAGAATACTACAGACTGTCGGTTATATTTCTTTCGATTTCAATTTGAAGTTTGTATAGTGCTAAAGGTGCTGATGAGTAACATGATGTTAAAGATGTAAACATAATTCAAGATTTTTTGAGATGTTTGATGGTTCATTTGTATAGCGTTAAGTTTTTCGATGTTGAAATTATTCAAGATTTTCGAAATTATTTTAGATTTTCGAAAGTTTCCGAAATTATTCCTCATAATTTGATTAATTTTTAAAAATTTTTAAATTTCTCAATGGCTTTCTAGAGAATGAAGCTATTTGCAAGATGTTATTAAGGTGTAGTGTTTAATTGATTTCCTTGAAGTCAGGTTTCACTATGCTACGTTTGATTTTCGGGATGTACATATATAAAATTGACGATGCGTTCGTAGAATAATTAGAGTTGAGTCTATGGTGTTGAATTGGTTGCTGTTGCAGACATAAAAGAAAACTCATTAATTCAAAATTATTTGAAATTCTCCAAGGTAATTTCGATATTCTTTAAAATTATTCAACGTATACTATTTTCGAGATTATTCGAGCTTTTCGAATGATATTGAACATTGATTGCGATTTTTGCCGATTGCTCGAGATTTTCTTATTGGATCTTATTGGATCGTTCTAATTTCTTTGAGATTTGAGATTTTTCAAAATTGTTTCATTAATTTTTCGAGTTCCTTAAAATTCGAGATACGTAAAAATCTCTAAACCCAGAAAATTAAATAAATCGGTTAATCTTTCCCAAAATGTAGTGCAGACCATATTACCAGTAGATGGAATTAAATCGTACTGTTTCTTGAACGATAACCCCACATACCCAAATATTACAATAATCGTTCGAAGCGACTCCATTAGATTTATTGTAAATGAAAAGTCGCATCTTCAATGGCCTCTTTTACTTAAATAGTGAAGCTAGATTTTCTATTTCTTCTCTTTTCTATTTCAAGTCAAATTTCGCATAGCGTCAAGTTGCTGATGTTGTGTTGGTTGACGTTTCAGACTTAGTTATAATTCGAGATTATTTGAGATTTTCTAGGTTATTGAGCTAGAGTTAACTCGGGAAAAATTATGTTTCGTTGAGAAGTGTGTTTAACGTTGAAATTTTCAACATTTTGCAGATTGCCAGAGATTCTGTTTCTCTATTTCACCAATTTTTCGAGTATTTTTATAGACATACTACACATACACCAAGGTTAACGAGATTATTCGAGATTTGCTTAGAGCTGCTCGCAATTCTTACTAGATAAATAGATAATACAAGATGATGTTATTGACGTACATGTAATATAACTTATTCTAGACTAATACTAGACTAAGTTCTAGGTTGTTTTATTGAAAAATTCACGAAATCTTTTTTTGGATTTTCGTCGATTTCTCGAGTTGTTTGAGCTTGTTCATATTGAAATTTTGAGTTGTTTGAGCTCGTTCATATTGATTTATTCGACACTTTTGAAATATTTCGGGTTCTAGGTTATTTTTCGATAAATCAAAGATTTGTATAGCGTTTTGTTGGTGCAACTTAGAGTCTAGGTGTATTAGATTCTTGAGATTTACGTAGGTATGAGATAATTCGATGGTCTTTACTATTGATTTATATTTAGTTGTATTCGAAATTTGCGATTATTTAATATTATTCGTAATTTGCATGATGAGATGAGTTGATTAAATGCGAACTATCCAGCTGGATTTCCTTAGATTTCAATTAGAAGCTTGTATAGCGCCAAGATTTTAATTTTTAAACTTACAGACATACGAGTATATTCAAGAATATTTGATATTGTGAGATTATTCGAAATTAGTCTAGAGTTGATTTACAGATATATGTATAGTAGTATATCGCTGCTTATTGTTGAATTGTTTCATATTAAAATTGCGGTTTTTCGATATTTTCGAAATTATTCCAGCTTATTTAATTAATTTTTAGAGATTTTTGAAACTCTAGGTTTTCGAAGAAAGTATAGCGGCTTGGGAAGTGTTGTTTTTCATGGCTTAGGCTCATGTCTTTTTTTTTAGATGTATGAGATTAGTCGGTGGCTTTGAGGTACTCTCAGTTGACTTTTATTTAACCAAAATTTGCTAAAACTTTCAAATTAGCGTGATGATAGAGTTGATTAGCGTCGAGTTCGACGAAGGAAATTTCACCAAATCGGTTTTATTACATCGCAGTGTGTCTAGGGTATTAGTTTGTTGGTGATAGAATTAATCAAGGTTTTCAAAGTTATTCAGGATTTTCGAGTTTATTCGAGATCATCGAAACATTGAATACTGTTTGCGGTTCTCATAGATTTTCAAGATTTTCTTAATGTGTTGTGCTTCGAGAAAAACAGAAATGTACTTGGCATTTTGTTGCAGTGCGAAAGTAACGGAGCCGTAAATTTGAGGTTTTCTGTGGAATTTGTATTCGAGATTTTCTAGATTATTCATGATTTGCATGAGGACGAGCTTTATTAGTTGTGAGATGGTTAATTTGCCTACTTGTGTTGAAGGATATTATGAATTGGTGGCGATGTGTTTTTCTCGACTACAATTTGTTGTTCGAATTTTGTTAACCCATTCTTTCCCGATGTATGATTTATCATACCACTGCATACTCTACGCTGCAATTTCAATACGCTTTTGATAATAATATTTGTTTTTTACTATTTAAATTCACAAGCATTAACTTTGCAAAAGACCCATTACCCAAAATATAAACATACATATTTTAAAACAGTTATTTAAAAGAAAAACTTTTGGTTTCCACATTCGATACTTTAAGTGCGTCTATTGGCGTGACCAACAGGTAACTAAATCAACTTTTCCGTTACGTTTTTATATTTTTGAGTTAGTTTGGAGTATTCGTATTGGATTAAGACCGATACCGACCAAGAGTATTGGATAGCGGACATAAGGCACTTAAATTAAACATGACTGGTTTGCATATGAAATATCATGCTTTGAAATATAACGGGTAAGCAGATTCAAGTTGTCAACTAATGGTACACCGTCTGAAGGATTAGGACATCATCATCATTTTCTAAATTATATTTTTAACTACAAATATGACTGGCATGTGAATTTGAGTAATATTCTGCAATTAGAACATAGTTTGGTTATGAATGGATTAAAGATGCTAATGACATGATGTTAGACATAAAAATAATTCAATATTTTTTGCAACTTTTGGTGGTTGATTGAACGCATGCAAGATTTCTTATTGGATTTCTCGAGAACCAATTTGATTTGATTAATTTTTCGAATTTCTTAAAATTCAAGATTAAACTTTTACGGGAATGAAGGTATTTGCAAGATATTGTTAAGGTGTAGTGTCGAGTGATTGGGTTCACGTTTCACTTAATCTTATGTAACTTTCGAGTTGTACAGATTAAGGGTGGAGTTTAGTTACATTCAGTTTTATTTTATTCAAATTTTTCAAATGATTTGCTTGGAGATGAGTTGTTAGCGACGACTTGCAGGATTTTTCAGAGTATCGGCGATATTTCATTCGAGTTGAGTTAGTGATGTTGAGTTACTTGATGTTGCAGACGCATAGAAGATAATTTCATTAATTGAAGTTTATATGAAATTTTCAAGTTAATTCAGATTATTCAATATGTAATATTTTCGAGGTTACTCGAAGGGATTCTTCGTGGTTTTCTTATTGGATCATTCAGTTTTCTTACAGAATCTTCAAGACGCAATTAAATTGTACTATTTGTTGAACAACAACCAGACACGTTCAGATTTCAATAAACGTTTCAAGCCATTTCATTAGATTTATTGTAAATTATACATCGTATCACCAGTGGCTGTTTTACTTAAACTGTGAAGTTAGATTTTCTAGATATACTGGAGATTAAGATGAGCGGGTATCTTTTGATTTCAAATTTGTTGATGTTGAGTTGCTGCTTGATGTTTCGGGCTTACAGATAATTCGAGATTATTTGAGATTTTTGAAATTATTAAAAATTTGGGAGAGTTGAGTTGCAAAGATTTTGTTTCACTATTTCATTAATTTTTCGAGTTTTTTTATAGACATACAGACGATTTGCTTAGAGTTGAATTGCATATAACGCTAGGTTGTTTGGTGACGAAATTATTAAATTTACTGCTCGCATTCCTTAGATAATTGAGGATAGTCGAGGTTTTCAAAATTATTTGATTCATGTTTTGAGATTTTCTAATACTCCAGATTTTTGTTATCCGCAGCATTGAGCCGAGTTACTTGCCGTCGAGATACATATTTTGTAATTTTCCAAATTAATGAGATTATTCGAAAGTGTTGAGTTATACCCAGTCGAGCTTAATCAAAATTTTCTTGATTATTTGAGGTTACAGATAATGCAACATTCAATTTTGATTGAGTGTTACATGATTCTAATGATGTACATATAATTCAGAGACTATTCGAAATTTGCTTAGAGTTGAGTTGAGTAGCGTTAGTTGTTTGGTGATGAAAACTTATTCAAGATTAACACTATTAAGTTGATTCGTTCGTTGCTTTATTAAAGATATTCAAAATTTTCGATATTATCCAAAAAATTTCTCGAAATGTTTCTGGATTTTCGTTGATTTTTCGAGTTGTTTGAGATTGCTGAAGATACAACAGAGAAATTTTGAAGTTAACCGAAGCTTTTGAAATTTTTCGGATTCTGGGGTGAGATTTTTCAAGGAACGGAAATATTTGAATGGCGCTTTGTTGGCATAGATTATAGAATCGAGATTTTTTGGATATTCGAGATATACTATGTTTAGGTATGAAATAATTCGATAGTATCGACTATTGATTTACATCCTTGCTTTCTTGAGTAACATGATATTACAGAATATCAGCTGGATTCCTTTAGATTTGAATTAGAATTTTCCGTAGTTGTAGAGTTGCTAATAATTAAACACTGATTGAGTTCTATGATTTTTAGACAGACAGACCATTCAAGAATATTCGAGTTAAGTTACATATACCTGTAACAATAAATTGCTTAGTTTTGAAGTTATTCATAATTTTCGAGATTTTTTTAACGGATTGTTTGCTACTCTTAGAGAATTGCGGTTGTTTCATATTTCCGAAATTGTTTCAGATTAATGGCGATTAATTTTGTTAGTTTTTCAAACTTTAAATTAAGGATTTTTGAGGAAAGTAGAGATTTGAAAGGTGTTTTTCATGGCGATGAGCTCTTGTCCGTTTTTGAGATGTATGAGATTATTCGCGTTGAGTTGACTGGTATATTTGTATATTTAATCGAAATTTTCTAGATTATTCCAAATTAATTATATTATTTGCATGATGATGAGATCTTTAGCATCGAGGTGCATAATTTTATAGAATATTAGTACGTTGAATTGCGATATTCAGGATTTTCGAGTTTAATCGGGATGTTCGAGATATTGAATATTGTTTGCGATCCTCATAGAAATTCTTTTACGAAATAAGATTTTTCGAGAAAACCCGCAATTTACTGACATTGGGTTCTGGTGTGAAAGTAACATGAGATTCTGGTTATTTGGTAGTGTTGAGATTCATAGCATCATGTTAGATTTTCAAGATGATAGCTGTGGAATTTGCATTAGAAATTTTGTAGTGCATTCATGATTTGCGTGATGATGAATTTGATTAGTTGCGAGCTGGTTAATTTCGTAACATGTGTCGAATGAAATTACGGATTGTCGCCGAGATTTCTTACGACCTCAATTTGCAGTTCAGATAGTTTTAAAGGGGTTGATGATATTGATCAGTAGCATGATGTTCATGAGAAGAAAAAATAATTCAAGATTTTTTTTTATTGGATTGCTGACGATTCTTGTAGAAATGAGGTTATTCGAGATTTCTGAAATTATTTTTGATAATTTAACAATTTTTTCGAATTTCTTGAAATTCTAGATTAAGGTTTTTCGAGAATAAAACTATTTGCAAGATTTTGTTATGGGGTAGTGTTGAGTTGATTTGCTGAAGTCAGGTTTAAATTAGTCTTTTTTGATTTTCGAGTTGTACGAGATTCGTCTGAGGTGTTAAGTTACATTTCGTTCTATTTTATTCGAAATTCTCGATATTTTCGATTTTATTCGAGATTATTCATGATTTGCTTGATGATGAGTTGTTTAGCTTCGAGTTGCAAGATTTTACAGAGTATCGATGACATTGAGTTGCCAGATGTTCGAGAAAATTTCGATCTTTGCTTATAGAGCCTAGTTTCTTAGTACAAAAATGCTTGGTAATGGCATTCAATATTTTCGATTTTATTCCAAGTTTCCGAATAATCATAGTTTTCGAGATTATTAGAGATTTTCAAACAATATCGAACATTTTTTGCAATTCTTGTAGATTTTTCGATATTTTCTTATTGGAGCGTTTCTTAGAGAAGTTTGAGTTCCTTGAAATTCGAGATTGAAATTTTTCAATCAAAAAGTAGATACTTAACTTGTTTAACTTAGCGATAAGTTCAGCAAAGGCTCTTGTACTGGAAATCGTTTAGATATTTGGATAATTTTCTCGTAGATAAACTGTTTTGCCCAAACACGTAACGATCTTTTAAGCTTTAAGTATAATCATGCCTATTATGCTTAATTTGGGATCACTTCTCTCTCTTTTAATACCTGGTAACTTGTATTGAGTTTGCGCTTGTTGAAGTAATCGCTGCAACTCACTTCGAATGGAGGCATAATTTTTCTTGATACAGTCGAGGTAAACACGGTACAGTTTTAAAACGTAATAATAAAAAATTGTAAATAATTCGTGCGTAAATGCATCCAGACTATAAAATTGTTTAACTGTACCAAAAATTTTATTGCAGAACATAAGACTACGATGCGATTGAATTGTACTGTTTTTTGCACGATGACACCCCACACGGCTTTAAATTATCGTTCAATATAAGTAAAGTTGGGTAAGGGGTAAGTAGATTAAGATGAAGGGTTTTCATTTGATTTGAAATCGAATTTCGCATTCCATTATGTTTGTGGATGTTTCAGACTTACAAATAATTCGAGATTATATACCATATATAGTATGTATGAGTTCATCGAGATTATCGAAAATTTGTGAGATTTAAGTTGTAATGCATTAAGTTGTTGGGCTTGTCTTGCAATATTTTATAGAAGCTAGATAATTCTAGATTCGTTTCCGATTTTTTAGATTAGTCGTGAATCGAGATTAATGTTAACTTGCTTGATGTTAGAGTTACTTGAGTAACGTTTTTTTATATTTTTCTAGATTTTCGAGATTTTTTATAAACTTAATTTGAATAATTTTTCAAGTTTTCTGAAATTCAAAATCAAGCTTTTTCCAGACAAGTAGAATTGACAAGGTGTTGTTATCCATAATCTGGAGATAATTGTAGTGTTTGAAATGAACGAGATTATTCGAAAGCGTTGAGTAACATTCAGTTGAGTGGCAATTGAAATTTTTTAAATTATTCGAGAATATTTTGAATTTGTATTATGATGAGTTGATTAGCTGTTGAATTGCTCGATTTTACAGAGTATTTCGGAGATTTCATTTGGTTGAGTTGTATAACGGTACTGATCTACAAAGGTACAAGATTCAATTTTGTTTCAGTGTAATATAATGTTGTTGATGTTCAAACAGTTCAAAATTATTCGAGATTTGTTTGGGGTCTAGTTGCATAGCTTTAGTTGGTTGGTGGTGAAAACTTAGTCTACTCTAGATTAGCTAATAAGTTGTGTGGAAGCTTTATTAAAAGTATTCAAGCTTCTTAAAATGTTTCTAGATTTTCGTCAATTTTTCGAGTTGTTTGAGATTGGAGATATGCTAAACGAAAAATTTGGGCATTTTGTTGTTATAGCTTAGAGTCGAGATTTTCTGATATTTCCGAGATATAGATGAGATAATTCAATGGTGTTGAACTACATAGCGCAGTGCTAGATTTCGAGTTGCTGAAGTCGAGTTTCATAATGTGACGTACAGATAATTCAAGATAATTCGAGATTTTTGAAGTTTGAGATTTGCTCAGAATCAACTTACAAATAGCATTACTGTTTGGTGTTGAAATTATTCATGATTTTCAAGATTTTCATATTGGATTGTTTGCGATTTTTAGAGAACTGAGTTTGCTTGAGATTATTAAATTATTCCAAATTATTTGAACAATTTTTCAAGTTCTTTTTAAATTCGAGGTTAAGGTTATTCGAGGAAAGTAGCGATTTACAAGTTGTTGTTTTCAGTAGCAATGAGCTAAATTGCGGAATATTTTGTAATTTTTGGGATGTAGGAGATTATTCGATAAGTTATTTAGCGTCGAGTTTGATTTTACAGATTATTGGACAGATTTCATGCGAAGTTGAACTGCTGATGTTGACTTTGTGAGATGAGACAGATGTACAAATAATGCAACATTCAATTTTGATTCTGTGTTTCATGATTTTATTATGTATGCACTTGTACTTATAATCCAAGAGTATTTGAGATGTTCGAGACTATGAGATTTGCATATACATAGTTGATTTGGTGACGTTGCTATTAAAAATTTACGAACTTTTTCTAGATTAACACTAATAAGTTGTTTGGTTGGTTTATTGAAGTTCGTGGGATCGTAGATTACTAAGAGTTGAGTTGCTTAGCGTCAAGTTGTTTGGTGTAGAAATTACTCAAGATTTTCGATATTTTCGAAAATGGCTTATAACTGATGGTTCTTAGAGAATTGAGTTTTTTCGGAATTCAATTATTTGAAGAAGATTATTTGATTAATTTTTCGTGATTCTACAAAATCGAGGTTCGGTTTTCAAGAAAAGTAGAGAATTGCGAATCGCAATCGCGTTCGCTTTGGGTTACATTCAGTTGAGTTGTAATCGAAATTATCGAGATTATTAGTGATTTGCATGATGATGAGTTCTTATAACATAATAATACTATAGTCTAAAGTTGCATGATTTTACAGAGTACTGGAGATTGTTGTCTTAATTATTGTCGTACAGATTATTCAAGATCATTTGAGCTTTTTGAGATTACTCGAGATTTGCTTAGAATTGAGCTGCATAGCGTTCGGTCGTATGTTGATGAAATTATTAAAGTTAAATGAACGTTTTCAAAATTTAGATTAATTAGTTGCTCGAGATATTGAAGATTATTTGCGATTCTTACAGATTTTTCAAAATTTTCCTCTTGGATTGTGCGAGATTTTTATAGAAATTGAGAACTTCAGAAAAAAGTGGCATTTCCTATGTGTTGTATGGTTTGGATTCGAAAATTTGAGATTTTCGAGATTATGTGAAATTATCCGGTGTTGAATTTAGTAGTGTCATGTTCAATATTTGAGCTGGCAAGTATGAGATTACTCGGAGGAGTTGAGTTACATCCAGGTTAATTTGAAATTCGAATAGTGTTGAAAAGTTTGATGTTAAAGGTAACAAATAATTCAAATTTTTTGATATTTTTGAGGTTTAAGTCGCATAGCGTTAAATTGGCATTGACTTTCCATATTTTAATGAATTGTTTGCGAATCTTAGATAGTTAAACTTATTAAAGGTTTCCGAAACTATTCCAGATTATTTGATTAATTTTTGTCAGAGAGATTAAGGAGATTAAGTTTTTTCTAGATTGGAAGTATTTGCAAGGTGTTGTTATGAGAGTAGCGTTAAATTGAGTCACTTGCAGTCGAGGTTTTCGTAATTATTCGAAATTATTTACGATTTGCATGATGATTAGCTGCTTAGCGGTGAATAACAAATTTACATATAATTGATGCTTCGTGAGATAGTTTGGTGATGAAATTGTAGATAAACATAAATAAATTTTATTCGAGACGTTCTGCGGTATTGACGATGGTTATTTTTATCGATTTTTGAAGATTTTGTTAGAAATTTACTTGGCGATGTGTTGGGAAGCGCGGAGTAGCTTGAAGTCGAGGATTTCTGTGTTACACTGTGTTACATTCAGATTATCATATTAGAAATTATTGAGCTTATTTAATTAATTTGAGATTAATTTGTTTGAGATTATTTGAAATTTGCTTAGAACTCAACCGTACAGCGTTAAGTTATTGAAATTATTCGAGATTTTCGCAATTTTCTTAATTATTGCTCGCGATTCTTTGATAGTTGAGGTTACATGAGATTTCCACAATTACTCTATAGATAATTTGATAATTTTTTAGAATTTCTTGAGTTCAAGAAAAGTAGATTTTCATGGTTATTTTGCACATCGCGTTGTGTCGGGTTGTTTAAAGTCGATATTTTGTGAGATTATTTAGGTCGTCTCGAGTTACTCAAGTTTAGAGTTGAAATCGAAATTTTCGAGATTATTTGAGATTTTCGTTGCAGCTAACAAGTTGAGTCAAATACATCTTTAGTTGATTTGCTTGAGATTTAAATTACTTTAACGAGAGGTATTGTCGGCATTTGCTGAGTTTCGAGATTAATTAAGCATTTTTGCATTTCTTTTTCAAAATATCCTGAGATTGCTTTCCGAAATCTCCGCAACCCTAGTTGTAAGAAGAGGCGTAAGTTTGGTTGCTTCGAATCGATCTAGTAGATTTTCAAAAAATATTCGGTCGCTTCGAGTTACATTCCCAGTTACATTGGCATGATGTAGTGATGACAGTGATGTAGTGATGATAGTCGTGAAATTGAAAAAGGTAACTCCACGATGAACAAATTATTTTTTCAAACACATTAAAATAATTTTCGCATTTCTCGTTTTCTGTTCAGCCAAGAGTATTTTAAATGTTTAAATTTATATGTTTTGCCCTCCAACATCGTTTTTTTTTTTTTATTATAGTTCGCCTTACTTCAGTGTTTTCGGCGTTAAAAAAGAAACCAATTTGTTACCATTTGTTTAACTGAATTGAATAAAAGAGAACCAAACAACTTTACTATTTAATCACGGTAACCTTCCAGATTATTCCAGGACCTAGGCAAACAAAAAAGTTCTAGCTTATTTATGAAGCACAAAAGTAATGGCTTGCTTCGTAGAAAAAATTAAAACTATTTTTCTTATTGTCTGTTTCTCATTTTAGTTTCAATTATGCTAAAGTAGTTATGTAAAATATGTTTAGCGTGGCGTATATGCTTAGATGTTCGTTTGATTGTTTTGAAGAAAATTAAAAAATTTTAAGAATAATATGACCTCCCTATTTCATAATTGAGTAAAGCTTCGACTTTTCATTTCAGGACTACATTGCGCTATTCACCATTGAACAGAGACTGCTTGCAAAATTTAAGTTTGGCCACAATCTAAACTTATTAAACTTATTTACCACATTGATAGTTGCACTTCTACACATTTTGAATGAACATCGTATTTATCATGGTTTATTTTGTTTCCAATAGGTATTGCATTTTCTACTTTTCAAATAGTTAATCTTTAATATTAATTATTATATTTAGCTGAATTCAATTACATTATGTAGTATGTCCAAACTTTTCAGAATATTTATCCATATTTTGTCTTCACTGGCCGAATGCATCAAAAATAAAACAAAATAAATCAATTTGTTTGGATGTACGAATTGATATTATAACGGATACATCAAGCACCACATTAAATGATGGACCTTAAGAAATGTAGATACATAGACAGTAGAAAATATACCGGAAATAGATATGTACATTTAAATTCCCCAAAGAGAACTCTAATTGCTACATAGTTTTATCATCGTATGATACGAAGTTTGGAAGTAAAATTACATCACGCAGGCCAATTAAATTTTTCTTCTTTTTCTTATGACCGACAGCGGTCAATCATGAGGCTGACTTGTACATTCCTCAAGGTGTTTGGCACGAATTTCTTTCGCCCATACTAGTCGACTTGTTTCATAAATTACCTAAATCAATTTTTCGTATTCTTCACGAAAATCCTAAATTTAATTAATAAAGATAAAGGAATACTTTGTCACTTGCTTGTACGCAAACTTGTTTAATATGACTAACATATAGCTTTGGTTTTGCATTAAAAGAACATTTATTCGTCAATTCAATGAAATTTATGAAATCGGTACAAACCATTTCCACTGTTGTATAAGTTTTCAGATAGTTTCGCATTTCTTACTATCGTGCACCGTCTCATTGGAACATAGACGGTTTACCTAACGCTGTCCCCTTCGTTTTGGGTGTGCCCTTTCTCCTGCCCTTTCGGCCAGGTCAATTGTCCGACCAAAATTGCAGATCTACGCACTCGTTCCACCGTTCTAAATTTATAAAATGATACAGGTAACTATAGCTTCATTTGCTCCCCACTTACACGTTGACCTGTGATGAAAACTGTGAAGTGGAATTCAGAACATTATCATTTATAACACAATGGGCTGATATCGGTGTTGGGGCAAATCAGAATTTTCGTCAGTTTGATAGATTGTCTTTAAAAAATGGAGTATCATCTGAATTAAATTCAGTTTCTAGATGATAATTGATTATCGGAATTATTTTCACCATCGGTTTGGAACGGATCTTCTTCGGAAATAGATAAAACAAATTCAAAATGCGACTGCTTCAGTATTAGCTTGTAGCATTTTTGCCTGATGCGTTTCCTAAATAATTTTGTTCGACAGTACTAATTGAATTGTTCACATTCACAAAATATATTACACTTGGCCCGGCAGAATTTCGTTCAGCCATTCCATAACCGAAAAGGGAATTAGTTGCAGTTTTTTTTTAACAAGTAAAATAAACTTTCAAAAATTAAATTTCCACCCCGCAATATGTTATCGAAATAATTTGGTCAAATTTATTGATTGATTGCCTACAGCATGAGACCAAGGCTCACCGTACATCCTGTTTACACATAACAAGATCGAAGGATAGGGGAGGCTAGTTAATAATGATCGAGTTGATCTGGTTACATACACCCATAGTCAATAGATTGTGTATTTTTATTTTATGATAAATCAAGGCAACACAATTTCCCAGCTATCAGGTTTCTGGAACACAATTATTAGCACTTTTTTTATTCTAATTACACTAATTATTATTTTTTCTTTTCACTACTTTTCCACCGGGAAAAATTTATGACACAAAACTTACTGACTTTAATAATAATTTTGACTTTTGCCCTATGAAAAATTTCGTTAACATGTTTTTCGTCTCCATGGTTGTTATGCCACCGATAACACTCACGGCCGTTATAATAAGAGCCACGGCCGTCTATGGTAAGAAATTAAGACTACCTGATTAGTTTCTTGAATTTCAATTTTTGATTTTTTTAAAATTAACATTAACCAGGTTTTGGGTATGACGAAAAATAGCGAACAACATACGGCCGATAAAAGCGATAACAGTTTTCGATAATATTTATCAGGCTCAGCTTGGCCGTGGCAGTCAAACAATTATCCTCAACTGTTAAACGCTTAATATCCTACGGTTCCTACGGTTCCTATGTTCATCGTTTTTTTCTATCTTCTTCCTCTTTTAATTGCTTAAGACATACTAAAAAATCAGCGCAAGATCTAGTTTCGTTTTCTTGCAAAATACAATAAAAATTATTAAGAAAAAATATATTTTTTTACAAAATGAAGAGACAAAAATATGAAAATATTCACAGTTAAAATTTAAATTTTATATAATTTTCACTATTTGAATATTTCTTAAAATTTAAGTAGTCTTTCTATCAGTCTTCAATGTTTTTGCTCATTTGAATAATTATTCCGCATCGGTTATGTATGATACCATCGTATTCGTTGGTGGACTAACTCCGAACGCCATCCTTTTGATAGCACCTCACGCTCCATCGCATGGCCCCTTTCAACGAGCTACTGCATGAAAACGCCACTCATAATCGACGCCGAAAGCCTATTTGTGCTTAGATATATTCATAATTTTTTTTATTTATGTGTTACTGCACCCACCATAAGTAATATAATAAATTTTAGATAAGTAAACTACTATGCTGTCATGATGAAGAAATCTAATATTATAATGAAGCTGCAGTTCCGCATTTTTTCTCCTACTTTTTTGTAACTTACAAATGGATAAATAGTCCAATGAAACCCTTGTGCTGCCCTTATTAACCTCCGTAGGCTTTACATTTAACTTTCTGTTTTTTAATTTGGTTTGCTTAATTAATAAATTCATCTAGTTGTTTCAAATATTTTTTCAAGAATTTTATCATTAATATTTCTTAAATTTAACAGTTTGACTCAGGAAACGAGCTTACAACACTTTTTAAAGCTACTCATTATTACACTATCACTATATATTACATATAAACTTTATTTTTTTTTTTTTTTGTTTTGGTTAAATCAATATCGCATCACACACAACTTGAAAAATTAATTTTAACACTAATTTATACCTAAAAGATTATACCTGTTTTTGAATTACATTATACCTTTTATTACACTTGTTATTTATTATAACTGTTTTGAAAGGAGTTCCAAAAATATTTGTAGAGGTATAGGATATCAGAGTGGTTGTGCCTGACAAAATGCACGAAATAAACCTCATTAAATTTCATTGTTAAACCCAAAAAAGGATAGCTCAACATACTTAACAGTGTTTTGCAAGAAAACGAAACGGGATGTTGCGCTGATTTTTTAGTATGTCTACTAGAACTAAATGTGGGAAAAGATAACAAAAAAAAAAAAGATGAGCATGGACGAAAATTCAAAAAGAACGTTTCGGCCACCATTTTGAAAAAGCAGAAATTAAAGATGTACCATTTTTATAATTATTTTATAACCCTATTTATTTATCTTTAAAATGAGCCCAGTTTTATAATTTTCGGATAATTAGTTTTTTTCTGCCTATATCAATAAATAACACACCACGTGCAAGACATTTTTGAAATATTTGACACCATGTACCTTAAAAAATAAAAATTTGTTGCCCTTTATGTTATTATCACATACCCAGTAGGAAAGTTGTCAACATGCATATGAATTAAATGTTTAGTATGGAAATACGCACCACGTTCTTTTGTTTTCTTTTAAATGTATGTGAAAAAGACAAAAAATATTTGCATTTCGTAGATTGACAGCATGTTGACTAATGGACTAATTTATGACATGTCATTGATTCTTCTCACATCACATATCAACTAATTCTACAATTCCTGATAATTCATATAAGATTCATTTACGACAAGTCCATAATCATTCTCCTTTGATTGTTCGACGCATTTACTCGAAAAAACATTCGCGTAATTTTTCTTTTGTTCTTGTATTATTTGCTAAGGGCACGCAGTTACATTATTTTTATTATTTAAGTGTTTGGAGTTTTAATATTTTTAAAAATTATTTAAATCTAAAATATTGTGGTGATACGGATTGTTTTACCAAAGCACTAATCTAAAAACTGTTTTGTTAGCTGAGATATTAAACGTCATTTTTTATTCATAATATTTTGTAAGTGCATAAACATTTTTTAAATTAAAATTAAGAACTAATTTAAGAGTAGTGTAAATAGATAAGCCATAATTATAATTAGAATAGTTGTAAATAATAATTTAATATGAATAAATTAAAAGGATTTTCTAAAAGTAATTTTCATAGAAAATTAAGAAAATCTGAAAGTGAAATTTTAATGCAATGGCAAGAAACCGAAGCTGAATTTTTTGAAAACCGAAACAGTAATTGTCATATAAATAATGTGGGAAATGAAGAAAGAAGTGAAGAAACAAATAGTGAGCAGTGTGGCGTAACAACAGGAAATTTGCTGGTTAATGAACAGGATACGTCCTCACTCCAATTGGAATCTACCCAAAATTTGTTTGAACTATTAGGTGCTTGGGCTGTAAAGCACAACATTTCGAGAGTGGCATTTGATGAGTTAATCACAATATTGCACAATTCAAATGTAATCATCAAAAGAAAATCATCGAAAACTATTTTAAAATGTACTGGAGATACACCACTAATTAAAGTAATTCCTGGGGGCAACTACATGCATTTTGGAATTCAACAAACAATTTCAAAAATAAACATACCACTGACACTTTTAAATGGTATTCCTGAAATTGTGATTGATGTGGGTGTTGATGGGATTCCTCTCTTCAAGAGTAGTTCTACTACATTGTGGCCTATTTTGGGATCTTTAGTTGATTTCCCAAATTTAAACCCATTTGTTATTGGATGCTTCGTAGGGCCAGGAAAACCTTTGTGCCTTAATAGTTTTCTGGAGGATTTTGCGGCAGATATTACGCTGTTAACCGTAGATGGTATTAAAATCAATCAACATGCACCAAGCAAACCATTTTCTGTACGCCTTTTTTCCTGCGATGCACCCGCGAGGTCTTTTTTGACTGGTACACGAGGGCACACTTCTTTCGATGGATGCAGTAAATGCTGCCAAAAGGGATTACAAATTAATGGACGAGTTAGCTTTTCAAAAGTAATTTGTGAAAAAAGAACTGACAAATCTTTTGTGAATAGGCAGCATAAAGAACACCACAACAGCGAATTTCGCAATGAAGCAAGTATATTGGAAAACAAAATTGGTATGGTGTCACAGTTTCCCGTGGAGCCAATGCATCTATTGGATTTAGGCGTAATGAAAAAATTGCTGCTTATTTGGACAGACACAAAGTTCGGCTCAAAACACAAAATATCTAAGATAAATTTATTACGAATGTCAAACCAACTTGTAAAATTAAAACAATATATTCCAAAGGAATTTCAACGCAAACCGAGATCGCTGAAAGAACTACCTAGATGGAAAGCTACGGAATTTAGGCAGTTTGCACTGTACACTGGAGTCGTCGTACTAAAAGATTTTATTGATCCGCAACAATACCAACATTTTCTTTACTTTTTTTGTGCATATCGTTTGTTATCACATCCGAGCAATAGTAAAGAAAATACATCTTCAGCTCAGAAATTATTTGAAAATTTCGTCACCGATTTTGCTGCAATTTATGGAGATGACTTAGTTTCTTACAATATACATAATTTGCTCCATTTAAGTGAATGTGTCCAACAGTTTGGCTGTTTGACATCATTTTCATCGTATAAATTTGAAAATTACCTTCAAATATTAAAAAAAAAAATTAGAAAACCCACGCACATTTTACAGCAACTTTATAACCGAACTGCAGAAATGAATATTTTTACAGAGTTTGAAGATTCAGATAGTTTCACCAAATTTTATATTGGAAGCACAACAGCTAATTGTTTTTGTGTGATTAAAACAAATATTTTTTTTAAAATTTTGCATGTGGACAACTCAACCATCACCGGGTATCGATTCAAAACCATAAAAGATTTTTTTACTTATCCATTCCTCTCTTCGTTTCTTGGAGTTTATGAAGTCAGTAATTTAAGTGAAGAAGTAGAATCCTTTAATATTGTCGACATTGATTATAAGACTGTTGCCCTGCCTTATAAGAATGTTCAAATTTTTATACCTTTGCTTCATTTAAAAAATTAAAATAATTGGAATAATTTATTTACATTCAATTAGGGGTTATCGAAGCAATATAATGGAAGGTTTACCCCAAGTATTTACACTAGACCAGTTGGTAGATGATCCAAAGTTTGAAGAGGGATTGATTCCTGAATGTTCAATTTGTAAGTAAATATGTTATTATATTTTTTATTAAATTCGAAGCGGAACAATGTTAGCTTAATTTTATAATACTTATTCAGATTCCAAAAATGAAGCCTGCCCGCCACATCCCGGTTCAAAGCCACAATCAACAACCACAAAATCGACAACACCTGCGAAAAGACCAAATGTATCATTAAGTAAATCCTCGCCACCTCATAAAAAAATTCAAATTAGTTCAATAATTGCACCAGTTAGAGGATTTACACTAAAAAATTCCGTTCAGTCCATCACAAAAACAGCTATTCCTCAACCTTCTTCATGCCCACCAAAAAAATTTGCCAATGCGAGCTCGCAAACAGACCACGACAAAGCGGAAAGTTCAATAAGTACAGGTAAATTATTTAAATTAATTAATTAGTTGTAGTTTAGTTTATCTACTGAAACGAATTTAAATTTGTCACATTAATACATTAATTAAATTAAAACTTTTAATGTTTTTTATATTTTTTCTTTAGTTGTTTTACAAAATTTCTTGGCTAAGCAGTTTTCTTCCATAAGTATGAGGCTGGAGAAAATAGAAAAAACGCTGAATTCAAATAAACACTTGGATTTAGGAATCCCACTCCCTATAACAACAATCGCCGAATTGGAGGACCTAGAAATGAAGTTAGCGGATGAGAGTTTTAATAATAAATTTGTTAGTATTATATTTCTGTTTTATATTCATTCGACTACCTAATTATTTCTATTCCGAATTATCTATATATTATAAACAGAAGGCATATGTATCAAAAATTCACGGCAAGGAGATTGAATATGACCGTGTAATTCAACATTTATTTTCGGACGACGTACTGTTCCAATTTAACTGGCATGGAGAAAAAGGAAAGCGAGGTTTAAAATTGTTATCCCTTTTTTCTAAAATTTTATTTGGTAAGTCTTTGCAATTATATCTCTTATGTATTAATATACAATAATTTAAATAACCAATACATTATGTTTTTGTTAGACGCAATAGGCGGAGAAGCATTAGCTGTATATGAAAAAAAAATTAAAATGGTTATAAGGCGATCGCACCAAAGAAAACTGAAAAGATCTAGTCGCGAAAATAATTTATTATTATAAGAATTTTTTAATTATACTTTTTTTATTTTAATTTGAATTATTTTTTGAATTTTTATACTGAATTTATTAAATGGAATTTACTATAAATTAAATTTTGTGATAATTTTAATAAAATTAATTTAAATTTTTGTTAAAGATTATGTTAATTTCTAATTTTTGAATTTTAAGTTAATTTAGATGATTACTCAAAGTGAATATGTACAAATTTTTTGATAATAATATAATCCCCTAATTTAAGATTAACGACTTATCGTAGGCTGTATTAAATTATTAAAGGCTTATATGTACAAATGATAAATTAAACAATTTTTGAATTCAGATTTTGTGATAACTGAAATGTACCTAACATAAATATATGATGATATGAATTAAGTACTGTTTTATTGAATTAATTCCTAAAATTGACTTTTAAATTAAGAGAGACGAGTCCTTAAATAATCATCACGACCATGTCGTATATGATTCGTTTAATAACTGTCTTTGAATTGTCACAAATGTCGATTCACTGACTATTCGATTTAGACATGTCACACACATTTCGCATATGACTGTCACATTACTGTCAATGATGACGAGTCATTTAATAAGTGTCTCAGGCATGTCACACATTTTTCTTATATGATTGTCTTACTATTGTCAATGATGACGAGTCATACGATAAGCGTCTCAGACATGTCACACACGAAATCGAGTCCCGCTTTGTGATAAAATTCTATATACGTGTCATGCATGTCAATCATTGACGAATCATTAGTGTGTCTCTAATGACTTTCCTACTGGGTATTTTTGCATAACCAGATATTTTTACATATTTTCACTTATTTTATGTTGTAGCACCTAATTTTCCAAATATTTTTAATTGTTCAAGAAATACGTAATTCTGCGCAGCTTACAGCTTAAAATTTGATAATGCAAAGATATTTAAGAAAACAAATATTTTCTTTATAAGTTGAAAAAGGTTTATTGTTGCCTAAGCCCCGCTAAAAGCCAATAAATTAAAACTAAACCATACACGAAATTAAAATGTCTCAATAGTTTACTGCACATTCTTTAACGATCCGGAGTTTTTCCAGAAAAACAATTTTGTGATTGTTGTTTTTATTAGTTTGACATATAGTATGTACCTTTATCCAATTAGATCAACATTTAGAAAATATATGTAAAGGAATTCCTCGAAATATGAATGGATCAAACAAATGTTTAAATACAACATATTAAACTATAAAAACCTGATAAATGCAACTCTACCCCAATCTCAACCGTCACGGTGGTATTATGAAGTAGGCTCCGTATATGAGTTTTGTAAGCCAAAAATCATTGAGTGCGAGTTTACGACCATTTTCTGAAGAAAAATTTTCAGCAGATTCAATATGTTTTAAATGGAAAACAAAAGAATTATGTACGGAAGGGGAAATTTGTTTATAAAATAGACTACGTCGATTGGTTGCCTGCTGAAAATTTTTCTTCAGAAAATGGTCGTAAACTCGCACTGAATGAAACCATTTAAATTAACTGCCTCTCCAGCCCAGGGAAGTTAGTACGTCCAACTTTATAGCCAAAATTTAAACAGATACTTTTTTTAATGAGTGAATTAAAATTCCCTTCCTATTAGTTCTCACATAAAAAAGATTGCGAATAACCGCAAAGGGAAATTTTTGTTTCATGTCACTGTGTTAGAGACATTTTGTATTTGTATTATGAAATAAGTTTGTTAATTTAAACATTTCTAGACGTCAATGAAAAATCATAATAAAAACAATAAAGTATTCTCACATAGGAAAAATAGCTTGCTTTGTTTATCGCAGGATTGTAAATGTTTCTAAACAAAACAAGGGAATTTTTTTTTTTTTTTTAAATGTAAAAAAATGTATGCATGACTACTTTTGATTGCGAATCATATTGTAAATTTGTCTATGGTTACTAGGCAAATTTATATACCGATATGTACTTTTTTATGAATGTGTGAAAAAATTTTAAACATATTGCGAATATTCGCAAAGCTACTTAGGTGAGAACCCACAGTTAAGATTAGTTCTGTACAGGAATTAAGCGCAAATTTTAGTGGAAAAAAAACCGTCATACGAAAAAAAAATTTTAAGAGAAAAACTGCACGCAGCCAAAACTGCTAGAAAAATTTTTCATACGAAATTTTTTTTAGTGTAACGAAGGTATCTCTAAAGAGAATTACGTTGCCGTTGAATATTTCAGTGGATATTGTTTTGAAAATTTAAAATTTTATACAATATTCGTGAAAGTTTTCTACACATTAAAAGTAAAATTAAACTAATTATTTAAAAATATAACAAAAACGTTTAGTACATATAATTATAATATAAAGGTGAAGATAATAGTACAAAATATGGTAAGTTTTGTTTTGTGACTTATTTTTTCGTTTTGTTAAGAACAAAATACTTGTATAGAAACAAGTATTTTACATGGAAGTGTATTAAATAAATTTTTAGTCGAAAGCGAACCGGTTAGGAAATCGCCAGAAAAATGCACTTATTGATTTTGTAGAGGAGCATTTTGATTTTATTCAAGGTAAATTTAACAAAAAATGTCGGCCATATTCCCAGCAAGTTGCTTTATAAATTCAAATTTTATTATGTTTTATTGTAGGAAAACATGCAACAGCTCGCGGGGCCAACGATAAAAAAGCCACTTGGCTTATAATAAACAGATTCAGTCAACGTAGTTGGACCGATTTCAAAGTATGCTGAACAATGGCTTAAAGTATAATTTAAAATTTTTATTATAATTTAAATTGTTAAAAAAAAAATTATTTTATTTTTATTTTAGATCGACAATATAATAATAAACTATTTTTTAATTAATATATTTAGTTATTATTGTACAATTGTAAATTTTGTTTGTCAAAGAACATAAAACTGCTAAAAAATCGAAATGTCAAACATAAATACAAAAAATATAAGCAGCGACATACGTCTGCTGCAAAGAAACAATTAGTTTAATGATGGGCGTACGTTTTTATAGCAATTTACAAGAAATTTTGTCGATTTTATTTTTCCACTAAAATTTTGCGCTTAATGCCTAGACTGGTTTTGGCTTTCCTGACAAAAAATAATAAATACATAAGCGAAATTTCAAATTTCATTCAGTAGGCCTGGCCATTTTATTCAAATAGCATTAACATTCGGTAACATCAGATAGATGTTCGAAGTCTCAATTTAGATGCATGAAGTCAAGCACAACTTAGTCTTATTTCAATGAAAAATTTACAACAATTGAACTAAATTTGGATTTATTAAAATCAATTACGATAAGTACCTCCTAAAGATGTAATTTTTTTAGTTGGCAATACATATGGTAACATTTCGAATCTAGTAACTGATGGTAATTTTTTTAGTTTGATGGGGCATGCATATAGTAAAAAATACTTGCCGCTATTTTTGTGGCAGCACATTCGTTTCCAGGATAGAATCAAAATGTCATTTGTGTTTTCCATCAAAATCTATAGTAAATATAAATAACATGAAACAATTTTTATATTTTAAAATATTTCTAAGTAGTGTCAATAAAAAGAATAGTTTTAAATAAGTGAAATGTTATATGGTATTGGTTCCTCCATTTCTATCGCACTACTTATAAATATTTAAAAATTGTTTTATGTTGGGGTTTTGGTTGCATATTAATTGCTTGCTTAGTATTAAGTTTTATTCATGTAGTTTAGTGTTGTTCATCATTTAAAATAGCTTCAGAATATTTGAGTACATATGGTATAGCAGTGAAAATGGCAAATGTTGTTGAATTAAAAAAAAAAAATTAAATCTCTTAGGAGCGAAAACCACAGGAAATAAAAAAGATTTATTAAACAGGTGATTTTTATTCTGTTATTACCTAATCATAAATCAAATTATAAACAAATACTTTCTAGATCAAACTTATATCAAGGTCTTGACCTAAGTAGGAGCCGATGTCCAATAAAAGTTGGCCCCGCAGCCTGTCAGCAGCCATTCCTATTTGATAAGGAGCCGTATCAAGACCTCTCACTGTTAAACTACAAAGAAGTGGAATGGTTGACTCCGACAGGTATTCAATTATATTTTAAGGAACGGGGGGCAGTTAAAGGTGACCAGCAAGGCATTACTTATCTTGTAATCATTTTCAACAAAATGAACACTACAAACTAGGAACCATTTTGAGGGATATTTTCCTAGCCGTAATTTTATAATCCACTTTTGTTTTAAAATATGTTGGTATGGAAACCGATGAAATTTTATGCCACAATTTTTTGAAAATTTGTTGTTTGAGGTTGTAACCATTTTTGTAGTCTTCTTTTCAAATAAAATTAAACGAAAGAACAACAATTTTTTTAATAAACAGGAAAGTAACAAATATTTTGTATATTTTTCTCCTGTGCTGTTGTTAATTTAACGTTTAATACAATAAAAATGAATTTATTAGATCCACCTAAATTTAACCATATATTTCAGTGTAAAATCGAAACGTCAAATTTAAAGTTATCCTTTAAAATGACATGCTGCCACCTGGTGTCTGGTAAAAGTAATAATGCCGTTTTCCATGCCCCATTGGGCAAAATAAATCAATCTACTGTCAAAAAAACAAATTATTTACGTAATGATGTTTGACAATTTTTTTGACTTTAGATTTATTTGTTTTGCCCAATCGAACTCCACATTAGAAAACAACCAAATGTCATATTTTAGCTTAATGTTTTCATTTTTTAATTATTTAATTCGTTTTATTCTGTTAAATTCGATCGAATTTCAAGTACACAAGCCCTGTCGATCATTGGAATGATTACTTTCACGGAAGAAATCAACTACAAACAAATTATAAACTTAATTTAAAAACTAGCATTGTTTTGAATTTTTGAAGTTTATACGAGTTTTGTTACAGAAGTGTAGTATCGCAGAATGGATGGCTCTTTTAAAAGAACGAGTTTATTTCCGAATCTTTCAAAATAATGTCAACTTATGTCATTTATTGACGCCGAATTTGAGCTGCGTTTCAGCATGACGTAGGTCTCTTCTGTTTAGCTAATTTCATTGGCATATCGGCATATAGTTTAATTTCATTTTTGATGAGTATTACTTGTTTAAATTTAAACTCAACGTTAAATGTTGGAATTCTTGTAAAATTCTGAATAGATGGGAGAAAAGCAGTGAGGAATACGGCAGTTTAAATTTTTTAATAAATGTAATTACGATGAACATATATATCTGCGATCAGCTGTTGGTATATAGAATTTATGGGCCGAACCATCTTTCAGAGTTGGAATGCGTGAAGCTGTAGCATATACATAAGTTGATCATTTTATGGAGAACATTACGTCCCAGAATGGGTTATAGTTGAGTTCAAACCAGCAGTACAACTCGATTTCCTCAGCGTTTAAGAACAGCTGTCTTGTGAAGCGAAGTGGTTTACTAAGATGATCCCTTGGTGGAACGGGATGAAACAGAATATAATCTCACACTAAGGAGATCTAGGAGGGCAGCACAACCTAGAGAAGTTTTGGTGAAGGAATCAATGAGTTATTCGCGCGTTTACAGAAAGTCCTCTCTAGGGATCATTCTTTCCGGACTGTATAGTGACAAAATCTCAGGAAGACTCTTACAATGGTCTATGTGAGATAGCTTACACACCACACACTAGGATCGGGAATCTCTCTGATAGGATTTTCACTCCTAGTAAAGTAAGACTTATTGGCTCTTTCAAACCTTTCATGTTTGTTGCTAAAGGAGATGGCATTTTTTTAGACTTAGTGCAGAAATGTATTGAGGATATTCTCCCTAGCTTGGTCCGGAGTTTTCGGGCAAGCTATGCATTTAACTACAATCCAAAACTTTGGAGGAAAATAAGTGTGATCGAGTTGCGATAAATTGTGATCTTACAGACAACCAGTTCAAAGCATATCGCCATATCGCCAAATTAGCCCCACCAGATAAGGAGTGAATCCCTTACAGGAAATCGGATTTATTGAAACCAGTTTGCAAGTCGTGTTTGTATTTAATTAAAAAAAACGATTAATGTGCCTTTTATGAGGAGGAAAAGCTACTAGATTGGAAACAGGATTTACCTAAAATTCCAAATAGAGCCACCTATGCTTATTTAGCGACTCACTCATAATTTATATAGAATTATGCATAGAAATACTCATTAATCGTTCATCGCCACATATACCAATCACATATATTGGTGCACTCACCACTTAACACCCCGTATCTATTTCAAACACATCAAATGCAAACATTCACTCATCACCAACATCATACGCACCATGATAAGTCATTAATACATCAAGTTCATCCGATTTAGTACTTGCACTTGGCGATTTTAATCTTTCAAATTTCATCTGGAATTTTGACTGTGAATTTAATTGTATTCTTCCATTATTCGTTGATGCAATGCACAAACAAATCAAATTTAACTTTAAGAGGTCAAACCACACTGGTCTGCATGTTTATTTAGAAGCGGTGAATTGGGATCAGATTCTAAATGCAAACGATGTGAATAAAAATTGTTTTGAACTCCATGTGCCTATTTCAAACGTATCTCCGGCTTATAAATCTAAAAAATCAAAAATATAAGGTCTACTAAAATGATGAAAACAAGTATGGAAACAGACACGCTGTCTGTTTTACAGCACAGCGAGAAATTTGATGTCTATTTCAAATTTAAGTTCAAGTTTTATTTAGCTGGCACCTGAGAAAAAATTAGAACAAATCTAAAACAGTTCTGGAAATACTTCAGGTCTAAACGTGAAATCGAGGGGTGATCTGCGAGGCAAGAGCCATATATCAACACTCCTCCAGACATATGTGATGAAGACATTCTGTCAGCTTTGAAGGGTTTTGGAGAAGAGTCTGGGTCGGACGATATACCCTCACTTAAGCATGGGTTTATGCCTGTTAGGCCTACATCTTCTAACCTATAGTTGAATTTACCAGCCAGGTAATAAATAAACAGCCCAAGTGATAGAAAAACCTCATCAAGTAGGCGTAGCTTATACGGATTTCAGTAAGGCATTTGATTCGGTATGTCATCATAAAGCAATCAAAAGACTATATTCATTTGGATTTTTATTTGAATACAATAATTGGTTCAAGTTATACTTAACAAACCGTCTATAGTTCATGGAGTACATGACATTACTGATTTAGAAGTCACCTTCATCAAAAACGTTATTGCTATAAAAGTAAACTCAAAGTTTGGATTTTCAAAGCGATGGACTGGAGTATTCATTCAGACATGTATAAACTTTATGAATACTACTTACTATATTTCGCTTATATAAGATCTCAATGGAAATATGCCGTAAACGTCTTGATGAGCACATCAAAAGAATTGAAAGTATACAAAAAATTTTTGATATTCCTGAAACTGTCGGAGTATGACTATAACATCCCTTTCTTTCAAAATATGGCTCGCAAAAGGTGGCTCGCTTGCCACCATATTCAAAAAGGTGCAACGAATATAAAATGTGTACCATTGAAAACAGACGCCTTCTTCTGGATGCTGCTTTTATCGGAAACGTCCTACTTGGCCACATCAACTCAGCTTATTCCAAGGGCATTGCGTAATCGCCGATTTTTGCGCTAGAACATCATTCCATCCCAGAGATTCGCAAAATCATTCAATAACAATTTCAAAAAAAAAATTGAAAACTTTTTTTAAATTGTTGATTAATTTTTCTGACAGCAACTTCAACTTTCAACTTTGAAGAACACCATTTTAAATTTTGTTAAATTTACAGTTAATTTTATTATTTTCTAAATTTCTTGGTTTGTTTTAAATTAATTTTAAATTTTAACTTTGTTTAATGATTGGTGATTATTTTTGTTTATATAATGAACTTGGCACCTGGAAGCAGCAATTAAACGCGGGGATGATATGCAAAATCCTCCTACTAGCGCATATATCCAGCTCTACGCCAGGCGAAAAGATTTATACCACCTTCGTCAACCAAAATTAACGAGTTTACTAACTGACTTTACTGATATCACTTTAAGAACATAGGCCTAAGTAGGAGAGGTGGATGACGCTTCTGCGTCTTGGAAGTGAAACCAGCGGAACGTCAATTATGCCAGAGTGTCAGTATACAGCCAATTTCCGGCAATGACTATAATATGTAATATATGATTATTTGCTTAGTTATAAAACAAAACAGCCAAACAAACAAAACACTTAAATTAGAATCACTAAAGGAGTTGTTGAAAGGATGAAGAATTGAGCAAGAATATTTTTTTACTGATTGTATAACGTTAATTTTTTGTAAATTTTGAAAATGTGCTGATCGTAATACCCAGGTATAGTGTTAAAAGAGTGTTAAAATTGTTAGTATTCTGGAAGTATTAGTGGTATGTCTGGTTTTTTAAAAGCCCGTATCCGTATTGTTACTGCCTTTAAAAAAACAGGCCCACCACTTCTACCTCCAAAATACTTAACAATTATTTAGTTAACTTATATTTTGTAATAACTAATAATATAATTGCTTATTAAATAATTAATTTTAATTTTAAAAACTTAGTTTAATATGAAACCATTTTTACTCGCACTTATTACATTTTTTTAACCAGATTGATTTTTTTCAGAATAAATGAATATTATATAAAAACATTTCATTCTAATTATAAAATATTTCTACATTATAGTAATTATATTGTTAAACCATAACTTAAAATTTATAATGGTGTACGTACTCGTCGTACATCCATTTTTGTGTTGTTGTGTTAAAATAATAACTTATAAATTTTATATTAAAAACAAACTGTTTTCCTTACAGTAACAACGATTTTCAATATTTAATACTTTAGATTTTAGAAGATCAATTTCGGATTGCTCCTTCATCGATACAACTATTCGGAATAATGGTTAAAAAAGAACTGATGGAGCAATCCGCAATCAATCTTGTATTCTCTAAAGTATTATTCAAAATTATTGTTACAATAAGGAAACCCTATCAATTAATAAATCAGGAGAGCGTTATGACTGTAATTTAAGGGTACCTCATTGTATTCCAGAGAATACTTTGGAGAGGAATTTACACGTCGAAATAATTTATTATATCGCGGAATACCATGTTTTAATAAACCACCAGGCGAACTCCAGAACTCAACAATGTTGAAGACTTTAAAAACAAGGAAATTTATCAAGCTGTAAAGTTTCTGAATAATTGAAATTCAAAAATGTTAATCCATATTTTATATTATAGATATTAAAATATATCAGTTTCTGTTACAAGTTAGATTTGATTGTTTTTATTTGCACATCATTGGTTATTTGCAACCCTAAGAGTGCTTGTTGAAACGTAATACCACGTAACACTTTAGTTTGTAAGTTTATATAATTTAGTTCAAATTGTAAGAATTTATTAATCTTCCAACCGCGAGCATAGGATAGCCCGTTTAATTTTCCATAATATTTGGAACGCAAATTCCACGCGACACTCGGTTGAAGGCGAGTATCATAAATAAAAAAAGCCTAAATTACATTAAAAAATAACTAAGTTGTTTTTTCCTTACAATTATTCATCGAGGCATTCACATTATAGTTCAGATGGTGTTTTTTTGAATCATTTTGAAGTAAGGGATTTGAACCGAATTTTTAAAACGCCAATATTTCATTAATATGATAGCTTTTTTAGAGGGGTAGAATTCCATTTTATATTTCATGAATAAAATAACGACTCACGATTTTCTTTTCATTTAGGCATTTGAAATAAATATTATATAAAGTAGATTACTATTTATCGCACAACGACATTTTCTTTTCTTATCATATTCGGTTGGTTTATGTTTTAAATTTGATATTTTTACAAAATAAATCATTATAATTATCAAATACTTTTAAAATCATAACGAAATTTAATTAATTTCTAAACTAATAATGAGTTCATTTAATTTCGTTTATCACAAATCAGTATCTATTTGAATTATTCTTGTATAAAATGGCTACCTTGTCATTGTCTTAATCTGAACCAATTCTGGATCACTATTTAGCATTTTAATAAAAAAAGGGAAACCTGCTTCCTGATTCATAAAATCCTAAATACTTAACTATTCAAGCGGTAAAGCAAGCATCTCATTTTGTCGGAAAAGGAGTTAACTCTTTCGCGGATATAATGAAAGACATTAAGGCATTTGTTTCCTAGAGAGGTATAATAGAAAGATATTTACAACGTAGGACTACTGTAGATCTGGTAGATAATTTTCCAATGAACTTTCAATGAACAGAAACATTATCCTTAATACCCAGTAAAACGTTGTTCGATTTTGACCCATTTAAAATTTCATAGTGTTTCTAATTTTATGTTACTATTCGAAAATAGTCTTTGACTCAGCAAATCCATCAACAATATTATTTTGTTCTCGAAAGTGTTAACCTTTAGTCGTTTAAAACGTTATATTGATGGTACTAGGTCACCCTGAAACTCTTCAGTCTAGTTATTAACAAAAAAATGCCAGGAATGAATTGCAAAAAGGCAACAGACAGTCTTATAAACACTGAATACACAATAAACTGTTATTATCTAATAAACTGTTGTGAAAATCAACAATAAATGGTTTAATGGAAAAAATATTTATATTTTGTTGTTTAAGTTGAATCCTAATCCTATCAGCTTCTTATCAATGCTGTCGATTTTGTTTGTATTCGATACCATGGATATTCACGACGACTTTTTTGCGGTTAGCAGTCACGGTTGGAAGATAATCTACGCTATGGTGCTGCAAATGTTCGTGCTGCAAAGGAAACGTTACTTATTGGTAACATTTCAAACTCCGAGGGCTATTTCTGAATTCGATCCGAATGTATTCGAGTCTTCAGATTCGTTTGTTTCTTATTTAAATGAAATATGAATCGTATACTTCGAAGGGCCGAATACGTTCGAATCGAATTCATAAATAGCCCTAGCTAAGACAACCCAATCTAGTGTTTTCTTTCGAGCTCAATAACACCTTTGTTACAGAAATCATTTTAACCCTTTGTACTATTGATCAATGTAATCCATCAATTTTAATCACATTTCTTACAAGCATGGTGAGGTTAAGGTTGATTCTAAAACTTTACCTCGCTTCAATTTTAAACTTAACAATCTATTAACGAACACTGATTTTAACACAATTTAAAATAACAGTATTGCATTTCAAACTATTCATTTTTACTCTGCTATATTTGAATGTTTTCAGTAATCCGTTTCTTACACCCGCCTAAATAATACATTGTCGTCTCCTCCATGGTACGATAGGGAATTCCGTACAATCCGCAATCTTAGAAACAAACTTTGGCAAATATTTTTGAGAACCAAGTTGGATCCAGGTAACTCTAATTGTCTGAATGCCTATGATGATCTTTGTAACAATTACATCAGCCTCGTTCAAGCCGACATTATAGCTGGCCCTAAGCGTTTTTTGCAATTCATCAACTTTTAAAAAAAAATCTGATGGATATCCATCGACCTTGAAATTCAATGATCATTCTTACCAAAATCATTACTGACCTGTTCAGGAAATACTTCAATCAAGCTTTCACCAACAATGATTTTGAGCCTGACCTTTTGAACATTTACACTGATCATGACACTATGATTCATAAAATTGAAAACTTTAAGGATTATCTAGTCCTGATGGTGTACCTTCAACAGTCTTAAAGGATGCACTGTCTTGTATTCCTAAGCTATTTGAAAGTATTGTGTAAGATTTACTGTGCTTTCATTACAAATCACCATTTTCTAACAACCAACACGGCTTCAACGACAACCAATCTAACGGGAACGGAGGAAATAATGTTGAATTTGTTGCCAGTAATTACAGTAAAGCATTTGATAGTGTCCCAAAACATCATTATTTTTAACCTTAAAGCCCTTGATTTCCTACCACATTTTTTATTGTGGGTAGACTCTTATATAAAGACCGGCGGAATTAGTACTGCTTTTCAGCTCATCAACATCTGCTCCTTTCACAGTGATATCCGGAGTACGTTGATTATGTGATCAAAAACTCGATGTCTATTGACGCCGACGACAGGAAAATTTGTGGAAATATCTTCCAGCGACTCGTCTGTTCGGGACTTGGCTGTTATTTCAGAGACTGTGCTTGATTTTGTTGAACGTTGGTCTGTGGAGTTTTACGAAACCAAGTTACGAAGGCTCTTTAAACAATCTTTGATCGACCTCTGCTCGAGAATGCCGGCCAGGAGCACGCCAGCCTACGTCTCCATATCAAAATGTTTTTATAAAAAGAATCGGGCCAGTGGACTACCCACGGTTGACAGTTACAATTTCACCGTCCTACCGATAGACGATCTTCTTTAGTTTACAACCACTAATAAATAATAAAGCAACGTATTGTTGCAGATTTGGTTTTTGTTCATTAAATACTATTTGGCGGTATCGATTCTCCTGCTTTGCTCGAAAAGATAAGTTTAAATGTAAACACTAGGGCCTTGAGAACGTTACCTACTTTCAGAATTACATCTGACAGAACTGATTATGGTCAGAACGAACCTATTACTAGAATGCTGCGCGAAGCCAACAACAACTACGAGTATTTGGACTACAATATTATGAAGTTCACATTAATGAAACTTCTTTATTTTACTTAAACGGTAAGTTTAACACTATGACTAAAGGTACTTTCACTTTTATTTTATTGTTTTTTTTTTGGTGCCGAGTTATTACTTTTCTTAAGTATGTGTCTTGTATCACTATCAACATTTTATACTTTATTTTCTATTTTTATATTCACCAAATGCACTTTGTCCATTAATTTCAATTTTTTTATTTCATTCTGTTAGTTCAGCAGCTTAATGGTAATTGGTCATTGGGAATTGTTATTATTAGACTCATCATCTATTTAGTTTCCTGAATTTCAATGGATTTTAGTACAATTTTCTTATGTATTTAGCTATTTTCAAAATGAATTAAAAAAGGCATTTTATTTCATTATTCAACAAATTTTTGATTCGTTTTCCAAAATGAATGAAAAGGACACATTCGATTTCTTTTTATCTTTAATTCGGTTATAATACTCTAGCAAATTTTTCCCATAGGAGTTTACTATAAAAATGTATCAACATTTATTTTCTAAAAAAATTTCGGATTTAACAAACTGTGTTTGTTATAAACGATATCATTTATAACAAACCTCAGTTTATAGAAAACTTTTTAGTTTTCCCTTAGGTGTTTGTTGTATCAAGGATTTCAATGTACAAACATAAAATTAGATGATAAGTTATTATTACTAAGTATTGTTCTCATTATCAGAAAATAAATTATCGATTGAATCGAATAAAAAATAATCAAATAAAGACATTATCAGGTAAGGTTTGCGCTATTACTAGTTAATACAATAAAACATTGTGTTTTACTATTAATGCACTATTAGATCTACCGACACTTCATTTATACCTATTCTTACCGTAACAGGCCAAATGACCGGTTATGGTAGGTAAGATAGTCTACACATAACATTTTCGTTGAAAAATTTATGGTATGTATCTACATTATTTTAAAAGTCGTGAAGTTTACGCGGCGCTGCAATTACGTTGAATGTAGAAAATTCTAATCAAAATTTTAAAAACGATCATTTGACCGATCGTGGTAGGTTTAGTGTTAACAACATATCTGTAATTATCTTATCTTTAAACTGAATTAAAAAGGTCTTATTTAGGTTTTATTAATAAAAATTTGAAAATTATTTACTAAAAATGTTCATCCATCTTTTAGTTGAAACCTGGCATCCCATTTTATCCCAAATAAGTTCGTATTTTTCTTTGGCTATTTATGTGACAGCACATGCGATGACCTATTCCTTTTTTTCAACCTATTTCGCATAAAACAATAGTGCGTTTTGCGATTAAATACTACAGCTTTCTTTTACTCGAAATAGTAAGCCGGAAAAATATTAACCGAAAAATCAACGTGCTTGTAAAAAAGAATTATTCCTTCGATCAGGAAGTTGTGAGGTTCTTTCGGTTTTTTATTAAGTTAAGGAAGCCAATTTAACGCTAAATTTGATAGATGTTGAATTAATCTAGTATCGTTATGATTTTAGAATTTTTATTGTAACATTTCATTTATCTTTATAATAGCCGATCATCTTTTGTACGAAACCCATTATTTTATAAATTCCTTGTTTATTTTCTAATTTAACATAAATCAAAAAAAAATAATAATAACCTGCACAATTATATAAATATTAATATAAATTATTATACGAAGAAGGTGAAATCTAATATCGGTTAGTTAATAATAATATTTAAGAAAAATTGGTAAATATTACATTAAGTTAATATTTAGTTAAGTTTAAAAATATATAAATATTTGTTTTATATTTAAACAAATTTCTAAACTTTTTTATATTTTCAAAAAATGCCGAAAGTACATTTTTTAATCATATTAATGTAGATTGCTTTAAACCAATAAAATACTATTACGCTACTGTACAAATTTACTAAAGAACACTATTTTAATAATTATAATATTATTAAAGTTTAGTTAAGGCGTATTACTGTTATAGCAAAACAGTTTAACAGAAACCTAAACAGATATGTTCTTTCTGTTAAATTGTTAGATTTAGCAAATCTAATATTTTCAAATGCCTATTTATCAGTAATCTTTAAACGTTGCAATATCTTTATAATTAACAAATTGAATCAAGTTTGTAACAAGATATAAAACTGATAGCAGTTAGTTGTTTGTTTCATTTGTATCTTTAACATTTGGATACTATTTACACAATAAACTTTTTCTACAAACGCTATAAAAATAGGCTGACGTTACTTGACAGTTCACAGATCTAAAAATACCATTGTTAAAGTGAATTGTTTTGAATCGAATATTTCTATAGATTTTTGGATAATTGACTATTAAACGACGTTTTCTGCGTAAAACATATTCATATACGAAGCGTGAACTTTATATGTACGCATTAACTACTAAAAATTTTACAATTTTATTACTTTATTGCACCTTTAACATAATTTTTCATAGGGTTTGTAGAGAAAACATTGTAATGTACGTGTCACAAGTGATTTTATTTTATTTGAAATCGAATAGTACCGCGTATCCGAGATCCAAACTTCACTTTTAACATTTCTACTAACAATATCATAGTGCTAAAATTATCAATTTTTTTAATATTTGGCACAAAAAAGACTCTATGGTCGATTTTATTTTTCACGAAATTTATTTATTCTGTTTGGTGTTTGCATTACAGTTACAATATGCTTTTGTACAACAGGAAAAGCAAAATTAATTTTGATTGAAAATAAATTAATTAAAGTAGAAAAATTAATAAAGGATAATAAAATACCAGGGTTTCTTCTGCGCAATAGACGTCGAAAAAACGCACCTAAAGAATTTTTATGTATTGAGATGTTTGATATTGACTAATTATTATTAAAACCAATTCATAAGTAATTTCAAATTCTTTTTGTTTCTTGTCAAAAAAATATAGCAACAAAAATTTATATCCGGTGTTGTAGACACCAAAAACTCGAAATAAAAACGAAGGGTAAAATAAAATCCATCGAAACTACGATTATTAATCCGAGGATTATTATATTATTCACGATCATACAATCGGGCGATGTGTCTTGCGTGAACTGTGATTGTGATTGGAGAAAAAATTAATAATTAACAATCTAAAATTATTAGCCTAAATGTTTTTAAACAAAATCCACCCCACACTTACACATTCCATTTTGAGCAATAGCTCATTCACAGCCCTATAGCTTTTGACAGAAATTAAGCGGAAGCTAGAGGAGTAGAACCTACTAAACAGCAACTTCCATTAAAGGTAAAAAGGCTGGTTAGTTTATAAGATAGATAAATTACATCCTAAAATAATGCTAGAGTAGGCAGAAAAATAATCGAATTTTCTAATAAAAAAATAAGCCTTGGTACAAGCATTGAAACACCTTTGGAGAACATTCATAGTTTCCTGAAGCAAGCTAATTTTTTAATCCTGCATTCAGTTTATTGTTTAATTCCATGGTGTTCCTTTCGTAATATGTATTCATTTCAAAAGGAGTGAGTTGACGAAAATTCAATAAAATTTTACCTTTCTATTTACTCTTTTACTTGTGATTATTCTTCGTACAAAATATAAATTTCAATCTCAATACTGCCAACCGAATTATTTTATTTTACTCGCTATTTTTGCTCTGTACTTTCTCACTTCTTGAAATTCGATCAAAAAAAGTCGCCCGTGATTTTCTAGTGAAATACGTCATTTCAGTTGAAAATGTATTCTCGGTGAATTTCAAGAATACGGGCCCAGAAACAAAAAATTCGAACAGTCTTGATCTGGACGTTAAAGTAATTTGTAAAACTCAAGACAAATCCCCTATTTTAATTTGAAAAGTTGAAGGATTGAGAATAACCGTACGATTCTGATGTACAGTCACAGAGGTCTTAACTAAGAGATTTCTCTTAGTTAAGAGATTTCTCTTACCTAAGACTATTTTGTGATTCTGTACGTTCTCTTAGTTATGAGATTCTCTTAAAAAATCTCTTAGCTAAGATATACGAAATAGGTGGTCATAAGCATCACAACTTTGACGTTTCTCATAGTCGTATTAAACAAAAATAATTTTATCGTAGTAAGTTTCAAAGTAATATTTAATGCTGTATTCGAAAAATAAAATATTTTATTTATTGTTTGTTTTAAAAACAAATAAAACCTAAATTTTGATTAAAATAAATTATGAAATATTTTATTCTTATAAATTATTAATTTTTATAAAATTTAGTTATAAACCTAAGATAAATTTTCTTTATTTTCCAGTGAATTTTTATTTATTTTTTATTAGAAGCGGCGTGTTGTTCAACGCTTGTCCTAGAGCCCTTGTAATTTAAATTATTTAAATAAAAATTACCAAAATTGTTTTTATTTATTTATCAACCACCAAATATGTATGTGTATGTAAAAATTCAAATTGACAGGTCTCCAAGTATTTTCTAATATATTTGGAGAGTTTTTAAGAGATATTTTAAGAGAACATTCTATATGCATCTATATGCACTTTTCTTCATCTTTCTATTCTTTTGGAAGAGAACGAAAAGATTGAATGTAAATCAGCTATAAGCCTTTACTTAAGGAGTTGAAAACTATTTATTTTCAATTCGAAGAGGAAGACTAAATAATATTTCTTTTCAAACTCTTTACTTGCATGTAAAAGAAAGAAGATATAAAAGAAGCATGTTATTTTTTTAAAAAGTTAACATAAAATAATTAAACGTTTCTCAAATTTGAAAGAATATGAAGAACATATCAATTTCTAAATATACAGTATTGGAAGTAAAATATTGTGATAAATTTTACTTTAGGGCTTTAGTTTCGATCTTATTAGGACCGATTTTGCCTTTCAAATCTTTTCTTTCATGTAACTATTGTAAAAAATATGTTCAAATAAACTTATGCTTGAATTGTTTTTTTTCCAAAGAATTATGCTTTAATGGGTTAAAAGTGTTTTGGTACTTGAGACACGCAAATAGGATACAAAACATAGGTAAGTTATGTCTACCCCCCCCCCCCCCTTCCACATATGCTACCACCTCATAGTAGTATTGCGTGGGTCTACGTTTAATATTTACAGGATAGTAGGTTCGACATTCCTACTCTTCATCATCTTCATAATCCGACTCGCCAAGCGGCAGACGGCATATAACCACATAGACTAACTGTTCGTGCACCCTGAATAGAGACACAATTCATAAAATGTCACCCTCATTTTCATTTTACAGGCGAATCTGGGTAGTCTGCTTTTATTAAATTATTTCAATTATTTTATTAGCATAGACTTGCATATGCAATCTTCAAGAGTATAAACATTTTAAAAAATATTTAACCTAAAAAGCGATTTGAGCTGTTAACACCCATTTACATACCATTCCAACTATTTATCAAACAAAATCGCACTTTAACTCACTTTTATAACAAAATACCAATCAAAATATTGTAAAAACATACTACTTAAGAATATTATGTTTAGGGTTCATTCAATTATTAATTATAACTATTATAAATTTTAAATTTAGCACTTATAATTTATAGAAAACATTCTTATAAAAAACAGACACTTAACAACACCAATTGAAAACATTTTATCAACTAATAATTTTTCATAAATGTAATCCCTTTTAAACTAAAAACCGTTCGGAAAACAATACCTTGGTGGGAGACAATTGAAGACATAAAATCTATCATTACAACCTATAAGAAGATAACTTATTTTAAGTAGCATAAAGATTTTAATTTTATTAATAAATCACATTCACAATGTAACAAAACCCTTTTCAAACTATAAATAACATGTTAACATCTCTTTGACATGTATGTAAATATAATGAATTGAAAAAAATTTAATTGAACAGATAATTTTAATTTAATACATTTTTTACCACCAACATACTTCTTAGTTATTAATAACGATAAATTTCTTTGATTTTTCAATAGTATACTTAGCTCTTATTCACAACTATACCTGAGTACTATAACTAAACTAAATGTAACTAACTTGTACCGCGAAACGAAGCCTAATTTTTATACTAGGCTAATAATTTTGCTTAATAGATTTCAATTTACAACAAAATAAATTTTGTATGTTCGTAGTTTTTGGAACCTGTTTTGTAGACCAAACGTTGAGTTAACGATGAACAATGTTCGAACAATAGATACAAAAGTTTCAAAAGGTCTCTTCGGAGCAGACTGAGGTAGCGAAATATATAAGGTTTCTTAATAGAGTTACCTGAATAATATTTACATTTTCTGTAGGGTTGCCAACTTTTCAAAGTGCTTCGCCTGGCCCGTATAGGTCTAGACGTAAACGTAAGAAAGATTAGTTCGAAAAAACACAAAGTTTAAAGTTAAATAAAATGAAATTTTCATTCAACATCTTTACCTGCTCCTTGCAAAACCAAATTCAAAATTTTCGAGTTTTCATTTTAACGACTGCTCAGTTTCTTATTTATTCTACACTAACGTTGAGTATTTCTTACCTCTGTACCATCATAAAAATTAATTTTAAGCATAACGATGCTCATAATGGTAGTTACAAAGAGATTTGTATACTTGTACGATAAAAAACACTGTAAACGACTTGTGTATCTTGCTTTATCATGAGTAACGACTCTCCAATTGTCTCTAACATCTACTAGTATTCCAAGTATGCATTGCATTTGATATTATTCCACAATGCTGGAGCAAAACTAAAGTTCTTTTTATCGCGTAGGGTAGCAAATCTGATTACATGGACCATAAGTCATTTCGACCCATAAGACTGCCCAAATTTTTACGACCAAATATATGCCGCCCTTCCCACTCAGTAACCCGCATCATGGTTATAGAGTCGGTAAGAACACAAACTACATGAACTTGTCACTAGGATTGAAAAGCCCCACACAATAATAGAGTTTTTTGTGAGTACTTTCCTGGATGTTGCAGGAGCTTTTGATTGAGTACTTGCTAAAGGGTGTTCACAGGGTGGAGTGCTTTCTTCTCTGCTGTGGTTTTTGATCATTGACGAGCTACTTATTAAACTAGAGCTAGCTTCATTGTCCAAAATTGTGCTGATAATCTTGTTGTTACAGTTTCAGGCAAATATCTGAATATCTTTTCCGACTTAATGCAACAGGCCCTACTTATAGTGGTAGCATAATGTATTGAGAATGGCTTATACGTCAATCTGTCCAAGACTGATTCAATTGTCTTTACTAGGCGCAGAAATCTTGAAGTTTTCTCTGCTCTCTCTTTTTTGTAAAACATCTTGGTATCTTCTTCCATATTAAACTCTCATAGAATTAGCACTTTGCTTAAAAAATTCGAAAAACTACTACCTTATTTTGGTTTTACGAATTCTCAAATACGCCTCCATTAATTATACATATCTAAAGAAACATAATTAACTACAAAATATTGCTTGTAGAGCATATGATATATTCTACTCCACTTCTTACTATGGCGTTTATTCTGTGTCTGCTTTGGTGTTTCGCTTGCGATGAATTGGTGCGTGAAGTGTTATGGGTACAAATTTGAATAAATTGACATGGATAATCGCTATTGCCAGAGTTTAACTTCGACAATTTATTCTCGGTGCTTTATAAATCGAGAAATTTGTGCTTCTCGCAGCATTTCTTAAAACTTTATCCGAGCCTCTTGCCTTCTTTTTGCCTCTGTACAGTCTTGCGTAAAAAAAATTCTATATGGATAGTAAAGCTGTCCTGAATTCATTGAATTACATATCCCTTTACCATTTCCAAACTTGTTAAGGACTATAAATATTTCCTAAAACTTCCTTATTTTAACAATAATCACTCATTGTGGCTCATTGTGAAATTGAATGTAATGTGATCGCCAATTCCCTACTAAGGGTGGTTCGTGATTAACATTAATTGGTCCCGATCCAGCTGTTTAACACGGACGTAAAACTTCTATAATGACCGATAATGACCGATATTGTGTGTGCTAAAAATTAAGTCTCATGTTTAACATTCAAGTGTAAGAGTTTAACTGTTACGGCGCAGGGATGTTAAGCCTAATTTCAAAATCTAGTCTGCTAGCTGCTTCCATACATCATGTCATATTAATATTAAAATAAAACCAACAATTTATATCAAAATTAATTTATCATGCACACCGAGTTATAATGTTAATTTTCATATGGAGCGAAATATTAAAATCAAAATATTTCGATACACCATTGAGATCAAATTGACTAGGAATAACTGCACTGTAATAACAGTAGACTTGTCGTCGGAATCAAAAGTGAATCCCTTGAATTTAATGCACAATCGATTAGACCTACGCCTTGAACGCGTACCAAAAAAGTCTTTCGAGTTACGTTCCATAAATCCTAATTCGCAAGATATGTTACAAAATATTTTTATATCATCTGCAAATAATAGACATTCTGCAAATTTAAACGCCTTAACCACGTGGTTAACACATAACACAAATAGGAAAGGTCCTAAATGACTGCCATGAGGTATGCCTGAAAAAACCATGAACCATTCAGACGATTTCTCATCAATTTTTACAAACATTTTACGATCCGACATGTAAGATCTTGCCAATTTAACGCTATAATGTGGCAGTTAAATTTGTGTAACAATAAACTAATCTAATAAATCAAATAAATTTACATGGATAGCTTAGCTGTTGGGCCGGAGTTTCTTGATCATAAATCGGAGACCGGATGTTTAGTCTGAGGCCCAATGTCTCCGGGCGAAAATGACTCAGTTGGCAACCCTAGTTTTTGGGTATTATGCTCTTGCTATACGGAAGAATTGATTCAATTCAATTTGCTTTCGTTTCCTTTTTTCGGCAATTTACTATCGGTTCTCATTTTTTTTTTTTTTACTAAACCGTTAAAATATCGAAATATCAAAACGAAATAAGTAAACAAAAAATGGATTCAGACGCAGAAATTATAGATACTGAATTATTATTAATTATTAATCAATTATTTTTGTAGAAAGTATCTGTTGTTGTTCTAGATCCTCGTTTTGCCATTTAGAAAAAAAACTTAAAAATTTCATTTTGTCTCGCGATTGATTAATCGGCGATTAATTTAATAAATTAAGCTAGCTAAAGTCGAAACTACGAATAAGTTTAGTTTAAAGTATAAAGTTGAAGAACGCAAATAATGCGAACATTGTCATTTACTCTTGCCCAAGATGTACTATGCGTTTTTGTCGATTTTTAACCCTAGGGTGTTTTTCCCGAGCTCCTTAACCAATCAAGTCACTCATGGTTAATTCAAGAGGTGGGTTTTTTATCTTAGATAAACTTAAGCTTTCTAAATTATCAGCGCTAAAAATTATTATTTTGAAGCAAAATGACAAAGATTTCATTTTAATTTACATTTTTCACCTAGGCCAGTTGGTTAACATCGCAAAACTGGCTGGGTAGTCAATGTGTTAATTGCTTTATATTTAAACTCTAAAGCCGCTCATTTGAAATGAGAATTACAAACTAAAAATTTGATCTGCGGCATTTTTTACTAAGAAACAGGTCTTAAATAAACAAAACAATTGCTCCAACAAATTTAAAAAACGGCAATAAAAATCCAGGCCCAGGTGCATTGAGCTTTAGCTAGTACATAATTTCAAAATTGTTTTGAATTTCATTGCGGATTTTTTATGATTTAATTTAAAGGGTGGATTAAAAAAAATGTACATACCTATGTTAAGTATCAAATATAAGTAGTGTTCATTTGCGAAATGTACAATTTCTGCCAACATTTTCAATAAATCTTCTATGCTAATTTACGCACTTATTTAATAGCTCAATTATTATCCTCGGTAGTATAATAGTGGTCATAAAAATTCTAGATTATCGAGCCATTATGATGTTGTTTAAAAAATATTCGATGTGATAAGTGCTTCCTAACTAATCATAACAATAAAAACAAAATGTAGGTATGCGCGTTTTATGGAACACAACTTTTATTTGAATTTATTTCTCTTGTCATTTTAATAAGATTGTGAGTGGGAACTTTAACAATCTTTTTGACCATTAACAGACACTTTAAAATCCAGTTGTAAAAAAATCACCACTCATAGATTGGGAAAATATGAATCCCGACCAAACAGTCCTCCACAACTCTTCGATGCCACTTTTTCCATGATTTTAACATGGTGAGTATGGTGCAACTAGATGGACATCACTTGAATATAAGATATTTAAATATTCCAAACAAGTAGATAAAGATTGACTTTTTGTAGGATATTTTTCACCTCATTAATAAACCATAAAAATTACGAATGAAATTAAACAAATAATTTTTAGAATTTTGGGCGACACCCGTTTCTTATTTATTTTTCACTATATCGTGATTTAACATAATATGTTAGGTGTCTGCTTCTAAGATCGGTTTCTGAATATGTTTTGAGAACATCGTTCAGTCACTTTATGAACGAAAGTTTAGCTTTCTTTAGTATCAAGATATATCGATCGATTTCTGTTGTTGTAATTCACTTAGACCTAAATTCCGGCTTGGAATGACGTAACTGCGCGACTCATTTTTATACGCCAATATTGGTTTCTATTAGTAAATGAATAATGATGTTTATAGAGAATAATTCGATTAAATTAAAAGTAGCTTGTGAAAATAATAAAATACAAAAATTAATAAAAAATTTCGAAAAATTTTGTCATTTGGAGCTATATTTTCATAGGCGTTAAGTCGCGTAGTGCCTCCAGTTCAAGTACCTGTAATCCCAACTAAGCAGCAGGACGACTTAAAGCAATTAAAAACCCAGGATATAAACTCAGTTGTTTAAGGGATGCTGATAGTCATGAGTCAGCTCTTCTCAACAACCGATATTTTCTGCAAATGATCCAAATTCAATATGCATTGTGAAACCCAGACGGTGGATCTTTATAAGCAGAATTCATTTATCAATAACTGACGAACCGTTAATGCCGTTAATAATTTCGGATAACAGGGTCAACCAGTGAAATCATGTAATCGTACCGAAAAATACCTCCTCATTTGAAGTTAACGTAGGCTATTATACAGATGTTCACCAAGTGGAAAATGATTTTTTAACAACTAAAAGTGAATCAGAAATATCCACTATGTTCAAAGATGTGTTATGCGATGTGAATCGGAGAATAAATCATTTCTGAAATCTTTAAATTCCAAGTTACTGGCAAAGAAATGTTGCAAAACTGTTTACAATGATGATTTTACAAATGGATATGACTTTATCTACCGGATTTCGTCTTAACCATTTAGTTATGCTGGACCTCAAATCACCTGTTTTAGTTATGTTGAACCTCAAATCACCAACTTCATCACTCATGATTTGATTTGCTATGCAAGCCAAACTAAACAAATGTCTTTTAAAGGAATATTTGGCTACGAAATTGAGAGTAAACCTGTTATTCTTGTTTCTCAACAAGATAAAACAAACTGTACAGATTTAATTTGTCTTGGATACTTTGAAGAACTATTTACAGCAACGCCTCATGAAAGGGCTTTATCGTCTCGATGGATTACTGGTGATTCCTCCAAATTTTTGAAGTCTACCATTGTGAACGGTTCTTCAGTTGCAGCCCCGTTATTTTATGCTGATACATCTGCCGATCCCTACTACAAGAACTCTTTGTTGGAAAAACGTTTTTTTATAAAGCATTCACATAGTATCATAAAGAGCCACCTACAAATCTACTATATAATAAATATGTATATTCATGTGATGCCCTTCGCAGCTTCATCCTTACTATCGACACACATCTTCATGTATGACAACCATAACAATAAACAACTTGAGGGGCCTACTGTTAATCATTAGGTTGGATTTGAGGGTGAAAACCTAGTCAAATTTTGTGAATCCACAAATTCTTTTCTGACGGGCACTGAAGTTATGCTGGATCTCCAAACGTACAACCATTTAAATACAGTTTTTATTAAAGACAACATCAAGCGGTCTACAGTTATCTCCATTCAAGAGGTCCCAGGTTGTCAAAAATCTAAGTGGATCATAAAATCGTATTAAACTATAAAACGGTTGCTTCCTATCTAATTAATTGAACCCGAAATTATGATACGGTATTTATTGATGAATATATGATGATGCATGCCGGTTAAATTGGACTTGTCGTCATGCTCAGTAAATATTCAAAAATATATCTTCTTGGGGATAAAAATCAAATTGCATATATTGACAGATTACATCAAGTTAATATGCAATTTTATGATGCGAATAAATTTATAACGAATTCGGAGCAGTTAAAAGTTACATACAGATGTCCTATATAGATGTTACATTAGTACTGAAAAAATGTTATCCAGATATCAGCACTAAAAACACTATAGATTTACCGATGGAATTCTTCAAGTTACCACCAAATATCGCTACACTACCAATTCCAGATAATACATATTATCTAACTTAGACCAAAGTGGATAAGCAATTATTAATCGCCCAACTCACTTTACCACCAACGAGTAGTCTTAACTATCCACGAGGCGCAAGATCTTACTTCACCAAATGTTACGAGTATATGTGTAAGAACCAATGACCATCCAAATGAACTACAGTCATACTCCACCTAACGCTGTTAATTGGTTCCGAGAAATCGCGGCGTTAGCTAAAACAACGTTATAAGGGGCAAAGGAATTGTATTTTGTATGTATGTAGACGAATAGACAAGAAAATTTCATTGTTTTTTTACGTTTTTTGCCTGTTTTCTTAGTGTCGGCGTTCCCAGCAACGACGTTATAACGAAACACAGCGACGATAGAGCGAGGTTTGTTCGCATTTTACTAACGACGTTGTACTGGGTATGACTGTTTTTAGTAGTTTACCACATGCAATCGAGGCACACGGGTTCATTTAAATATTTTGCGCCCGTTGAAGATGATTTGCTTCACTCGCTAGATGAAAGGGCGCCACCTAACATGTACCAATGTTGTACCTTTACTGTCGACAACTAAAACTAAACCTTCAGAAAAGTCAACAAGTAAATGAATTAGAGGGTTGTATTCCATATATTATAACAACGTTAACAAAACGGCTTCAAAGGCATCCAAATTTTACCGTTTTGTTCTTCAAACAAACTACCTGATTTATGTAATCAGCGAAAGTAACTTCAGTCCGGGAATTTACTATTGTGTGAAATTATGCCCAACTATGTTGTTTATAGATGTGACCGCAAACTTGAAACAAGCTCTAAGAAATCGGGCGGTGGTGTATACACAGTGAGAAACTAGTGAGTTCTCGAGTAACATTAGTACCACCAAGAGTTGAGCAGATTTGTGTGCCGATCAAAATCAATAAACCCTCATTCAAACAGTGATTATTATGAAGCATGCGTCGATTCGATTGAAGAAGTCAGAAATGCATCAAATTCATCCGATTTGGTTCTTGTACTTGGTGACTTTAATCTGCCAAATATCATCTGGAATTTTGACCGTGAATTTAATTGCATTCTTCGAAACAATATAAAGTCAGATGCAGAATCTTTGTTCGTTGATGAAATGCTTGGTTATAATTTAAACCAAATTAACTCCGTTTGTAATAATCTGGTGAGGTTTTTAGATCTTGTCTTCACTAATGAAGTAGATGCATTTAAAGTAACTCGTAATTGATATCAACCATAAATCTTTGGATATTGTATTTGATACTACTAACTGTATGCCGGAATCCTAACACCTGCAACAAATCAAATACAACTTTAAAAAGATAAACCATACTGGTCTGCATGTTTACTTGGAAGCAGTGAATTGGAATGAGATTCTAAATGCAAAGGAGGTGAATGAAAATGTCGACAAATTTTATAAGATCTTACTGCAAGGCTTTGAACTCGATGTGCCTATTTGCAACAAATCACCAAGTATTCACGCCCCATGGTTCGACAACCGGCTTATAAATCTAAAAAATCGTAAATGAAAGGCTTATGCTAAAATGATGAAATCAAGTTTGGAAACAGACAAGCTGCCTATGACAAGATGTATATCGATCAACGGCCAGTAATGATTACATCGATAAAACAAGCAATAGCAACATATCAATCACTCCTCCAGTCATATCTGATGAAGAAATTCTTTCATTCTGTCAATTAGCCACTGCTGTGTTTCCCGAAAAATGGAAAATCTCTAAAATAACCCCAATCTTTAAATCAGACAAAGGGGATGACGTCACATGTTTCAGAGTAATATCAACTTCATCATCAATTCCTAAATTAGTTTAACTAGTTGTATGCAATGCTTTTAAATCGACACTAATACATCATATATCTGTCAACCAGCATGGGTTTATGCCTGGTAGGTCTACATCTTCTAGCCTGGTTGAATTCACCATCCAAGTAATAAAGCAGATAGAAAAACATCATCAAGTAGACGTCGCTTATACGGATTTCAGTAAGGAATTTGATTCTATCATATAGCATTTCATCCTAAAGCACTCCAAAGTCTATTTGAATTTGAGTTTTCATTATAATACATTAATTGACTCAAGTCATACTTAACAAACCGTCTACAATATGTAATAATTGGCAATAAAAAATCCAAAGTTATCAAGGTGACATCGGGTGTTTCTCAAGGATCACATATTGGACCCTGGATTTTTATTGTATTCATTGATCGGATAACCAAGATCATAAAAAACTCCAATCTTCTTATATGTGTTGATGACATAAAAATTCACCGTACGATTGAACAAATTTATGATGCTGACAAACTACAACATGAGCTCAATAGACTTAGTGAGTGGTGCGATCAAAACTTATTACATTACATTTTCGATAATAACGACATACAACACCAATAATAATGTAGTTGAAAGAGTACAAGAGATTACCGACCTAGGAATCACCTTCGTCGAAAACGTTAGTTTTAACAGGCACATCGATCACTGTATTGCTAAAGCAAACTCTATGTTTGGCTTTGTCAAACGATGGACGGGGAATTCAGAGATACACCAACTTTATTAGTGTAAATTTCGCTTATATAAGATCTCAAGTGGAATATGCTGTAATCGTCTGGAATCCTTATTATGATATGTGCACATCAAAAAAATTAAAAGCATACAAAAAAGTTTTTGATATTCCTTTTGAAAAAAACTGGCTGGGAATATGACTATAACGTACAATACCTTTTTATCAAAATGTGGCTCGCTTACCACCATATTCGACAAGGTGTAAGGAATATAAAATGTGCACTATTGAAAACAGACGTCTTCTTCTGGATGCTGCTTTTATTGGAAACATCCTACTTGGCCACATCGATTCAGCTTTTGTATTGGAAAACATATCCATAAATGTTCCAAGCAGGACATTGCGTGATCACCGGCGATTATCGCGATAACAACCCAATCAATAGATTATATTAAAAAACAATTTAAAAAAAAAATTGAAAATTTATTTTTTAAATTTATGGTTAATTTTTCGGACAGCTTCAACTTTGAAGAATACCATGTTAATTTTTTAAACTTTGGCTTAATTTATTAGAAAATAATATCTAATTTCTTTTTGTTTTATATTAATTTTAAATTTTAATAATTGGTGATTATTGTTTTATGAAATCATAAATGTTAATGACAAAATCAATTTCTTTGCTTAAATAAATAAATAAATAAGGCGTTAGTGTTACCAATCTAATATTATTTATTGATCTATTGGGAGGTCTCAAATGATCATTGTTAAATAAATTCAATTAATTTTAGAATTGTTCGATTTAATTTGCCTAGAATTTTAGTTATTTAATAGATTGCAACAAATGTAAAATCGCATCATTTAGAAAGCAGTATTGTTGAAATCTAAAAATTGTATACATATTCCAAATTTCAGTCTTCACTACAAAGCAAGCAATTAATCAAAATTTTGCGGACGATTTAAAGAATCTGCAATTATTATTTAAAATGTTTAATTAATGCGTTCAAATCAATTTTATTTCATGTTTTTGGAAAAAATTTAAATAGTTTGTAACAAAATAAAAATTTGACAAAGAGGCATTTACTGACTTGCGATCTACAAATTGCTAAATTATTGAGAGCGTGCCCCAATATTCGATAATTAAGTCTTTTAAATTAATTATTTCAATTTAATTAAATTCTTTCATTTTTTTTAAAGAACTTCTGTTATAACTTTCAATGTTTAGTTCAAAGACGAAGAAATAACTATTTTAAATTACTATTTTTAATATTTGTTGTTGTACACTAACGCAGTTATGCTTGTCTCCATTTTCTTTTCAACGTTAAAAGAAAAAAAAAATTTGAAGTTCAGATTTGAGATTCGAAGTTGGTTTTGTATTTGAAATAAAAATGTGATTCAAACAGTTGTCAAGTCAACCATTATAAAGAAGGCTTTTTGTAATTTTTCTCGAGCCTAAATCCAAATTTAACGATAGACTAAAATGCACAACTATTAGTAGTCAATTGATAATTGTCCAAACAAACCTCCATACAAAATAATTAATAGTATTTCGCAAATTAAATATAAAACCAATTTAAAATTGAGTAAGCTGATCAGTCGGTTCTAACAAATTGCCATAGAAATAAACATTCATGAAAATTACATTTAAATGTAAACACTGTTAATAATAAACTTCATTCAAATTAAAATTTCAGTTCTAAATTTCTTCTTGAACTTACAAATTGTTAGAAATCATTACTGATTTTGTCATTATAATTTAAACTTATCCAAGTCTAATCAAAATTAATCGAATTTCTGATAAATTTTATTTAAAAAATGTTCTAATCTAGAAAAACCATCATAAGCTTTAAAGCATATATGAAACTATAGTTTTTTTTTAATTATAAGCAAAAATTACATTCAAACTATTTTCAAATTCAATTTAAATACAGGCTTAGTTCTGCAACACTATCAAATTTTGTTTAAATTTTAAGACCAAAAATTTCAAATACCGTTGAAAATTAAACTAAATTCAGTTCAGACAAATTTGAGTGTGCTCTTTACAAATTCAGTCAAACCACCTACATAAGTATAAAATCGTTAATTAGGATGCGATTTAATTGCTTTTAATTTTCTTACGGTTATTGTGCTTACTTGTTCTTGATTTCCATATATTAATACATATATAATTAACTGATTTTAATTCTCGTTTAAACTTAATTTTGATAAGATTCTTTAAAAACCACTCTAATGTCAAAGAATTAATTTGAAATGTAACGTTGACATATTTAGTTATTGGTTCCTGCTGAAAGTTATAAATTTAATATCCACCTTTCACAAGACATCAAGTTTAATAATGGCAGCTTTCTTTGCTTCTAGGGCGATTTTCTTTTTTTTTTTGTTTCGAATTCTAGTTTACCTATAAGCAATTTTACATTTGATTGTAATTTATAGTTTGATTTTTACTTTATATTTTTACTAACTTTACATTATATGTGTAATAAGTTTTATAAGTAAATTTTTTATTTCTATTGAGTTCTTACCAACTTTTATGCAAAGAATGCTATACATGTGTTTAAATTTATTATCAATGAATTTTTAGGCTAGTTGATTTAACATTTTTAATCAGATCTAAATCTTTTCAAACTTTTATGAACCGATTTATTTTTGTTCGAGGTAATTTTTATTTTTTCCCCAATGCCAAAATAATAAACTTCATCATTATCACTTTCAAATTTTCAATTTTCGTTCAAAATATATTTAAAATTCACGTGTTTCTTTAATTTATTTTAAAATCTACTCAAATATTCGTACAACTAAAACCATTACATAAATTTAATTCATTTATAATCACAGTAATGGGTTCGGCTCTTGCAACATTTGATCCTTGCAACTTTTGGTTTTAGGAACAAAAAATAAAAATAAAGTCTTTGGTTCTTGCAACGGTTTGCATTTACTTTCGATAATTGCAACACTTGTAAAAGCAAACTTATTCTGTTTCATTGTTTATAAAATTTTCACTCGTTTACTTTTTCAAACTTCCAAATTTGTATATAGGTCTAAGTAGAACATAAAATTGTATTAACATTTGTATCTAATTGTTTCACTATATTCTTTGCATTGCAATAGTTTTATCTTTCGAATGGGCTGACTAATAATTAGAATAAAACAGAAATTTTATAACTTAATAAACAAACTGTCTTCTAAAATACAAGAAAGTTTCTTGTCAATAAAACAAAATTATCACTTCAATTCTCATAGTCATGTCATTTCAGGCGACGTGAATTAAGTGACATCACGTCACGATACGACTTTAACTAAAAAGATGTCGGCCAAATTACAAATAAGGAGTAAAATTTCGCTTTACTATTTTGTTGTAGTCGCTCGTCACTTACAAAATTCAAGTGACATTTGTCGTATAAAGTGACGTTAGAAGTAACAAACGAATAAGAGAATAGGAAAATTGATGTGACGTGACTACAGCCATGAAAAATGACGTGATACGACTATGGGAATTGGGGTGTAAATTGACCAACAGCGAGAACCGCTAATACACAGGTATTTTTGTCTTTGCTATGCTTGATTGGTAAGCTCTCAAATGGATGTTCTATTATTTTTTATGTAAAATAATTATAAAATAATAATGCGCTAAATATTAAGCGGTTCCTATAAGTAGATAACTTAGCCAATATAAAAAGCGATTATTATATTATTTTGATTACCTATATCTTATGAAATCAATGATGGTAAAAATGCGCCTTAAAATTTTTAATTAAAATCTAAATTATTCTGCTAATATTTACTTTAATTTGATGATATGATTTCTGAATTGATTACAGGTCCATTTAATCTTTAAATAAAGCCTAATATGCAAATCTTCGATAAATGCGACATATTTTATAATTGCAAGTAGCTCGATTTTTATTGAGTTGCCAGAACCGAGCCTGTACTATATTAATATTTAGAAATTGAAGCATATACCGATTGAGTTTCCCTTTAGAATTTTATTCAAACAATCTGAGTAAAATTACGTATGCGGACTCAAAGTTTATTAGAAATATTATAAAAAAAAAAGTCAGTTCAATATTTTGTTAATATTTTCTTCTGGAAACTTTCCTTAATTTTACTTAAATTTTACTTAAATGACAATTTTACTGAAATTAAAAATCCTCAAATTATAATTAAGAATTCGTGTAAAATGGTAAGATTTATTTGTTCTCAAACTGTCATTTTATAAATTTTACTTGCAATTTGCAGATTATTTGTAGTTAAACGTAATTTAAAGTGTTGTTTTACATGAACCAATAATTAAATTCAGACTAAGTACTTTCTTATAATCTATGTTAATTTAACTCATATTGTTTTAATCCAGTTTTGAATTTAATCTTGGCCTTCAGTTTACCTTCAGCGCAAATATGATATGAAATTTAACTGTCAAATATTGCAGATTTTAGATTTAAATTCTGCTGAATTATTACTAAAAAAATTGTTTTCCGTTCTTTCGAATTCTTATTAAATTTAATTTCGTTCCTACAAGTAGCTGCTATTTAATTTTGAAAATTTTATTATTTTATAAACATAAATTGGAAAGCTACAACCCAGACAATAAATGACACTTTGACAATTTTAATATTTCTGGAAACATCGAGCTACTTGCATTTGTCTTTTTTAAAATAATTTTTAATTTTTAAACTATGTTATTCAAATTTAAATTTCTCGCCCCATCTTTTGTATAATAATATAAATAATATAATCAAATGTTGACGATTAATTTGCCATTGTATTAAATTTTCTTCGACTCAATTCTCTATCGACTGCAGAAGTTGGCATTGCATTGTGGTTATTAAAAATTGTTGGTCGATAAAATATTTTTCGAAATTTTAGTTCGCGACTAGAGATTTTAAAAGCCACATTTAACAAATATCCTATTAAAAACAGTTTACACTAATTTTGGCATATGTTTTGGTTTATTTATTTAACTATTTAATATTTTATTTGTATCAAATTATTATTAATTGTTTCATATTTAAAATTTATAATAAATATTTTCCCCATATACGGCAAATCTTCCTTGCCATTATTGTTTCGAAACTACGAAGTATTAGAATTTTATAACACATTTTCTTGATTAACATTTAACAATCACGTAACATAACACTCTTACACAATTTTTAATGTTTGAATATCTAAGAAAATTCCAATTTTGCAGACTATTATTTAAATTTTTTAACGTATACAAAAAGCGTAAAAATTCTTTTTTGTCACTTTGACAGAAGTTTCTTGTAAATATAAATGTCGATTGTTAATATCACAAAAAAAAATCAGAATAACTCGACCGATTTTTTTATTAATGTGGCAATACTTTTGAGACGTTTCGATGTCCCTACGCAATATCAAATTATTTATTTATTTATTTAATATTAACTGCAGTACAAAAATAAAATTTAACAATTATCTAGACAGAAATTTAAACAACTCGTTTTAAAACGAATTTCTTGTCATGTTAAAGTAGAAAACACCGTAAGCTGAATTAAAATGCCGCGACATTCTCAAAACTAATGTCAAGCAAAATTCGTAGAGACAGAATCAATATGTAGCAATCAGCGACCGCGCAAACAGCATATGGGAGCGTCGATATTGAAACGAGCAAGTAATTCGTCACAATCTATTCGGGAAGTCAGAACATCGTGAACGATGATAGCAGATACAACGTCTCGCCGGTGGGAGAATATATTGATGCACTCGCTCAGTGGGTAATCCACGAAGGACGTACAAAACAAAATGCTTCTAAACCCTCTCAATCCTATCTGAAAGGCACTTATAAAATGGGGACCAGATAAACAAAGGATATATATGTATATAGAGTTTTCAGGCTGAGCGGCTCGCAAAAGTCTTTACAATTGCGCTTAATGAAACCAAGCATAATGTAAGCTTTTGTAATGATACAATCAATGTGTTTAGTAAAAGTTAGATCACAAGAAAAGGTTATGCCTAAGTCGGACATTAATTCAACTCTATCAACAGCAAGCAGTATTATATAAAAAATATTGCTGGAATATTGGCAAGCGCAACCGAGAGAATGATAAAATCATGCATTTACCCACATTCAGCAACAAGTTATTATTAAACGACCCACAGCAAAAGTTATTCAAGTCACCTTGCAATTTCACACAATCAGCAATGAACGAGAGCTAAAATCGTTAATCTTAACAAATTGGTAACGATAAGAAATGTATGAATGTAACCACTTAATAGAGATGAACTGACAAACTAGTCTATCCAGTTTTTCGATAAGAATCGAATGGTCAATTTTATCGAAAGCCTTTGAAAAATCGGTGTGTACTAACATCTACTTGTTGCCTATGTTCTAGTCTACTATATAAAACTCCATAAAAATCCGTGTTGAGCAGGAGAAATTAGCCTTTGGTATAGAAGAAAGAATCGCGATTCCGCGATAGTTGCTGACTTCACTTCTTTTGCTAGATTTGAAAATCGGACGGATGAAAGATAATTTCCAGAGATCAGGAAAAGTCCCAGTACGTAGGCTATTATTAAAGATAACAGCCAGTGGAGGGCTAGACTCTCTGCACAAGTTTTAATAAGGATAGGTGGAAGGCCTTGTTCTACCCTCTTATCAACTTCAAGTTGAGATAACCCATCATAAACTTCTGCTTCTGAGGCGACAACCACAATAACGGCGATTAATTTGAACAGTAATACAATACGGATTAACATTTAAATTTCATTTAATACCGTTTAAAATTAAAAAGTCAAACTACAACTTAAACATTTTAAACTACATTCAAATTCTTATCAACAAAATTAAATTACCTAGCAAATTTACTTGAAACGGAATACCGTAATAAAAAATTAAGCTTCACCAACTTTGCTTTTTCAAATATCCTTTATTTTCTTCAATAACTTCCAGTTGGTAATTCAATTAAAAATTAACAAACGTAATTTAATTCGCCTTTAATTTATTTCAAGCAAAAATTAAATTCAAACAAATTTTTAGTTAGACACGTAAATACATGCTTATAAATGTAATTTGAATTGAAATGTTGCATTCAAGTTCTGAATTAAACAAAAAAAAATTAAATATCGTTTAAACACATAATCCTGCCTAAAATCGATTTAATTGTCGAACTAAATTTCATTTCAATTGCATAGACGAAGAGACATCAGTTGATGTCTTACTAAGAAAACAGAATTATTGTTTTGCTTTCAAATTCGGTTAAATTACTTGTATACTCTCAACTCGCCTAAATTGTCATAGAACTAAACTGAATATATTCAAAATTTGTTTAATAACATTTAAAATATACCATAAGATATACCATATAAGCATAAAATAGAAAAATGTCTAATTTACCGTAGTAAATGCTTTACTCGAGAATTCAACCACAACCTCAATAAAATAATTGCATCCTTCCATTTTGTGATAATCGTCTGTCACGTGCAAAAATCCAGTGAAATCTATCGTATAAAGTGACTTTAGACGTAACAAACGACTTCAGATTGGCAAAATTGATGTGTTGTGAGTTGTGACTGTAGTCATGAAAAATGACGTGACACAATTATGATACTCGTAATTGAGGTGTAAATTAAACGCCACATTTCAAGTTTAAAACATCTGACTAGGGTCAGAACAATTGCAAGTTATTATTGTTTACATATTAGAAATGAATTTTGCAGGAAAGGAATGCATTCTAGCGGATTAAAATGCAGTAAATAAAGTTAGGCTGCGCCTCTTTATGCACTCAGATTAAAGAGGATGCAAAATCTGCAAGTTTTTTTAGGTTTCTTTCTTTTTTTTTGTTAAATTCAATTTTATACATTATTGTTGGTGAAATAAAATAAAAAACCAGGTTTCTATCCATTATTCGTAATCACTGGAGATTTACTAAAGTTAAATGACAAAGGTCTTACCAACTTGCAGTCACGCCTAGTCGTATAAAATTGCAACCGACATTCTTTGCATTCGCTTGCTTTTTGATTTTTTTTCTGCTGCTTAATTCGTCACCGCACCCACAGTGACGATTTTTTGGCTATTTACGTGTTTTTGTAGTTAATTCATTGGCACTTAAACAACTAATTACTAATGCGATAGTTTGTTAATCTCAAATAATTTGAAAAATGAAATCACTATATTCACATAGTGAATAGTCACAAATAGTTTTCTTGAAATTCTACCAAAACTTATTGGTTGTAAGTAACAAATTATTTTATTACCAAGGTTTTAAATTAAACTCAATTTATTGTTAGTACTCTTTTTTACAACAATTTAATTTGATTCGTTTGAATATTAAAATTTGCGATACTGACAATTCGTCTATTTGTCAATATTTATCAAGTTCTTTCTACGTTATATTATTAAATCAATAAATAAAAGTACAGTCTTAAATAGCCTCATTCGAATTGTAAAATTTAAGATTTTTTTTTTTATACTTTATATAAATTCTTATCAAAATATTTAAAAATTTGAATCAAACTTTCAATTATTTATTTTTAAAATTTAAAATTTTTTTTTCGTATCAATCTTTTTCTTTTTCGTATAATTTTTGTATAGTATGACGATTCAGTTCAAATCTTCAAATTTTGATTTTAATTTTAGTAAAATTTCAATTTTACAGTAAATTGCGATTAAAAATGGTACCTATAGCGTAAAGTTTGATGTCAAACAAGGAAACCGCTGTTACGTTCGCATATTAAGCTGGCAAATCATTGCAGAATAAATTGAATAAGCAAAAAATGAATTCTTGGTAGAAATTTTTTGCTTCAAATTTCTCTAATTCCAGAAGATTATGAAATTTGAGAGTTGACAAATTTTGAATTCAATGAATCTTTGTACAATTTTAACGCTTCATTCAGGAAAACAAATACTTCTCCGATGTCAAATTTTTTAAGGTATTTTTGAAATGAATATAGAAGATATTTTTCCGAATTCTAATTAAGCTACTTACCAAGAAAGGTTCTTAAACACGTTTTTTCTGAAAAGTCAAACACTTATACTCTCGTATTTTAGCATTTTTATTTACGGTTTTCTTATGATTGGGTAAAGGATTTTATATGTGATATGATGCATGTGATATGAGTGTTTTGTTTCTCTTCTCTTTTAAACAAATCAAAATAAGAATAATTTCACTAAATGATTCTATAAAACGTGCGAAATTTGGCAAATTTTATACCACTCGATTGCCAGGTGCTTAATTAATAAAAATAGCATGTTCATAGCCAAAAGTTGGTTTTGGCAACAGTTCCAGTATTGGTTTCACTCGAGCCATTCCATACTTTACAAAAATCGTAGAAAAATCTAAATTTGAAAATTGTTTGCAAGCATTTTTACAGTTTTTGAGTAAAAGTACCCGGATTAGGAGATTTCCTGTAATATAATCGGGTGAACTTGAGTGTAGTGGTCGGTTGTTTTCCTGACGACATCTCGGGGTTTTTGCATTGTGGTATATTTACTCATTACAAAATTTATTTTTCAGAAAACAGCGACCAACTGAAAATCAAAACCTATTTTGGTCGCTAATAACGACAAAGTTGAAATTCTCAACCACCGGTTCGTTACCAGAATAAGTTCAATAAATACTGACTAGCAGACCTGTTATGTACACAGATCTGAAAGTAAAAACGACCTGAAACTTTAATTTGCGTATGAAATAAATTTGAATTCGTTTTTTTTTATATAAAACTTCTGAAACGCCTGCTGAGCAAGCTATACGTTCATTTTATTGGTAATTGTACAATTCAATGTTAATTTTATTCCACTTCTATTCCACTTCTATTACCACCACAGTTGCTATTTTAAACAATTCATTTAATAATGGTTACATAAAGTGAAACCCTATAATAGATGTGCGTTTCCGATTTAGCGTTAAAGTTAGGACGGTACATAAGGCACGGTTAAACTAGGGACGGTACATACGGCAAAAGAGTTGCGATTGCGAGTTCGCTTTGTGCGCTAGAAAACATTGTCCAGATATAAACAAATAATTCATGAACTTAGTTAGCTCACAGTGGAAATGGTAGTCAAACAAATTGTATGAACTACAACAACAATAAAATTTGTGCTTTAGTAAAAGGGCACGTTTTTTCATCAGAATTTTAGTTTCGTTATATAATAAACAGGAAATTTTTAGCCATTCATGTTTTGAAATTTTTTAATTAGGCACATCATTTTTAAAAAGCTTTAACATCCCATTTACCAAAGTCGTGTCACGTCACTTTAGATAACTAAAATTACGTCGCATCAATATTCCTATTCTCAATATCATTTCTTAAGCCTCAAGTCACTTGAAACGATAGATGTCACTTCAAATGACATTCATGTCACATCAATTTTACAAGTGAGAAGAAGTGACTAATATAGTTAAAATGGAATGTAACAGGTAGCTTATGTATGTATGTTTAAATGTTTTTAATATTTATTGATCTATATATAGATCATATTATTATGACCCGAATACCCTGTTGTACGACTGAGTGCTTCAATCACGGTGATGCTGTCTTATACCTCACCATAAATGTGATCTCATCACCTATCGTAATAAGCCGCAGCTCACGCAAAGTACAACTGGGTAGGAGTGAATACCAATTTTGGTGCGACGTGGCACGACTCTAGACACGTTACTTGGAATGACACGACTATGACAATTGGGGTGCAATTTTTCTTTTAACTGGTTTTAACTGATAATTTTTAATTTTTTCAAAATACCGCACGTACTCTTTCAATAAATTATAAAAACAATTTGGTTTTCTTTCCAACTGCCCATGCAAAATTTTATATTGGGAAAAAATTTGTTTCTAGTCTACGTAGTATATTATTGTCTGGAAGCAAATATTTTATTGTTTATATTTTAACACTTTGCGGCCGTATATCTTCTCTGAGCCACAAAAGGTTTTAACCGTTCCAGGCGTATGTCTGCTTTCAGCCACCATAGCAAAGAACCATACTGGACATCGATTTTGGTCGCCAATGAATTCGTTAAGGCTTCATATTGTGTTTAAGTGTAATTAGGCATTTTCGCTACTTAAATTATGTTAAAAAAGAATAAGAATAAATTTTGTGTTTCCTTCATAATCTTGAATATTATGTATTACTGTTCGATCAACGAAAATCAATTCCGACCTGGGACCCCATTCCCGAACCCAAATTTGGCAATATTGAGAATTTCGTATCATGTAACACCAAGGTGGTGTAAAATTTTACATAATAGGTATTGTGAATGCGGCAATAACAATATAGTTACTGCTGAAACCGCAATCTTGCACTAATAACGCGTTTTCGTTTGTTTTGCACTTATAACCGAACTTTTGTTTTGGATTTGGCAGTAAAAATGCACCTTAAACTTGTCTACGAGAATGCCATTTTCACGTAAAATTGTGTAGCATTTTTATCAAATTGGTATAATTATCAATAGACAATTATGTGTTCGGGAATAGGCCTCCTGTATGACCCCTACGCATAAAGGGTTAAAATGTTGTTAAATGAGTTATTTTGTACACTGTTTTAAATATGTTAAATTACCTAATAATGTTATAAAACGATTTAATTTCAAAGTTTCCCTAATATCGGTGCGGTTAAGAACTGAGCCGCCTTTTAAGTAGCACAAATAATCGAAAAGCGGGCGAAATGCACGAAATTTCGACTGTATCTAAGACCGGCAGCCTGACTTTAAGGCGAATTTGAGAGTAATTGACTTGTTGCTACGACTCTACATATTTCAGTCATTTCCGGTAGTAATAGATATTATATGCTTAGATATACAGGAAGCAATAATTGGGATGTGTGAAATCTCAATTTTAGTATATAACAGGTGCCTAATCCAGTTATATTTCTCAATCATTAACTAAGTCGAAAAGTAATGCTTAAAATTATTTTCCTATAAGTCAGGTATGGGATAACTTCTTAAATTATTAAAACTGGTAAACTATTAACTTCAGTAAAATCTGTAGTTAACGGAAACTAAGAAATCGTTCTTGTTGCTATTAAATATTTTTTTATGGCAGGCCCCGACAATTTCTTCTCGGCTTCTAAAGTGAAATGTATGTCAGAGTAACTACAATAATCTAACTCCATAGAAATAAAAATAGCTTTAGGTTCTAACAGATACTTAGATTTAGAAGATTTGCTCAACTTATTTGAAATTAAAACTTTTGACATCGATAACGATTTTAGTGTTTACTGGGTTGATTTATTTGTAATAGTATATGTTTACAATGATACAAATTTACCTCTTTCGCACTTCAAATTCAACCTTTCACAAATCAAGTTTTGAATAGAAAAGTTTGAATTTGATTTGAAAAAAATTAAGTGTGATTGACTACAGATTCTTCTTTCTTTTGCACAGATTAATTAATTTGGAAAACAGTGATGATATTTTTTTTGTTTTGGTTGTTTTCGGCGGGTTCTGGAGATAGTGGAGTGTAGCATGGAAATGGAATGCCTGATGTTCGAGACTTAATAGGTGATTCGAAGCAGTCAGGTTATTCAAAATTTTCGAAATTCGATATTTACGAAATTATCCGGTACCATTTGAAGGTTTCATTCTTATTGTATATCGTTTTGTTGAGCTTAGTTCTAACTTCCATGGTAGCATTTTGCTTAGTATGTATTAGTAAAGCTACTTGACAAATTGTTCGATATTTACACGGATTTTCTAGATTTTTAAGGCTTTCCGAATTTGTTCATTAATATCCAGATTTTCGGTATTATTGAAATTGTTCGAAATCAATCGGATTCACATAATATAGAGATTATTCGAATGTTTCTGAAGAGAGATTTCCTTAGTTTTTCGACCTTTCTAGGATTATTCGAAATTTTTAAAGATTTTCAAATTTATTTGAATTTTATATGGCAATGTTCTGCGCTTAGCTTTGAGTTATAAAAATTGCAGAGTACATACATAAATCTGAATCGTGATATTGAGTACATTTTTCAAGATTATGCTACAATTTCAATATTTCTCAGATTACTAGACTATTCGAAATTATCAATAATGACCAAGTTAGTTACATTTATTACGATAATGCGATATTTGAGAACTTTCTAGAATATTCAAGATACTTCGAAAATTAAACATTTTTGATAGTTTTGATATATTCGAAATTTGTGATGCTTTATTGATATATTTAGAAATCGTCATAGCATTGGGTTGATTGCAAGAAATGTCGTTTTATTTAAAGCCATTGAACTGTACCGTCTACACTCTCGAAATCAGATACTTCTAATTAATGCGAGACTGGAAAATAGGAAGAAATAATTTTTAACTAAAAGCTTTACCTGTTCATAGGTATAAGAAGCATTTTAGGGGCCAAAAAAAAATGTTGCAGGGGGCCCGAAATTTGTAGTTACGCCACTGCTAAAATAATTTATTTGAAGTAAAAGTACATAATCTTCCAATTAATATCCAAATATATATTGCTAATAATTGCAAGAATTATCAAAATCATTAAGAAAGCTCGTGTTAAAAATTGCAAGTGCTAATTTCTCCACACACAAAAAGAAACAACAAAATTACAGCGAGTATATAGTTGCCTAATCTTTGGCTTTTCTTGTACTCGATTTATTATTTACCGTTTTATATGGTTTAACAGTTTAGGCCGACCTTTCTGAGGAATGGAGTTGACACTGTGCTCATTTTCTACCTTTTAATAATATCATATACCGTAAAAAACGTTGATCGTGTAAAGTTAGCTTACTAATTTCTTATTGCGTTTATGTTGTTTATAATTACAAAAGCCACTTACAAAATATTAGATAGTTCCGAAATAAATGTACGATTTTCGAATTATAATGTTTCGTCTATTATTATACCTGAACAAAACCTAAACTGTATAAGATTAATATTTGAATTAAATAACTACCCTTCGGTGTTGTTCTATGTACGATGGTGTGTTGATAAGTCTTTAGAATGAAACAGTAAACAATTTTTGTAAAGTAAAATTCACTTTATTTTTCAACATACTCTCGTTTTAGCTCGTTACACTTATTTCAACGTTTACCAATTTCATTAAACCTTCTTTAAAATATGATTTAAATCTCCTTCCACCGAGCCATTTCTTCATGTTTGGAAATAGAAAAAAGTCACAAAGGCCTAGATCAAGTGAATATGGTAAATGGAGAAGCAATTCGAAGCCCCAAATTCATTCAATTTTTTGCTATTTTCCCATCATGAATGTGTGAAGAGAATTTTTTTGTTCTTTAAATGTGGCACTTTTTCCTTAATTTTTTCATTCAAAGTGCTTAATAATAATAACGATGCATAATATTCAGCTGTGATGATTTTACGCTTCTCAAGATAGTCGATGAATAGTACCTATGCCTTGTGCATCCCAAAAAACAGTGGCATAACCTTACCAGCTGATGGAACAACTTTTTCATTTTTCGGAGCACTTGAACCAGTTCTACTCATTGTTTTGACATTTGCATTTGAAGATGGTTTTAAACCTTTCATGCCCCTATTATGGTTCTCACCTAAGAGTTACTTCGTGACTTCAAGTCACCCAAATAAAATTTTGGTATTATGGTTCTCGCCGTGAGTGAGAGTAATGTCAAAATTGCTCACCTAATATTTCTTGGTGACTAGTGCGACTTTTTGTAAAGAATAAAGAAATAATGGAATAAAAAACTCTACAGTTTTTTTACAGGCAAAATACATATTTTAATTAATATTTCCTAATTAAATATTGAATAAAAATCAATTTTCTTTTTTAAACGTATTTTAAAATATTTTTATTGTACATGTTAATATTTTTATTGTACACATTGTATTTTGCTATTTCCACTATTTACTAACAATCTTAACCGATAAAATATCTAATTAAATCTCATAAAATTACAAAATTAATCACAATAAATGTAAATGTGTACAAAAAACTGCTAAACTATACGTCAAAAAATATAAAACTACTGTGCTAGCAAACTCCAAAACGAATGGAAATGGTCATAATTAACCGTGCACAATTCTCGCCAAAATAAATGCGAGAACCATAAAATAATACCAAAATTGAACTCACACGACTTTTCGAGTCATGGCGACTCGTCAGTGAGGTGAGAACCATGATAGGGGTATTAAATGAAAATATTTAATCACTGCACGATATTCATTTGTTGCAAAAATGACTACAAAAACGACTCTTACTGAGAAACTATTCATGGCGTTATTCTAAAGAATTATCAATCCAATATCGTTAAAGAGCGTAATCTTGCTTAGGCTTGGTCGTACCGTATCAATACTATTTTTTTTTCCAGTAAACCTTTCTCTGTCTAAGCCACTTCAAATTTGGAAATAATGCTGCCGAAATGGCGAATAAAATCGGCACTGCGTTCGACCAAGTATCGGTACGTAAATTGAATCAGCTGGGCTATGAAACCCTGCTTCATTCACCATACTCTCTAGACATATCACCTACGAGTTACCACTTTTCCAAACACCTGGATCACTTCGTCAAGGAGAAACACTTCAATGATCCGACCTCCGCCGATGATGCCTTTAAGGAATTCATCGCCTTCAGTAAGCATGATTTCTACTAGACTGGGATAAACAAGCTTGTGTCTCGTTGGCAGAATCGTTTTACTTCAAAGTTTGCGCTCGGATTCTGACTTTTATTTTGGAACAGCCTAATGCATAAAATATAAAGACTATATTTCGTGATATTGCATTGTGATATTGCGGAATAAACGTATGTCAAAGATAGTTGAAACGAAATACGAATTTTGAAAAATGCGTGAACTGAACAAATAAATGAAAAATTTACTGTGCAAAATAATAGCTTATCGACAATAAATTACAGATAATAATAACCATTAAATGTTATTACAGAGCATTGCTTGCAAAAAAGAAAAGATTAGTAAAAGTAATTGTACAAGTTTTAAATACATTATGAAATTAAAAATGAATTGATACGATGATATATTATGAAATATGTAATAAATAACATTATATAATTCTGAAAAACCAATTATAAGTCAAAACACAATAATTCAATAAAATCAAGAAAGGCTATATGTTTAAACTAGAATATGTAATTTCATGTAGGTTTACCAATTAAAATACCCTAACTAAAATACTTGTATAATTTTAAACTATTATATTATAAATACGTAATCTATTAAATAGATTAATTTAATAAAGAAAATTAAAACATAAAAGTTTAAAAAATATTTTTAAAAAACTAATTTTGTTTATCAACTTACGTTTTTTTTTAAAGAAAACTAAATCTCGCGATTTATTACTTACTTCTCAATTTAGTCTCTTTTGAGTATGAATTTATAGTTCTCCAGCACCTCTATATTATAATTTAGTTGGATTAAGATTTAAATCGGTTATAAAATACTCTACCTCTAAACTTCTCATAGAATTTCCTCCTATTTAATACTAATGCATGATTATAGTTTGAAAATAAGTTTAACACTTGTTGTGTTTAAACCGTACTCTTTTCAAAGTAAACCATCAAAAGTCAATAAATACATATATGATGTTATATACTCGAGCTTTCCGCATATAATATACACGAACCGATTTACCTAAATTTTTTTTTTTTTTTTGTAATTTAAAAGAAATTTATATTTAATTAAGAATGAAACAAACATCAATTTTACTTTATTTCGAAATCAAAACTCTGTATTTCATTTATATATATATTCTTTCTAAAAAAAAAAGCCAAATAATTATTTTTAGTAGTTTTAGCGACGATCTTACAACATTTTATTATAGTGTGCTGCGCCAAGTATATCCAATGGATATGTTACAAATAGTACAGAGGGTCTATTATGAGCGCGTCGAAAATTTCATAATAATCCCCCAGGTTACGTGAAAATTTTCTAGTCTACAAATTGATCGATGTCCATCAGCTGCACTTTTCTTCAAATTATAACAATAAAAGCAGCGCTTCCCGCAAATTTTGTATGTGGCGAGAAACATTTCGCAAGTCGCTTTTGGATCTTTTCCATAGCTTTTAAACGTATAGAAACGGATTCTCATGACACGTTTTTGCGTTTGAGAGTCATCCTCACCCTAAAAAATCCTTGCAATTTACTGTCTCCAAACTTTTTTGGTGGTCTTCCACGATCTTCGTTTCTCACGTCAAAATCACCACTTTTGGATTTATTAAACCACTCATAGCATTGTGATTTACCAAGAGCATGCTAACCATAAGCTTCGACAAGCATTCGATGTGATGCTGCAGCAGTTTTCTAGGCAAAACAACATTTTTAACACGTAAAAAACATGCGCTATTGTATGAAACTTGTTTGGGTAAGAATTGGATATTGACAGATGTCTAAAGAAAACAATGGCGCCGATGACGCGGTTTGTCGAAAGGTGACAGGTGGTGCCATTTATTGGTAAATTCCGTATTCGTATATACACATCATAACACGAATGACGTAAGTGTTGCCACTCTCGAAATAACCGGTAGTTAAAATTGCAAAAGCTAGATGGACCACCCATTAGTTACAAGATGGTCCGATGCCATTTAATACTAGTAAATACTAGGTTTTTGTTCAATAATTTCTGATGTTGAAGCAGTTTTTAACGACCACTGCGTGCATCATCTTCAATGCTTGTACGAACAGGTTTAAATTTAGCAACCCAATTTTTTTTTATTGTTGCATATAAAGGAGCACATTCCCCTTACACTTTAACCATATCGGTATGATTTTTTTTGTCTCGATAAACCTTTTTAAATAAATATTCAATTGCAGCACGATGTTCGATTTTCTTTTTTTTTAACAAGCCGACGCGTCAATTTCAAATGGCTTGTAAACACAGAATGAATTCATTTATTTTTTTTTATATTAGTGCCATCTATGCGTAAGGCTAGAAACTTTTCACGCACCCTGATAAATACTATAGTTTAACATTGCCTCACACTTTTATCTAAGTATATAATTAGTGATGGTAAATCATCATTTCACTAACTTAATTAACTTTCCAAATAATTTTAAAGTTATAATCTAACATATTTTGATTTTAAATTTATTTTTAAATTGTAAATGTATCAATGTTCAAAGGTTAAAATATTGATAATATAATATTTAAAACAAAAAAAAATGTAACTCATACAACATCATGTCTTCCTGCCTGACTAAATTAAGTGTTGTCTATCTAAAATAATACCAATATAAAATGTTAAGAAGCTAAACATAAAACCGAAGACAAATTCCTTAGATAATTATAAGGAGATATGAATATAGAAAACAATTACTTAAAAATTCTATAAATAATACTAAATCCTAATCTATTTAATCTAATCGTATTACTAGTCAATTTAGTGATAATTTATTGCGATAGCCAGAATTTGAATGTTAAATGTATTTCATTTAAACATTCTAAATTCTGGTGATCACAATAAATTACCACTAAAGTTTAGTCTCAATAAATAAGATTTCAGATAGTTTTGGTGGTATTTTATACCTTTACCGGAAACGACTAGTTACTTGTAATAAAAATAGAATAAAAAAATATCTTTGGAATATTCGTTCAGAACTTAACAGTTATACCGTCCAGTAAAGTCTCAAGAGTATAGTAAGAAATGTATTACAATTATAATAAAGAATATAAAATTTTAACTTATGTAGTAGTATTATATAATGTAATCGATCTTAAAACAGAGATTAATCAAAATTTAAATAATCAACAATAATGTGTATTGGTTATTGTCCAACCCAAAAAATATAAATGTACTATATGTTGCACAGTTCTGTTAGACAGAAGCACTGATTTAAATTAGAGTCCTTTCCACAAATAGTACACAAATTTAACACAAATATTCTATTATAAAATTTCTTATATAACACAATAAATTATTAGATTCGATTCAATCGTATAAAAATAGGGCAATCATTTTTTTAGATTATCTAGAATAAAATTTGTTTTCAACGTTAATAAACTAACAAAAAAATACTGAGCTTAAAACTAATTTACCAAATTAGATTTTGTTTTCCGAGGCTCCTTACAAATCACCACCCGATTGAGTAAATCTTTGAAATCATCTTCATCGTTATCTGGAATAAGATAAAACAAAAAATTGGAAACAATTTGTTCCGATACGAAGCAAGAACACCGCAACCAAAATCTATCGATTTTAAATCAAAACAAAAACAAATAAAGGGTGACGATTACAAAGAGTAATGAGGTAAAAACAAAACATGTCTGGAAAACAAAATTTTGAAAAGCTCACCAATTCGTAGAATTATTCTCAACAGAGGCAAAACATATGTCTGTATGATTTTCCAAATGATAATTTATGTTTATTTTATTTATATAAATTTATCTAATTAAATATCGAAATATTTTATGTTTTGTATTTTGATAAATAATTTCATTACGACTCAGGTAATTCAGTTTTCTTATTTCAATAATTCTCTCATCACGATTTTCCAGAAATTTCGAAAATTCTCTTAATCAAATTCTATGACGAACTACAGCGTTTTGACGACATCCATTCGAAAAATTACGATTCAATTTAAAAACCATTTTTACCCAGTTGTACTACGCGTGAGCAATCGAAAAATTTTGTTTGAGATGGCACGTTAAAACATGCGAAACAGAAGTATAAAGTTTGAATAAAAAATGAAACAGGAACAAATTATTAATAAATGTAAAAGACGATCACGGCGAGGTACAAGATCAATCAACGCTAGTCAATGACCGTTGGTAGAGCACTCAGTCGTACAACAACAAACAGGGTATTTAATTAGTCGGTTCGAAGTATGAATTTAAATCTTAAATACGCATTTATTAGAAAATTGAAATGTCAAAAATTCTTTAAAAATTATTAACACAAATTAAAATTCATAAATAAATTTGAATAAAAAGATTCAAGTAAAAAAAATGCGCATTTCGAATCGACCCGTTATTAGGCAATGTATACATATAAAAAATTACAAGGGCGTCATTTATATGCGCATGCGTCAGTAAAATTTTCCATTTTCATTGAAACAATCGAAAAATCAAGGGTACGTGTGAATCTACGGTCTTTTGAAATAAACAACAATGAACAGGAAACTTTAAAACTAGCTTCCATATAAGATCAAAATAATGAAGCATTTAACTTGGCAGTCGCATAAAAATGCCAGAAAGAATGTAAAAACTAATAAAGCATTCGACTTCTTGTTTTCTCATGCGACCAACAATAGTTTTTGGATTGGAATTTAGTTTTAAAGTTTATTATTTATCAAATTACAAAGTAGTACGTGAAAAAACAAGAAGCACACAATTTATGCTGGAGATAATTAATGGAGGTTTACTGAGAAGGCCAGAATGAGAATGTTTTTAACATTTTATCGAAACACTCATCTTCTTGTTTTCTCAATAAACAACCACCCACACATACACACACACATTTTATATTAATATCATTTTAGTCGTTTCCAGACATTCCCCAATTACCTACTGAAAAAATGTTCAATTTATATAATTTTAGTTTTTAATGAAAATTAATGAAAATCTAGTTTTTGTTTTGATTGCAAAGTCGAAATGGGGGAACTTACTTCTTAAATTTCCATTTAGACCGTACAATACTGTCTTCTTTGGTTTGCCTCGAGGTCTGTCTGGTCCACTGCAGTCTTGCAGCTACCTAAATTGTTACATCACCTAAACAAATTAAATTAACACATTTTTAGAATAGATGTAAAGTTGAACCACACCCAATTTTCGGGGCATTTTTTTTACGTAATTGTATAAAGCGTAATTCATATTTGACCCAAATAATTTTTTGTACGAGCGAGCTGAAAGTGATAATTTCGACTATGATTTTTTTTTTTTTTGTTTAAAATAAGGCAGAAAATGATGCGTTGCGAGGAATCGGGTTGCAAACAATTGCAATATTAAACAACTCAACAAAATTTCTAAATAGCCCACCACACGATTTAAAAAATTATTCCAAATTTCATATATATCGTGTAGCTACTGCATCATTGCCCATGAAAACAATAATTTTTTAATATAGATTTTAGATCATTTTCAATTTATGCCCGAAAAAAATGTAAACTACGCATTAAAATATGTGGATTTATATATGTATGTATCTAAAACAATTGACTTACCAAATAAATTTTTGTTCAGATTTTTATTTTCACTATTCTGCAATATTCACATTTAATTAAATGATCACTACTGCAATCATTTTTTAATTCACATTTTATAATTTAATGTTCAATTGTTTGTTTTTTTATTTTTCACTTTGTACTCACAAATACTTCTTCCACTATTAACTGAAAAAACTCGACTAACAAGATTTCTAAAAATTTGTCTGCCTTTATATACTTTTCGACAAACATTCCAGAAATCTCTTTTTTAATTTAATAGGTTCGAGACATTTTTTTTTGTATACATTTATAAGGTTTACATAGAAAAGCATAACATTGCCTACGTGACTCATGAAATATTGTTTTATTTTTACGTAAAAATGGTTTGCGCATGTGTGGAACATAGGGTGCTAACGAAGTTAAAATTATAATTTATTGCGTCGTTTACGATTTTTGCAATAAAATCGCATATTTTGACGTGTAATTAGTATAATTCTATTAATATTCGATCATAAATCTTAAAAAATTTATACAAATTATGAAATTTTTGGTTGGGAATGCGAAAAAACAGCAAATTATGATTTCACCGGAATATCTGTGTTTAACTCATTTTTAGGTAATAAAATTAAAATAAAACGACGAAAACAATTAATTATTAAGTTTTTCTATTAATGTACCGTAAAAGTTCATTCAAAAATTAGCGGTTTACATATTTTTTTTAGAAAATTTCATCATAAAACTTCGCCATGAAAAAATTATGTCACTGCGACTTTTGTACCATACTGTTTTGTTATTGTTTCAGTTTTCTATTTTTTTTTCCAAGGCGTCGATTTAACTGTTGTTAAGCTCTGTTAGTTATGTTGAAAACTGCAGTTTAATAAACTTTGGGTTGTTTTTGGAAGAATGAGATGCAAATGCGATCGATATTTCAGAATTTCTAGATGTTTCTGGATACAAAAGGATGATATAATATAAAAATATAAATGCGGTCGGACATTGGTTATACTGTTTACAGTACTGATAATAAATAACAAGTTCTTAGTTCCACGTGGTTTAGGAAAGCGTACTTATATATTTAAAATTAAGATGAAAAACCACAATTTATAACAGTTTTCTTAGCGGAGGTTTTTCCATAATATAGATCGTTTAAAGAAATATCGGACATTGGTTTCTAAAGGGAGATACTTCTTGATTATGAGGCTGTAAAAGTAAAGTTCCAAATTCAGGTAGAATAGGCCGCCGGCAGCCCACCGTTTCTTTTTACGCAGTGCCAATTTTATTTGCCAAACTACGACGCAATACGTACGGTATTGATTTTACATTTTACAAAAACATTACCCCATCCAACATAAAACATTTGCTTTTCGATTATTCGGGAAACATAAAAATTTTCCATCGACGCTTTATTTTGTTTACATATATTATTCTACTCGTAGGTCACCTCTAATTTTTTGTTGTTCATTATTTTTTGGAAACATAACAAAACTATTTTAAGATTAGATATCGCATTACCAGCTGTCAGCTGACTACCTCTAGTATTTTGATCAATAAAGCGAAATACATACATACATAAAAAAGGCATGGTAAAATTAGGGGAGAAAATTGTGTTGTTGTCAGCTATTACTCTTATTATGCAATTATGAGTAAATATTTGTTTGGTATTGTTAACAGGAGTGCGAATTATTTATAAACAGCTTATTGTTCTTTTGCTAATTCTCCATATTAAACTTTGTTTATGAAAAAAAAACTTCAAAATATTTGTTATTACGACACTATCATATGTTAGTATGTATTATTATATCACAATAAAAAACAAAGTCAGCGTTAAGATTTGTTGTGCCATAACGCCAAACTAATTTTATATATTCATGGCTCAAACCACACACAAAAAGCCTAATTATGGAATTGTTATGCTTTCATATTAAATTTGGCTTTAACGTAACAGTTTACGTTTTACAGTGTAGGCAATACATAACATTTGTAAAGTTTCCAACTAATGGTCCACATTTAGGGAATTTACGTGCTAGTTTAGTTTTTAATATAAATAGAGGAATTACGCGCAATTACAATGTTACCTCAATAGATAGCGCTACTCGCATGATTTACAATTTTTTTCTAACTTTTTTTAAACTCAAAATTAACAAAACATATACGTATAACAAAAATTGACAACTTAACAAAAAGCTATGTGTGGATTGGTAAAATAGCAGGTAAAAGCAATGTTAGATAAAAAAAGGGTACAAGGTAGAAATTTAAGTTTAACCTTAAAACTACAATTGAGTAATTAATATCACATTCAATAGATGAAATGCATTAATAGAGAAAACATTTCTAAATATTTAGACTTAGGATGTGTTCGAAGTTTGTGATAATTATTCCAGCTGTAATAATTATGAAATTATTTTGGATGCAACCAAATTATCACAGCCACTACATGTTGTAAATTTGACACTTCTGTAATAATATTCATAAACAAAAGAGCGCAATAACAATAATTAAGCCGTATTACGCTAATTTATTTCTACAAAAAATAGTACAAATAAAACTTATTACAAAATATGGGAGAGACAATTATTTCACTCCTGTCAAAATTATAACAAAAAGAAAATTATCACAAACTTCGAACACGTCCTTAGAAGTGATTTTTGAATTAGAAATAGTCCGATAAAAAAAACTACGAATTATAAGATTTTGTTATTGAGTTTGAAATTGAGCGATTTCTGAGAGAAATTAAATTCTGAAGTTCACTGTATCGCAGTTTGGCCAAATCACAGAGTTTTCCCCGGATTGTGGTATATATCATTAGTAAGTCATAGAAGTGCTTTTTGAATTATAAATAGTCCGATACAAAAGTTGTGTTATTAAAATAATTTTTGTGGTAAAATCTGTGTAATTTTGTGCATAATCAAACTAAAGATTTACTAACGGTTAACATAACCTCAAAAAGAAATCAAACATGCTGTTTGTGCGTTCGATTGGCATCAAAAAGTTGTTTTTTTTTGACAGCCCAATCGAACTCGACATAAATTTTCATCTTGTAATTCATAATATAACACCTACTCTCCACCTGCCATTAACATAGAGTTATACCATTAAAATTCGAACAGTTGCTAGTGGAGACACGAAATTGCAACGACTTGCCATATGTCATACAATCATTTGCTGCCAAGAAGGCATAACTTGATTGTATACCAAAATTTAACATTTCTTGGCTGGATTAAAAAACATGGTTACCAGTTTCAAATGGAAGTTTTCTAATTTGTAGTTAGAAAGATTTTTTACAAAAATTTGTCGTGTCACAAAAAAAAAAAAAATTTTGTTGAGATATTTTTAAATACATACTTAAAAATATGGCAGCCAAAAAAGAATCATTAAAATACATATACGTGTGACGATCTTTTTTGCAAAAATTTTTGCACAATTTCTTTAAAATATCAAAGCGCAAATGATTTCTAACCGTCAAATTTATTGTATGTTTTCCTCACCCGACGCCATTTTTTATATTTTTGTTACAAGATATGGTAATTGCAATGGTAAAATTAATGTCAGGTGGAGTAGCCGGGTAAATCGTATAAATCAATCATCCTGAATTTATGTTAATTCTAAATGTTTTCAATAATTAATATGTCAACTAATTTGACAGTGTAACAAAAAAAACTATTGATGATTTACCTGCCACCTATTGTGGTGAATCGAAACTATTGAATTATAATATCCGCATTACATATACATGTAACTTTATTTGTTTTAAGTTAAAGTTTTCTTTTGACAAAAAAAAGAGAGAGACTTTTTGAATTTTGTAACGAGAGGTGAAAAAAAATGAAATAAAACAAAATATATATATGGAAAGTGTGGTTAATTTAAATTTATTATTTATAAAGAAAAACAAGATATATATATATTGTAAAACAAAAGGGTGAAATTAGATTTTCGTGTAGAACAAGGAACAAATAACGTGTAATTCCCTAAAGAGTCCTTACACTTGCGCTCAACTAGTGGTGCACGAAATCAAAAATTTCATCGTAATGAAAATTGATCCAAGTAATCAAACATTTCATCGTAATGAAATAATTAAAAGTGTCGTCAATTAAATAAAAATTAAAAAAAAAAATACAACAACTACGCGAAGTATTACAACAAAGGCAACTGTAGCAATGACAACAAACGTGGTTATGTCACAGGAACAATTTCAGGAGTTGATGAATACTATCAAAAATGTAAACCAGGTAGGTGGTACGTGTAGTAAAAATGGTGAAATACAGTCTCCCCACATTTCGGGAAATTGTGCATCGTGTAAAGCTCCTTTCGATGGGAAACCCAAGTCTAGTGTAGAAACTTTTGTGGATGCAATCCAAATTTTCAAGGATTGTATCAATATTTCAGACGAAAATGCGGTTAGGGGTGTTTCAATGTTGTTTGTTGATGATGCCGCTATTTGGTGGAAAGGTATTAAAGACACCGTAAATACATTTAAAGATGCTGTCGATTTGATTTTAATAACGTATTCGAGAAAGAAACCGTCATATCAAATTTATAAAGAAATCTTTTCTCATTCTCAAGAGGAAAATATGAAAACCGATTTGTTCATAAGTAAAATCTGAGCTCTTTTCGCACAATTACCTCCTACGGATTTTACCGAAGCTATTCAGTTAGATATGAATTATGGTATCTTGTCTCGTAAAATCCGATATCGAATTAAAAGAGAAAATATTAAATCTTTTAATGAACTACTTCAACTGGCACGAATTGAAGAAGATTTTTTTGTTGAGAAAGTAAAACGAGAAATTCCAAAATCTGATACATCTGGTTCAGTTACACAGTATTCAAAGTTTTCGAAGTTTTGCAGATATTGTAAAACAAAAGTACACGACATAAATGAATGTGCGAAACGAAAAGTGGTTGCTTCCCCAACGATGAAGATCGAATCACCGATTGTCGAACCCTCGTCTGTAAAGTTCGAATTGGCATGCTATGGCTGTGGGAAGAAAGGTGTGGTTAAGAGCAATTGCTCTCATTGTACTCCAAAACCAACAACATCAGTGTCAGCTGTAAATACGGCAAGCATGGATGTATATTACTATGCCCTAGGGGGAGTCCTCTTACAGAGTGAAGGAGACGATGAATGTCCGATTCAGTATGCTAGCAGGTTACTCACTCCAACAGAGCGGAATTATAGTACGACTGAAAGAGAAACACTGGCTGTTGTATGGGCTTTAAATCAATTTCGGGGTTATTTAGATGGAGCTGAGGTCGTGGTTGGAACAGATCACCAAGCACTAAAGTGGCTTATGAGTTTACAGACACCTACGGGAAGACTTGCTCGATGGGCCCTGCTCATACAATCGTATAATCTGAATATTGTGTATACACCAGGAAAGGCGAATGTAGTCGCGGACACTTTGTCCCGGCCACCACGTAATGATGAATCTATATGTGGAGTATGTTCGATACAAGTCGACCTCCCTAACAAGGGTCTTCATAATATGCGACAAGCTCAACTTGAGGATGAGGATTTAGTAAAAATCATAAAGTGGTTTGAAACTCCAGATCATGCGGATCTTACTAATTAGACCAATCGGGGTTACCTAATGGAATCCGGTGTACTCTATCGTTTTGTTCCCGATGAAGAAAGCGAACAGCCTCAATTAGTGATTCCGGAAAAGTCCCGAAAAGAAATCTTAAAGGCTTTTCATGATTCTCCTATAGCCGGACACTATGATGTTGAGAGAACCATTGCAAAAATATGCAATAAATATTATTGGTCGGGAATGCGCAGATTTATTACGGAATATATCAAAGCATGTGTAGATTGTCAAAAATATCAAGTAACCAATTTGAAACCAGCAGGATTGCTCAAAACTCCGCTGGTTTCAAATTGGTAATTGCGATCGATTTATTTGGGCCATTAGTCGAATCCGCCAATGAATACAAATGGATTTTTATTGTCGAAGATACAGCAACCAGATGGGTTGAACTATACCCCTTGAAGCAGGCAACTGCTGAAATTTGTTCAAAAATTCTGATAAACGAATTTTTCCTTCGATTTGGACTGCCAAGACGTGTGATATCTGATAATGGCGTTCAGTTTGTAAGTGCAGTCATGCAACATGTTTCATGTTGCTTTGGGATTAAACAATCATTAACACCACTGTATCATCCAGCTGCTAATCCAGTTGAAAGACGGAATAGGGATCTTAAAACCCAATTAGCCATTTTAGTTAAAGAAGATCACCGATCGTGGGTCGATTTCCTACCGTCTATCCGCTTCGCGATGAACTCCACCAGATGCGAATCTACTGGATTAACGCCTGCATATTTAACTTTCGGGCGAGACCTTCGTAATATTGTGGATATTAATCATGATTTCAGAGTGGTAGTTCAAAATAAAAATTTTGTGCCTCAAATCACCCCTTATCTCTTATAAATGAATGATGTAATGAAAAGGGTAAGAGAAGTTTCACATCATAGGAAAATTTATGCGGATAAAACTCGAACACATCGATCTTTTAAAGTTGGCGATAAGGTTTTAATAAAAACTCAAAGGTTTCACCTATAAGTTTGCTCCCCGTAGGGATAGGCCGTATTTAGTTAAACGAGTTATCTTTAGTTCCACATACGAAATTAAAAGTATGGAATCACAATTTGTAGGTAAATAGCACGACTCCCAACTTTCAGCATATATCGGTTCAGAAGATGATACCCCACTACATCCAATTCAATCTCGTGGTAGACCAAAGTTAGAGATCCAATCTCAGTTACCCGTTGCTTCTAAAGAAAATATCATCTCATTGGAATTACCTAAAGCTGGTCGGAATGATAACAATGTTAATGTCGAATCACAATCCGAGGTAAGGCATACGAATTTACCACCAGAGTCGGTCGCAATTACGGAAACTTATACTGGGTTAACTGATATTTTGCCATCGAGGGAGACCGAAATAAATAGCAGATAACTTGCAGACCATTGAACAGAATTTCATTATTCACCGATGTAACACCGTAAATTAAGGAACTAGATGAATTGATGTTTCTCCAAAAAGTTACATCTGCTAGTAACTATTAGTAATTCATTGCGAATAGCTGTATTGTCATCTTTCAAATTTATTACATCAGCAAATTTATCACACTTACCCTGTTTTTCCTTTATAAGCCGCACTGCTGTAATAAGCCACTGTGAATTACTTAAAATAAAATGTGAGATTTTGAAAATTATTTTTTGTTTTTTCGATTCCCTTATGAAGCTGCAATACCATAATATAAGCCGCACTTCTTTAAGAAGCTTATTTTTTTAGAAAAAAAAAACTTTTTTTGAGCAACAACCCGCGGCTTATAACGGAAAAACAGGGTAATTGTAATCTTCTCCAAAAGAATATTTTGTGCTTCGATTTTCTCATTTAGAATTTTGGCCATGTCCGTGTGGCTAGTGCGCAACTCAACAATTTGCTTTTTAATGTCACTCCAGGCACTATTTACATTATCATCACTATGCGCACATGAAGAAGCCTTAATTAAGTTGGAATCAGTACAACGACAGCAAGAAAAATTAATTATACCCTTGTCAATGTCATTGACTTTGAGTTTTAACAATTCATCACAGTTAGGCTGGTAGTGCTGTAAACATATGAAACATTGGCACAGCTTAGATGACATAATTTGCTTTGCACACTTTTTACAGTTAACCATTATGACCAAATAATCAATATAAAAAGTTATTGGAGCTGGATTATTGAGAACCGTAAATCAGTAGCGAACCAAAAAAAAAAAAAAAAAAATATTAGCACTGCAACCTCACAACAGATTTATATGGGATCAAGTTTTTATTGATTCATAATCATCAAAAATGACTGTAGGTCATTAAATAATAAATAATTAATGTATACTGTTATTGAAACACTGACAATAGTTACTAATAACACAACACTATAATACAACACTATTTTAATGATTATAATCAAAGTGGTCATAAAAATTATTAGAGTCAATTAAATAGTTTTATTTTTTAGATTTATCATTAAATAATAACTAGACAATGAATACTATTATGGAAACAGTGATAAATTCACAGTAACTGGGTTCACTCACACTTGAGTTTAACAGTTTAACATTAAAAAACGAGTTCAATGAATCATCAAATTATCAAAAATACGCTGTTTCTTATTTATTTTAGGAATCACACACTAATTAAATGATAATATATCACAATGTTCATTAAAATTTTTAGAACGATTTTTAGATTATATAATTTAATTCAACTTTCTGAATATATTTACTGATCGACGACTAGATTTGGAATGACTATTTTAATTGCATGTGATTATCGCCGTCTTCAATATCGCCAGATTTCAACGTAAAGGTAATCGACAAAGCTTGCTGATTGGTCTACGAATTTTTCCATGGCTGATAATTATGTCAACAACACGAACTCGTCCATCGTTTCCAGGGAATACTTGAGCAACTTAACCCATTTTCCATTGATTGAGTAATGGATTTTTGTCTTTGACGAGAACGATGTCATCTAGCTGCAAATTGTCTTTTGTCGTGTGCCATTTGGTGCGATCTTGCATTGATGTAAAATACTCCATATGACATCGATTCCAAAAGAGTAGAGTCATTCTTTGGATGACATTCCAGCGTGACAATCTATTATAAGGAACATATACATAGGTTAAAATGTCAATGAGCGTGTTTTTTTATTAGCTCCGGATAGCTGGTATCCGGAGCAGCTAATTTTCTATTATAAAACTTATGTTTGACAAGCTATTTATGCATATAACTAATTTATTTAAAACTAATCTATAATTTTTAATTCAACTTTTTAACTAAAAACCTATAAAAAAATATTTAGCTCTACCTATTTATCTGGAGCTGCTATCCGGAGCTGCTATCCGGAGCAAAGGGAAATTTGAAATATTTTTGAATTTTGTACAACCCTAATTGTGGCAAACTTCATTTTGGTTTAAAAATTTTGATAGATGTCAAATTCAAATGTCATATGGTTGTATGACATTTCTTCCAAATAAAAAATCATCGGGATATTGATGAGGAATACGTTAAAGTAGAAGCTGCAAAAATATTTTTAACAGCTGGAAAGCAAAACGATAATCGAGATGCATCATTGTCGGAAGGTGACGAAGATGAAATTGACATGCCTGGTACAAAGGTTAAGTCGATTCAAAACAAAGAATTACTGTACGTATTCTACGTATACGTGAAGACACAGCTTAATATCACAGAAATTTGAACCAAAATTCGGCATATTATGATCCAAAACACCACATCCATTTTCCACATGCAGACATCTGTCAAAATTCATCAAAACGTTCGGAAATTTTAATTGGTATATAAAACACTTGATAAATGGCCATTTTCCTATATGGAGAATGTCTTCCACCTGCTTATATCCATTCGGAAATATTCCCTTAGTACCAAAAAAATTCCATTTTTATGAATTTTGACTGATGTCCACATGTGGAAAATGGATGTGGAATTCGAGAATAGGGCTCCTGAAGAGTAAATAATTTTTGTTCACTAAGTTTAGAATTAAATAAATTAATTAATTTTATTATTTTAGAGTTGAGTTGTGTACTGGAGACATGGAAAAATATTCTAAAGCAGAACTATTTGCTTGGGAAGCTTATGGTAAAATATTCTCGAAGTGGAAAAATCATTAAAGGACAAGAGAAACAAATCATTCGAAGCCGATATGAAAAGATGTACATATATGTATTTAAATAATCACTGAATATATTAAAAATAATCCAACATGTATTTATGCTTCTTATCTTCCACGATTTCCAGTAAGGCTTATTAATTTTATTCAAAGATTCAGTTTTATTAAATCACAATTTGTATACTCCTTCGAATATAACTTACAAACTTAAATCGTTTGCTTGCTGTTCGTTAAACAACCTTGACATGTTACCTGACCGCAAACTAAAATTTTGTACAAGGTAGGTAACTCCGCTGCCGCTAGATAGTAAACATTTTACAGCAATCCGAGTAACAATCTTCGCCTGTTTCCCTTTACCTTCCACAAATTCTAGCCTTTTTAATATTTTTCATGGCATTTAATAATAATAATTTAAGAAATGGATACTCGATACTCAAAAAACGAAAAACAGCTGAAATGGATGGAATTTATTGAAAGTGGTGCGCCAAAATCATTGGCTTTGGAAGCTCGCGTTTTTGATCGGAAAAAATGTTCACCAAGAGATAGGTATTCAGGTCTTTTGAATCTTACTAAAAGGAACTCTCTATTTTTAGTAGTATTTTAAACCAATTGTATTTATTGCAAATCCCGGTGCAGAATGGGCCTATCTAGGATCGGATAACGCCGCAGTTATATCTGGCCAATTTAATGGGGTTCAAGCAAGACTAAAAAGGCTAGAGTTTGAGAAGGGGAAATAGGTGAAGATTGTTACTCGGATTGCTGTAAAATGTTTACTATCTAGCGGCAGCGGAATTACCTTGTACAAAATTTTAATTTGCGGTCATGTAACATGTCAAGATTGTTTAACGAACAGCAAGCAAACGATTTAAGTTTGTAAGTTATATACGAAGGAGTATACAAATTGTGATTTAATAAAACTGAATCTTTGAATAAAATTAATAAGCCTTACTGGAAATCGTGGAAGATAAGAAGCATAAATACATGTTGGATTATTTTTAATACATTCAGTGATTATTTAAATACATATATGTACATCTTTTCATATCGACTTCGAATGATTTGTTTCTTTTGTCCTTTAATGATTTTTCCACTTCGAGAATATTTTACCATAAGCTTCCCAAGCAAATAGTTCTGCTTTAGAATATTTTTCCATGTCTCCAGTACACAACTCAACTCTAAAATAATAAAATTAATTAATTTATTTAATTCTAAACTTAGTAAACAAAAATTATTTACTCTTCAGGGTGTGATTTTTGATCAGGAATATTCCTCATAGAACGTGTTTTGGATCATAATATGCCGAATTGGGGTTCAGATTTCCGTAATATTAAGCTGTGTCTTCACGTATACGTAGAATACGTACAGTAATTCTTTGTTTTGAATCGACTTGACTTTTGCACCAGGCATGTCCATTTCATCAAAATATTATTTATATTCATCTTCGTCACTTTTCGACAATGATGCATCTCGTTTATCGTTTTGCTTATTCCAGCTTTTAAAAATATTTTTGCAGCTTCTACATTAACGTAGTGCTCAACAATCTCCCTATGATTTTTAGATATTTTTATTCCGATTTTTTATTCGGAAGAAATGTCATACAACTGCATGAAGTTAGGTAAAATTTTAGTTTTTTGTTTAGTAGCGACACATGTGTATAATAGAACAACTTTCAATAGAAATTTCCCTTGTGCTCCCGATAGCTTGCTATCCGGAGCTAATAAAAAAACACGCTAAATGTCAACAATACAGAAAACTATTTCATCTCGTAATATTTATTTTAGTACCTTTTTCTTTTTTCTGTCAAAAACGATTTTATTCATTTTTATAAAAACAAAATTTAACTCTTCTGCAACTCTCGAAAAGAAGACAAATAAAGCAAATCGACGCCATTTTCTGCAGTCATTTTTCTCATTAAATTAATTACATAACATATGTAAACTTTACATTTAAATTCTGTAAATAAAATTTTGTATTAAATTAAAACCATTAAACTAAAAAATAATAAAGTTTGATAATACAATTGCATACAGTGCTTGTGATTTTTTGTGTTAATCAAACAGCGAAAAACATGTTCCCGTATAAAACGTTCAATCGGTGCATCAATATAACCCTCCAGTTTATATATATATATATATATATATATATATATATATATATATATATATATATATATATTAGCATAGCGGTTCATACAGTTGCTTGATATCCCCCTAAACAACGGTACACGCACTTCATCACAGCACGTTTTTTATATCTAATGGAGTCAGATTTAACCTCAAATATGGAACAACACCACGTTACATAAAGCATGTTAATAAACCGTTAAGCGCACTCGCTTCATACACAACACACCCACCATACAGTGAATTCCGGCATCAATAGCCATAGTGGTATTAGGATACCCAATTAAGAAGTGCGCTATCGTTAGGGAATCAAGTTCATTTTCTGATCATGCACATAATGGCCGGAAATTAAGCAAACCTTCAATTTGGACTAATAAGGTATACAGCTCTTCTTGTGTAAGTACGATTGCTCCAACTACTCTCTTCAAATAAATTTCGCCGACTTGACCCCTGGCTGCCATATCCCCCCGAAGTGAGGTGTGTGTGGTGGGATGAAATGCCAAGTAACCTGTTATCTCTTAAAAATAGAATTGGATATTAGTTCAATATGTCGGTTGAAAAGATGTCGGTAAAAACACCCCTTCGGGAAAAAAATCGATTAAGGGCAGCCAGAAAGGATTCGGTTGTCATATCTTCTACGAGCTCTAAACGAACCGTTTTCCTGCTTAGGCAAAATCGACCCCAATTTTTAGGAATGGCCGGATTAGTTCTATTCTTTCTTTCGGTAAGCTGCCCATCAATTAATTCTCAGTCAGAGGTCGCTGTTTAATGCACTACACACACTTTTTGATTGCGGATTAAAAATATTTCGACCATGGATAATCCAAAATTTTCTTCGGAATTTAATGCTTAGTGGTAAAGCTGCGCCACAATGTCAATTGCTGCTGTGGTACTTCAATACTAATTTCATGGTTATTTCGGATTTTGAAGGTTGCTGTGTGAACCGTAGTATTTCTGCTTCCGCTGCAAGCCAATCATAACTGATTTTAGCTGTGTCGTTGGTTCTTGAGCTTAAATATTTTAAAATGAACTTTCAAATTATGATCAGTATATTGACAATTTTATTGTAACTGGAGTGCTTTCGAATCAATTCTTCTATGATTGATTTATGTGAATCGGAGCTTATTGCGACCATAACTTGCATTTTCTTTCGACGTTCTAAATCGGCAGGAGACTTTGCTTTCCGGAAAACAGGCCAATGAGCTGCATTTGATTTCAAAAATTCCAGCCCATTCCACCATAACACATAGGTATTCAATTCGTTAGGACTTAAGCCTCTTGTCGCACAATATGCCGGGTTAAGTATTGCCAAAATTTTACTGGTGCGATTTGCTATAAATGTTTTCCATTTTCTTGGTGGTTCTGAAGCCAATCCCAGGACTATGGTGGATTTCGCACTAATTTAAAGTTAAGCACTAATTGGATATGATTAATTACTAATTTTGATAGAAGTAAAGCCCGGTTAGTTCCAAGCGTGGTAGTGAAATGTTTTTTATGGGAGCAACTCTTATCGTTGCTGCTATCAAGCAGGTGACGTATTGACCGTTTTGAATAGTACGTACGTAAATTGCGGCGGCGAAGGCTGTTTCTCTGGAATTCAGTAGGTTCATCGGTCATAAATATCCCTCGAGGTATTTCAACTTTAGTTATATCTGCTATTTCTTCTCGAATTTTTATCCATTGTTCTTGAACGAGTTTTGGTAGGTTTGTCGTTTCATCCCACACCAAAAAGCCACAGTGCTTGGAAAAAGCTTTTTATTCTTATGACGAATTGAGCTAGCAACCCTAATGGATCGAAGATTCTGATATAGCTTCGGATAGTAGCGCTCTTTTGCTTGTTGGCACTGGATCCTGAATGGTGACATGATACATAAATATATCGGTGTTTGATGCCATTGTAACTCCAACACTTTAACTTCATGCGCTTCTTCGGAGAATGGTTTTGGAATAAATGGATTAGGATCGACGAGGTTCAATTTTTTAAGGAGTTCCAATTAAACCCGGAATGGGTCGTTATGCCAGATATCTGTTTTGCTAATTCAACAGAATTAGTTATTTCGCGTGCTCTAGTTAATAAGTCGTCGATGTACATTTTTTAAATTTTTGAGTATTTCGGATCCCTCTGGGAATAAGTCAGCGTTGTCTTTGCTATTTGTTTGATGACTCTCGTCGCCAAATATGGTGCGGAAGACATACCGTAAGTTAGTGTCTTCATCTCAAAGTGATATATGTCGTCATCAGGTTTTGTACTCCAAACGATTCGTTGCGATAACGACGATCTTCAGGGTGTATCCATATTTGCCAAAATATCTTTTCGGCATCCGCTGTGAATACTATTTTATGTACTCGAAAACGTAATAGGAGATCGCCTATAAGGTTTTGTAATACCGGCCCTGTTAACAAATTATCATTTAACGAGTAACCTGATGTGGTTTTGGCAGACATATCGAATACTATTTTTTTTTTTTTTTTTTTTTAACCCTGCCCAAAAGCGGCTAGCACTGCGACCTAATATCGAATACTATGCGTAACCTGGTCGTGGTTGATATCTCCCTCCAAACTACATAGTGTGGCAAATATAAATAGCCAGCAGATTGTTTTGGTGTACTCTAATGCTTATGCATATCGGGATTTTTTGCAAAATTCCTCTCCGTTGCATATAGTCGCTTAAGTGCCATGCATAATGATTCCTTCAATGGTTTTCGTTCGGTTTTGAATGGCAGCTTTACCATGAAATGATTTTCCAGTAATTTGGTAGTGGTGGTTTCAAATAGCTCCTCACAAATCTGGTCTTCCGGTAATGGTGGGGCGTTACTAAATTATTCTTCACACTTCCAGAATCTATTCAGGTTTCTCTCCAAATCGGTGTTGGTCACAACAGATTTCCATTCAATATCCAAAATGTGTGTTAAATTTTGCCCTCGAAGTCCTTCAATGGCTGTGTTTTAAGGATTTGGAAAAACGTATCAGCTCCAATCAATAAGTCGATTTTTGAGACAAATTTGAGACCTTTAACAGCTAACAACAATGATGAAATGGAATGATAATTTATTAACTTTTCTCGTTCAATTGGTTTAAGCATGGTAATAAAAGGGACCACAGATACAGATATGTCGACTATGCCTCTAGTAGTTAAAAGATTTTGGTTTGCAAGTTCTTGGATACAAATTTTCCCATGTTTTCGTTCCAGCCCCAATTTTTGGACAAATGATTCCGTAATTAAGGAAGTTTGAGAACCTGAATATAGTAGAATTCGACACAATTGATGTTGGCCACTTCTATCTTCTACTCTTACTGTTTCGGTAGGTAACATGACTGGATGGTGATAGTAATGCAAACAGGATGAGTACTGTGGGTGAATGGCCGTTGCTGCCGTATGAGCTCTTGTAAGTAAGGTCGTAGATTGGGTGCTTGGATTAGCAATGGGGAATCCATTATCAGGAACTTTGGCTAACATATATATTAACCACATAGAAAACAATAACATCAAGAACGATAAAAACAAACACAAGAATAACATAATTTACTGGCACAGATATGTTGATGACATATTGGTTTTATTTCAAGGCTCACTGAGGCAATTGGATAATTTTCACAAATACATTAATACAATACACAAAAATATAAAATTCACAGTAGAAACCGAAGTTGACAAATCAATTAATTTTCAGGACATCACTATTACAAACATAAACCAAAGCCACCAATTTAAAATTTTTAGAAAATCAACACAAACAGATCATACAATTGACAACTCATCATATCACCCACCACACCATAAATATGCTGCATACAATCACATGGTATACAGGTTAAATAATATACCAATGAACGAAACAGATTACATGGAAGAGCTCAACACAATAAAAACAATTGCAACCAAAAATTGATTTGATAAAAATTTAGTACACCGGTTGAATTTCAAAATTAGACATAAAATGCAACAACAACTATTCACCACATTATATAATTACGTGGATACAGATAACGAAATGAAATACATCAGTATGGAATACAATGAAAGGAGCAGTAAATTTATGAATAAAATATTAAGGCAATATGGATATACACTGGCATAAAGAACTAACAACAAAATAAAACATAAATTGAATACAACCCAAAACAACAATCTGGATACTGGTATTTACAAATTAAAATGCAATAACTGTCCAAAATTTTATATTGGGCAGACAGGCCGTTCATTCGCCCAAAGATTCACTGAACATACCCAAGAAGTAAACAACTCAAACACCAACACAAAATTCAAACCAATCTATGCACAACATCTATACACCGAAAAACATAATTACCGAGACATAGGTAATAACCTTATAATTTTATATAAACTTCCAAAGGGCAATAAAATGGACCGAATGGAAGAGATAGAAATTTATAAAAACAGGAACAACCCACTCATACTCAACGAAAAGCTCAACACAAAAACAAATAAAATTTACGACATAATAATACAAAAAACAAGAAATAAGTAGCAACCAATTTTATAAAAATTGTTTTAAAAAATTTTAAAAAATTAGAATCAATTTTAAAGGAACTGACGAAGGAGGAACATCCGAAACCGGTCTTCCAAAATATAAAACATAAAATGTTTTTAATATCACATTAAGAAAGTTTTTTAAATTGTTATTTGTTAATTTTGGGAAAAAAAAAAAGGTTTTCTTATATAAATAAAATAAATAACAAGTTTATATTGTAATAAAATATTAAAAATAAGTATTTTATTATCATAATAATATATTTTATTAATTTAAATTCGGTTTACAAAATTTTGTAAGGTTTTATTAAACAAAGTTATTTGTTCGACCCTCAACACAAGATGAAAACTCGTTTTTTCTTGAATACATTTACTTTTACACATACATAATCAAATACAATAAGATCAGCGTGAAGTACTTATACTGATTAACTAAATTTTCATCTTGTAATTCATAATATAAATGGTATAAACCGATCATCCTGAATTTATGCTAATTCTAATTGTTTACAATAATTAATGTGTCAACTAATTTGACAGTAAATAATAATAATAACAGGTCTGTTGGTGATAAAAAAAAATGAAATTACAAACAGATAGTATTTAATATTATCCAATTAAATATTTTAATTGCAGGTAATTAATAAAATCGTTGATCAATTATTTGTTTTATTTACTTGTGATGAGATGATCTCGAACAATATCATTAGTTAGCCATGATAGAAGTGCTTAACTGAACTGGTTCGTTTTAATTACACCTACCGAAAAATACGGAAGACGGCGCAGTGGTAGAAATATACGGGAGTGAGACAGACCTCTCGAAGTCCTTGGGTACCAATGCTACCGTCTTTCTAGCAGAACTACATGCTGCAGTAAACATCTATAGGTGGGAGAGCAATAAGCCCAGATAGTATGTAACACGTACCGGCCGGCAGTATTATCAGGTCATTAAGAGCCTTAATATTGTAATTCTCTATATTTTAAGACCCGAAGAATTCAGAGGGAAAATCTGAATGATTTGATTTAGATCATCGCCGATCAAACAGGCAAGCTTAACCTGCGAGCACGCTGAGAAATTAAATTTGCCGCACCACGAAAGATTTACCAAAGGCAATAAAACGGAACAAACAACGAAGTTCTATAGGTGCTATTGTGAAGCCTCAGCCACAGTATTCGCCACAAAAAGCTAAGGCATGTGAATATTAGACCAAAAAATACGTTTCAGATTTGCTTTAAGGATTGGAAAAGTATTGACTTAAGTTGATTAGATAATTTTTTAAAGTAATTAAAAATTTCGGCAACTTTTCAATCAAACCTTGTATTTAGAAAACAAAAGACAAGCGATATTTTTGAAGATTTCAAATACAATACTTTATTAATATTTGTTCGAGAATAGCTATACAGTTTTTTTTCTTCAAAGATGAACCTATCTGACCGCCAATTAAATATGAGAAGACTGTGACCTAACTTTTAGAAATAAAAAAATCGAAAGTTGAGTACAAATAATTCCATTTGAAGGTAACAACAATTATTTCTATTTTATCTTCTGTTAATTTTCGAAGATTCGGAAATGGTAACAATACAATAAATAAAAGTTAATTTTTTGATTTCTCTTTAGAATTAGAAGAAAGCTTTTGTAGTAGTTAACAATAAACATACATACATAGCTATGTACTTTCATAATATGTACGTAAAAGTAATCGAATTATGGTCTGACTTTTTTATCTTCTTCCTCGTACAAAAATTTCCCAAGAAAAAATAGGGTTTTCCTTTTTCTGACTATTATTCGAGTATACGTGTATTAAAATTTACAGTATAGCGACCAATGTTGGTAGTGTAATTTGGTCGGAATAAGAATTAAATACAACGTAATTTTGAAATTTTCTACATTTACTTCTACTTTGGGCGGTTAAAAAAAAAATGTAAATCCTCGCAAATGAAGTTATTTTTTTAGAAGGAAGCGGTTAGTTAAAAAACTTATTAGAATAAGTGAATGAAGGCAACCAAAACATCGGTTCAAGCCTTGAGAACAAAACTACATTTAACTAAAAAATTTTAAACTTTTAAATTTTTGGTGTGTTTGCTTAAAGCTTTGTATTTTGTACTTGCTTGAGTCGTCGCCACATTTTATACCACTTTCAAAAAAAAAATGTTTCAAAATAATTATTAAAATACATTCTAACTTCTCGCAGCCGCTTACTACATAACTACAATTATGTAGCATCCTTTTGTTTTCATATTGCAAAGAGTGGGCAATCTGTTGGTTTCTTTTTGAAATTAAAACTGAATCGTTCATTATTTTTCAATGATTGAAAATAATTCCATTCAAATGGTTGCCGCGACTAGCTCTTCAAACCCCGCCTTGTGTAGTGCCTCTACTTACAAATCTTCTAGCGGAGGACTCCCCCTAACTGACATTGCTAAACCTGCTTTTTTAGCATTTGATATATCCAGTCTCTGAGTGATCACTTTACTAAAGGCATCCTCTATATTCAGAAAAGTAACCATTGCGTAGTCCCTATGCTCGAAATATTTTTCGATGAAATATATAAAATAATAAAGAGCTATCTCCACAGATCTCTCGTTGCGCAATATGCATGTTGAGATTTTTACATTTTCCGGCAGAATCACGCTCTATCATATCGGCCTAACCAACTAATTTCATGGAACAGTCCTGAACGTGTAATAAAATTGATGTTGATGGCTGGTTTCATGAAATTTCACCGAGGAATCAGTGAAGAAAGTAGTAAAGGATAATCAATGGCCGCTAAAAAAAATGCATACTAGGTGATTTAAAAATTTCATGGAGCACCACCTACATTCTACTAGTAGAAATACTTCTATAACTACATTGAACGCAATCACTCTTCTTATGAACGGATACGAAATTTCAAGTCGATCTGTCACATAATTTTGGTCAGACAGTTGATTAAAGTAGACGAGTTTTTATATTTTTTTAAAATGGAAAAAATTGAACATCTTGCTGTCATTAAACTCTTTGTGAAAAAAATTTTAAAGGCTATGGAAATTTATGATGAATTGGTAAATGCGTTAACAAAAGCTGCTCCTTCAAAATAAAAAGGCATGTCTGTGAAGTTAGCACGAAAAACGCAATGGCAACACCAATGGTTTGTAAACCGTTACATATTTTACATCTGCGTTTATCAAATTCTTCAAAGCATGTTTCAATATATCGAAAACCGACATTTTCCAAAACTTTTACATCAGCCTTAGCAAATTATTTCTGTTCCTGGGCTCTGGAGAGACTTTGAGAACTTTGATGATCATATGTGGATTAAATATAAACAAAAGCTAAGATCCAATTTAAGTCGGCTAAAAAAAATGAGCTAACGAGCTAAAAAAAATGAATGAGGTTGATTCATAGGAAGTATTTGAAAGTTGAAGTTAATGAGATGCGCGTTTATATCTTTTGAAGGGGTCATACGAAATTTCTGAATGTTGCCATGGAACATTATAAATTATCGGGCTATACAATGAAATCACAACTGTGGTTGGCAAGTACTTTTCGGTGTTTCATATGAAAGTTTTAAAATTAGAAGTTAACGAGGTCCCTTTATATAACATCACTGGGATTAACGGTTCAGTTAATCAGAAAGCCTTAGTAATTATAGATTATTCATCTGAAAAATTTGATTTATCATTTACCAACCTTTTGATAATTCTGAAAATAAATTTATAACAATGTAAAGGGATGTTCTGGATAACGATATCAAATCTATGGTTCACAGATTACCAATAGAAAATAAAAAATCCAGTTTTTAAGGAAGCATATTATTTGATTCGGATCATTTTGCATCATGATTTGTTCCTGATTTGTTTATCAAATATTTAGAATTGTCTATTTAAAAATATATTTGTAGGTCTAGACTGTGTTTTGCCAAATTTCTTTCTTTTATTTTTATTAGATGTATATTTAGGTTTGATCTTATCTTGCTTAATTCGCATAATATTTTTAAAATTATATCTACTACTCAAACCATTTTCATGCTAACTTGTACTAAAAGCAGAATATTTACTTTCTAAATTGCACAACTTCCTTATTTTTAAACGGATCTTATAAAAATTCTAAGAATTATTTTGGAACATGGTAAAGGTACAATGAAACCAGAACTTGGTTTGATGAATTAACAGTTAACTTAATCAAAATTATTTTGAATTTTTGAACCTCTGTTTCGTTGATTATGGTAAAATCATTACAGTTTAGTTTAATTTAATTTAAAACCTATTTTTTTTTTCGATTTTCTTAATAGTTATTTAAATTTAATGTCCTAAAATGTTTAATGGTTTTGTACAGTAGTACCAGATTAAACTTTTTCATAATTTCGTGCTAACTTCCTACCGGTTACTAAATGATTGATTCTATACATGATGTGGATCATGATTGATTTTATACATGATATGGTTATGGAAGACAGATGACTGACTAATTCTAAACTTCCTGACGCTACGGGCATCTCAACTGAATGGCTGCTTCTTATTTTAACGAATGTATTAGGCACATAAGATAGATGCCGCATTTGTTAAATTCTGAACAACATTTGGATCGTTTTCGAAAGAATAAAAATGTTTCGAAGCTACGATTTGAAACTATGGATGAGACTTGGATTTACCATTCTGATCCAAACATAGTGAAACAGCTAATGTGGTCAGTGGGTCCGGGATTACCCGGATGAAATAATTTACCCCAACCAGTTTTTAAACACCCGGCAAGGTGTTCTTGCAATGGCCAAATTCAAGGAATTACAATATGAATTACTTGAACATCCATACTATTAACCAGATCTGGCTCCCTCTGATTTCCATCTGTTCTCAAACCTCAAAATATACGGGCATGGAAAGCGTTTTTAATGTAAATGACGAGGTTAAGCGCAGTCTTACAGGAGGATTTTGACGGTCTCCTGGAAAATAGCTTCAGAAATGAGATAAATGAATTTCAAAATCGCTGGGCAACTGAATACTGAAGAGAACAAATTTTTCATTACCGTTCGACGAACTTTTCAAATCACCTAGTATATTTATTTTATTTTCGTTTAGTTGGTTGCATTGTTTTTTTGTGGAAAAGTTAAGTTGCATTCCTGTGTGTATATATGCTTGTTTGAATGCGATGTTTGAATGCGAGTATATTTTGTGTTCGGTGGATAGTAGAACCGTCATAAGGGCCAGGGTAATTATATGAGCTCTTGAGTGCAAATCTCAATATATCGCTGGGATTCAAAACGATCAGACGATACCACAGTATTGGACTAAAATCTAATTCAAACCCCTTATTGTCAACAAAACAGAAAAAAATCTGGAATAACCTCATAAACTCGGCATTTTATTAAAACAAATTAGGTAGAGTTTCATTGTTCATAAAGGTGACAAACGTGCGTAGTTTGGCTATAAGGTTGCTTTAACGTATTTCTACCATCAAAACATACTACACCTTTCATTTAGGGTAACTTTTTATATCCAAAATTAAACAACTCAAACATTTGGGGACAACTGAGGAGTGTCTGATCAAAAGTCGCTATTTACATTTTCCAAAATGATATTTTTTTTTCTATCAGGGCAGAATTTTTTAAGTGAAATAGACCAAAAATGGGTATTTCCAGCATGGACCAAAAATTGCCAATTTCTCTATGAAAAATATTCCTAAAATTCTTGATTTTGGTCAAAACAAGCTTTTTACTACAAAAAAGTGATCAAAAGTAAGTAGCAAAAAGTAAGATGTAAATAGCGACTTTTGATCAGACACTCCTCAACTATGATCAATACCAGAGCACCCTGTATTTTATATAGCCATAATCAAAAAATCTGAGCTTTTATTAGGGAATTAGAAACGAGGAAAAAACGAAACTTTTCATAGTAAAACACACAAAACATATGGGAAATCACTTTTTTTCCTAAGACAAATTTTTAAATGAAAACGTTACAAATTCTTAATTATGATTTCTGAAATACTTTTATAAATCTTTGAATTTCAACACATATGAATATCGTTTAAGTAAATCGTTTTCATTTCCTTGTAATAATTGATTTATTTAAACCAAATTTTATTAAAAATTTCATAACAACAGCATTCTGGTCAAATTGAAATAAAAGCTTACTACGATTCGTTTGGTCATTAAGTCAATATACATTACATAGATGGCAGTGATGGTCGTAAACATTTGGAAAAACCGTACCAAAAATTACCACCTGGGGGAAATTTCAAGTTCAAAAATTGTAGGAAAAGCAAAACAAATTCACAAAATATAGGAACGTGTGATAATTTTGCGATTAAATAATTTTTTTTCGTATTTTTCTGTAATCATTTTAGACATCTTACGTACACTAGTAAAACTAAAGATAAATTTAGCAAGTATTATTTTAATTTGTCAGAGCCAACTTTGATGTATTTTTAAAAATGAAAGTTCGAAATAATATATTTTAGAAATAATTTAATTTTAATATTTCTGCAATTAATATTTACTTAATACCAATATGGCCTTCTTGTATATTGTTCTTAAAGATATGTAGAAAACTTTTATATAAACATTTTATAATATTTTTGCTTTTTTCATTGAAAAACTTGAAGCTAAAAAACACCATTTTTACTATGGATTCCTATGGGAATCAGCGAAAAGTTATACCACTATAAAAGCTTCTAAAAAATACGTCATTAAGATTATGGCTCTATACTCTAGAAGGCTCTGTCAATACACGTAAATTACGTATACATGTTTAAAATAAATAATTGTATGTATTAGTTTTTAATGCCTTCCCTGAAAGTGCTAACGAAAACTAAAAAAATGGTTGATGTATGCACGTAAATACATATAATATAAACACGTGCTATTAAGCACATTCATTCGAATATCTTACGATCAACTCAATCTCAATTAATTTACAAAACTATATATGTACTATAAAATTGTAATGGTTATTTTAAAAAACCGAACCCCCGCCACAATATAAAATTCATGCATATACGTAAGATCGTGTGGAATTTTTTATATTAATCGCGATCGCGAAGAAATGATTTTTATTTATTTATATTTTAGTGTCTCGCGAGATTTTAAACGTACAGCAGTATTATTCGTAATAGAAAATTAGATAATTATTGCATGAAAACAAAATAAGTGTATTAATTTGTATAACATTTATAAAATGTGGTCGTAAAAATTGGTTGCATTCAGTACAAGTGGCAATAAAGTAATGTGGCTCATTTTGATTCGATATTTAATTTGATTAGTTTTAGTGAATTTCTTCTGTAAAGTTAAATATGTGTATAGTAAATGGAAATATTATAAATGATTGTGGTGTGTTATTGATATTTGCGAAGTGTATTATGAAATAAAGCAAGTTCTATTGTTCTAAAAATCTGGGACAAAAAATTGTTGTTAAAATAGTATTGCCATATGGTTAAATTTTAAAATCACCTAAACAATAGATAATCTTACTCAATAAATTTGAATGGCGTTTTGAACTTTTGCACTTTACTGTTGATAAAATTACGAGTATATCAGTAATTTCTAAACTTGACCCAGATATTTTAGGAGTGAATTTACATGAGTGTGAAAAATTACCGTATTTAAAATATTGACCGGTCGCATCATATAAAAAGATAAAGTAAATCGCTTCGCTTTTTTGTATTTCTAAATGAATGAAATTTTATTTTACTACCAAACAGTTAATCGATTGAGAACTAAATTACAAGAATTCAAACGAAATGCTCTATTATGTGATTAAGATATCATCTGCTTAACTGAAACAAGGACTAATGGTACTATCTTCAATACTGAATTATTCTCATCTGACTATGTCGCGTACATATGTGACAGAAACCTTAATTATTTTCCTGATAAAGTCGATGGCGGTGGTTGCCTTATTGTGGTAAAGTCTAAACTTAAATCTTGTCGTTTGTCATCTTGGGAGGTATGCGTAGAGAAGATTTGGATTTGTGTTGAAACCAAAAATAAAAAACTTTATGTTAACGTTACCTAGATTCATCTAGAAGCAGTAAGTGATGCATACGAACTGTTTTTTGATAATCTAAACCGGATTATTAATGTTGATAAATCTATATCTAGTTTTTTGGTCGTTGGTGACTTTAATTTACCTAATATCAGTTGGGATGCGGATGGTAATAGCAATACATTAATTCCCTTCACTTGTCATGGTAGAGCAAGTGAATTTTTGTTAGGATCAATTCATCTTTCAGGGCTAAGTCAAAATATTAGGCTATTAGACCTGAAAATATATCAGTGATTAGTTCAAATGATATTATGTCTTGGGTAGACCAGCACCACTTGAAATTTTGATCAGATACAAAAAAGTGCATATTCGTAAGGAAAGCAACCCAAAATGCTTTAACCTTAAAGACTGTGATTTTAGTGCTAATAACTTTGAGATTAACGGAGTAGATTGGGTGAATAATTTGGATAACCTCAATACCAATCAGGCGGTAGACTTCTTTTACAAACTTATTACTGGTATAATTGACAAAAGGGTTCCGCTTACTCATTCCTATTTTCACGATAAATCTTATCCTGCATGGTATTCTAAGCATTTGATTGACTTTTTGGAGTAAAGGAATATTTCAGAATAAAACACAAGAAACTGAAGGATTCTGAATATTACAGAATGTTTTTCTTAGTCAGAGCTATATGTAAAGAAAGAACAAAGATTGTGATACTCTCACTTTGGTCTTATTGTAAAAAATAAAAAAATAACTAACTGTTTTCCAGCTCAAATGTACTATAATAATACTTCAGTTTCCATTCTAAAGGCATTTGTAACTTATTTGGTGATTTTTTTAAAACTGTCTATAATTCTGATCAGGGCATATGCAGTCCCATCAATGTACAAGCTAACATAAATCAACATGAAGTATTAAATGGTTTAACTTTTAGTGAAGAGGAGACGTTTAAAGAGCTTAATAGTATTAATACTAATAAGGGATGTGGATCTGATTTGCTAACCCCTTATATTTTCGGCAAAACGTTGCTCAATCCATCTTTATTCCACTCATGCTAATATTGAACAAATCACTTTGTGAAGGGAGATTTCCAGATCAATATCGATATAGGCCAATATCAATTCTCAACTGTTATTCAAAATTTTTTGAAAAAAATATACATAGAAAACTTTTCACATACGCTAAAACTATGATACCTAAAAGTCAACATGGATTTTATAAAGAACGTTCTACAACTAACTTAATTGAGTCTACTGAGTATGCAACTGAATCTTGGGATTCTGGCTTTGGGTTGATGTGATATATACTGATTTCTCCAAATCGTTTGATAAAGTAAACCATTCACTTCTGCTTGATAAGTTATATGGATATGGAATCAGTGGCAGCAAACTCTTATCATATTCAAAGAGTACAGTATGTTGAAATAAATGGCGAATGTTCTTATGAAATTATTCCTGCTTCCACTGCGGGCGCGTTGGTATTTGTTTTATTTATAAACGACGTTACTAACATTCTGGGAAATTCATCATTATTATTTGCAGATAATCTGAAAGTTTTCAGCTCCATTAAATCACCACTTAACTGTCATTCACTTCAAGATGATCTTAATAGACGGTATAACTGGTGTATCTCAAATGATACGGCACTTAATATTGAAAAATGCAATGTTCTTAAAATAAAACCTAGAAATTCTCATATTAATTTCAAATACAGCATCAATAATATACATATGTGTACAAGAAAACTGTAGTTTGCCAGACTTGGGCATAACTATTGATAATAATTTGAACTTTAAAAAACACATACAGGAAACAGTAAACAAGCCATATAAGATGCTAGGTCGCATGTTATAATCTATGGATCATATGTGAGAAGTATTATGGAGTATTTAACCCCTATATGGAATTCGAGCTATTCTGTTCATATTAATACTTTAGAGCGTGTTCAACGTGAGTTTACCAGATTCTTGAACTTAAAGTTTAAACATGAGAAGGAACAATGTGCTAGGAGACTTGAACGATATGATTTATAATCACTTAAATGTAGACGGATTTTTGCTGATGAAATTACACTCTATAAAATCTTGCATTGCATAAATGAAAGTTGTCTCAACAATACATTTAAATTTAACAATAATCCTTATATTATGAGGCACCCTCTTTTCCAAGTGCATCATAATACTTACTTTAATGATTGTAATTAATATATTGATTCTTTATTTAAATTTAAAAGTCATATTGATATTGTTTTAAGAAGTATGGGATAAATAAGTTTTAATTTTAATTTTATTTTTTCTTATTTTGAATTTTGTATCACATTAATTTTACTGTAAATAGATTTTATATAATAAAACACAATATTTCGGTTTTGTCACTTTCTTTAACGTGATATTTATTTTATTTGTAAATGAAATTACGATCGTTTCAGATGTTACCCCTTTATCAAATTTCTAACAAACATTAACGAAAATTATGCTAAAAAATTGCTTTTATACCCTCTTTTTTGTGCCTACGTGCCTTTTGAATGTTCTTGCCCACTTATTTTGTTTTTCTTCTTAAAGGGGTGGTACCGCCCTTCTTTTTGGTATATATCATCTGGTGTGTGTTTTATGATAAAAACAGAGAAGAATTTGTTGACCATATGGTGTGTGTAGGTGTGTATGTGCAAAATGATTATAATTACGGATTTACAATGAGGTCGTAAATTTTGTTGCGGCCAATTTTCTCGTTTAGTAAAAATAGGTTATATCGTTCCTTGTATATTTCCAGTTCTTCTAACCTGTTCATTAGTATCCCTTTTCGTATTCTGTGTAATACCTGTGAGTTTGTATTGATGTCAGTGTAATTATGTTTTTCTGTAGTGTGTTGTGCATATTTCGAGTCGATTTTTGGTTTTCCGATTTCTTTTATATGTTCTGTAAACCTAACTTGAAAACTTCTACCAGTTTGTCTGATGTAGAATTTGGGGCAGTCATTACATGTATTCTTATAGATTCCGGTGTCTATTGGTGTATTTATGTTACGTTGTTTGAGTCGATTCCCTAATTTGTTGTTTGTTTTAAATGCCATTGTGTATCCGTGTTAATGTTTGTTAGAAATTTGATAAAGGAGTAACGATTAGCGTTTCCTAAAGGAATAACGATTAGCGTTTACGTTCTAGCCTCAGATTTCGAATACATCTTAATAATAGAGCTGTAATTCTCGTTAATTTTCGGTAACTTGATATACTCTCCGCCAATTCACCGACAATGGAGTAAGGCATCGGAGACGCAGATACATGAAACTCCATCATCGTTTCGTCGCTGCCAGATATCGAATCAGGCTCCGATAATTGGTTCGGGAATGTATATGGGTTCTTTAATAGGAAATCAGGACCATTAAACCAAAGCTTATTCGAATTCAATTCTTGTGGTGAGATTCCGCGTGTCGCGCAATCGGCAGGATTATGATTTGTTGGGGCATGGTGCCATTGATTCCGATTTGTGCACATGAGAATTTTGGAGGTACGATTGGCCACGTAGGTTTTCAAAACCTTGGGTGGTTTAGACAGACAATCTAGTGTGATAGAAGAATCCGTATACAAATAGATTTTCGGCTGAGATGCTAAAGACAACGAATTTTGAACTAATTCTAATAGTCGTACGAGTAGTTAGCCTGTTTAATTCCAATCTTGGAATGGATACCGTCTTTATTGGGGCTACTTTCGTTTTCGCTGCTACTAAGTTTATCTTTACAGTGGTTCCTTCTATTACACGCGCATATATCATGGCCGCATATGCCTCTTTTGAAGCATCGGCAAACCCATGGAGTTCTAAATCATTCGTTCCGTAAATTCATCGGGGAACTCTAATGCTGGTTAACTCATTGAGCTGACTTCTCGTTGAACACCACTCCCGTGCAATATCTGGAGGAAGTTCGTCATCCCAACCAATACCTTTAAGCCAAAGGGATTGGAATAATATTTTTAACCGAACAGTGACCGGTGCAAGTAGACGTAAAGGATCAAAAATCCTAGACGTCTCAGAAAGGAACGTTCTCTTTGTCAACTTATTCGATTTTGGTAACAACAAGCGGAAGAAGAAGTTGTCCTGAATAGGGTCATATTTGATACCTAAAACAGATATTATATTAGTTTCGTCGGTAATTTCAAACGCGGAAAGTTCTCGGTTTTCAATCGGAATGTTGGCCAATAACGTTGGATGGTTCGCTGACCACTTACGTAGGTAAACCCACCTAACTTGAGCAACAATATCAGTTCACTTTGAAGCTGCAATGTTGATTCCAGTGTTTCCCCACCAGACATCAAGTCGTCCATGTAGAAATCGCGCTTAACGATTTCGGAGCCATTTGGGAATTGAGTAGCAAATTTATCGGCTATATAACGGGGACAACGATCGGGTGGCTAAAAACGGTGCTGATCCAGTACCATAGGTGACGGTACGTAAACGAAAGTGTTGTACCTTTTCTAGGGGGCTTTCTCTCCAAACAATCCGTTGGTACTCTCTGTCCTTAGGATGTATCAGAATTTGCCGGAACATCTTCTCGATGTCGGCGGAGATTACAAATCGATGTCGGCGGAGATTACAAATCGATGTTAACGGAATCGTATTAGTATATTAGTTAGGTTTTGTTGGATGGTAGGACCTACAAGAAGGTTGTCATTTAATGATTCTCCGGTTGTCGTCTTAGCAGACGCATCGAATACAACACGGACCTTGGTCGTCGTACTGGAGCTTTTAAACACTGGATGGTGGGGCATGTAATATATTTTATTTGATGGTTTCGCTATTTCTGATTCGGGTACGGGTTCCTTATGCCCTAAGACTCGATACTCTTGTAGAAATGTCAAACTTTTATGTACACAAATTAAATTACTCGATCGTTTCGGATCGTTATTTACAAATAAAATAAATATCACGTTAAAGAAAGTGACAAAACCGAAATATTGTGTTTTATTTTATAAAATCTTTTTATTGGTGATATTAGTCCACGAGTAAACATCAAATATGTTAAGTTTTACTGTGTTCAATAATAATCGAGTTTGCCAAGTGATCGGACGTGTTTGTTTTTCTTCTATGCGTCAAATAATTTTCGTTTTGAAATTAAATATTATAATTTAATTGAAATTATAAAATTACAGCATTAAAAAACTGCAGTATATAGTGTTTTGTATATACGCTTGTGATTTATATTTATATGGTTTACAATTTTGTAAGCAAAATAAAAACGAATAACGAAAAAAATTCGTGAGTGTCCATTTTTAACGTTTAGTGGAAAGTAAACAAATTTTCAAGAAGAAATTATAAATTTTGAAAGAATTCATTGAAACGACAATAGACAATAATTATGACAAAGACTTGTGTCAAGTGCAACAACACCAAAAGGTGCAAAGAGCTTCTACACTGTTTTGGGCCTTGCAGCAAGTTCTACCACGTTGACTGTCTGGATTGGAAGTTCCCTTCGAATGACGGTTGGATCAAAGCCGTTAATGACTGTCCTTATGCTGTTTTCATGTGCATGGAGTGTCAGCGTTTATTAAAAGATGAAAATTGTATGGCGTTGGACGAGATCAAATCATCGCTGGATAAAATCGACTCGAAGATATCATTAATTGCTGACACCACTCTTCCAACCGTGAATACTATAATTAGCCAGGCCGCCGAGTCTTTGGCAAATTCGTGTGCTTCGAGCCTTTCATCTGTTTGCAGTAAAATTGGGGACCAGATCGCTGAACAAATCCGCGATTGTTTCGCTCAGGCGTCGATCCTAACCGCTCACGCTGGCACCCCTTGTTCCGAGACATCGACTACAACTATCCCGGTTATTTCATCAGCAGCAGAAACCGCGCGTCGTGCGTCGTACGCGTCAATAAGTGGAACCAAACCATGTTCTCTGCCTAACAGTATCCGGATGATTAAACCGAAGTTTTGGTTTCATTTGTCGCAGTTCGATACCACTGTTGAGGATGCTGCGATTGCCGAATTTGTGAATGTCAACTTTGGTATTTCTAATGCTGTGGTTACCAAGTTGATACCTAACGGGCGTAAACTTACTGACATGGAGTATGTCTGTTTTAAAGTGGGAGTTGATGCAGATTTAACAGCAAAAGTTATGTCCACGGTGAATTGGCCAAATGATGTGTGTATCAGACCTTTCATTAATACAAATTTTCGGCAGCGTCAATCACACCGTATGCCAGAAACGAGACAAGGTGTCTTTCTGAACCAGAAAATATCGACCCTGAAGCCTCCAGTGGTTATTACGCAACAAACTGTGCCGGATTCCGGCAAGTAAGTTCTGATCGCTCTAGCTTTACCTCAATTTATTACCACAACGCCTCTAGCATCCGAGGTAAAGCTAAGTCTTTTCGCCTAGGCGTTTTGGACAACGATTATGATATCATAATAATCTGTGAGACCTGGCTTACTATCAATATGTATTCTGGAGAATATTTTCCACCGGACTATGTCGTTCACAGGAAGGATAGATATGATTTTGACACCAGGCTTAGAGGGGGCGGGGTATTTGATTGCGGTTAAAGTTTCTATTCCTGATGAGTTGGTTGCCTGTCATCCTAGTCTCGATGTTATTGCTGTTCGAGTCAAAGTGGCCAATTCCTCTATCGTTGTCATCGCAGTGTATGCTCTCTACGGATCGAACTTGGACTATTTTGTAATGTTAATCAATTTCATCGACTCAGTTGTGATGCCATCAGTGCATCCTAATGATCAACTTGTCATTGTGGGTGACTTTAATCTGCCCGATATTGCTTGGATTGATGTTGATGGTGTCTTTACATCGCTTTCCACTGACGAAAGGGCATTACACATTATCGACTATTTTGCTAGCATCTCAACCAAGCAGCTAAACCGTACTAGCAACAGTCTAGGGAAATACTTGGACCTGTTATTTGCCAATGACGTCATGCATTCCGAGGTTTCGTCATGTCTGGATTTCACCGGCTCCCAGAGCATCTACCACACACCGATTATGATAAATATTTTTCATGTGAATTGTACAACTGATTCTATTTCTAACAAGTTCTATTTTAATTTCAGAATTGCCGACTACGCTTCCTTAAACGAGTTCCTCAGGAATTCTGATTGGGACTTTTTGCAACGTGGCGGTAATTTAAATGACATTGTTTTAATGTTTAACGTCCTTCTCAGGAGTGGTATTGAAAGACACGTTCCGTTGGTTAAAAAACAACCCGGCTTTCGGGAGCCATGGTACAACAATAGGTTGTTAAATCTGGAGAAACGCCGCAATAAGTTCCATTCATTATACAGACGGTACGGAGTACAATTTTATCCCAATTTTGATAAAGCTCGCAAAGAGTTTAAAAGTTTAAATTGGTTTTTATATAACCAATATGTTGTGCGAATTGAGGAGGAATTAACATCAAGTCCAAAGGAGTTCTGGAGTTTTATGAATAGTAAGAGGAAAGTGGTTGGTTTCCCTTCTCCTATGTCTTACCAGAACGCCGTTGCTAGTCAACCCTCGGAGATCTGTAATTTATTTGCTAGCTTTTTTGCCTCAGTATACGAGCCAGCCACGATGCCTCCTACCATGTCCACAAGAGGTCATAGTTCCGTGGACTTTAATTATTTTAAATTTACTGAGCAGGAAGTTCGTGATTGCTTGCTTAATCTGGATGTTAAAAAGGGCGCTGGTCACGATGGTATTCCGCCGATCCTTATTAAGCATTGTGCCGAGAGTTTGTCCCGCCCAATTACCTTCATGTTTAATGAAAGTTTACGTAGTGGGTTTTTTCCAGAGCCTTGGAAAATTTCCTGCCTTCATCCCATTTTCAAGGCGGGTAGAAGAAACGAAGTAAGTAACTATCGGGGGATTGCCATTCTTTCTGTCATACCCAAGCTATTTGAGTCTATGGTTCATAGGGTCTTGGTTTTCCATACTAAATCATTAATTTCTTCTGCTCAGCACGGGTTTTATCCAGGCAGATCCACAGTGACTAATCTGGTTTCTTTCTGTGGCAAATTATTTAGCAGTTTAAACTCCAGGCAGCAACTGGACGTTGTTTATACTGATTTTGCGAAAGCTTTCGATAAGATCGACCACTCGCTCCTGATCACTAAATTAAAGAACTTAAATTGTCAGTGCATCCCAATTGATTGGTTGTGTTCTTACCTTTCCGACCGCTGGCAATCCGTTAGGATTTTTGATTCTAGTTCCCAGCTATTTCGCGCGACATCCGGCGTACCGCAAGGAAGTCATATTGGCCCTTTATTATTTACATTGTTTATCAACGATATTGTTGACTGCTTTGAGTTTGCCAGTTGCCTCCTGTTTGCCGATGACATGAAAATTTTCGCCCGGGTCAACAGCGTGTCCGATTGCGTGAAGCTGCAGGATGATTTGGACAGATTTTGTAGTTGGTCTATTAGCAATAGACTGGGTCTCAATGTGAGTAAGTGTAAGACTCTTTCATTTTATCGCATCCAGTCACCTCTGTTTCATCAGTATCGTTTGTGCAATGAGGAAGTCGACAGAGTGGAGTTTATATCCGATCTGGGTGTAATTTTTTCAACTGATGCCACCTTTACCAAACATATTAACACCATTATACCTAAGGCATACATTATGTTGGGCTTTATTAAGCGGAACTGTAAGGACTTTATCGACCCGATTACTCTAACATCACTGTATGGTTCCTTTGTCCGTTCTATTTTGGAATATGCATCGCCGGTGTGGTCACCGTCTTGTCACTGTTATTCGAATAGAATAGAGAGTGTTCAGAAGCAGTTTGTTTTATACGCACTTCGAGGTCTACCGTCTGCACGGTCTGTTGAATATGTTCTTCCACCCTACCAAGATCGCTGCAACCTGTTGAAACTGCACCGGTTAGATCGTCGACGTGTTGTAGCATCGGCATTGTTCATTTGCGATATTTTCAGTTCTCGAATCGAATGTACCGAGCTGCTTTCGCGCTTAAATCTTTACGCTCCAGAACGTCAAATGCGTCCACGTGATGGACTGTTACTCGTCAACCGGGTATCAACAAATTACGGCCTTTCGGAACCACTTTTGAGAGCTTCGCGAGATTTTAATTCAGTGTATGGTGTTTTCGATTTCAATATGTCCAGAGAGTCGTTTAAGAAAGCTTTATTTAAATTTTTATAAAAACTAAATAGTCGGCGTTTTCTATCTATATTTTATTCCTTTTGTGTTTTTTTTTTAACATGTTTGTATAGCTGATTGTTATCACTGTAGGCTATACATGATATATATAAATAAATAAATAAATAAATAAATCTTTTGTTTTATTATTATTGTGATTATGTTGTTGCTGGAATGATTATTGTTATTACTATTATATATAGTGATAAGTAAGTGGGAACTAGTTTTGTGTTTATCAGTTTTATATTGAATCGAATAAATATAAAATGTTTCATATATGTACATTGCGATTTGCGAGAGCGATATCTATTTTAAATTATGTTAGAAGCTCAAAATTCATCGTATACTTTTCAAAATTTTTAAAATACAATATAAAAATCGTTTTCGCAAATTGCATTAAGTTATTGATTTTCCAATGACTTTATTTGTATAATTATTTAGAAAATATAAAGTTGGTCGGTTTCCGAAGATCAAGTGAAGTTCTCATTTCATTTTCTCTTCTTGATCCCCGTTAACATTTTTTATTTAATTATGCATAACTACACCACCAATACAGAGAACTAAATTATTATGCAAATAGGCAGCGTTTACATTTTTGGACACATTGGAATGTGCGTGCAAATTGCCTAAATCCAAAAAAAGACAAAATCCAAAAGGGACATCTTTATGAAAATTTGATCGCGCACCCAGAAAATATTTTCATAAAGTTTGGATTTTTATTTTTATTTCTTGGAATTACTGGTTTTTCTCCAAATCGAGTAAATCGCAACTAAACTTTGGAATAACAAAAAATAAGTAAACAAAGTTTTGACTTACGAAAAATTCAAAAAATTAAAAAGCGTAATTTTAGAAGATGGGAGTAACGTTTCTACAATTAAGTAACAATCTTGTAAATATAGTTATTGAAAATGTTGTTTTAGACATTCGGTTCGACATGTTGGTCAAATTACACTCGAATTCCAATCGAAATTACCACCAACCAGTAAAACGAATTTTTTATTGTAATAAAATGCAGTTTGTACTACTACAAATGTATAAACTACTTTATATTTTATGTGTAAGAGGCCAATTATAGAAAAATTGTGCCGAATTTTCTTTTTTTTAAATATTTACAGGCAAAATATTAAACTATTCGTTAGAACAAAAGTTTTTGTTATTCTGACCTAGAAAAGAAAATCAATTTATTTTGAAATTAATTGTTTTCCTTGTCTAGGTCAGAATAATAAAAACTTTTGTTGTGACGAGAAATTTAGTTTAATTTTTTGAAAAATGTTTTATAATTATTAAATAAAATTTAATAATTTTATTTTGGTCGAAGAGTTGTCCCTTATTAAAAATATGTGTGACACTAAAATAATAATTTTTGAACTTTGCGCCAACTGCGGAGTTTTCATTTAGGGGTACAACCACTGAAGATTATATCGCGCGTTTACAGTATGACCAGAACCATCTTGATGTGACTAGAGCCGGCATGTGAAAAATGAACTTAAAATAAGGGACACAAAAACACTAAAAAATAATTTATTTTCATAGAGTTTGTATGGAAAAACGCAATTTCGATTGACGATAAAACATGAATAAAAAGTTAAACCCAATTAAATAATTTTTTCTGAAATCACTAAAAAATAACTCAATGTCTTACTCATTTAAAACACAGGTTCTTAAATTTCCCTATTTTCCATCAATAATCAAATGAAAATAAGGGAAATTAAATTAACAAACATTCTACAACAATAAAAATATGTATTAAAAAGAGAAAAATCTATTTAATGACATCATGATTTGCCCACATCTCAAACCAATGGTAAGAAAAGACAACACGTCTTCGCTCAACAATTTAAATTAATTAATCGAAAAGAGCCAAACAGAAAAAATAAATCAATACAATGAGCGTGAAGAAAACAAAAAACCAAATTCAAACTAACAATAGAAGGATATTCGAATTCAAATTTGAATGGAGGCAATGAAAGAGATGATTATTCTACTGTTTATAAATTTCGAGTTATGAGTTTATGACGTATATTACAAAAACAAGAACATTTTAAAGTTCAAAAATACCTTATTTTTGAAGACGATTTTCACTAAGAAATAAACAATTTCTTGACTCGATTTTTCAATCAAATAAAATTGCATATTTCATGAACATTTTCGTATAAAAACAAAAAGAAAACTCATAATTCTAATAAACTAAAATTGTAAATGAAAATAATCGTTTTCCGATATAGTTTCATAGTAAAGAAAAAATTGTATGCACCTTATTTTAAGCTTAGTAAGAAATACAGTCGATACTAGAGGCTCTTATTTATACTCGAGGCTACCCCTCTCAGTAAACTAAAGTTCTCTCGACAGGAATGGAATACTTTCCGCCTCGGTGTGTAATCTACTATTGTTCTGAAACAAACCGATTGGTGTAGCACTCCGTTAATCGAAAACGTCAGTTTAACTATACTTAATTATTTAACCAGTGCTAAATGACTGGTTAAATTAACCTTAGTTTAAGCACATTTATTTTGATTGAGAAATAGAAAGTTAAACTCTTTAGTTAAGATTTGCTTTGAAACTTGAGTTTTATTTTTTCCAAGCTTCTGTTCCACTTCGAATTAATATATCTATGTAGTTCCTTTTTCGCATGGAACATTTATGTTATTATAGTATTTTTCGTCCAATTTCCATCTGGCAGCTACTTCCATTACGAGTAATCGGTTTTCTCGATTGCCGAAAAATTCACTTAAATATTTCTGCACAACCTGGTTTTCTTCCTCTATATGAACCAGAGCTGCGGAGTCGGAGTCGGGAGTCGGACTCGAGGACTCGGACTATTTTAGCGGAGTCAGAGTCGGAGTCTTAAAAATACTGACCGACTCTAGCTACGCATTTTTTATTATTCTTTCTCTCCTCAAATACACCTTATCCTTAGTTACCAAAAGACTCCAATAAGTATATTTAACCTCTGGTCAATTTTATAAAGAATGGCGTAGCATAACGTTTCACTTAGGAAAATCTCAAATAAACTCGCAATAGAAATAAAATCATCGTAAACACATAGAGAAATATTTCTGTTTGATAACGAGATATAATCGGCGGGAGTTTATGTCGACCCCAAGGTTAGAGTATTATTAAGTGATGATTAACGAACAAACTGGCAGTATGTAATTTGGCAATCGTTTAAAATGATTTTTAGACATTACCCTAAAGCTCACAGTCATAGTGATCAGCCGTTATCTTCATGTATTAACCACCAAGAAAATCCTGTCGAAGAAGTATAAGAAAAACATTAATTCGAAAAATTTCTAGATAACCATGAGAAATCGTTAAGAATTTAAATTTTTGATAGCTTGAAAAAAGTGGAAAAATCAACAGAAGTACGAGTCTTAATATTCTTTTGTTATGTTTAAAGTATGTTCTAATGAAGAAAGGATTTGAATACGAGCAAAATTATAAATTTTATAATATTTTAATTACATATAGAAGTTGGAGTTGGAGTGGGAGTCGGATAGTCAATTTTTAATACATCGGAGTCGGAGTCAGAGTCGAAGAATTATTTTACCAACTCTGCAGCCCTGGTATGAACTAATCTCTGGTTAAAGAAAATAGAGTACAATTTTGTTCTTGTTACAAGAGACAAAATAGTAACCCAGGAAAAACCAATTCGTTTATAATTAATTCAGAAGATTTCAAACAAAAAATTAGTAATATTTATTACTATCCCTCAAAATTTCCTCTTATTGTCGTTAGACGTGTCATCATTATAATGTGGATTGTAAACGAATTACTAATATAATAAGTAAAAATTGTGTTCAATCTTTTTATTTATTTATTTTATTTATTTTATTTTTATTCATCCAACCATTAATTATATAACATTAAATTACAAAAAAATCAGTACACTATTTATAAAAACTAAAATATATTATACAATAGTAAATTAATAATTAATTTAATATATAAAAGTCAGAAACTATTGAAAAAATAACTTAAAAAGTACTAATAATGTTAAATTAAAATGGATGGAGTTAGGTAGCTTCCGTGATCATAAACGATCAGTATTGGAAACCCCCTATCATAAGCTTAGATAATAGTTAATGTTTGTTGTTGGGTACAACAAATAAAAAAGGGAAAAATAAAAAATAAATTTACAAAATAGCTAGCATATTCAATTTATCGTCATTCATCAAACTAAAACTGTAAACAAAGATTCAATGTCAGTAATATTAAACAACCAATTCTTCATTTCATTTAAAAATTTGGACGTAACGGTAATTTCTTTGATGTTTAGAGGCAACTTATTAAAAATTACTGGTGCTGCAGATATATAAAATTATCTGAAATGTTCTTTCTTGAGAATGGGATATTCACAATTATTCAAAGTCCTTAAGTTATATCTCGTAATTTTTACTCTACGATTACCACTACGAAGAAAGAACATTTTTAATACCTTAAAAACATATAAATATCTTAACGGTAAAATCTTTAGTGATTTAAATAAAGGCAAAGCAGATGTTAAACGCGGTTTCTTTAAAATTATGCGAATGGATGCGTTTTGCACAACTAGCAGCGGTTGAAGAGATGTCGAATAAACACCACCCCAAATAATTATAGCATATTGTAATTTGGACTGAATTAGGCTGTAGTAAAATTGTAGTAGAACTGACACGGAACAAAGCATGCGAAGAATATATAATTTTCTATTACAAGCGTAAATGTAATGTTGAAGATTTTCAATATGTTTTTTAAAACCAAGTCTTGTATCTAACGTAACTCTAAATATTTAAAGTTTTCGACAATTTCAATGTTGCTACATTCATTAGAGCAACTGAATAATTCAACTGAGACATTGTTAGTTTTATAGTATATACATTTAGTAGAATGGTAAATAATTTCAAAATTTATCTCTATAGGACCATATAATTTAAAAAACATTACTTTTGATTTTGTGCTTAGAACCATAAAATGCAAATCCAACCATTTTCTTAAAATTAAAAGGTCGTAATTGATTTGATGGGCAATTAACTGGTTTGATGCTCCTCCTCTATAAGTAAGTGCAATGTCATCGGCAAAACCAATCATATATCCTTTCAAGTCTAAAAAAAATAAGGAATTAATGTACACTAAAAATAATATGGGGCCAAGAACAGAACCCTAAGGAACACCGCAGTGGATCATTCTAAAACTGCTATATTTTCCGCAAATTTTTACAGTTTGTTTTCTGTCCACAAGATAAGACCGGAACCAATCATTAGCTCTGCCTCGAATACCAGCACAATTTAACTTATACAATAAAAGCTCATGATCAACCGTGTCGAAAGCTTTCGTCAAATCAATAAAGTTAGCCGCCGAACTAAGGTTATCATTTAGTGAATCAATTGTAGTACTCAGAAAATCATTTAAGGCAGTTTCAATGCTACGTCCTTCTCTAAATCCATATTGTTTATTTGAGAAAAATGATCTCTCGTTTAGAAAAAGTAGTATGTAGTCTTGTTTTAATACATTTTTCAAATATTTTTGAAAAAACTGAGAGTAATGATATGGGCCTATAATTGGTTAATTCTGATTTGTTACCACTTTTGAACAACGGTACGACTGAAGCAATTTTTAAGCAATCTGGAAAAATGCTACGATCAAGGCTGAGATTGAAGATATGGGCCAACATATAAGCAATAGATGGTGCAATTTGTTTGATTAAAGAATTAATTAAATTATCAATGCCAGATGATTTGCAATTATCCAAACTATTGATATAATTCAAAATTTCAGACGGGGATATTGGTGAAAAGAAAAATGTCTTAGACTCAAAATTATGTTTTAGGAAGTTGCCATCTCTGTTGGGTACATATACTAGAGATTTTTGATTTGAGGTTGATGGAAACATCAACAAAATATTCATTGAAAGCGTTTGCTATGTCAAGTGACTCAGCTAGTACAACACCATTGGTATCTAATATTTCAGAAATTGGTTGAAATGATTTCTGCTTACCAACAATTTCATCCAATAAACGCCATTGACTTTTTAAATCTTTTTTAGAATGCTGAAATTTATTTTGATAGTATTGTTCTTTTGTGGTTGCTATATTATTATTATTATTATTATTATTATTATTATTATCTTTATTTCAAATAAAATATATACATAATGAAAGCTAATTACAAGCAAAACAATTTAAAAATTTGAAATAGAGTAAAGCTCCTTTAGACATTACGTCTGTAGTGGAGCAATTAAAAACAAACTATTAATAAAATTAATATAATATTCTTTGGATATCAGTATAAAATAATAATAATTTTCTACAATATACAAGCTCAGTTATTATTACATTATATACATTTTTTACACGAAGACACATTGGAATATAGCATACTTCAAATCTAATGCTAAAAATATCGCTCAATATTATCCATGCCAAGCAGCCAAGTCCGAATTTCTCTGTTAAATTTGTGTTTCTGCATAGATGGAAGTATTTTCACGTGGTTAGGTAAAAGATGGAACCAAAACGGTGCCATATATAGATAAAATCTCCTAAACTTTTCATTATTACAACGAAGACCGATAAAATTGTTTGGATTTCTCATATTATACGCATGATTTATTCGACTATGATAACTATTGCTGCGAACAAAAAACATTTTCAATACTTTAAATACATATAGATACCTCAGTGGCAACAAATTCAGCTCACGGAAAAGCGGAATTGTGGGTGAAGTTTTCGGACGAGCGTAAATTAATTTCACAATTCTTTTTTGCGCTATAAAAAGATCAACAATATTGGCAAAGTAAATTCCACCCCAACTAGTTATCCCATACATTATAATGGATTCTACAAGAGCATGATATAACCTTCTTAAAATATAAGATGGACATAAAGGTCGAAGATTATAAAATTTATGCACCGCAGTAATAACAATTTTCCTGATATTAGTTAGGTGGGAGGACCAATTTAGCCGTGAGTCAATTGTTACACCTAAGTATTTAAACTCGTTTACGCAGGGTAAATCAAAACACTGACCAAAACATGAATTCTTATCACATGAGTATACATGATACTTGAAAAAGTTTTGATCAACTGTTGTGTCAGGTCGTCTAAAATGCAAAACTCTAGATTTGTCACTCGCAACTAGTCGGTGATAGAAAAACCATTTACTTAAAATGTGTAAGTCAATTTCAATAAATTGTTTAATTTTTAGGTAATTATTAGACGCATATGTTAAAGCCAAATCATCTGCGAACGCTGTAGCACAGCCAGTGAGATTTATTTCAAAAACGGAATTAAAATAAATTAAAAATAATAAAGGTCCCAAAACTGAGCCTTGAGGAACACCACATCTCAAATTACCTGGAAGACTGTTTGCGTTATTAACTTTAACAATTTGGCTACGATTACGAAGGTAACTGATAAACCAATCCAACACCATTCCTCTAACTCCAATACTTGACAATTTTGTAATGAGTATGCCATGGTTAACAGTATCAAAAGCTTTTGAAATATCCATAAATACGGCGGAGCATTTCTGAGAGTTGTTAATGGCTAGATAAATATTACTCAAAAAATCTAAGAGAGCTTCCTCCGTAGATTTTCCAGCTGTAAATCCAAATTGGTGATCATTAAAAAATTTAATTTTACCAAGGTATGAGATTAATCGTCGTTTAATTAATTTCTCAAATAATTTGGAAAATGTACTCAATAAGGAGATTGGTCTGTAATTATTCATATGCAGAGCATCACCCTTTTTTAAAATCGGAATAACAACAGCTATTTTCAAAGCGACTGGAAAAATTCCACTCTTTAAGCTGAGATTAAATAAAAACCTTAATATGTAAACCAAATACCAAGCACAGTTTTTAACAACTACATTATCTACTCCATCGTATCCTTTAGAGTGTTTGTTTTTTAACTTCTGAATTTCAGATAGAATCTCTAAAGAATTGATTTCTTCAAAATAGCAAGAAGTACCATAATTTTCTCGGTTTCCAAGAATAAACCGTTTTTGCTCTTCACTGTTATTAGTACTATTAAGAATAATTTCAGAAGTTGGCTCTGAAGATACATTTATAAAAAAATTATTAAACTCATTACATATATTTTGATTATCAGTAAGTAGAGTATTAGATTGATTTTTATAAATATGCGTTATTTGGTTTTTATATGTACCTCTACCCAAAATATCGTCAATTTCCTTCCACATAAGCTTAGGATTATTTCCAATTAATTCAAATTTATTTTTATAATATAATCTTTTAACCCGTTTAACATTAATATTTACGCGTTTAGAAAGTTTTTGAACATAATTTTTTAACCGAGCGCTATTAGGATATTTTCTTAGTTTTTTTGAAAAATGTTTTAGTTTATTAATTTGACATAAAAGGTAAGAATTCATCCAGGGCTTTAACTTCTTATTATTGCGATTTGTAATTGTGTCTTTGGAAAAATCAATATGATAATTGAGAATTTTTAAGAAAATGTTGAATGCTGTATTGCAATCCTTTTCACAATAAACAAGGTTCCAGTTTTCCACTAGGAGACGATCTCTAAGTTTGTCATAATTTACTTTAGAAATACTTTCCGCATAACATGCAACAGGTCTTTTTGATGATGCAAAAATATTAAGTGTAATTAAATTATGATCCGAAAAATGAATAGGTAAGTTATCAATACTAAAATTGTAAGTATTATTGGATTTCACAAATACATGATCTAAACATGATAGTTTCCTGGATGGATTGTTTGAGACACTGAGGAATCCATATGATGCAAGCATTGTTTGGTAGTTGAAACTACTTACGTTGTCTAATATATTGATATTAAGATCACCTAAGATAACTATATTATTATTGTTAATTGTATCCAGCAAATTATCCAAATCATTACAAAAAACGTTAAGATCGCTATTACAAAAGCGGTAAAAACATAGAAAAGTCCAAAAATTTTTATCTAACTGAATGTTTAAACTAAGGACATCAGCTGAACTCCAATTACTAATATAACATGTTACAAATGTATACTTTTTATTTATAAATACACCAACTCCACCGGCGCGGTAATTATCATTACAGCAAGCTTTAAAATTGTAATTCGGCAAATTGAATTCTGTAATTTCGTGCGAATAAATCCAGATTTCAGAAACAAAAATCAAATCAGGTTGAGTTTTTAGACTGGCTATAAACGTACTAAATATATCAAAATTTGCTCTTAAACTTCGAATATTTTGGTGTAATATACTATATTCACTACTCATAACGAATGCGAATCAATAATATTTTACATACAATGAAAATGATAAAACGAGCGAAAATAATTAAAATTCCAGTAATAATCGTAAAATAACCTGTTAAATATAGTATATTAGTACGTTTAATAATAGGATACTTAATGTAGACATAAAGATTAGAAATAGTTTTAGACAAAATAAAAAACGAGTAAAGCGCTAAAAAATAATTTCTATTGTGCTTTACATGCAATGCATTAATATTCAATGTTGCCAACGTTACGGAAACTAAACACAAAATAATAATCAAAATTGAAACTGTAAAAGTAATGTAAATAAACAATAAAAGTGGTGGAATCGAAATAAAATGGAACAAAATCACAATAAAAGATAAAAATTGAGCTTGTACAGGTAAATAAATTATTATACTTAACAATTTAAATAGCATAAGAATCCAGGATGATTTCTTGACTGTCATTTTCCCTAATTTTAGAATCGATAACGATATTCTAATCAGCATTTTCAATTGGATGATGACTACTTGCAACCCGAAAAATATCACTAAATGATTGTATTCGATGAGCATTTGATCCCTCGGAATTCCGTAAGTAAATTTGACCATTTTTGCACCATAAAAATTTGTAATTGTACTTCAATTTTATGTTCTTAGCTTCATGATATAGCTTGCTTTGGAACGGTGTCAAGTAGTGCATGACAAATATACGTTGCATCGGGTGGTTCACTGGCAAACTAACATCAAGATCTTTACAGGATAGTGTTTTGTGTTTTTTTGTTTGTGCCAATATATTGTTTTTTAGTTCCACAGTTTTAAGTTTAACAATAAAAAAACTTTTTAAAACTGGCTTTGACATGTTGTTCTTACTTCCTGGTTCCAGATTTGTATTTGATTTTTGTTTTCCCTGAATTGATACTATGTCATCAGTGTTGATTTCCACTCCAAGTTTCTTAATTGTATTAATGATTACACCACGAATATCGCCATGATTGATGGGAAGGCCTGTTATTGTTATGCTGCTAGCATTCTGCTGTTGGTTGGGTTTATCGTTTTCAGCTTCAAGAAGATTTAGTTTTGTGGTGTTGCTTAGTAGTTGTGATTCTAGTTTGTCAACTCTGGTTTTCAGTTCTTTGTTTTCAGATACCAGTGACGTTACCATGGCTTTCAACGCTTCAAGAGCTGAAAGTTTCCTATCCATGCATTTTAGCTGGACCATGATATCAGACAAACTTGGAAGAACAATATTAGCATCGGAAACATCATCCTCACCCTCAATAATTGACTGGTTTGAGGTATCACGGCACTTTAAACACAACCAGCTTTCGGAGCGATTTTTAATGCGTAGCATGAGATCATCGGAAATCTGGGCACACCTGATGTGAAATAATTTCTTGCATGGACCGGCACAATTTATGCCAGGGAATTTCGACTTTGTGATGTTTGTAGAGCACATATTACATGACGACATTTTCATGACGATGATTTCTGTACCAGCTCACTATTTCAATTAACGTAGAACACAAACCACAATTAACAAAGCCTTATTAACTATTAAATCTTGTTGTAATTAATAAGTTTATATTAAATATGTATGAAAAATAACTTTTTATTAAATGAAAAATAAAATTTTATATATCTAACTTAATTTTCCTCTGAAGGAATTTTACTCTATTCTGAAGTTTAATATTATTTTTATGTTTATTAGCAATTAGAAGCAATCTATTTTTGACTTTTATACTTTTCAGAAGGCTATTAGATATCCAGCACTTAATTTTCCTATCTTTCAAAACCATTTTGACAGAATAAGATGATTCTTCAATTTTAGCAGTGATATTATTCATAAATTTGTTTAAAATCTCATTAGGATCGTCTAGCAACATTAATAAATATTGGTCCTGCACTAACAAGGAATTTAATTTAATATAATTAATATTTTTAATTGTACGCGTCTCATTGGAATTTTTGATATTATTCGAAAACATATCAATTTTTAATGATATTAAATTATGGTCGGATAGGTGTAAGTCACAAATCTTGTGACTGAACATGAGTACAATTTAATTTAATTTTAAGTAATAAACAAATAAATTGTTTCCAGAAAAATCGTATAGGTTGCATAAAGCGAAATATTAATAACGGAAGTATGCATACATACAATTTGTCAACTATGCAAAATAGTTTTGAATGTCAGAATATCCACAACATTATAAAAAAAAACGCATTATAAAAACATACTATTAAGCAGTTTCTAAAAATGTATTTAAACTCGAAATTTATTAAAAATAAGGCAGAATAAACTTAATCACCAAAAGTGTAGTTTCTAATTCTCCATCTAATTAAACCCCACCAGCGGTAATTTAATTAGATAATTTCGCTAATAAAGCAAATGCTTAGCCTTACAACCTAAGCACAAAATTTGTTAGATTAACAGTGGTCCTTCGAGCCATAGATCTTCATATTAACGCCACTAAATATTGGCAATGAAGGAATATTATAAAACTCAAAATGCTCTTTTTGATCGAATTCAAAAAAGCAAAACAAATTATAACAAGGATAGTGAGGGCAGGAAGACGAAGGAATACTTGCAGAAAAGCCTGGCAAGTATCGAAACAATCTGGGAGGAATTCCTCGACACCGATAGACAGATGAAAGACGAACTCTTTGATCAGAACCCAGCTCATTCCTATTTGAACGAACGAGATACCGTTAATAAATTTTACGCTAACTATCGAACTGAGTTAGAAGCTAAATAAAAACATTAGAAGTACAAGTACGAAGTGATTAATAGCTATAGAATAAACTAACAACCAACATGCCCGGATCTTTAGGGGTGTCGCTGACTCTAGAAGATACAATAACTCCTTCTGCTAATCCAATTACCAATACTCAGAAGGCAAGCAATACGAGCGAAACTGCATTAAACAACAACGTTGTAGGGAATTCGGCTTTACAACCACGAAAATATAAAGCACAAGACGTGAAAATGCGTTTGTGTTATAGATTAATGGGCGAGGCCGAACATCTTTTAGCAGCTGAAAGCAGCCACGATCAACTACAACATAAGCTGCACCAACCGGATGCAAGAATAACACAAATTGAGCAGGTGCATGAAGAACTATTAGTAGATGCCACGCCTGAAGAAGAAGCTACTACGCCCTACTTCAAAGAAGACTACTATGCAATTTTAGTCAACAACTTTGAGACGCTGAGATCCAAAATCACCGGGGTGCTGAATAAACCAAAACCAAGGGGTCCAGAAAAACACGAGATTAAACTAAGACGTATTGAAATTCCACACTTCTTTGGTGATCCCCTGCAATGGGCATTCTTCCATGATTTATTTAGAAGGATTATTCACGAAAACGACGTTATAAGTGACACGGTCAAGATGCACCAATTTAAAACCACGGTACCTGGAAGCGCGGGCAAAATAATAAGCAACTTGGAGGCAACGGCTGATAATTATTGTGACGCTTGGAGACTGTTGGTAAACCGATACCAAAACAAAAGGCAGCCGGCATCCAATCATGTCAATGCGATGCTGAACTCTCCAGTAATTCACTTCGAATCAGCAACAGCAATAAATTCGTGACATGACTTATACTAACCGAAAACATGTATGCCATTAAAAACTTAGGCATCCTCACAGTATCTTGGAATTACATCATAATTCCAATAATCATGAAAAAATTAGACAATGAGACATCACGATTATTTGAGATGTCTATTGTGGATCCTAAAGAAATGCCAACAATAGAGGACTTCCTTAGTTTTCTAGAACGCCGATTCCAAGCATTAGAGGCAACTAAACCAAAACCAATAATTCGCAGTCCTGGAGCTCCCGCTCCACAAAAAGCAAGGGTCAATACATGTCACACACAAACAAAAAAGACATGTGCGTTGTGTAAGCAAGGACATGATTTGAAGGACTGTACGAAATTCCAACGAATGTCTACTTTAGAGCGATCTATAATCGTTGCTCACCATCAACTTTGCAACATGTGTCTTGAGGCGAAACACCATCCATGCCCCTACTCTATCCGATGTTTGGTATGTAAGGGAACTCACAACACATTACTACATACTAATAATCAACGTGCAATGCTCACCACAAAAAATGAAGACACCCCAAAAAATGAGGCGAACGAAAAATATACAATAACAAATCATGAAGTGAATCAATATGAGCAGACAACAATCAAAGCTGCTACGAATGCTAATAGATCCCGGGTCACAAATTTCATTTATCACCGAGGAGGCATCTAAGCAAATAAAGCAACCTACCAAGAAAACTCACGTGGAGATTGGTGGCATAAGCGAGAGCGAAATTACAACCGCCACAAGAATAGTTAGCATTCGCGTAGCAGCCCGATTTTCGTCAAGTTTCTCCATGAAAATGGAAGCATTGATATTGCCGAAAATAACACGGTCCCTGCCTGAACAACATTTCGACAGTAGAAAGTGGAATCATTTAAATAACCTAATATGGGCCGATCCGAACTATAATCAACCGAACAAAATCGACATCTTATTAGGTGCCGATTACTATCCAAGAATTTTGATGGACCAGGTTGTAAAAGGAAATCAAGGAGAATCAATCGCACAACAGACAGAGCTAGGTTGAATTAAATTCGGAAATACTTCAACCAACAATCCATCCAAGATCGAGTCATTGATCACTTTGACAGACATCGACAACCAATTAAAGAAATTTTGGGAAATAGAAGAAATACAACCCAAGAAACTTTATACAGAAGAAGAAAGGCTATTTGAATGTTGTGAAGAACATTACCAGCAGAATTACCGACGAGGCATAGATGGTCGTTACATAGTACGACTTCCTTTTAAACAAAGCATAACATGGCTCGGTTCATCCAAGCAGAGAGCCTTGGCTAGATTTATTCAACTAGAACGGCGATTGTCACTGGCCAGTGAATTTTCTAAAGATTATCGGGCGTGCATACAAGGATACTACAATCAGGGGCATTTGATTGAGAGTAAGGAACATAACAACAACGAATATTATATTCCTCACCATGCAGTGATCAAAAACTACTAGTACTACAACCAAACTTAGAGTAGTATTCGACGCATCGGTAAAAGCGAGCAACAATATCAGCTTAAATGAAATACAACTCGTGGGCTCCAAATTACAAGAGGATCTGATGATAATTCTACTACGATGGAGAAAATACAAGATAGCATATACAGCGGACATAGAACAAATTTACCGACAAATAAAAGTACATCCCGATGATCAACAGTACCAAAAAATATTATGGAGAACATCCCCCGACCAAACGATAAATTCATATCAGCCAACAACAGTAACGTTTGGGATGGCATCTGCCTCATATCTGGCCATCAAGACACTGCAACAGCTGGCGGCCGATGAGGAGAAAAACTTCCCAATTGTAGCAAAAATAATTAGGATCGATTTTTACATAGATGACTTATTATCTGGAAGTAATAACCTGGAGGATGCTCAGGAGGCACAAAACCAATTGATCAGCTTGTCACGAACCGGATGGTATAATCTGAGAAAATGGACTTCTAATCATCCTCAACTCATAGAAGGTGTCGATCCAGACTCGAGAGCATTCGAACCAATTACATTTGACGATGAAGCAGTAAAGACATTAGGATTGATTTGGAATCCAGGCACTGATACATTTGAGTTTAAGGCGAACCTCAACAACAAAATTGGTAAAATGACCAAACGAAAAATGCTGTCTGAGTCATCCAAATTATTTGATTCATTAGGGTGGCTATCTCCAACCCTGATACAAGCCAAAATCTTAATGCAAGCACATTGGATCTCCGGTGTAAGCTGGGATCAAAACCTGCCAGAAGATATAGAAAATAAATGTCAACAGTATCATATATCCCTTCCAAAACTAGAGGAGATGAAGATTCCAAGGTGGATCCATTTCAACTCAACTCTCCCAGGAGAATTACATGGATTCTGTGATGCTTCCAGAACTTCAAACAAGGCAACATTGTTAACAGCAAAAACACGAGTAGCTCCAATATCAACCAAGTTAACATTGCCAAAGCTAGAGTTATGCGGAGCAAGTTTACTTGCGAACCTAATGAACAAGGTGCAGCAAGATATGAAATTTGATGAAGCACCGAAATATTGTTGGACGGATTCAATGATTGTGCTAGGATGGGTGAAAAACAAGCCCCATAAATTTAAAACATTTGTAGAAAATCGAATCTCGGGTATCCAGAAGATAACTACTCCGTCTCAGTGGTTTTACGTCAAATCATCCGAAAACCCCGCAGATTGTGCATCCAGGGGTATCGCAGCAAATCAATTAATCAATCACAATTTATGGTGGAACGGGACTCAGAGAATCTTTGAAAAAGCAATCCAACTAGCGCCAATAATAGTGGAAGACACACCAAATCAATTGGAATTAAAAAAACCCATATTGGGAGCCATGACAGTAACAACACACGACCTTTTTGATCAATTAGTTTTGAAGTACTCAAATTTTAATACCATAAGAAGGGTTTTGGTGTATGTGGCAAGATTTATCAATAAATGCCGAAAGATTGTAACCAGCCATGAAGCTCCCACGGCAGAAGAAATAAAACATGCCACGCAAAGTCTGATCAAAATAGCGCAGAGACAACATTTCAAAAACGAAATTCGAGATCTTATAAATCAGAAAGGAATAGCAAACACAAGTAAGATTAAATCTTTATCTCCATTCCTACATGACGATGTTTTACGAGTCGGTGGTCGAGTTCAAAATACAACAACATGGACCTACGATGAGAAACATCCAGTTATTATCCCAAAAGACCATCTAATCGCCAAGCTGCTGATTCAAGAAGCACATGAACAAACGATGCATGGAGGAACACAATTAACTATTTAGCAATCTTTGTTTGCATGACAACTAAAGCCATACACATCGAACCAGCTCGTGACTAACCACCGAAGCATTCATCGCAGCTTAAAAAAGATTCACTGCACGTAGAGGATTGTGTAGTGATCTGTATAGCGACAACGGATCTAATTTTGTGGGCGCAAAAAACCAACTTGATCGAGAATTATCTGCACTACTTCGTAAATCCTCTAAAGAAATTTCCCAACTATTGGCAAACGATGGAACAACATGGCATTTCATACCTCCAGCCTCACCCCATTTTGGAGGACTTTGGGAAGCGGCAGTAAAGGCAGTAAAAATAACATTTAGTAAAGGTTATTGGAGTAGCAACCTTGACTTTCGAAGAACTTTCAACGGTCACCTCACAAGTAGAAGCTTGCTTAAACTCAAGACCTCTGGCACCAATGACATCAGATCCTACAGATATTACCTTTTTAACTCCTGGGCACTTCTTAATTGGTGCACCATTACGAGCAATTCCGCAAGATGTTATAGCAGAACCAACTATTTACGGCATATCACGATGGAGACTGGTAGAGAAAATAAAACAAGATTTATGGACAAGATGGCACTCCGAATACTTAAATCAACTTCAAAATAGAAGAAAATGGTCATCTGAACAACCAAACTTGAAAGTAGGTGACCTAGTCCTCCTCAAGGATGACAATGTTCCCCCCATTAAAATGGCTGACTGGGCGAGTGGTGGAAGTACATCCAGGCATAGACCAAAAAATTCGAGTAGTTTCACTTCGAGGCCCGGAAGGGGTCCTCGTAAAAAGGCCAGTTCACAAATTATCACCGCTACCCATAGAATCTGACAACGAGATTGTCCTCACAAAGACACAAGCATCAATCAACCAACAACCACAACCAACAACTCCGTTACGTGTTCAACCTCATCGAGAAGTCAAACAACAAAGAGTACACCACATCAAAACAGTATTCAAGAAAGAAACAACTTTACATCTGATATTATTGATACTCGGAATGGTGCAAGTGCTTTTTGCTCCTGTCACATCGTCAACCACAATAGAGCCATTGCCATCTAATGCAGGAATTTATTTTCACAACTCCGGAACTGTAAACTTAATGGCGTTACAGTGGAAAATCATCATAAATTATAATTTAACCGGATATTGTGAAGATATCAGATCGTTAGAACACTACTCGTATGTCAAATATTTGGATGAGGGCTGTCAAAAGGGATGGCAATCAGATAACCGGTTGAAAATGTGTGATGTAATAGTACAACAACTGAATGAACCAGTACAAGAGATTACCTCACTAAATAATCTACTTACCTCAACTAACAAAGAACACGCACTAAGAAAGCGGGACATTGGGAATACAATTGGATACATACTTGGTGACGCTTTTGGCATCATGAATCAAAGAGATAAAACTGAATTTTATAAAACAAAATTTTGCAAAACGGAATTTTTCAAAGCCGAATTTTTCGAGAAACCAAAATTTCGAAAAACAGAATTTTGTAAAAACAGAATTACGTACCGATCCCATTAAAAAAATATAATTTCAAAATTATTGGAAGACCAGTATCTAATTTGAATAATGCAACTCTTTTTGCTAAACTTAATGACCCAGTTCCTATAAAGAAACAATCAAATGTTATCTATCAAGTTCAATGCGAGTGTGACGTAACATATACTGGACAAACAAAACAATTTATGGAAAAACGCACAAGGGTGCGGTTCTTCGAAATTCAAACCAAAATAGTACTCTCACTCAACATTTAAAAGATACAACCCATAAAATAACTTTGGATAATGTAAAAATTATAGAACAAAAAAAAATTTTAGGAAAAAATCGATTTTAGAAATGTTACACATAAAGTCCAGTGAAAATTCAGTAAACATTGTAGGAGATTATGATTATATTGTACGATTTATTTATCTAAAATTGTTTTTTTTGGTTTTATACACATAATTTTTATCTACAATAATTATTAAATTTGATTTTCAAAAACATGCTTCAAAATTGAGTCATATTTTGTAAAAAAAAAAAAAAAAATCGTGAATTTTACTACAAGTTTTTTGTGAAAGACTTTAACGATATATTTTAGTCTAAATCTAAACATAGGACGTTTGGTTTCTAAGAAAATTCCAGTTTGTAAACAACAAAACGCTTTTGAAAATGGACTTTAATTGAGTCCGAAAGCTCAACAAAAAATAAAAGAAAGAAATCAACCCTAAAACAATAAAATTTCTTTAATAACAATTAATGATTTAATATTTTACTAGCATAACGAATAGTTTTCAAATTGATTTCAACCAATACGACAATATATAAATACTTCCAAGAAACTCGAAAAAAATAAATACGTTAAGCAAGTAGTAGGGGATGCTCGATTACATTTATTATATGTGGTGTTGTTTTGTATTCTACGTCTCCTCACCTCATATGTTTGTTTAATGGTTTTGTGTGTAAAATTCCAAATTAATTTTTTGTTACAAAATAAAAAATCAATAACTCATAAATAATTAAATAATAATAATAAAAATAGAATAACTACATGTTAAAGAATAAATATTTCATTATGATCTTCGGCCGTAATTTTATTTTAGTTACAATACCATCAGCAGTTGTTTCAAAGTTTAGGTGTTTGTAAGGCGAAAATCGTTAAACTTATCTAGTAACGAATAGGCCGAATGTCGAAAGGTCGAATGTCAAAAGGCCCAACGCCGAATATCGAAAAGCCGAATTTCGAAAGGCCGAATGTGTCGAAAGGCCGAATGTCGAAAGGCCGAATATGTCGAAAGGCCAATTATGTCGAAAGGCCGAATGTCAAAAGGCCGTTTGTGTCGAAAATGATTTTAATGTTTCATCTCTTCATGAATGAAAATTTTCAAAATTTATATTTTTATGAAAACCAAAATTTATATTTTTATCAAAATTTTTGTATTATAATGTTTAATAGTAAATCGCCTTAAATATTATAATCTTCTTACGTTTTTTGTCATATAATTAAAAATTAATTAATTATAATAAAAAAGAAAATAAACTATTTTTTTCCGGTATAATTTGATTACATTAATATGCTACATTAAGAAATAAATTCAATGGTTTTAAATATTAATTTCAATCAATTAAGTAAAGCAAAATTTAATGATAATTCGGCCTTTTGACCCAATCATCCTCTCCACACGTTCGGCCTTTCGACATTCGGCCTTTCGACATGTAACCGATCTTTTGGCGGCTAACACGGTTTTTATATTAGAATAGACTACAGCCGCATGGGGGTTCTTTGCCGCCAAATAAACTTAGTTGATCGTACAAACCTTTACGTGTTGAAGAAAACCAATAAAAATAATACCATACAGCATCTACACTCCTTCAATCTTCCCCAGTTCAACATCATCATCATTAAAGAAAATTTAATGCTTCATTTTAAAGTACTGCATTTCATTCAATTAAAATTCTAATCATTAAACAATTTTGGTACAACTAAAAAACCCGAAAAGTAGTATCCACACATATATGTATATGTATATATTGGTACGAAATTTAGAAGAAAAAAATAAATTTGAAAAAAACAATCAACCAACAAATTAGCACCTGATTATGCTGGGAGCACACAAAACCGAAAATATAATAATTATAAAAAAACTCACCATATGTACGCCAAGAGATCTCTCCGCTATATGGAAGCTGAAAATTTAAATTTTAATTATATGCTCCTCACACACTGCACTATTTATTATATGGTATAACTTTTCCGAAAGTTGAAAGCTTCTTCTTCTATATATATACTTATATGTATGTAAACATATACACTTTTTTTTTTAAATTTATATGCTTTTCGAACTATCACTATTTTAAAACTACACAATTATTTAAAATACAAAAATTTTTATTGATCACTATGGTGAACTATTTAGATCCATAGACCGCGCGCTAATCACATTACTACGGTGGTGTGAAATGCTCCAGAATTCTTTACTGATGACATAATGGAATAATTTATCCGCCAAAATTTTTTGTGGGGCTCCACTAAGACTATTTAAATGAAAATGTGCTTAGGATCGAACAAAAAAATTTTTATAAAAAAACTTACCCGCTAACACAGCGGTCCTTTCGTACTAGATATAAATCCTTCTATTTATGATTTATGAGTTTTAATATTATTTTTGTTAACTTTAAACAAAATACTCTACATAAATGTGTTAAAACTAACCACCTAGTCCGATAAAAAATTTCTTTTATCCCGACACTTATATGTATAATAGATACATAAGTTTTTGCACTTTAAGGGAATTATTCACTATACAACACCGTTTTTATAGTTTAAATATTTAAAAAAAATTAAATTTTTTTCGCCAAACTTAAACACAAGCTTCATCGGCGGTAATCTCATAATAATTCTCAACAAAAAAATATATCGCAAATTCTAGAAATATTATCTATTATACACCGATTTATATTATGTACTTCATCTACTACATATATACGCGCATTTAGTCATCTACGTACATATACGAGGCGGTTTTTCTAAAAAGATCAAAGGAAACTACCAACGTTGGAGTGTATATTGGTACTTCTTATACACGATTGGTGAGAAAAAATGTATTTTTGAATACTTAACTGCAGATGTCACTAAATACAACTGTAGATGTCATTATATTTTATTATTTATAAACAAATAAATCCAAAATGGAATCTGACTGGTCGGCTGAATTTGTGCTAGAATTTATAAATTTATATCAAAATTATCCCGAAATTTGGGATTTAAAACACTGTAAACATAAAAATAAGCTCGAAGTGCATTTAAAGCAATATGTTTGCATTGGCTTCCATCTTGTGGGAGATATTGTAATTAATGTATGACTAGTAGTGACAACTAGTGATAAATATCAATATATAAACCACCAAAAATGGTTATACATTGGTAGCCATTCGAAAAATGAACATTGGGCAAATCGTGTAGACAGTCAAATTTTATTTCACCAACATTTGTACAACATTTGACAAATCACATTGGGCCAATGTTGGTCGACATTTTCCATTCGTGTAGCCGCGGCTTTATGCACACGATATCGTTTAAAAAAAAAAAATACGCAAAATGCATTTAATTTATTACAAGAAACGGTGAGTCATTACTCGTCATCATAAAGAAAAAAGAGGTAAATAGGCCGAAATGCATAAACAAATAAATAAAGGTTCAATGACCTATTTACTCAAAAACAAAAATTCATATCCAATCTTCATTATTCATGTTATATACTTATTCAGATTACAGGCTGTCATATACTGTCATTTTCTTTTTTTTTTTTTTTTTGTAACGATCGTATAATTTCCTACTAACAATGCCTGTAACAGACATTCGGCCTTCTAACATTCGGCCTTTCAACATCGAACAATCTAGAAGTACCTATACTTTAAAGTTCCCCTCATAAGGAACGACATAAGAAATAGCGATTACGAAAAGTAATTTTTTTTCTTTCGGAAAAGTTAATTATTTTTTTCACGAAAAATGTTCCCGAACAAAAGTGACCAAACGAAACGGAAAATTTCAAAACGGCATATGATGAAATTCACAAATGCAATGGAAAATGGTTTTTATCACCATAGAATTTTCCTTCACAAACATGCCGTAGTGCATCTTAAGCCGCAGTGAAATATGCCGTACTGAAACATGCCGTGCTTTACCATGTGCCGGTAGTGTCATATTCTGTACAACGCCACTACATAAAAAGCCATGACACAAAAATGTGTGGTAGTATGTGTTAAGGGGATAAAGATTTTTATTTTCCTATGAAACGTAAACAAAATACTATGGGATTTTCAAACACATTTTTTTATATCGTCTCTATTTTCAATTTAAATAAATATTTTTATTTACAAATATAAATAATTTGATATCAAATATATTGAAATGTAAATTGTGAACAATTTTGATTGAAATTAAAAATCATTTATTAAGTAATTTTGCATTTTTATAAAAATATTTGTTTCTCAAAACTTCGTCGTGCTTCGTGTTCCTCTAAAAATTTCATTTTCATAATAAATTTATTAAGATTAGAGGAACACGAAGCATGCCGAAACAAATATTTTTATAAAAATGCAAAATTACTTAATAAATGATTTTTAATTTCAATCAAAATTGTTCACAATTTACATTTCAATATATTTGATATCAAATTATTTATATTTGTAAATAAAAATATTTATTTAAATTGAAAATAGAGACGATATAAAAAAATGTGTTTGAAAATCCCATAGTATTTTGTTTACGTTTCATAGGAAAATAAAAATCTTTATTCCCCTCTTTATATTAGTGGTTTGACTTTTTAGACTGATGTCACGGCTATTTATGTAGTGGCATTGTTCTGTAATGAAATAAGCCATAATAACTGTAGCCCATAATATTACGTACATATAGGTATAATAGATAATAAAAATTGAAAGTACAAAGAATTAGTCAAGGATTATCGGCTTTACAAGTCTGAAGTATAAAAATGTATGTACATAAAAATATGTATATGTATGTACTCATACAAATGTAATCAAAAATTATTTAAAACGAATACTAAATTACTAACATAAAACCACGTGCTTTAAAGCATGTTCAATTAAATATGTACGGTATTTCCCCTCTCGTTTACAAATTATTTCATTTCACAATATTATGAGAATTTGTAAATTTCATTCGCTCTAAATAAATTAGAAATCTAACAGAAGTTTTAGTGTTTGGCGAAGTCAACAGTGCGATGTATCAACAATAAAGTTTGTGCTGATTTAAAAAAAAAAATAAACGAGAAGTATTTTTCTCGTAATGAATTTTGTTTTATTGTGTTTCGGATGTTTTGATTCTATTTATAAATAGTAGTGCATTGTACAGTACTAAGTATAATTACATATTTCGAAAAATAGTTTTATTAAATAATTTTTATTTAATATAATTAATAGATAAAGTGTGTACCTCATACAATTACAAAAAGTAAAAATTAATTATTTCAGTTTGTGATTTGGTGGTTTTTATTTTTATTGGTTTTATGATTAAAAATCACTGGAAAGAAAAATTAAGTATGTAAATTAGATTGTACGCACATAATCTAATCATATATGTATTTCTTCTTATAACATTCCATTTTGGCATTACTTTCAGATTTGCTTTTCTTAATAATTTAATAACCAATATTATACAGTGTGGGAAATAAAAATTATATGTGGGAAAGATTTAAAAAGCGATAACTATAAAGTTCGCAATTTTAAGGAAAACGTTTTTAAAATTAAGAATTACTCAAAACTGTAGCAGTTTTTAGAATTCTGATTTTCGTAAACGCCTATTTCGGTTGTGTGCAATTGCCGAAATACTACAAAAAATTCATATGATCGAATATGGAGACGTGTCAACGGTACATTCCGTCATTCTTAAGGGTTAAATTTATAACGAATGTTTTTCTAACATAACTAAAGTTCAAATTGAAATTTATAAAATACTCATTGTAACCAAAAAATGATTTAAGTTATACAGAAACACATTTTCCTGTTTTTGGAAATATTTTTGCACAAACTATGGGTTTTAATCAATATACAACCAAATATATCTGTATTTAAATTTAGTGCCCGAAGGCGACGCTCGGTGTGATAGAACCTTTGTTTAGAGTGAGAAAATTTTTAAATTTAAAAAATCTACAAAATTTTTTATTAATAATTTAACAAATACTCGTATGTATTTTGAAACTTCCTGAATATTTAACAAATTTTGAGATACATTTTGATGATTTTTGATGTAACTACTTTCCACATTACCGTTGTTTTGAATTTTATTTAGTTTCAGCCACATACTCTTTCCCACACGAACATTTTAATTTATATATTAAATTTGAACTCTATAGGAATTTTGTCTTTTAATTTAATGAATAAAACCATGTCGAAGCTTTGAAATCCTCTACCAACAAGTTGTATATCATAATTTATGAAACCGAAATGAAAAGTTTGAGATTATTTTCAACGATTAAATTTGGATATTCGCGCTTATTTTCCAAAATATTTCTCGAATTGCTATGTTTGCTAGATGTATAGCAACTATATACTTCTCAGATAACCATTTTGAATTAGAACATCACTTAATAGTTTGAAATTTTCGGCATGGAAAACCTCATCGAATGATCTCAAAATTTGTTTAGCTAACAAGAGACCTGTGTTATTTTTGTAAGATGATGGAAGCCACAAGTTATAATTTGGATACCGACCCGACCAGGTTTTTTTATGATATAAATCTGTCGTTAAACTATCACTTACCAATTTTCGAATTTGGAATATCGTGTTCTATTACTAGGTTTGCCACTGTTGGACTAACTGGCGAACCCATCGGTGAACCAAACACTTATCCCCCAAAACTAAATTCAATATGATCTAATACAAATTTACTACTATACTATATGTTTTAATGCTATTCCACAATTTTTTAACCAAAAGTATTACCAAAGATGAGTCAACGTTTGTGAACAACGGGACCACATCTAACGATACTAATACATAATTTATTGGTAGAGACACATTCTTAATTTTATTTGTAAAATCTTGCGCGTTTTTTACAGCCGAAATATTATTTCCCATGTAACGATTTAAAATATTAGACAAAAAATTGGATCAATTGTATGCAAGTGAATGTTACAATTGGTCTCAAGGGAATTCCAAATTGTTTACACTTTTAGCAGACCATACATTCGTGGGGTCGTTTTCCTTGCATTGAAGAAATACCAACTTTACGAATTTCAATGTAAATGTTGTTGTCTGATAATAGTGACTCCATTTTTTCTAAATAATCAATTTTTGGCATAATTACAGTTTCGTTACCCATGTCAGCTTTCAACACATACAATTCGGGGTGTTCATTCAAAAATTGCTTTGCCTTTCGAGCCACTCGAACCTGTTGGATTTCTTCAATACTCACAAATGTTTTGCCCAAATAATTTAAATGTAATTTAAAAAACTGAAGGTAGTGTGGATTAATAGGAGTAATTATTTTTAATTCATTAAAATTTTGCTTAAAATATGTGAAGTACTTAAATGTTAGTGGTTAGGAAGTTAGCTTAGGAATTATTCATCGCAATCGCAAATGTCATAACAACAAAAATATTTTAACTGGTCTGCGATCACTTAAAACTTTTGGCGTTTTATATGGTATTTTTTTCGTTAGCCACACTTAACTGACAATTCAAAAAAAAAAATGAATTGGTGAATGTTTCCATATAATTTGAATCTATGTACATATATATTTTGATTTTGAAAAAAATCATACCAATTTACAATTTATAAATATACCACTAAAATGTGAGGTTAATTTTTTGTAACGTAACTTATGCGGTTTCTATACACCTTTTAGCGTAAAGTATCTGAGATCTGGCGGAGGATTTTTATTGGAAAAAATTATTTCATGTGATGAAATGTATTTAAAACATTTACTAAACTTAACAAAAGTAATACAGTTTGTTCAGCGCCAGATTGTAGAACACGTTGTAATAAAGAAAACACACTAATTGCGATACGAAAATTTCGTTAAAACATTTTTGATTAAAATGAAATAAATTACCGAATAATTGCAGTGGGCCACTTACATTATAACTTTAGTGTTAGTACATTGACACAAAATATATATTTTCACTCAAAAATACATAGCTATTTATACATAGTATTTATCAATAAAATAATTTCTTTTTGGTTTTTGGTGCTCTTTTCGGATTCATTTTCAAAAGCGTTATGAAAAATATATCAAAAAATTCTTTCTTTTCGAAAAAATTTCTTGCTTTTCATGGAAAAATGGTTGTACATTTGAATAAAAATAAAAGTTGTCTGAGACAAGAACAATTTATATGAATAAATCATATATGAGTTACCAATATAAGCGTAATCGTCAACGACATTGATTCAATTTGAACTTTATTTAATTTGTAGCATTTCCAAAATCGATCTTTTGGTAAAATTTTTTTGTTTCTCGAGGATTTTTATGTTATCTAAACTGATTTGATGGTTTGTATTTTTCGGATATAGTGTAAGTGCCCTAATGCTTAAATTTTGATCTTTATTTGTGTCACTTTAGTGTTGGTAAATTGTTTTTTCTAAAAATTGTTTTGTCTGTCCTGTATGGGTAGTGTTGGAACTACATTGCACCTAATACAAACGTTTGATTGTTTCTTTAAAGGTGTGATGACTTTAATTTTAGAAAACAAGTTGTTGCTTAAGCGTGTGGCTGCACGTCCTATAATTTTAAAGTATAATTTTTGAATTTTATTTTTTCGTAAAGATTTTTAACGTAAAGAATGGCCAAATAATTAGTGGTTTCATTTGTTGATCAAGAAATAAAATGTGTATCAACATTTATTTGTTTCTAAATTATGTGGCGAAATTTAGTATCGGAAAGTTTTAGAATTTTTTCGGTCAAAATTTTATTGGTGTTAATTTGGTAATTGTTAGAAAGCCAAGAATGGAAATTTAGATATATACTAGACCAAGTATTTTTATGGTACCAATCACAAGAAATTTTACCATTTGGTTCATGAATCAGCAGAATGTTCAAAAATGAAATTTTCTAAGGTGAATTTTATTCTGTGGATTTTCGAATTAAATTTTTCTAAAAATGAATAAATTTTATTTATTGGTATTGCCGAAATATATCGTCAACAAATATGTAAAGTAAAACAATGGTCGTCAAATCGAATGAATTTCAAACAGAATATATTCCAAACTTTCCATTAATAAATTTGCTATCATGGAACTTACTGGTCTTCTCCCATAGGGGAGCCAAAAATTTCTTTATAAATTTTGTTATCAAATTATGTCAATTTTAATTTAGATTTTTTTTAAAATTTGAATTTATGTCAATTTTAATTTAGATTTTTTTTATATTTCTCAATTTGGCTACTAACTTTGGTAAACAGAGACATTTTTTACAATTTAAGAAAATGATACAAACGAATATGTGGGACCATTTAAGGAACTTACAATTGGTCTGTACGCTAAATTTGGTTTGTGGATTTTTGGTAAACCCTACATTTTTATAATCAATGGGGGGTAACTTGTTAAATTTTTCCTTGTTTTCAAATCAATGTTCCCAGATTACTACCATTCTTTTACCATTGAATATATTTTCGATTGCATTGGTATCGATATGTCTCTAACAGTCTGTACGTAAGTGGAATTGTCTTAAAATAGAAATAATAAAGAACCCTAAACCAAGTAGAAATTGTTTTATCGGCTCAAATTAAACTTGCCAACCATCCCTTTTTTGACAGGGCAGACTAGTTTTAGAATGGAATGTCCCATGTCCCGGCGTTAGTATATGAGCGGAACGCTGATTAGCCAGTTTTGATTACATTAATTATATTTCAGCAATTTTAAAAAACAAAAAAAGTGAATCAAAACGTCTTTGTCATTTTCAGTTTCGCAAGGGTTAATTTAATTTTCTCAAATTACGAATGAGCAACTTAATTTTTGTAAGTTGGTAAAATACATGAAGGCTTTGGAGGAGAAACTAAAAAATGTCTTTAACTTCAAAAAAATTCGGCTCCATTCTTTAAGTGCTGGTTTCATTTGTTTTTTTCCTTTATCTCCATACAGGAGCATAGAGCGTCTACTAGGCTGGAATACCTCACTCGTTTGGGGGCTATTGTCTTCAGGGCCTAGATTCTATGATCAAGTGACAAATGACAAATGACAATTTTTTGTGACTTTGTACTAAAATTTTAACTGCTATAAAATGACAATATAGTTGTAAGTTCTAAAATGTGATTCTGATGAAGTGACTTTTTCAAAATGTCACAAGAAAAAAAATGACAAATTAAACTAAATTGTCATTGATTTGGTTTTCCGTGACAAAAGTCAGCTGCATTTTTAAATAAAATATGTGTTAGTATATTTTGTTAATTTTTAATAATTTTGTTATAAATTTTAATTGTTTATATTTTAATTTAAATAAAACAATATTTTATTTATTTTTATATATGTATATAATGTGTATGTAGCGTGTAATATCATTAAAATTAACCTTAAAATATAACTGCAGTAAACTAGAAATGCAACTGCTGTAAACTGCTGTTAATGTCATAACTCATTTCATCATAATCGCAAATTTTCCGTGACAATATTTTGTACTAATAACAAAATGTCACGAAACATTATCATTTCATCAGAATCTACCCCAGTTCTCACCATGTTTTGCCAAGTTCTTTTGCTTCAGCTAACCGTTCTTTCCAGGTCATTGCTAACCTTCCCGCTTTCCGCGCCCGGATTATGTCATCCGGTATTTTTCTCAATGTGTGACAGATTCATCTCCACTTGCGTTTTCTTTATTAAAAGGAATGTTGAATGTGTTTCTTTCTTTCTTCAAACACTGAATTGTTACGTAAAATTGTTAACGAAAGCTTAGCTTCCAACGTAAAAAAATCCTAAAACTGTTATAAGAAGATAAATAAAGAATAAGTGAGTTGGTCCTTTCTTTCCGTAAACCTTCTTGACAGTGATAAAGCGGCTGGAACCAGTTCTTCGTTTCCCTTATTTGTGAAGTTGCTCTGTCTAGAGAAATGTGATTTCACCTGGTAACGAGACTAAAAGTTACTCCTCAGGTTTCGTTCGACTACAGTCGGTATGTTTTCTGTGAGTTTGACAACGGAGGAAGGAACTACTATCTGATCTTTCATTTTAGAGACCATGACGAAATTAGTTTTAGCAATGGTAACCTCACATTTGAAGGATTTATCGTAACGGATCGCTTGTCATTCATGATAACAATGTGGTGAGGGTATCAAGGGCTTTACCGCATATAGGTTTATTTTGTATTTGCGGTGAAGATGGCTCCTGGGCATCTTTAGTCGTCTAGAACAATAAGAAAAGCTATTTTTTCGCGTTTTTTCTAATTATTTCATAAATTTATATTTTTTAATTTTAATTGAAATCATCGTTGACTTTTTCATGTTCAAAGTCTTACTTTCATTGACGTGAAGACGTTTGTGGTGGCGGGAAGTATTTTTATGCTTCATGCAGAAAAATACTTTATAATTAAATTCAAAGACAATTAGAGTAGTAAAAAAAATTAATTGTGGCTACAAATATAATCGTAACCGCACCGATAAAAATAACGCGTAGTTGCAATATTCTGCTTATATTTTGAGGCCATTCGAAACATAAAATAAACCTATGAAATAATAATAACATTAGAATTGTTTGTGTAGGTAAATGTGAAATGTTTATTAGTATCGCTTTTGAGGTTGATTCGGTTCCAAATATGCCACACGAAACAAATCGTTTGTCTTTATTACATTACAATCCAAATAGGATGATGGTTGCAAAGCGGGTTGCTTTCTTTGGTCACTGCCTTGATCATGTACGTTTCTCAGAGTTCAACCATATCATCTATGAGTTCAGGAAAGCACAAAAATGGGTTTACGTCCTTTGATATTTTCCTCATTCTTGTTGTTCGGAGAGATTTCGATCTATGCCCATTGCCCCGTTATATCAAAAAGTTACGAAGCGAACTGATCACCACTGAGCAACTAGTTAAGCTATATATGCTTTATTTTAATTAAAGAATGAAGAACGAGTGCGGGAATTACGAACATTTTTGAAAATATCTCATTATCATGTCACATTTGAAGTTTCTATGGAAGAACCGGGGGAATTGAAGTTACAGTAGGTACAATTGGGAATTTTGTTCAGCCAGGAGACTTCAAAAGTGGTGAAGACGAGCGAATTATTGACACAATTAAGTCACACATAAACGTCTCGTACTTATTTACCAATAATCGATTGTACAATATTTTCTCTAGAAGCATTCTCGGACTCTTATACAGCACATACGTACGTCTTCATATAAAACTTTTGGCAAAACTAATTTTGATAATTTTTGAGAGTACTATGTTTTTCAAAGTAGTTTACATGTCCGCCAAATCCATTACCATTGTATCCGCTACTTGTTGAAAAATGCGCAAGCGCATAGTAAATACTGTTTTTTTGTTTGTTTATAAAGAGCAAGAAAAGAAAAGAAAAACACGACAAATGCTGAATGTCGTGAGGTTACAGGTGCAGGGGCGCGGCATCCCTTTTGTACGGGTTGCTGTATGTGACTGACCTGCAGTCTTTACAAATGTGTACAGTCATTGGCCAAAAAACTTGCGCACCAATTGAAACCACATAAATATTTTTTTTTAAATTCGAATATACTGTTTAAATTTTAAAAAAATATGCCCAGTTTTCTGGCTATAGCACTATACGATTGTTGCCCAGTTTCAATGACAGCAGTTGCACCAAATTTTTCTTTGTCTTTTATTGACAAACACAAAATTTGATAATCTTACACAAAATTTCACTTAACACCACTGTACGTAAGATACAAATTTTAAACATACCTCAAAATATGACGAATTATCACGTAACCAAAATACAAAAAACAAACGAATTTTTATTGTTTAGTACACACTTACAGTCGCTGGCCAACAAATTTGCGCGACTACATCATTTTAACGTTTTAAATACAATTACATTTTGTTTTCTGTTCTTCTTTAAGTTTGCTTCTATATTGTGCACTTGTTTATAAGTGTATTTAGCCGACCGCCTTAATATCAGCCATTTAATCAATCGCTTGAGCGTGTCTGTTTGCGAATAGGGTATAGGACTCGTTTGTTAAGTTTAGTGTTTTGTTAGTGTAATGTAAATCGGTTATTTTGACCGGTCGGTAGTTCTAGTGTTAAAAGTATTTTTTTGTAGACAGTAAGTGGGGACCATTCAACGATAAAAATTCGTTTTTTTTTGTGTTTTGCTTACGTGATATATAGTCATAATTTCAGATATGTTTAAAATGTTTATCTCACGCACAATGTTGTTAAAGTGCAATTTTATGTAAGATTATCAAATTCTATGTTTTCGAAAAAAATGGGTGGAAATAATATCAGCGACAAAGAGAAATCTTGTGCAACCGCTGTCTTTGAAACTGGGCAACAATCTTATAGTGCCATAGCCAGGAAATTGAACAAATTTTTCCTAAATTTAAACACTGTAATCGACTTTTTTAAAACTATTTATGTGGTTTCAATAGGTGTGCAAGTTTTTTGGCCAACGACTGTGTGTATGTGTATAAGGATAGTATATTTAAAGCATTGCCATAGGCATTGTTTAAAGGCATATAATTGTAAATATTTCTTGTTAATGCCACAGAAGAAAGATTAACCAGAATAGACATTGCGTGGACCAAATTTTTTTTTTTTTATCTTACCTTCTTTTTTGGACATTGAAGTATGTATAATTATTTTTGAATATTATAGTAGTTAATACAAATTATGCTGTCAAAACAAAACTTGTCAAATAATTTCACTAACTACACCGTTAAGGATTCTCAATTTTTATTATTTCAAATCAAACCCAGTAAACCAAAGAATACATAACCCAACTTTCTCTTACCTTCGGCAAATCAAGGTCAAAAAACTGAGTCAAAATTTTTACCATACAAAAACAGCGTTATGTCTCCTCTGGTTGTATTCTGTGTTAATACCCCAATTCCATTGTGAAAAATTGACTGAGATAACTTGATGTTGGAAGAAGACAAAAAAAATAATCCATCAGAGTGACAAAGACAAAGTATTTTGTTATTGTTTTTTATAGCAAATTTTATGGATACATTTTGACCGCAAACAAAAATATAACCAAGAATTATTAAAAAAAATTAAGAATTAGTGTTAATTCGATTATTTTCACGATTAAAAATAATCAAAACAATTAATTATTATTAACACTCATATCAGAATTATTTTATTCAAATTATTTTCGTATTATTTTATAAAAATGCCAAATTATTAAAATTATCAGTGTGTACGAGATAAATAAAGTATTTTTTATAAAGATAAATAAATTAAATGAAAACTAAATTCTTTACATGTCTCCTATGATGTCTCACTAGCGGGTTGAGTTTGGTTTGGGTTAAAGCAGAATGAGCAATTCAGTTGCGGATTTATTTTGCGTGTTAAATTGAGGGCTGAGTTAGAGTTAGCTTGATTGACTTAAGTTCATGTACGAATGTAGTTTTTCAAACCATGATGATTTAGGAGTTGGGTTGAGCGTTGAGATTGCGATTAAGCTAAGGGCTGAGTTAGAGGTTGCGTTGGGGTTCGGTTAGGCTTCGGTTGGGGTTGAGTTGAGATATAGTCACCAGTTCATTTGCGAATATATTTGGGGTTGTTTTGGGGGTTGAGTTGGAAGATAGCTTGAGTTGAGTTCATGTAGTTTAGGTTTGAGTTGAGGATTAAATTGAGGAATAGGTGGAGTTGGAGGTTGAGTTAGGATTCAGTTGAGTTCATATAAACAAGCAGTTCTCGGATCGTGTTGATCTACCCATTGAGTTGAGCGTTGAGTTTGGGGTTGAACTGAGGGTTGAGATGGCAGTTTAGTTGAGATTAAGTGAGGGGTTCAGTTGAGTTGAGTTTTGTGTTAAGGGACGAGTTGAGAGTAGAGTTGAAATTTGAATTGGCGTAGAGTTGGAGTTGAGTTTAGAGTTAGGTTGAGGATTAGGTTGGGGATCGAGTGGTGGTGGAGTAGGGGTTGAGTGAGGGGTTTGGTTAAGTTAATTTGAGTTGAGTTCATAAACGCTTGTAGTTTTTCGAATCAAGGAGGTTTGGCTCGATCTGGGGTCGAGTTGGGATCGAGAGCTTGAGTTGGGGTTGAGTGAGCGTTCAGTGGGGGAATTATTGGTGGTTGAGTTGAAGGTTAGACTAAGTTGATTTAAGTTGAGTTTATGAACGCATATAGTATTCAGACCATGTTGATTTGAGGTATGACTTGGGCGTTGAATTCATTCAGGGTTCAGTTGATGCTTAAAGGTTTAGGTTTGGGTCGAATTACGTTGAGTTTAGGTTGTGTGCGGAGTTCAGTTGGGGATTTATTTGAGGTTTGAGTTGGAGGTTAGATTGAGTTTAATTTAGTTGAGCTGATTTACGCATCTAATTTTTGTCGCACTGTTGAACGGTAAGGTTTGGGCTTAGTTGAAGGTTAAATTGTGGTCTAGTTGGGGTTTAGTTTAGAGCTGAGTTCATTTGGGAACTTACTTTATTGTTGAGTTGGAGGTTAGATTGAGCTGAGTTCATTTACGATTGTGGTTTTTCCAACTTTTCCGATTTGGGGATTAAGTTGAACGTTGAGTTTCGGGCTGAGTGAAGGGCTTTGTTAATTATTTGAGGTTGAGATGGAGGTTAAATTGAGTTGGTTTTGGGATGAGTTCTTGTGGGCAAGTAATTTTTCACACCTTGATGTTTTGGGGGTTGAATTAGGCGTTGAGTTTAGGGTTGAGTTAAGGGTTCAGTTGAAAGTTGATTTGGGGTTGAATTGGTGCTTGAGTTGATGGTTGGGATGGGGTTAATTCGGGTTCAATTAGGGATTAATTTGGAAGTTGAGTTGGAGGTTAGATTGAGTTGACTTGAGATAAGTTCACATATATACGTAATTTTCCTGAACGAAGCTCTCATCACCTCGTGAGATTTCAGCCCTTAATATATTTTCAAATTCAATTCCAAACTAAGAAACTTTAATATTAAGGCATTTTAAATATTTTTTACAGACATAACCTATAATTAATGTTAAAGGCAGTACTTAGAACAAAAATATTAAAATGCATAAAGAAGAGAAAAAGGAAAGGAACCCAAATCCTTATGTAGACGCATCAATTATTTCTAGATTTACTTATTGGTAAGCATCCCTATCTAACTTGATTTAAATTATCCCCAAAATTATTTTAGTTATTTTCTTACAGGTACTTAAAAGATTTATTTAAAGTTGGTCTAAATCGAACCATTACGCTTGATGACATTTATGAAACTATAGAGTCGCACAGAAGTTCGACGGTTAGTAAAAATTTTGAAAAACATTGGGAACGCGAAAAACTAAATCATAAATCACCCAGTTTAATAAGATGTATCTCAAAAATGTACTATAAGAGTTTATTTATATTAGGATTTTTACTAGCCATATCGGATACAGCAGTTAGGTAAACATTTGTGGTACAACTTTTTTTTTACGTGCGAGTATCTTACATTTTATTTTCGTTTTTGCAGAATTATAAGCCCACTATGTTTAGGCGGTCTAATATCTTATTTTACACCTGAGCAAAAGGAGATCAGTAAAAATGAAGCATATTTGTACGCAGTAGGAATCATACTTTGCAGTATTCATCCACTTTTTGCATATCATCCTTACAGCTTTTACTTGAGTGAGGTAGCATTAAAACTAAAAATGGCTGTGAGCGCATTAATTTATCGTAAGGTATGTTCACTTAAATTAATTTGCCTCTGAAAATATAATAGGATTATTGTGCTCTTTTGCTCAGTAGTTAAGTTTTTTTTTATTATATTTATTGCGAAAGAAAACAAAAAATGTCACCGGCATTTTAATATTTTTATATAATGTTAAATTAACTTAATCAAATCCACAGTGCTTAAAATTAACAAAATCAAAGGGATACGACGGAATGAATGGCCATGTGATCAACTTAATGACAAATGATGTCGCCAATCTGGATATAATTAATTGTATTCATGATCTGTGGAAAGGTCCATTTGAACTTTGCCTTCTTGGATATTTCGCATATCGTGAAATTGGAGCACCAGTTCTGATTGGTCTCGGATTTATTTTAAGTTTTATACCATTTCAAGCATGGCTTGGTAAAATGCTGGCGAAATATGCAACAAATTTATCAGAGCGCACCGACAATCGGGTGCGATTTATGAACGAAATCATTCAAGGTATTCAAGTAATCAAGATGTATGCATGGGAGAATTCATTTAGTAAAATTGTTGATAAAGTTCGACGAAAGGAAATTGGTGCGATCCGTAAACGATACAATTTATTGACGATTCATTATTCAATATCAATAGCTGGAAAATTTGCATTATTTTTATCATTATTTTGTTATGTGAAACTTGGTAATACACTGGAGGCACGAAAAGTTTTTGTCACTTCGGTCATTTTTAATATACTCGATTTACAGATGGTATTTTTTTGGCCCGAGGCAATCAAATGTTATGCTGAATGTTACGTGGCCATGAAACGTATTCGTACATTTTTATTACGTCATGAAACAATTGATAAACTTGATGAAGATGAAAATGAAAAATTAATTCCGGCTGAGCGAAAAGAAAATCCAACCGCAACCAATAAGGGTATTATAATTAAAAATGTGACAGCTGTTTGGAATAAAGAAACCAGAGATCAGGGAGTATTTTTGCTAGATTTAATAGCCACGACCAATAGTCTTACCGCAATTATTGGCAAAGTCGGATCTGGTAAATCAACTTTGATTAGTACTATACTCGGTGAACTTGACTTGAACGAAGGTTCAATTGAAATAAATGGAAAAATAAGTTACGCTGCACAAGAACCTTGGTTATTCGAGGGCACCATTCGACAAAATATAGTATTTGTAGAGAAATTTGACGAATCTAGGTATAGAGAAGTGTGCCGCGTTTGTGCCCTCGAGCGAGATTTTGAGCTGTTACCTAATGGCGATGGTTGTATCGTTGGTGAACGTGGTGTGATTTTAAGTGGTGGCCAAAAAGCTCGAGTAAGTCTTGCTCGAACTATTTATAAAAATGCTGACATATACATATTGGACGATCCATTTTCCGCGGTAGATGTAAGTGTTGGACGACAAATATTCACTGAATGCATCGAACAGTTTTTAAAACTAAAGTGTGTTATTTTGGTTACACATCAACTGCAGTTTATTCAAAACATCGAGCATATTATTTATATGAACGCCGGTCGAATAGAGTTACAAGGCAATTACCACAAGATAGCACAATTAAAATTAGATGAAATATTAAATTTAAATCCACACACTGAAAATCAAAGCGTTGTTCTGACAGAACAAACGGTTGTAAATGACTACGAATTAGAAAAAAAATCAAACTTTTCTAATGAAGAAGCAGAAGACGAACATTTACAAGAGGGCAGTATTGCCCTAAAAGTGTTTAAAATATATTTTAAATCAATGGATAGTAGCTTGTTTATTATTTTTGCGGTTACCGTAGTACTTATCAGCAAATTCCTTAATAGCGGACTCGATTACTTTTTATCTGAATGGGTGAATTGGGAGCAACTCCACAAAACTAGTAAACATTTCAATGAAACTGTAGCTGGTCAGATATTGGACGACAAAAGGGATTTTTTCTTGAATGCCTATACACTATTAATAGCTTTTCTGATCATTCTAACTATGATTGGATATACCTCATATTTCAATTTAGCGTTAAGAGCGTCGCGAAATCTGCACGATAAGATGTTTAAAGGTATTATTAGGGCTGCCATGACATTTTTCAATAATAATTCATCAGGAAGAATTCTGAACAGATTTTCTCGCGACATAAATGTGGTCGATATTGATTTGCCACTTAGTCTAATAGACACATCCATAGTAAGTATCAAGAGGTCCAGATTGCAATAATCATTCAATTCCAAATAATCTAATATTATTACTATTATTCCATGCAACAGTTTGTGATGGAAGTGACAGCAATTGTAACAGTTATTGTAATAATTAATTATTGGTTATTAATTCCTGCAATTTTGATGTGCCTTTGTTTCCTATTAGTTCGACATATTTATATAAACACTTCCAGATGTATAACTAGATTAATTGCCTTGAGTGAGTAGAGTATTGTTAAAATTAATAATTTTATTTAAATCTTTAATTATTGTTTAATTTGGTATTTAGCACACAGTCCCATACTAGCGCATGCCAATGCAACTTTGCAAGGATTATCTACCATACGATCTCAAAAGGCCGAAAAAATAATCGCAAACGAATTTGATAAAATACAAGATTTAAATACCACAGCTTCATTCATATGCAACGCAGCTTCCACCGCATTTGCGTTTTGGTTGGATATTATTTGTATAATATACATTGGCATAGTGGCAGTAAGTTTTCTGGTATTCGAAGATGTTGGAGATTTTCTGGGTGGTAGTGTTGGTGCAGCAATAACAGTATCTCTGGGTTTATTGGGCCTATGCCAGTGGGGAATGAGTCGGGCAGCAGAATTAGAACTGTCTTTAATCGGAGTAGAAAGAGTTAAAGAATATATAGATTTACCGTCAGAACCTCCTTTGGAATCAACCAAAAAGCCGCCTTCAGCCTGGCCAACCAAAGGTAAAATCGAATTTGATCATTTAAGTTTTCGGTACACACCAATCGGAGAATTTGTTTTAAAAGATTTGCATTTTTTAGTAAATTCGCAGGTAACAAAATTTAACTTTCAACAAACATTGTATTAACCATATAAATCTGTTATTTTAAGGAAAAAATTGGTGTAGTAGGACGAACCGGTGCTGGAAAATCGAGTATAGTTCAAGCTTTATTCCGATTAGCTGACATTGATGGAACCATCAAAATTGATGACATTGACATTAATTCCCTGGGGCTACATGATCTACGAAGTAAACTAGCAATTATACCACAAAATCCTGTATTATTTTCTGGAACGCTCCGAATGAATTTAGATCCATTCGAAGAGAAATCAGATTTGGAAATTTATGAAGCTCTTGAAAAAGTTGAAATGAAAAACTTTATAACGAATATGGCTGAAAAACTAGAGTTTAAAGTTTCAGATGATGGTTCAAATTTTAGTACAGGACAAAAACAATTAATTTGTCTTGCCCGTGCCATTTTGAGGAACAATAAAATTCTAATACTGGATGAGGCTACGGCGAATATAGATTTGGAAACCGATAATTTAATTCAACGAACAATTCGTGAAAAATTTACCGACTACACGGTAATTACAATCGCGCATCGTTTAAATACAGTGATAGATAGTGATCGAGTTATAGTAATGGATAGTGGCAAAATTGTGGAGTTTGATCATCCACATACCTTGTTATCAAATCCTGAGGGTCATTTTAGGAGATTAGTTAATCAAACCGGTCAAATTACTTGTTCAACTTTAAGGGAAATTGCGAAAAGAAATTACAGTAATCGTAAAAAAATGGATTGATTAATAAGATAAATATAATAATTGGATTGCAAGCAACGGACGTCAAACAGGCAGGACCGTTTGGGTCACTTAATCTGGGATTTAAATCGAAATTATGTGATTTATTTTTGAATTTAGAAATAAATTCTAATTTACATTTTCTGAAACTGTGTTTTTTACTAATGTTGCTTATTTTTAACAAGAAAAATATTTTTATAAATACTGAACCTGTGTAACTTCCTAGAGCTTTGGAATATCGAATAAACTGCCATGGAATATGGAATAACCTCGATCGGAAATGTCTCGAAGCCCAGATAAGATACTTGTCGAAATACTGGCTGCATTCTGCTTCTGCAACACATTGAGTAAAATAAACACATTATTTGAACGCTTTTGAAACATTGGAAAATTCGTGGCAATGTGGCAGTTTACAATTTTTTCCGTCAGTTAATTTCCGAAGCCATCTTGTCGAGAGACAAGATGTTCTCGTACATGTAACGTAATAGTTAAAATTTTTGTTATTTGGTTTGATTTTTATCCTACAGTCGATTCTGGTTAATTGGCGAGAGTAAATTTTTATTTATTTTTTCTCAATAGTGTAACGAAAATACACTTATCCGCAGAGGAAACGCGCTACCCTAAAAACCAATTTTTTTTTTGATGCGGATATCTTTTGAACCGCACTAGCTGAAAACATGAAACAAAGACCAAATTCTGGGTAATTCGAAACTATCTTAAAAAATGTGGGGGATGCCATGGAAAATTTAGATGTAACGTCAAATAAATAACCGAAAGTTTGTGAAATTGTTTTTGCGATATTCAGCCATCCTTTAATTTAAATAAAATTCATTGTCGTGTTTTCATTTTGAAACTCAGTGACAATTATATCGCATTCCTATGGAAGATAGGAGAAACCAACGTTACATTGCTAGTAAGCTCCGGATTTCCCGTAGTACCGTACAACGTGTTTCGTCACGATTTTTCGAGACAGAGTTGTATATCAGGCGACAATGTAGGGGTAGACAAAGAGGAACAAACGTTTTGTAGTTTCATGAACTCGAATAAATCGGCATGCAACCGAGATCGGATCTTCATGCATGAAGACAATCTACGGGCCAAGTGCTGTGCTGTACTAATATGTCGCGATAAGCGACCAAAAAACAATTTTTTAATTTAGATATTCTGTGTTCCTTTTCGTTAGATTTCCTTGGAGGAATCCGCACTTAACTTTACAAGTGTCCATCCTTTCTCTTCTTTAAATAATTTGCAGGCACCAGGAATTTAGAGAAAAAACATCGCACTTGTCACCGAAAAATATTAATATTAAATGTGAAAACCATAATAGGGGCATTAATTAAGGTTTTGAACTCAATTTACCTTGGTTTTCATTATAGTAGGTTCATTACAGAAGCCACAAAAGTACTACGGATAAAGCGGCGGTGTTTACTAAGTTCGAATCCCGATAGGGGGATTTCGTATTTGATCACGATGCGCGATGACGATCACAACATCTATGAACTAAGAAGTCTTGTTCTAGTGCGCAATTGCGTATATCATATTTCGTTTTATTAAATTTGGTTTGTATACCAGAAAAAATCTATCGGAAACCTTTTTTGATTCATTTTTATTAAATTTAATTATTAACTGCACAGCCTGCATTTAATAAAATATTTCAATTTTGTATTTTGCAAATTATTTATTAATTAATTTTAAAATTTTCTTTTCTGAAAGTTGTGTATATATTTTATTTTTCAGATTGTGATTATTCACAATAAGGAATCTAGTTTTTAGATTATTGTAATTTTATACAATTGGATTGGAATTATTATTTTTTTGTTTATCTTGCTTGAACGTATCGATAAATGAATGTATAGATCTCTTATATGTAAAATTATTTTGGCTTGATAACCTAATCGCTAAGTTTAATTACGTCTGATCTTAATACAATTTTCAGTGATTTTTACTATGCTGTTAGATATAATACCTGTAAAATGATGTAGGTAATCATTTAGTTTTCTTTCGGAAAACTTATTGACCAACCTAATACTCGTCGATCAAAACCAGCCGAAAATAAATTGCATGCCTTAGATAAATCTTCGGCCCAAGCTACTGAAGAAACCATTCGACGATGACCCTAGAATTATTTATTTTCTCTTAGATCATGTACAATTGCATTTTATTAAATTTAATAATACGTACCTGTCCACTAATTCCGCGCAGTCTCCCTAATCTCTGACCATTTAAATCAAATAAACGAACATACCGATTGTCTTGTGGTAATGCAATAATTCCATTTGGTGAGACTGCTAAACGATTGACGGCCGCATCTGTTCGTATTGTAGTTACAGCCGATCTCATATTTCTCAATTCCCAAACTTTTACAGTATGATCATCTGACCCAGATACCATTTTATCATTTCGAGTAAATACTATTGATGTCACACTTCTGTTAATTAAAATGAATTTATATTATTAATATTTCCTAACCCAGTTCTGTATTTAAAGTACTCTGAATGGCCTTGAAATACAGAAACAGCTGGAATTGGTTCTCTAAAATCCCACAAGCGGAATGTAGAATCACGTGAAGCCGTTGCAACTAATCGTTGCCATTCATGTGCCGAAACATGTGTTAACTCCTGATCATGTCCCGTTAATGGTTGTATTGGTGCTACCGTTTCAACATCCCATAGAATAGCTGTACGATCCCAGCTAGCAGTAATTACTTGATCTCCACCAGACATCCAATCAGCGGCTACCACTACAGAAGTATGCCCCGAGGGACCTGAAAACTCACAGATAGGTGTTCTTAAAATATCAACACACTCACGTCCCTCTATTGGCTCATCTTTATCATCAATTTCCTGTTCAGACGAATGATCTGTAGGCGTGGGAATATCCCAAATAACAGCGGCTTGCCAAACGTGGGCGGTTGCATCACCACTTGCAGTTAATACAACTTCTTGATTTTGATGAAACTTTATCGAATTAACTGATCCACCGTGGCCTTGATATTGTAATAGTGGTCGGGCTGTATCTGTGGACCAAATACATGCTGTGTGATCAGCAGAAGCTGTTCCTATAATTGATTGACCTGATTTAATCGAAACTTCCCATACTCCGTCCTTATGCCCCTGGAAATTACGCACCAATGAACTCATGTAAGATGATGCTTTGAAACTCGATACAATTCGGCTCGTCCGAGCACGCAATTTATAACTGGCCTTCAGTCTGCTCCCGGATAATAACTTTGATTTCAAATTTTTATTTAAAATAATTTCCCCCTCATTAGCTTCTTGAAGCGAAAATCGTTCTGAACCAGCAGAATTTCTAGCCGCAATTAAGTCTAATTTTGCTTGCACTGAATTCCAATCAAATATTTAATCTCATTTTTTATAAATCAAAATTAAAGTAATTTAATACATACAATTTAAGTTTTCTGCATATAACAGTTCAAACTCTTTTTCAATTTGTGAAAATAGAACTTGCAGTCGGACCCGAAATGGTGCATCATCACCTGATGCCAAATTTTCACCTAAACTCGAAAGTCGTGATGATGTGTTTTTTAATTTTGTTGACGATCTTCCAGCTCCGGACAAATTTTCAAATGGTATTTTCTTCATTGGGTTTTATAAAATAACTTTAAAATTAATGCGTCAACATTTTAATTGTATATTAATTAGTAAGTAATGCGAAACTGTACAATTTTATTAGTTTACGTTTTTGAATATTAGTAAGGCCGAATTCATAAAAAGTTTAAAACATAACGTTTTTTTTCTTTTAATACCGATTGTCAATTAAAATTAATGATAATTTTCATTTTTGTTTTATTGCTTGAACAAGCTGGCTGCTTGCACTTTTTCAATTTACAACCAGTAGCACTATTCTGGTTTTCCCGAGGAATTGAGAATTGATTTACTATTGGTTCTCACATAAAGTAGATTACGAATAATCATAAAGGAAAATTTTTGGTTCTTGTCATTGTGTTAGTGACGTTTTTAATTTTGCCATTTTAGACATTTCTAAACGGTTCCGGGAATATTAGTCAAAAATATTTCAAAAAAAGAAAGGAGTTTCAGTCAAAAATTAAAAGGCAATTCCGTCAAAAAGTTTTAGACGACAGTTCAATCAAAAAACTAAAAAGGCATTGACGTCATACATTTTTGACTGGAATTTTTTTTGGATTTATAACTGAAATACCTTTCGAAAAGGAGATTCGGACAAACAACTAAAAAGGAATTCCAGGCGAAATTGTTCTTCGGAAATTCAGTCAAAAAGAATTTAGTCAAGAAACGAAAGAAGATTCAGTCATAAAATTTCCCATCGAAATATTATGGTTAAAAAAACTCCGTTAAAAAAGGAACTTCGATCAAAAATAATGGTGTTTAGGTCAGAAAACACTTGGACTGAAATGCCCTTAGGGTATTTGGACTGAACAATCTTCTTGAAAGATATTTTAGTCGCAAATTTTTGAACTGTAATACCTTAAAGGCATTGCCACATAGAAAACGAACGAACGATTTTTTAAATCGATAATTTTATTTTTTGACAAAGTTGTTATTTGTACAATGCCAAAATTATTAAAAAATGTTTCAAATTTATGAAAGCTATCATACCAACAAAAAAAATTGTTAAAATTCCAAAATTTTCATTAAAGAAAACGAATTTTAATCTTTTGTCGGACGAAATTCGACTCGTCGTCCGACAAAAGATGAAAATGAAGTTGCTTATGCTTTAATGAAAATATTGTAATTTAATTTTTTTTATTACTATTATGGCTTTTATAAATTTGTATAATTTGTAAATAATTTTTTCATTGTAGAAATATAAAATTTGTTAAAAATTGGAAATTTCGCTTTAAAAAATCGTTCGTTCGTTTTCTATGTGGCAACGCCTTTAGGTTGGTTTGTCCCCAGTCTACAAAAAAGGGAGTTTCGTTCAAAAATTAGAAGGTAACTCAGTCAAAATATTTGTAGTCGAAAATGCCTTTTCAGAAGGTCAATCAAAAAACTAAAAGGCATTCAAGTCAAAACTTTTTTGACTGGGATTCTTTTTAGATTTTGGATTGAAATTGTTTTTGAAAAGGGGATTAAAGTCAAACAATTTAAGAGAAATCCCAGGCAAAATTGTTGTAAAAAGTGAATTAATGTTATATTGTTCGTCCAGGCTTTGGATACGTTCGAAACGGTATTAAAATATTCTGGAAAATGCAGATTTTCAGTCTAATATTAAAAATAAATCTTCTTTTCCAGCATTTCTGGAAATGGAAGCTAATCTAGCAAAAGGTATCCCATAGCTAAAAAATTTGTGACTAATGTACGTTTCGAGAAGGTTGTTCAATCCAAATAAACAAACGCAAACTGTTTTCTGACCGAAACACCTTTCGTCTGAACTGAATTGTTTTTGACTATATTCCCGGAGAACAATTTTGTCTGATATTCCTTTTTAGTTGTTTGACTAAATCCATTTTTCAAAAGGTATTATTAAGGAATCAAAAGGAATTATTTTTGGATTTGTGACTGAAAACAAATCCAAAAATAATTACAGTAAAACATTTTTTGACGTGAATGCCTTTTTAGTTTTTTGATTGAACTTTCTTCGATTGAAGATTTCGACTGAAACTCCTTTCTGTTTTTGACCGATCTGCTTTTGAATGGGGCCACGGAGCCAACATATAGATCTAAGCAGCCATTTCAGTAAAGAAAACCAACCAACCAAATAAAAATTATTCCAATCCAAAAACTTGTGATTGAAATACCTTTCAAGGTTCAAAAATTTTTGAACTGAAGTTCCATTTTAAACGGAGTTTTAGTCATAATATTTGTAAAAAAGTCACAATAAATCAATTCCCCATTTTCAATTCTCCGATAAAACCAGAATACTGCCACAGGTTACAGCGAGTCGGTGTCGATACAATCACTTGAAAATTGTTTTTATAATTAGAAGTTGGTATTATTTCATGATTGGGACTATTTACCTAGCGGCACCAACTTTGGCACTTAGTAGTTATGGGGAAATATTGTCCAAATAATTTTTATTTTTAATTAGTACCAATAGTAGTGTGGTTTTCCAATATTTGTTGATTTGGTTCAATTTTAATAATAAAACTGCCAAAAAATCAGAGCTAAAAATTGGATAAATCTGATACAAAGTTAACGCCTTTCATCGTTATTATATTTTGGTTTTATTATTATATTTATCACTATACTTACACCATATTTATTTCAAGTTAAAAAGAAACTAAACTGCAAAATTTTATAGATATAAATTTCATCACTGTTGTGTAATCAAATATTAATGTTATCAACTAAACCACATTTTACATTATGCAATGTTTATGTTTTTTGTCGAATTCATTGCAATTTTAATTAATTAAAATTATTTGGGTAATATTTCCCCTTATCTGATTACCACCAAAGTTTGTTTATATTACTTTCTAACTTATAAACCTGCTAACTAGAAACGCTTACGAATAAATGTTTCAGTTGTCCTCCTTAATCCAAGCTGTTTTCAATTAAACCAAATTTAGATTTGAAATTCTTAAATTTGGAATTTGATAATGGCTTAGTTAACAAATCCGCAATATTAATTTCGCTTGAACAATATTCAATTGTCTTGCGCCTTAATATCAACGTGTTTCGTCTGCATGTTGAATTTTTCCTCATGAACCATATGGGTGCAACATTGATTGTCCTCGTATATTGTAGTTGGTTCTTTTATTTGTAAATAAAAATCGTCGAGAATATTTTGAAGCCACATGCATTCTTTTGAAGCTTCTGCAAGCGCGATAAATTCAGTTTCCTTAGATGATTGTGCTACACAAGTCTGTTTTCTATATCTCCAACTTATCGGACCACCAAGAATAAAAACAAACCCTGTGTTCGATTTTCTGGTTTGACGATCTTCACCCCAGTCTGCGTTTGAGAAACCAAGTTGTAATTTGACTGTTGCTGTTGTTGTTAAATACTTTATGACCCTTTTGACCTCGATCCAATCACGTTGTGCAGGTTTCTCAACTCGTTGAGCCAATATTGATACTGCAGCCGAAATATCAGGACGTGTGTTTATAGCCACATACAAGAGGCTACCAATTGCTTTTCGGCAATTTTCGTTATTTGAAAGTAATTCATGCAGTGTCCGTCGGAGTATTGATTGGTTTTGCTTCGTTAAGACTGAATTCATGAACAATGTTATTTATATATTTTTCTTGATGTTGATTTTTCTTGATATTGATGTTTTTCTTGATCTTGATCCAGCAAATATTTTTAACCATTTTTAATAATTCGACGTCAGTTTTGGTGATGTGGATATCAAAATATCATCCACATAAACTATTAAGTACATAATATCGCATTTATTTTTATAAGTGTACAAACATGCATCAAACCTGCTTTGTTTGAGACCCAATGCGACTAACATATTGTGAAGTGTTTGATTCCACACTCTGGCAGATTGCTTAAGACCATATAAACTCTTTTTGAGTAAACAAACATGATTTTCTTTACCTTCTATTATATAGCCGGGCGGTTGCTTCATATAATTTTTTTCTTTTAGATCACCATTAAGGAAAGCCGATTTCGCGTCGAAATGTTGAATATACTCATATTCTTTTGAGCGGCACCTGATAATAAAATTCTTGAAGTTGATTGTCGAGCCACCGGCGCAAACCATTCATCATAATCAACAACAAATTTTTGGTTGTAGCCTTGAGCCACTAAACGAGCTTTATATTTGGTTTTATCATTTAAGTCGGATTTTATTTTGTAAACCCATTTGCATCCGATTGCTTTTATTTCAGCTGGTAATTTCACTAAATCCCACGTGCTTTTATCTTGAAGGGATTTTATTTGAAAATCCATTGCCTTGAGCCAATACTCTTTGTCATGACTGGTTATCGCTTGATTATATGATGTTGGTTCATTATTTTGCACTATATATATAGCTCTGTTATTCACACAAATTAATTTTTCTCCGATCGTAGGAAAAAATATATCTTTCCGTTGTTTTTTCGAAACGAAAAGCTCATGATTCCAGTATGTTGTATTTGTTGCTAAGCAACAAGTAATAATAGTACGAAAATATTTTTTCTGGCCTAGGCCGGGAATATATTCCCGTATGGATTTTTAATTGTTTAGAAGAAATAAAAGTACACTTATAAGGTCAAACGCATTTATTTATTTTAATTTAACAGTATACATAATAATCAATTTTTATTTGATAAATCTATGCCAAACTAATTATGTGTTAGGTATAGGAGTTTAATTTTACTTATTTGTAATATTAACGGTTATCGTACAATTGGTGCAATTATTGAACATTGGTGGATTAGTAGTATCGCATCCCAGCATTGTTGTTGATACATTGCTATTAAAATCATTAACATTATTTGCATCGGCTGTTTCATTATCCATGGTATCGAAAATCTTATGAGCAACTTCAATTTTATTGATAATGGATTCATCGATGTACCCTTCAGCAACAGTCGATGACTTCCATCCTCCAAATCTTTTTAAGCATGTTAAATCTGCGCCAATATCAACTAAAATTGTCGCAGATGAACGGCGGAAACAGTGCCCTGTGTATTGTTTTGCGTCTAGCAATTTTAAAAAAGTAGCAACAATTTGTGGCATTTTACCAAACTGATGTATGCCAACTGCTTGTTTGAAACCTTTACCATTTGTGTATTTAAAAAAAAAAGCAAAGAATTGAAATCTTTTGGACGCGAAGCTATATATTTTCTGTAATATTCTAAATAAGTTTCGTTTACGATAAATGATCGTGGCATATTTGTCTTGTTATTCGGGGTTTTAACTAAAAGTTTAGATCCCAAATCACTAATGTCAGTAATTTCTATGCGGGCTAGTTCATCCCGTCGACAAGCACCAGCGATTCCAAAAATTAACGCAACCTACAAAAAACAATCATAATATTACATACAAAAAAATATTCCAGTGTGAATTGTATTTTATCCGAAAACATATTTGAATTTAATGTGTAAATACAAATAATAATCGTTTTAAATACCTACATGCTTACTTTAGTAACTAGGAACGCATCATCTGAAGCTTCCAAAATGAATTGTTGAACATATTCCATAGTTAATATTTTAGATTTCTTCGCTTTATATCCGTTAGATTTGCGTTTCAAGAAGACACGAATTTTTAGTATTTTGCAATATCCACATGATTTTTAACCACTAGCGTCGACCTGATCATTAAGTAGTTTGACCATAATGTGGATGATTTCAATTTTGTAGATAAATCAGCGAAATACGCCAGAATGACGTTTTCCGAAAATGATTTGATGTGTTTAGATTGACGATAATCCATAAAGCGTTTATAAGCATTTTCGTATTTTTCCTTCGATTTTTGCGGGAGTAAATCACATGTAGCTGAATTAGCTGCTTCCACTATATCCGGCGGGGTACAAGATAAGGATAATTCGCTTTCACTGTCCATATCCCTTAAATTTCGTTCACACGTTTTTTATAAATCAAATAGGTACACAAACTGGACAACTTTTGAAAAAAAAAAAACAAAATGTATTTATGTCTTATGATGTCGTGGCTAACTAAGCAATAATTTTATGTTATTTTCGATTTTTTACTTTGTTTTGATTTCTTAATATGATAATTAATGAATAATACTAAAAATTATTTTGGGTTTATATTCGCTTTAAAGCCCAATCGGAGAAAAAATAGTATGTGCAATTCGGAGGAAAAGTGCATTCCCAGACTCCCGTGGTTGCCGGACTCGGCTATCGCCTCGTCCGTCAATTTCCACTATCGTCCGGGAATGCAGTACTTTTCCTTCTAATTATACAATATACTATTGTGCGGACGAGGCGATAGCCGAGTCCGGCAACCACGGGAGTCTGGGAATGCACTTTTCCTCCGAATTGTACATACTATTTTTTCTCCGATCGGACTTTAAAACGAATATAAACCCAAAATAATTTTTAGTATTATTTATTAATTATCATATTAAGAAATCCAAACAAAGTAAAAAATCGAAAATAACATAAAATTATTGCTTAGTTAGCCATGACATCATAAGACATAAATACATTTTTTTTTTTTTTTTTTCAAAAGTTGTCGTAGTTAACATTCCCGGCCTAGGCCAGAAAACATATTCTCGTACTATTATTACTTGTTGCTTAGCAACAAATACAACATACTGGAATCATGAGCTTTTCGTCTCGAAAAAACAACGGAAAGATATATTTTTTCCTACGATCGGAGAAAATATACTATTCTTTAATTAATCTTTTTGGCGGAACGCTTCTTATTGTTCGAGTCAATTGTCGATGTTTTCTTATATCAGCATTGGGAATTTGAACATCATTGTAGAATTTCACGTCTCTTGATATGATAACTTTACGTTGTTCGGGAATAAAACATCTGTATGCTTTTGATTGCAAGTTAAAACCGAGGAAAATCGCGGATACCTTATAGTTTTTTACGCTGGCCATCTTGAATTCTAACACAACATTTGCTGCCAAAACGATGCAAATTTGCGTAAATTGATTTTCTATTATTCCACAATTCAAATGGTGTACGATTTAGATGTTTCCATGGTAATAGATTTTGCAAGAAATTAGCTGTGACAAGTGCCTCGCTACTATATTAATTTGTAAGCATCTTGTCATCTCGATCAGTGTTCTATTTTTTCTTTCAACAACTCCGTTTTGTAGTGGTGTGTAGGGTGCTGTGCGTTGACTCTGTACACCATGTGATTTAAGAAATTTTACAAATTCTCTTGCCATATATTCTCATCCACGATCCGTTCTGATAATTTTAATATGTAGTTTTATTGAATAAATTTCGAGTAAGCTTATAGTAGTGTTTGAATTTCTCGAACGTTTGTGATTTTTTCGTAAGTAAATAAACCGTAGTGTAATGGCTGAAATTATCAATAAAAGTAAGTACATACTTTTTACCACTAGGAGTTTTCGTTTGCATTGGTCCACATAAATCACTATACACTAAATACAAAACAGCGGATGTTTTACTATATGATACTATTGGAAAACTCATACGCATCATTTTACGTTTTATGCGAATTTCACAATTTGTTTTAAATGATAAACTGTTCAATACTTTAATGTCTCTATGACCAAAAATTCAATTCCAATCATGGATTCAGTTATTTGATTAATTTTGAATGGAATTCACATTTTCTTTAATGCACATTTTGTACAAATTATTTTTTATGTCACCGACGGCAATTTGCCGACTTTTTACTTTGTGCGAATTTCACATCTATCTTTGATAAAATCAACTTTGAAATCTTTGTTTGTAAGTTGTTTCACCGAAATTAGATTTCCACCAATATCTGGTACAAAGAAAACATCACACAGTTTTACTTTTGTAGAATCCCCGTTATTATTTACGAAATCGATAATCACTGTACCACGACCGGATGATATCATTTCTTTTCGGCAACTAATGTGACAGGTGGCACCGGAGTTCAGGATCCATTCATCCCACTTTCCAACAACAAACAAAAATTCTGAACTTGCCAAGCCATTTTGTAAACTTATAGCTATCTTTTCGCACATAACCTATCGTTTTGCAAAACAAACAAGTGATTGATTGTTTTTTTTGTCGCCGTCGTCGATATTCCTGGTTAATTCTTCTTCTTTACGTGCCTCTAAAGCTGTGATTATACTATCGTACGAACTTGGCAATGAATCCAATAATGTAGCACACATTAAAAATTCCGGTTTTATATCACTTGAATGTGCTAATAGTTTTTGAAATAATTCATTTCATGTTGTCACATGTTGTTCGATGTCACCATTTTCATCAATCCGTTGGTTCATCATTGCATACAAAATCCTAACGCGACTTCCAGGTGAATCTTTTTCATGAAAATCTTTAAGTGATTCCCAAGCGTCTTTAGCACTTTTACATGAACGAACATGCGGCAACTGAATGTTTTCAATTGTTAACACGATTGTTGCAATCGCTTTTTCATTTGACTTTTTCCATATTTCTGTAACCGGTGATGGTGCATCTTCCGAAGTTATACTCCATATATCTTTCTATCTCAATACCATCTCAACACGAAAACGCCAATTAAAATAATTTTCATTGTTTAATTTCGCGACAATATATTTTTCAATTGATGCCCTCATTATTGATAACCAACAATTTTTACTACAAATGTTTCACCAATTGTTTATTTTTATTTCCACATTATCCACAATAGAATATGTAAAAATATCTGTTTTGAGCAGAGCATAGTTGATGGTGGATACAGATAACAGATGATTAGATTAAACACGATTTATATTTATATTTAAGCATATTTATTTGTCACAGAAATGGGATTGTCTTGCCGTATTTGAAAGCGTACTAGATATATTTTATTTTTAAATGTTCACCATATTATTTGCCAACAGCAAGTATTTTAGATAAATTTAGAAATTTAAATTCCATATTACACGATAATCTATTCATTTTGTTTTAAAGACCACTAGGTAACAATTGTTTGAATTTGGAAGGAGTATTAACCGTAGAAAATATTTCTTCGAAAAGTTCGACATTATCTCGGAAAATAGATCAACAAATTTATATTACTCCTTTTTGGTAAAATGACTTGCACGCAATGCTTCAATCGACTGGAAATTTTGTGAACAGGTATAGATGATGAATTGTCAAATGTATCATCAACATAACAAAAAAATCCTCGGTCCCATTTTTGAGAAAATCTGTTTGGCGGTTTTCTCCTCCACTGCAACCCGCTCTGTTCTAGACTCGAATGGACCTAAAAGTTAACACAAACTCAATCAATATTTGTGAGAATGGTAGGCAAAACAAAAATAATAAAAATGTATGACTGGAAGACGGAAGGACTAAATGATGAAAGGACGGACACGACATTTTTCTAATCGTTGTTTTGGAGTGCTGGTAATCTAATTCGTATGTGAAAATCTTGAACACAATTTTTTTTCGCGATTAAATACTTACCTAATATTACTTCGTTATAGCGGGAAAAGTAAAAAATGATTCGAAAATAAAGGGTCTTTCAATAAGGACACTCGACTTTTAAATGTAAATACAATAAAACAAGTTGTGTGTAAGATTTCCACTCAATCCTTTTTTTTTTTTATTTGAAAGAATACTATATTTTATGCCAATAAGTATGGAATATAACGTCGTTCAAATGTCCAATTTTCGATGACTTTGTCGCACAAATCTGGATGAATTTGCTGGATGGTGTTCGTTATGTGGACTTTGAGGGCATCAATTGTTTGCGGTTTATTCGCATAGACCTGCGATTTATTTTGTTTTCCCTACACGAAAATTGCTTGCTTGCTAAACAATCGGATATCTGGCCTATTATCTTATTTGGAATAGTATTTAAAGTCCAAAACTCGATGAAATGGAGCCTCTTACCCGGATCATTAATTAAGATGTTTTCAGTTATCTACAATGATATGGCCGAGTAGAATGCTTCCTATAAAGGTACCATCCAAAAGAACTAGTTTATTTTTAAGAGTACAGATTTTGTAGTCTTGGCATCTTGTCCCATATGTAAACGGGCCACATTTTCATTATAAGTTATATCATAATTATAAGGCAGGTCTACACGATACCTGTCGAAGTCTGTCAAAAGGAGGTTCTTTTGATAGAGTTGTGGTACAAAAATAATGTTTTTCATAACAAAATATGCACAGTGGCCTAATAAAATATTCCAATTTTCATTTAAAAAATTTTTGGACTCAAAGAAAAGGCTATTAAAAATTTTAAAAACAATAGAAAATTGTTTAGAAAAAAAATTTGAGTGGAATTTAATATTAAATGCTATATCTCTTAAGTCCTGCGGGTCACACCAATATGGTCGAAATGGTTTTGAATAAGTAATTAGATTAGAAAGAATTAGAACCCATGCACACCATTCGAAATCTGTAAATATTTCCACAATTTCGAAAATTTCTTTAAGTAATAGTAAAAATGCTCTAAGTTTGAATGCTGATGATTTATAGTGCAAGCGGTTTTCAATTCGAATTGATACAAGAAAAACCAACCTATGGATGCGTGTGGTAAAAAAACCATCCTACTGCTGCGTGTGAATATCTCTGAAATTTCCACAATTTCGATTTTTTTTTTTTTTAGGTAAGTAATAGTAAAAATCCTGTAAGTTTTAAAATATTGTAGTTTGGCTATGGGTCCGTGTGGATATGGTCGAAGCGGCTGTGAATTCGTATTGATATTAGGAAAACCACCCTACTCGTGCACACGACCGGAAACCTCTGCATTAGTTACTTGGATTGTATCGGGGCTATCGGTACAATATTTTAAAACTTAGACCATTTTTACTATCCCAATTGTGGAAATCTGGAGTGCATGAAAGGAAGTTATTTTTCTAATTTAAAAATGTATTTAAAACCACTTTGAATATATCGATGCGTTTTTATTATCACTAAATTTTGCGCCACATCAATGGAGTGGTTTTTGCTAATCTAAGTATGTATTCAAAACCAAGTTGACCATATCGGTGCGGCTCGTACAAGAAACATCATTTAACGTTTCCAAATAATTTTCAATTTTTGAATTTTTTTACCCTTTGATTTGAGTTGAAATTGAAAGGCGTGATTCATGATCTAGTGAAGCCTTAAAAATTAGAATACTTTTAGGAGACATTGTATATTTTGTTATTTTCACTCCGATAGATATGTCTTGGAATTTATCGTTTGATAAAACCAAAGATTATGTTCGGTTTCACTGTGATGTTTTCTATATGCTTGTTAAATGTTGTTTTCGAAGAATGTGACCCCCAAATCGATAGTTTGACGAACAAGCAATTGGCGTTATGATTTATCGATTGATTATAGGATTTTTCGTTGTGAAATGACATAATCTTGCATTTTTTGATAAGAATAGAGATGAGATACCACTGTCCCTTGAGTGATCATTGAGGAATTTCCGAGCTAACTCTGATAACTTTGGATTTCTTATTTCGAATATATGCGTCTTATTGAGTGCGGCTAATAAGAGAAGACTATCAAGGACTGAACTCTGTGTAAACTACCTCCGACTGATATTGCTCGTTTTACTATAGTAACTTGTGTTGTATTCACATTATTGCCTATTGGCCTAAATAGAAATTGGCAAAAGTGAAGCAAGGATATCAGCTATTTGCTTGCGTAAGTGCTGTTGCTGTTATTTTATGATATGTCGGGTATCCCTCAATTTCTCATTTCGGTCTAAAGTATTTAAAGTGTAAAGTTTATTTTGACTTAAGGCATTACCCCAAACAAAACGGTCAACCGACATTTCAAACGTCAAATCCAATTTTTTGGCAAAATTATTTCATAAGCAACATCAAAACTATTAGGAAATTGTTCAAAACTATAAGTACCACATTATTCTTAGAAAATGGTTTAATTTCATTCAATAAATCCCATTTTTAAATTTTGCTCCTTAAAATATAAAATTTAATTTTATTGAATGAAATTAAATCATTTTTCTAAGAGTAAGGTCTAAAATATGGATTTTACGGTTTGAAATGCAGGTTTGCTGTTTGTACATGGGGACTCACCTTTAAAGTAAACGTAGAATTCATCATTGAATTGGAGAAAGATGAATTTTTACGATTCTAACTCAATTTTTATCATTCTAGCGCATAAGAATAAGATTTGATGTTTTTTAAAAGTATGAGTCGATCGTCAAATCACGGAAGATGAATAATTATTCGTTTGATGCACAATGGAATATGATTTTCAAAGCTTCGTCACAAAATCTTATAAAATTGGTTCATATTATCATTTACATCGTTAACATTAAAAAGTATCATTCCAGTTAACTACTTCCAAGTATTGGAGAAAGCCCATGTGGTCAGCTTTGCTAACGTTAAATGTGATATGTTGATTATGACTGCTTCTAGTTTCAAAAAAATATTTATATAAAAAACTGGGTTTTGCCCAACGTGTTTTGTTTTCCTTAATTGACTGAAACAATCAGAAACTGCGGAGGAAGCTAAGTCTTAATAAAGCGGGGGTTCTTCGGTGCTTATAGCTTATTGATGGATTTTATTCATCGAGTAATAAAACTAACAATAATTGTTTAAACAAACGTTGTTTTAATGAATTTTTTTTATTAATAAACAAAATAAATTATACATAATTTGTAATTTATATATTTTTGTAAATACATTTTTTATAATTCTTGTTTTGTTTGTGTTTTTTTATTTTAATTAGTGTATAATAAATATTTCTAAAATTCATAATCCAAAAGTGAAATAAATAATTGTTTTGTTTGATAGTAAATTATTTGTTTGGTTGATTGATTGATGCCTTGATAAGGCAAATGAAACAGATGGGCACTATAATAACGAATTCTTTATCAAAATTCGACATGATAAAAATTTGACCAATTAGCAACTGAAACTAGATGTAAAATACGCAATCAATTTCGTCTATAGATTTTTATGTTCCATTCTTTGACAATTCCACATTTTTTTAAATTATTTTTTTATAATATATAGCTATGGACAAATTAAAAAAAATTACACAAAAAATCCATTGGAAAAATGAAAAGAGATTTTATTAAATCAAAAAAAAAATGTTAATTTAATAAATCGAATCCGATTCTTAGTTACGATACCTGTCACTAGTAATCAAACGTATTTGCAAGCCATCATACATATTTATCACACTAAACCTTAATCTTTCTTTACCAAAGCAACAGAGCTTAATATACGTAGTCTCTTGGAACAATTGACGAATGGAACGTTGTGATCTACCAGACAAAAGTCAAATATGTGATAGGATAAAATAAAAATTTGCTTCATGAATTAAATTTTTCAGTCATAACAATTTTGACAAATAAAAATTTTAATTAAATAGAAACTGTTTCCATATAACTTCATTAAGCAAATTTTTGTTTTATCCTATCACATATTTCACTTTTGTCCGCTTAAGGCAGTTTTTAAATTTTTCTATTCGTCAATAATTAAAGGTTATTTTACAAATCATCCATATTTTAAATAATACTTTTTTTTCAATGTAAACTAAAATAGACTGTTAAATTCAAATATTATATATTATACTTTAAATAGGACTAAAAAAAATAAATATCAGAACAATTTAAGTAAGTATATAAGGCAAGTAAAACGATGCGTAGGTAGAAAAGTTTATTTAATCATAATGAAAAGTACAAATTAAATTCTTATGATTAAAACCTATATAATAAAAACACAGTCATGAACTAGATTATAAATAAAAAGATTAATAAATTAGATGCAATGAGATCAAATTAAACGTTTAGGCGTAGATCTACGGAAACAAATCTTGTTCACTAAGTCTTTAATTATTGCAAGTTATTTTAAAAACTGTACAAGCTTCACTTAAAATGTTTGGAGTGTGGTGAAATGAATTTTAAAATATTTTTCACATTTTAACAGATCAAAATACCTACTTGTTTTTTTAAAATTAAAAAACCTTTTCGACCACAAAGTGATCACCCTCAGTTTTTCTTTGCAACTGAATTTTTCTTTGCAACAGTTGCAAAGAAAAACTGAGTATGATCACTTTGTGATCGTAAACGTTTTTTAATTTTAATAAAACAAGTAGGTAGGTAGGTATTTTTTTAAAATAAATACGTAAAAAAAAAAATCTTTCGTTTTCTTTAAAATCTTTATTTGTATGTGGTTTCAAAATGGTTTTGTAACTTCGTGGCAAAATATTTGTTATGCATAATAGGCATAACAATGTATATATTATTGGAAACCAGGGCGGCTCAGAAGTATAGTAATTGTTATAATAAAATATGTATACCAAAAATAAAAATCTTCCTCGTGTTCGTCAATAAAACCAAACAAAAAGCAATATAAATAAATGGTTTTTAATTTATACATTCTTCGTCACATTCGTCAAGTTTATATTTTTTTGTATTATTTTGGAATTTGTTGTTTCTTTCTGAGTTATGTGTCCAAGTATATAAGAACATAATAAAGGTCAGTCATCATTTTAATACATTCTCTTGATCATTCTCTTCTGAGCTTAAACTATTATCTTCCGGTAATTTTAAACTCAATCGTCATTTTACGACCAAAACCTATGTCCAGGAAACAAAACGGGGAATACGGTGTAAGGCGTGAACCTTTTTACAAATCTGATATCTCAGAGAAGGCGAAAAACAATCAGATTAATGAGACCAAATGCAATTTAACCAAGAATGGCGGTAAAGAAAGAGAAGGTGGAAGACGTTGATAAACCTTTAAAAAAGCTTTTGGGCATAAAATGGACAGAAAATCCAGCTTTAACATTTTGCGAAAAAGTTATAGACGAATTATAGAAGTTATAGTTACTAGTCTAATTTGTGAGGAATGTTCCGAGTTTGAGGATCTTAGACTCTAACTTTCTATTTTGTTCATTTAGTTTCATTTATTTTATATAAAAATAAAAAAGAAATGACTCTTCTATTAATTTTTTTAAGAGAAAATTATTACCAAAAATTATATTTTATTTTGTAGTAAGTTGTTTTAGAATTATTCCAAGTCTGTAGTTGCAAAACTAGCCTATTCCTTACTATTAATTTACAAAATCCATCTATTCGATCCTGTTCCATTTGTATCTCTCCAGTTTGCTTAAAACCACAAATTTTTCCATTTTCGACTGTCTGCTGATAGTTATCTCCACCAGACCATCACCGAAAACCATCATACCGTAAATTAAATACATAATATCGTATGTTGATTATGGCCCGATTGTATAAACCAAGATAGAAAAAAAAAAAATCCGAGAGTAAGGACATACATATCTTCCGAGAATTTTATTTGTATTGTATTGGCTTTTTTACCGTCGTTCTTACAATGCAAAGGACGATAAATCCGAGGTTAGATCGTCCATCCGCGTTCATTTAATTGGGCCTTAATACTTTGAACTTAATAAACGCAAACAACTTTCCAAACATTTTACAACTTTATATAAGATCTATGTAATACTAATGAGATTCAATGCAACATTATGTATTTTCATCTAATTCAAATTATTCAAGCTGCTCGCCTTCGTAATATTTCGAGATATAGCTGTGAAAGACCAATCTACGGGATGATAACAAAACAACATATTGATGTAGATGGGATACAATTGAATATTTTTTTAGGGTAGCCTGTCAAAAACACAATGTGTCTTCCGTCTTATCGCGAATAAAAGTTCTAGTACCTATAAACGAATAAAAGACTAATTCGCCCTTCTATTCAATTAGATAGTCTAGTTCCTCTATTTAGAAACTTTATACAATTTTTAGCATTGTCATTTTCAAATATTTATCAGTTTTGATTTTATAAATTTCTTTGTTTTACATTTTGGTTTTTGTCTTTTTCTCTTATAATAACTTTTCCACATTCTTTTGAGTTCTACTTTCTATACCTTGCTTCGAATTTACCCGGACTCCTCACAGAAAACTTGATCTGATAATCTCCCCAGGAATAACAATTGGCAATGCACTCTAATTGAACCACTTTCCAGACATGACACTTTGAAGGTTGAATTTATACAAATTTTAAAATTTTATATTGGGCTCCTCTCATGAAACAAGTACATGTCCAGCCATAAAATCACTACAATTTTTTGTTTTATATGTATTTTGGTTGAAGTATGTCGGATGAATACTTTGGCTGAGTTAGTCAAGAGACAATCTGAACTATCGATATATTTACTTTCACCCCCAGACAGTTTCGACGCTGTAGCGTAGTCACGTAATAGCACAAAAGTTAAATTAAATGTAAATATATGCGAATTGACAAAGTCGACGGACGGAGCGCATTATACCAAGTATTAAAATGAAATTATTTTCAATATTGCACGCAAGAAAGTGATGCCAAACAGATTAAACGGCATGTATGTAGCTAAATTATTAAATTTAGTTTAAGATTATTTTATAAAATTTTTATTTTTACAATACTAAATTAATTTTTGTGTTCCGTGCGACATTCCGTCTTCGTTCCGTCGAGATTGTCTCTACCTCCAAGAAGGCTTTCAGCTAGCTTTAAGTAGTATTTGATTAATTCAGTAGAAAAATAGGGAAAACTGTCCGAGTTCTTTGATAATGTTGGCAATGGTCGGCTTTTAAATGGAGAAAACTCATTTTCGGAAGTGGAGATGTCAGCCGTAGCAATTAAGGAGAAACATAATATTACTGAATTCATTGAAACAATGAAAGGTTTGTGATATTAATTTGTATTTAAATTTGTAACAGAAATACTATGCATCATTTTTATTTCCTTTATTATAACAGCTGTATTTCCATGAGAAAAATTTAATTCGAATTATTTTTCTCATGAAAACAAGTTGCGAATTATTTCTGGTGTCATGTGGTATAACTAAAATTAGGAATGAATTAAATAATTCAAACTTTTTGTTTGAATTATTTAATTCGTGTCGCGAGCAATTGTTGTTGTAAAATTCTCATGGAAATAAAATAAATTTACTGATTTTGAACTTTTCGAGGTTTTCACTTTTCTAAGGACAAAGTAGTCCTTTTATACGAAAGGATCTTTTACTCTCGAAAACCAGATAAACTTTGAACAAGCAAATTTTATTTTAAAAATCTAATACAAGTATCGGTTCTTTTATTCGCAGTAAGACGGTAGTAGAAAAAGAGAACTTGAGCTATTTTTGGAAGTGTTAAAAAAACTGATTCTTTAATTTTATGAATTTACACTAAAAATTGTTCGAGTCTCATTTTTATAAAAAAACATAAAATAAAATTAATCGCTCATTAAAATAAAAAATACAAAATGTTAATGTACTAATAATAGAAAAAATAATTATACAGATCATACGTTGAGTGATTCAATAATTAAAACTAGAATATTTTACTTAAAGTTTATGAAACAAAATACAGTGAAATTCACTTATAACGCCCTCAGATGAGAAATAAATTTCACTGTAAATTAAACAAAATCGATTAATTATTATATTAAAAAACATTCTTTTTATAAAATTAAATAATTTGGTTTTGGCACATGACTAATAAAAGACTTTTAATGTTCTTATAATAATATGTATGTAAATCTTTGGTAAAACGAGAAACTATATATTGGAGCTTACGGTGTTTGTGCCAAAAATTTATTTAATTTCATAAAAAAAATCCTAAATATATTGTACTATGTGGTAACTCAACGAATAAATAAATAAATAATACAATTTCCCAAATACTTTATGAATATCGATTCTAAAATTTTAAAAATACTTGTATTGGTTCTTATTTGATTATGCCATTATGGTATGTTAACACTTAAGCGACAAAACTCGTTTTTACTATAAATATGGCTCAAATAATAAGTAAGTACTGCTTTACCACCAACCATATCATTGTGGCTATTCTTTTAAATTTCACTACAACATATTACTATTGCACAAGTTAAGTTACACAAGTTTTAGTAATTTCTCATATTTCCCGCAAAAAATTTATCCCTCTTAAGTGTTAAAAGATTTTGTAAATATCCACGTGGATCATGGGAGATAAACGCAAAAATTTTATAGAGCTCGCTCTTAACTTTGGCAAGCAGACTATTCTCGAACGATTGTATACCTGTTTAAATCGGTATGAACTAGATATATCTGGAAATAGACACAACCTACCTGTTAGGTGATCAATTCCTTTCAATGGCCACATTGAGAGATCGTGGTTAACACTTTAATCATTACACACATTTGTTAACCATTCATCATTATGTTAAACAATAGGTTCATTAATGATTGGTCTATGTAATAAAGAAATAGAAGACCCGAAATCGATTAAAGCAAATGTAAATTTTAATTTAATGAATTTTTAAGGATAAAATTTTGGTCGCAAATGAATTAATTTAAGTTTCATAAAGTATTTAAGCGTAATTACTAATTAGGGATTTTCGCTTCTTAAATTAATTAAAAAAAAAAAAAAGTTTGCTTTTGCTGTTCGTTCGAACGAAAATTAATTCCGACCAGCATGACACCTACGTATAAACTTGATATGACCGCAAAGGGTTAATGATTAAAACACACCAGAGTGCAAAAATACTTGGTTGTTTTAAATAAGTGTAACTCTTGTAATGATGGTACTCTTAACTAACCTAATTTTAATGATAGATATCCGATTATTACACTTCTTGTAAATAAGCTTTACTCTAAGTAGAACAAAATTGTCTGTTTGCAATTTGTGTTGGGAGTTCGAGACGGACCCAACTTTTACCCTCTTTGAAGTCCTACCATACGCAATATACGAAAGTCGATGGCCTAAGAATCCTGAATTCCAATAGGAAGATGTGATAATAAAAAATCCCTATTTGCAAGTATACAGCTATATATAAAAAATAATTCGATCGAATACTCCTCTGAAAATTTACTTATCGGAAAAGCTATTTGAAATATCAAAATCATCAAATATAATTATTGTAAAAAAGGTGCATTAACATTTGACAATAATTGTCGAATATGCATATATTAATCGAATTAATGTTAATAAAGAATAATATTTTAATAATTTATCAATTTTTTATGACGGTTTGGAACAAATTAAATTTAGAAACTAAATTAATAAATTCGCAGATAATTATTTCAAATGTCAATTCAAACGAAGATAGGTAAAACTCGGATTCATTTTTAGTTAGCCATTTTAAAGATAATAGCTGCATTTCTTGGCGTTGGATCTGATCCGGATCAAACATGCTTGCAAAAACCAAAATTTATTCAATTTTTATGTTGCTTTCAATGTAAACTTTGATCTGATACGGATCACTATGCGTCAAGAAATGCGGCTAATGTTAAGCATCGGACGAAATAAAATAATGAATGTTTTTTTGTTAAAATTCAACTGGTATTCTATTTTGTTCGGGTACACGATGACTGCATTTATGTACGTACTTTATAAATGTATAATAATAGTTTTTGTTTGTTAACCTACACACTACACTTAATTTTATCAGATCTTACCGTAGTTTGTCAGTATTTTTTGTGAAACATAGTTTTTATGTATGTATCGTTGAAGTCAAAAATTTTAGTATTTACTACAAAAATTAATATTAATTTAATTCTCTTTCGGCAAACATACTGACCAACCTAATACTCGTCGATCGAAACCGGACGAAAATAAATTACATGTCTTAGATAAATCTTCGACCCACGCGACTGAAGAAACCATGCGACGATGTCCCTAGAATTATATATTTATGATTTTAATATCAAATAACTAATATACTGTAAAAAATTTATTGATAAATACATGTCTACTTGTTCTTGGAAGCCTTGCTATCCGCTGTCCGTTCAAATCAAATAGACGTATGTGTCGATTATCATGTGGTATTGCAATAATTCCATTTGATGATACAGCTAAACGATTGACGGCAGCATCCGTTCGTATTGTGGTTAGAGCCGATCGCATATTTCTCAATTCCCAAACTTTTACAGTACGATCATCTGATCCAGACACCACTTTGTCGTCACGTGTAAACACAGTTGATGTTACACTTCTATTATTTGTAATTAATAAAGTTAATAAATATTTCCAAACACATTTTAACGTTGACTTACTCAGTATGACCCTGAAATACAGAAACAGCTGGTATTTGATCTCTAAAATCCCATAAGCGGAATGTAGAATCTCGTGAAGCAGTTACAACTAATCGTTGGGATTGATGTGCCGATGCATGTGTCAACTCGTGATCATGCCCCGATAATGGTTGTATAGGTTCCTTCGTTTCAACATCCCATAATATTGCTGTTCGGTCCCAACTAGCTGTGATTATTTGTTCACCGCCTGGTAACCAATCGGCAGCGACCACTACAGAAGAATGTCCGGAGGGGCCTGTAAATTCACATAATGGTGTTCTTAAAACATCAACGCGTTCACGTTCTTCTATTGGTTCGTCTTCATCGTCAAGTTCCTCTTCAGAAGAATGGCCTTTGCGCGTTGGAACATCCCAATTAACGGCGGCTTGCCAAATATGGGCTGTCGCGTCACCACTCGCAGTTAATGCAATTTCTCGATTTTGATGAAATTTGATTGAATTAACCGATCCACCATGACCTTGATACTGTAATAGTGGTCGACCTGTATCTATGGACCAAATACATGCTGTGTGATCAGCCGAAGCTGTTCCTATAATAGGTTGGCCTGCTTTGGTCGAAACATGCCACACCCCGTCTTTATGTCCATTGAAGTCACGAACTAACGAACATACACAAGATGGTGCTTTGAAACTCGATACAATTCGGCTCGTTTGTGCCCGCAATTTATGACTGGCTTTCACTTTGCTACCGGCTACTAATTTTGATTTAAAGCTTTTGTTTATTGCAATTTCTCCTTCATTAGTATCTTGGGTGGAAAGCCTTTCTGAACCAGCAGGATCACGAACACCTACTGAGTCTAACTTTTCTTGCACTAAATTAAAACCAAAATAAATATTTAATTTAAATATGTATAATAAATTTAATAATTAGAATTTAATACATACAATTTAAATTTTCTACATATAATAGTTCAAACTCTTTTTCGATTTGTGAAAAAAGAACATGCAGACGGGCTCGAAACGGGGCATCATCACCTGATGCAAAATCTTCAGCCAAACTCGAAAGTCGTGATGAAGTTTTAGATAATTTTGCTGAAGACTTTCCAGATCCTGAAACACTATCAAATGACATTTTCTTCATTGAAATTTTTAGTTTTTTCGTTGTAAAACAACAAAATAATATTCGCACACAACACAATTGAAACTATTTATCTTCCGACAAATTGAGATTTTTCTTGTGAAAAATTTTGTGTCGTAGAAATTAGATAATTGAACGTTTTTTATAAAATAACTTTATGATTAGTTCGACATCATTTTAAGTTTAGGTTAAATAAAAGATCGACTTTTATATTTTATAATAAAGTGCCTTTTTTGAATAATAACAAAAGTGTAATTTACGAAATAAATAAATCATGCAAAGGAATGTTTTCAATCAATGAAATTGAACTTTTTATTTTGACATAATTTTGTTTTTGTAATTTTCGATATTCTAAAATCACGTCTGCCAAAGTTTATGGAAATTGGCATACCTATTGATTTGTGTTTTTACATTTTCCATAAAACTAAATACAATAAAAAAAGCAATTAAATTCAGTAATAGTGTTCTTTATATTGCAGATTTTATGTTTTATTTATAATTACTAATGTGTAAATTGAATTTAGTCATGGAAATTAGTTTACGTTAATATCTAAATGAAATAAAAAATTATAATTTTGAGGTGGGCTTTGGAAATATTCATAATAAACAGCTGCCATATTTAAATCAATGATGGCGGGTGAGTGACGCAGCATATTCATTTTGATTAATATTATTTCTAATTGTTTTATTTGATTTATAAATATTATGTGTATGTTCTTTCATTGTAGAATTGTTCGCCAAGTACAATTGCACAAATTGTCAAGAAGATATACAAGGAATACGAGTGCATTGTGCAGAATGTATCGATTTCGAATTATGTCTGCAGGTAAGCTTTCATGTCATATGACACCGTTTTGATAGTGCGTCGTGTGACATTTTGCGGGGGAAATTCAAGATTGTTTTGTTTTGATTTTTAGTGTTTTGCATCGGGTGCAGAAATTGGACCTCATAAAAATGATCATGCTTATCAATTTATGGTAAATATTTATATTTTCTTATCTTTGGGACGTACGAATAAATTTCATTAATTAAAATGTTTGGGGCAAACAAATCCTTACCAAAATTGTTACTTCTTCCAAAATGTTACTACATATTAGAATAGTGAACGAGAATCAACAAATTGTTTTGCTCCTTATATTTTTTCTTGATAAATAAGACTAGGTAATAATAATTATTAAGTTCAATAATTTTAGGATTCTGGTATTTTATCAATTTTCCGAGGTAAGGGAGGTTGGTCTGCTCGCGAAGAGCTTCATCTTCTTGACGCTATTGAACAATATGGTTTCGGAAACTGGGAAGATATTAGTAAGCACATAGAAACCCGTAGTCCCGAAGATGCTAAAGAGGAATACGTGAATAAATACTTAAACGGAACCATTGGACGACATACTTGGTTGCCGGCAACATCCCAAAGACCACATTTAACTGATCATACTGAGAATGATACAGGTCCATTAAGTCAACTGCTGACACAAAAACTTCCACCACTCGATGTAACACCAGAAGAAGCATCACAACTCGGTTATATGCCAAATCGAGATGATTTTGAAAGAGAGTATGATCCGTCTGCCGAACAGCTTGTATCTACTTTATCGTTAAATCCTGATGATGATGATGTAGATATTGTACTGAAATTGGCTCAAATAGATATTTATACAAGAAGATTACGTGAACGAGCACGACGGAAGCGACAGGTTCGCGATTATCAATTGGTTTCGAATTTCTTCCGTGGTGTAAATCGTGGGGTACGGATAAGCCGTGAACAACGAGATTTTCGTGATAGATTTCGAGTATATGGTCAATTTTATACTTCACACGAATTCGACCGTATTCTAGCGTCCATCGAAAGAGAAAAAGCTTTACGAGTTCGTCTATCTGAGTTAAATCGTTATCGTTGGAATGGATTGACTAGAATTGACGAATGTGTCCATTTCGAACAACATGCTGCTGCGGCACAACATAAAAATACTGGACCATTTGGAAGCGGACGAACTGTAAGTAGTGATTCAGTTTTATTTGAGAAATTGTCATTTTCAAAATTAAATTCATTCAACTTTTCGTGTTTTTTTTTTTTTTTGTTGTACTCGAACTTATTTATTTTAAATGAATTTTAAGCAAGTTATTAAACTCGAAATTCGATTATTTTTATCTTAATATTTTTTTATTTAATTGATCTATTTAAGGTATTCGTTGACCATTTTATTGTAGTTATTCCATACTTATTTATTTGCTATACGAAATTGTCGATCAAAATGAGTGAATGTAATCACGAAAAGTTGAATTTAATCGTTATTTTGTTTGTTTTGTTTATTTTCAATGTAAATTGTAATTGAATTAAAAAACATTCTATCGACATTTTTATTTACAAAATGAAAATAGTTTGCATGTGTTATCTCGCCAAATGGTCAACGAATACCTGGATGTATTAGACAATGTTATACTTCTTCAGGACACACTGGGCCCTGGACCGGGCGAGCGGCTAATGTTATCTATGCAATCGCAGCTCAAAAGAACAGAGTAAGTTTATTGAGTAAATTTGATCGATATTTTTTCATAAACCTAATTCAAACTTATACAAAATTATTCTAAAGAAACGAAAGCGTCGCAGCAAAAAGTTCAAATTCCATCGTACCAAAATACATGCCCCCCATCGGCGACCAGGCCTCTTGCGACGCCTCATTGCCCAGCAGAAGTTACTCGGATAGCTTACAGAGAATGGATCTGCAGAACAGCAATCGCAGCAATCTGCAAGATTCAAAAATGCAACCGGGCGGACGTCTACTGTCGTCCACTGAACTTCAACTGTGCAGTACATTAAATTTACCAGTCACTAAATATATTACTATAAAAGCTATTTTACTAAGCGGAGCAACAACAGTGTCTAGTGATCAAACATTTATTGAGAATCTTGTTAAGAAATATTTAGTTAATGCCGGTTGGATTAAAAAAAAAGTTATAAAATAAATATGAGAAAAGCTAATTTTAAAATAAAATTACAATGGGAAATTAAAATTATAAAATTATTTAAAAAATAATGTTATGAAAACTCAAATACCTAAGTAAGTTTCATTTTCTCTTCTAAACTACTTATTGATTATTGAAATCTTATCTTAGCTAATTCAAAATAAAATTTATTTTAGTTACGAATTATTACTGATTTATAAAGAAACAAAAATTTATTTTAAACAAACTATAAAATTTAATTAGTAACAAAATAAGGAGATTTTAATTACATAAATAGGTATATATAAAATGAAAGTTAACTAAATAAAAATACCAATAATTAATATCTCATTAGAAAATTTGGAAGCTCATTTGAAGTATACGTCATTTTGTTAGTGCCATAGAGAAACAAATAAATTTATGTGTCGATTAGTTGTGAAATGTAATTTAATTAGAATTAAGAATTGGTATTTTTCTGTGCGTCTTGAAATGGTAATAATTATTATGAATTTGTGTAAATTTTTCAAATATTTTTAATCGTTGAAATATAGTTATATGATGCAAAATTAACGTTTACATTTTTTCAGGTTGAATTTTTTGAGATTGCCTCTTTCTCCGTTTTTTTAAATAAGGATATCCCTTTACTCATTCATTAGAGTTTTGAAAAAATCTTTCCTTAAAGGTAAGCTGAAACCACTTACAATTTATATAGGCAAATGATAAGATGCAAGTTTTTTGTAGCGAAATTAAATAGAAGATTAAAATAAATTCGAAAATGTTTACAAGCGATTTTATTTTTGAAACGAAATAACACTACCTAAATAATACATTTAGGTAGAAGTACTTGTGAGCACTTTGCACACGTCAACGGAAAACAGCTAATATCTTTGAAATATTTTGTTTAATAATTGAGATTTTAACTGCTTTATAAAATGAACCAGCTGAACAGATATTGAGCCCAGTTTAAAGCAGTCTGTGTGGCGCTGTCATATGCTGAATATTATTAACCCATTAAAAATTCCGTTTTTTCTATCGGTTCGTCCAGTAATTTAAAATTCGGCAGATCCCAGCCAATAATACAAAATTGCTACTTTTTATAAAAAAATAAATTATTTATTTCCTAAAATATTATGTGTGATTATAAAAAAAAAAAGTAATCTTAATGCCTTTTGGTTCTAGATAGTAGTATTTCAAAAGTGTTCTAAACAAACTGAAGAGAGAAAATAAGAGTGCCAAATCTTAGATACGAAATAGACAATAAAAATGAGATCAATTGATTTTACTTATTTTTAATGAAATATCGATGAAGTGTATTATTGGTGGCGGTTGATTTTTGTGTTTTCGGTGTACTAGTTGTAGGTGATGAGGTTCGCCACGATGCTAATAATTCATTTTGCACTTCAATGGGTAATTCTTTAAATACTGTTGGATCTACACCAGATGGACACGCTGTTGTATTATTATTTAAGATTAATTCAACATTATTTGATGGACTTGATGTAGTGGTAGTGTTGGTGGATGATGTCATTTCATTGCTCGCATTTAAATGAAGTAATGAACTGTCACGTTCGGAATCTCTAGAATTAAGACGTAAATCGGCAACACGTAATTTACTTGGTGATGCTATATCCATTGGGTCATTGGTGGTGAAACAACGACGTTTCGCTATAAATAAACCAATTCGAGATTTCTTTGGTGATGGTTCTACATCATCGGTCGACAATCCACATTCGGATGTGATCGAATTATCGGAATGTTCTTTCTCATACTCCATTGCTACTACTTTTGGTACACTTGTAAACGATAATGTTAAGTCATCGAATGACGATTCATTGCTTAAATTTGTAACTGACTGCACTTCTATATCAGATTTTTTGATTAGGAAATTAGCAATAGAACTACTTCCGGTTTTCTTCTGTTGAAATTTTGTAAAGGCTAATCCTAACAATGTTACGTTAAAAGGTTTATTCATGTCGATTATCTTCTCAAATAATTTCATGATGATTTTAAGTAGTTTATCTTGCCCACCATCGACTAATACCAATTTACCAGGTTCATTTCCCGCTGCTTTAAAGATAGATGGTAAAATGTTACTTTGTTTCGTTTCCCGGTGACTAGTTTTCTTTTTTGAATCAAACTTCCGAAGAACTATTTTTATTGTTACGGGTATTCGGCCATCCTCATATATAAGCTTTAGCAATCGAACAAGTAGTATTCGAAATTTTTCTTCTACATCTTCTTTCACTGAGATTGTTTTACATGAATCTTCAAGCCCAATTGTTTTGGGTTTGCCCGATGGCCTTATAATCGAATGGTCGATACCTAAACTAATGTCTTTCAGGCGACACGCTATTTCATATCCAAATTTCTTTTGTAGTTTATCCAACTCACAATCTTGAAGTTGTTGAATTGTTTCTATTCCTATTTCTTTGAGCAATATCTCTGTTTTTTCACCAATTCCAGCGATATTACGCACCGAACCTAAATTAGCCATAAATGTTGGTGCACAACCTGGTACTAAAGTTGTTTGATTATTTGGCTTGTTGGCACTTCCTACCAGTTTTGCTAGAATTTTGTTGTGAGCAATACCCGCACAACAAGTTATTTTTAATTGTTCATAAATTTTATCACGAATTTCTTTAGCAAGTATTGAACCTAAAATTAACCTTTTATCACAACCGCATGTACACCTCTCTAATGTTTTCTCATCGGGAATAATATTTCCTTCAATTTTCATTAGTTTACCGCCACTTTCTATTTCAATTAATTTTTCACTGATAATTGTTGATACATCGAGGAAATTTTCATCGAACCCCAATTTTTCCACATTTGGTGTAAACGTTCGAATTACTTCGAATATTTTGGATGACATGTCCCGATAGCGGGTCAAATCTTCACCATTAACAAGTACCAGATCAGGACACAGCTTCAATGATTCACTTATTAACATAAGCTTTTTAACACCAAATTCTCGAGCTACATAGTTACAGGTGACTACGATATTCTTTTGCTTAATGCCTAATGGTTTGAAGCGTAATTCTGGATTTAATATCTCTTCAACTTGAGCATAGAAACAGTCAACATCTAAGTGTATAAATGTTTTTGGATGAATCTCATCAGTTTCTATTCCTTCCATCTATAAAATAACAAGTAGGTAAATATAAGTGAAATTAAGAAAACAAACCCCTTCAATTCATATTACCTTTTGTTGTGGACAAGATAAAACAAGAAACAAATTTCTATAAAAATTCAATACTTTTAGAAAATTTTAAGACTTTTGATTATGTTGTACATTTATTTCATTGTTTGTTTGATCGGTTTATATCTTTAAAACATATCTTTTGGCTGTAAACTGTAATCTAATATTTATTTTTAGTTAAGAAAAATAATTGAACACTTTCTTCGGATGAAATCTACGACGTGACTGAAGACATTTAGAAAGAGAAGAATATATATTTCTTAACACCATACTCCCGCATGCCCTCTTTTGGTGAGCACTACCACACATACTTTTCAAAACATAGAATTTAACAATCAATCAATTTGATGTAATTTGGCGAAAAAAATGTACGGGTTTATGGAAGATTTATTTATTTAACATGTCTATTCTAGTTATTATGATAGATAAAATAATATTTTAATAAAATGGGAAACAGGTGGTAAAAATAACAAACTGAACTGAAATAATTTATTTTCAATGCGCTATCTAGACGGCAAAGCCGAAAACTATTTTCATGCGCCATTTTATTTCATTCACTGCAATGTCATTTAAGTATTCATCTGTTTCAAAAATTTATTAAAATTAATATTTATTTTATTAATTTAATTCAATTAAAATCGAAAACACAAGATATTTATCTATAAAGAAACCAATCCATTTCTATTTAAGTGAGTTAATAATTTAAACGTAATACAAATTGCAGTAATATGTAATAAAATTTGTAATAAAAAAAAAAAATTATTTTTAAAAAATTTTAGCCACGTCATGTTGGCAATGAAACGAATGTCGTATCGTTCGTAGACGCCTTTTGTAGAAAGACGGCATTTTTAATCATATCATTTAGAAAATATATAACTCGGGAGAAAATTTTGTTAAAAAAAAATTATTGAAACCTTAATTATCAACATAATATTTCAATATAATTTATCAGTTATATATTTGTGCTCATGAATAAAAATATTTTGATTAATATTAATGCGTGAAATTATAATATTAAATGTTCACACTGCATTGTGTCGGCGAAGAATTATACTTCACTAAAAATAATCGAAAAACTCTTATTACAATATTGAAAATTTGTTAAAACACTTAAACATATAAAAATAATATAAAATAATAAATTATAGTTTCTATAGATAATAAAATAATAAATTTATATATAACATAAAAAAAAAAACAAAATGACTGAAGAAGCACAACCGAAAACCCTTTATGTGGGAAATTTAGATCATTCAGTAACCGAAGAACTTTTGTGTGCATTATTTGGCCAAATGGGTTCAGTAAAAGGTTGTAAAATTATTCGAGAACCTGGGAATGATCCGTACGCCTTTATTGAATACACAAATCATCAGTCAGCATCTACAGCATTAACCGCAATGAATAAAAGATTATTTTTAGATAAAGAGATGAAAGTGAATTGGGCCACAAGTCCTGGTAATCAACCTAAAACGGACACAAGTCAGCATCATCATATATTCGTTGGTGATTTAAGTCCAGAAATTGAAACGGAAACATTAAGGGAAGCATTTGCACCATTTGGTGAAATATCAAATTGCCGTATCGTACGAGATCCTCAAACATTAAAGTCAAAAGGTTATGCGTTTGTGTCGTTTGTGAAAAAAGCTGATGCTGAAAATGCTATACAAGCAATGAATGGCCAATGGTTAGGTTCGAGATCGATTCGAACCAATTGGTCAACTAGAAAACCACCACCACCACGTGAAGCAATCAAAGGTGGAATTAAAGGCGGAAAACCTACATTTGAAGATATCTATAATCAAACAAGTCCGACAAATTCAACAGTATACTGTGGAGGATTTCCAGCCAATATTATGTCAGATGAATTAATGCATAAACATTTTGGACAATTTGGTACAATACAAAGTGTTAGGGTATTTAAAGACAAAGGTTATGCTTTTATAAAATTTACAACGAAAGACGCAGCAACGCATGCTATTGAAAATACAAATGATACAGAAATTCACAATTGTGTAGTAAAATGTTTCTGGGGTAAAGAGAATGGCGGTGAAATTGATAACATACAACAACCGACTAATGCTGCCCAAGTACCGCCACAAGGTGCTCAATACCCCTACTCATATCAACAAATGGGCTATTGGTATCAACCGGTAAGTTTTTTAGCTACAGAATATTGGCCTCTGTTATATTTTTTTTATTTAAAACAAACCGGTATTTAACAACAGTTAAAGTTTTACCTCTTCATTATATTTTGTTATCTATTTATTTAGAAGACGGTCAATTGGAAAGAAAATTCATAAATAAGGTTAAGCGGTAATTTGATTCATTTTTTGAGTTCAAATTTTTTTTTTTGTTTTAAACGTTTTTAACACTTCTGTTGCTATTATTTATCGAAATTCATCCCATGGCTAAAGGCCACGGTATTTTTTATTAAAATATTATTGGCGGAACTGTAATAGTTTGGCGGGTAATTTACTTATTACATTATGTATTATTTTTCACATTAAAACAAAATTTTGTCATTTTTATCTTAACTTATTTTTGGACACATAATTTTTGTATTTTTAAATCCCAGAGGACTTTTACATAACCAACGTAAAATTTGTTAATTTATTTAGTTTTTATGAGTTTGGATCACGCCTAAACACACGATACCTTAAATTGAAATAAATTCCCTTTATTATAAATGTTGTTTTATTTAGTAATAATAAACTTATTTATTTATTTTTAGGGTTATCCGACAGCACAAATGCCAGCACAATATATGCAACAAGGATATTATCCATATGCGTATACAAATCCACAACAAGGCTCAGCTGGAGGTAATTATATACACATATCTTTCTTAAGCATATCGCAAATTAATAATATCACGTACAAGTGATGTTTGGTATCGAAACTATCTTCCTAATTAAAATTAAATAGTACCTATTTGAGATTAATCTGTAAGATCTTGGCGCAGCGACTTGAGTTGAATTTATTTATTTTGTTGGCTTACATTTAGTTATATATTTTCCTAAAGTTACATTTAACTAGCTTGCGTTAAATAAATTTGCGATAAATATTGAATGAGTTACTGGAACTAATTTAATTAGAACATGTTAATTTTTTAGTAGAATTGTCATACAATTCTACCATATTCACACTCTAAATCAAATGAAAATTAGTATTTGGCTATTTGTTAACTGAGTGATTTCTAAACATCTGGAAATCTTTAACATAGGTACTGTATTTCTTAGATTCTCTAAGGCGAACTTTTTTCACCATTAAACACTTTCCAATAGCATTACAACATGAATTTTAATAAAGTACCTACCTAAACCTAACTGACGTTAATATATCTATGTAAATTAATTCTATAAAAATGAAAACGAAGTTACCTATTACAGCTATACAGGTGTGGTCATTTATTCATGCAACATTTTTATCCATCGCAGTCGCAGCCATTTAAATTAAGATTCCTTGATGTGTCTTTCAATTTAGAATCATTTTTTTTATCAATGGTACTTTAGGGTGTATCTTACAATCGATGGCTTATAGAATCGAGGAAATGCGGTATTCTATTTTCCTTATATTATTAGTGATAATAATATAGTAATTGGAATTACATGCTCTATCTATATCAAAGAAAAATTGGTAATCATCCATTTAACAATTCTTTCAAAGAATAGTAGAATTAAAAAGTTTTTGGAATTAGACAATATACTTACGACCTGTAATAGGTGCAAAGTGTAAAATTTTAAACCTATTTATTCCTGTGGCGGGAATTTTAAATTTGACTAAAGCGTATTTTATTGAACAAAATTTAATTCGAATTATTTTGGGTTATTTTTTTTTCCAAGAAAATAGCCAATTTGATTTAATTGACAAAAGCCAACCTTTCGAAATAAAATATAAATTTACTTTGTATTTTGGCTCTAGTGGCAGGTATCATAACCAAGAATTAGAATTATGTTTAATTAAACCCAATTTTTTTTTGGGTTAATGTTATTCTTGCGGGGATTTATTATATGCAATGGTTGTTGTAAATTTGTCAAGGAAATACGCTTAAAATTGATTCATTCATACTGGAATGGCAATACTTCTGTAAAAGTTTTGATAAATCAAATGCAAATTTTGTTGCTCGTAAAAGACGACAAACAAATTTTTTTCAAATTTACTACACAAAGCATGACCGTCTTTGATGAATTTTGTTTATAAATCTAGGATGAGTTTTAAATTTTATTAGAAGACGTTTTTCAATTTTACAAACTTAGAAGACGTTTTTCAATTTTACAAACTTAGAAGACGTTTTTTATTACAAACACCATTTCTTTTAAATTAAAAATTTAAATGCGAAAACAAAACAAAAAATTTTAGAGATGGAGGGAAATAATTTGAAAAACTGTTAAATAACGAAAAACATACATACCAGTACTATGTACCAAAATAAGAAGATATTTAACTATTTCATATTGCGCACGAATAGTTTCAGGGGGCTGAATTCTGATGAAATGACAATTTTTTGTGACATTTTTTATTAAAATACGCTGAAATGTTCCAATTTGTAGTGATAACGCTTTTCTTAATAAAAATGGATAAATCAACAAAATCTGTCCTTAGAATTGCTTGTTAATATTAAGCTTAAGATAAACAAAACTCAAAAATTGATTTTGAAAAATGGAAAAATTCCAACAATTGCAACAAATAGACAGTCACGAAAAATCTATTTTTGTGAAAATATTGCGCGTTTTAATCAATTATGAACATGAACCAAAATGATTAATGATTATTTTGCTAAATACGCTGTCCGCAATTACTTTCCGCAATACATTAGAAATGTTGTTTGTCTGGTTTGTTTTTTATCGACAGTTGTTCAAAGAGACTGTCTCGGTCTCATGCTTAGTTAGAGTTTGAATAAAATCAGGAAGGATATTTCCCATCTTCTTATTCTGAAAGTCGGCAATTATGTCGGAAACTAAGTAAAGCGATGCAATATTTACTAATTTTGTAGAAAACATTCAATTTTACAAATAAAATAACTCATGTGGAATAAAACATTTATAGCAGGATTTTTCAATTAGTAAGAAAGTTAGTCAATACAGTTAATAGATATTAGTAAAATTAATTTGTAAAAAATGCAGACACGCACGTCTCTTAACAAAAACCACTAAATTATCTTTATAAAACAACTTTACATATTTTACTTAGAAATAAACTCTAAATTTATTTGAAATAAAATATAAAAATATTAACAAAAATAAATGTTTATTAAAACGATATAAACGAAAACCTCTTATAAAATGCAAATAAATTAAGATATATCTTTCGTAAATAATAATTTATTAACACTTGTGTTACATAGGAATTCCTATGTAAATGTTTGACATTTAATTTTTTCTACCAGGACAACGTCACACCATACAACAGACACTCGAAATAAAACTTGCTCTATTCGCAAAAAATTTAATGTGATCTTGATAAAGACTAAAGACTTTAACTAACAAAATTTGTAGATAAAATAATTATTCAAATATATTTTTTTGGCCCAACGCTTTATTGTTAGTCCACGTATTACGTCTTTGAGGTCCAACACTTCAAGTGTCTTGTTTTATGTCAAAAACCACAACGAGAAAATTACTATCACCACCATTTGAGCAGATTCTTAGAAGATAAAATAATTTGTTACAAAAAAATAAAGAAAAATCAAAGCTAAAGATATGTCCAATTTGTTGTTTTATTCCATTTATAATCTAATCATTATTGGAATTTGTCAAATTTAGGTAAAATTCAATATATTTTTCTAATATAAATTTATAACGAATGAAGTTTAAAATTAATAACAATTTGTTGAAATTTAAAGAAATATTACACATTCACCCCTATTATGATTGACGAGTCGATCGACAATCAGCACGACTCTGTATTGCGTTTTCTTTTTTCATTTGATGTTAACAATATGAAAAACGAAAAAGCAACACAGTCGTGTCGATTGTTTATCGACTCGAAACTTGTAATAAGGGTGATATTATTTCGAAGACAACTTAAAAAGATCTCTTGAAATGTTAATGTCGAAAAGATTCGAACATTGGTTAAAATATTTAGAAGTACGTGCCAATGGTTCATCAATTCCATAATTCGTACTAAGAAAATCAATACTCAACATTAATTTTCGTGGACGAAGAATTCTCTTTGGTACATAAAATGAATATAAATCGAGCAATATCGGGCAATCAATTCTAAATTCAAGAGTAAACAGTTTACGACCTACATAAGTAGTTAGTCTAAATCCGATAGTTGACCTTGGAAACGGGAGGACAAAAATCCTAAATCCGCTCAATACGGTCAATACAGATATAACTGGAACTATATCGTATTCCAAAATAGACCCAACAAAAGCACAGTATAATGTTTTGTTAGTTTATGGGTAAGAAAACTGATGAGCACGTGTCTTCACGAAACCAAGCATCGAGCGAGCCTTAGCAATAATCATTTCTATATGTTTTAAAGATTACAAGTAAACAAAAGATCTAAATCATTAAACTGAATAACAATTTACTTCTACAAGTTCTACGTCACACAAACGGTACGAAGTTAAAATTCAATTTTTTATGTTTGCAAGTGACATAGTTTCATATTTGGAAATATTAGGTTAAGTTAGGTTAAGGTCCAAGAAGACCGGTATAGACACAAGCTGGTTCGTAAGCGCTGAATACTTCGAGGTCAGTCAGGTCATTTAATAAAAGAAGTGCCCCTAAAAATTTAGATTGTTTCGGGCCAGACGAGGACAAGTGCAACGGAAATGGAGTGATGTCTTTTCCTCCTCTTCGCATGGCTACCTATGAGACGGTTCCCTGTAATTACTCAGACAACCATTATGACCTGACACCGCTGAAGTGAGATTAGCGGTTTAAATACTAAAACGATTAAGGCCATCTTGTACTAGTATACATTTTTTAGATTATCTGCATATAACAGACAATGTCATTAACAAACAGAACAAACAATAATGGAACAAGATGATTGCCCTGAGATACACCAGATGAAACTGTGAACTTATCAGAACAATGTTGACCAACACGTACGATTTGAGAGCTTTGGGACAAATAAGATGATGACCATGTTATACGGATAGAATTAGAATTCAATTTTATATTTTATAATTTCTGATAAATTTTGTCAAATGTCTTACTGAAACATGTGTAGATAATGTCAATTTGTGCACCGTCCTCTACACAGGATATCGTGTCATTAACAAATATCGCAATTAAGATTGGTCCTCATTAATCTATTCAAAAAATCGTGCTTTTGAAAAGGGAACAATTTCTTTTTTAATGTTAACACATTGTTGTCGATCGGCAATTTCACGAAAAAATTTTATATCGTCAGAAAAAGTAGGTATAAAGGTGTACTACAACACAGTACAATAATACCGTTACTGCATTGTTGCATGTATTTTCTTGTATTTTTGCCAAAGGAATACAATTATTCTATCGAAGCGAAAAAGTAATGAGTTACAACATGTAGGTCCTAAATTTTAAAAAACAAATTAATAATTCAATGCAAGTGCAAACGCGAGTTAATTGTCAACAATATGTAAAATCTTATACAAATTTTTTAAAAAGTTCAGATATATCAGAAAAAATAGCTCCTGCCTTTGTAATTTTCTAAAAATTGAGAATACAGTGCATAATCAGCTGACGCCTTCGTCTTGTTATGTCGTTTATGTGCTTTGGTTTTTTCGGTTATATAAATTAGTGAGATTTTTGTTATTTAAAAAAATTTCCGAAACGGCGTAGAGAGGGCGAAATTAGTATAATAGTAAATATATATTTGCCGCTGGTTGCCACCAAAAATAGTATGGAATTACTTCATGATTTCCTTCCATTGTTAGAATTTGTTTTCTAAACCAATTTGAATTATTTTTTTTTATTTTTAATGTTGCTTTCTTGCTAATGTGTTCGTAAGAAAACCAAAGTCGTTATTCGAATATCCCCCCAAACCCAGATTTTGAAACCATTGATATTTGTAAATCATATTCCACAACTCGGCATTTCTTCATAAATACTGGAGGCATATTATGAAATTTTTCGATTTCGGAATTTTACCATATCGATACAATCCGATCTGTTAAGAAACGAAAAAGAAATTCGTAGTGGATTTTTTCAAACGCACGTTGCAAACTTCGACTGTTATTTAGTTGGTAGATTTTGACGTTATTTTGGATTTCAGGGTCCGTATTCTTGAAATTCATCGAAAAATGTCGCCGGTGAAATGGAGAATATAGTCCCTGGGGAAAATATAGGGTGTCTTATTCAAAACGGGACTCATTTTTAATTTAATTTTTTTATTATTTTATTTATCAAAGATGGCTTTGCTTTTTAAGTTAATAAAAATCAGTACTGTATTTTTATCCAAATTAAACGAACAACATTACAAAATGGAATATTCAAACGAACAAAATATCTTTATTGTAACGGAATTTATGAGTGAAAAAAATATCAATTGAAGAAATAAAGTGGGTATTTCAAGCTCAATTTCAATAAGTATCGCCCTGTAGATCGGCCATATTAAGGTCTGGTTAAGAAATTTATAATATTCGGGATAGTTCAAAATCAACATCGAGGTTGGCCTGGGCCTGAATTCCGGTTCGGTGACAAATGATAATGAGAAATGACTTGATTTTTTATTTCAACTAGTCGGTTGCATTTTTATTTAGAGTAGGCGAAATAAAACATAAAGTCATTTCTCATTCTCATTTGTCATTGATCCGGAATTTGGGCCCTGGCCTGCATCAATAAATATTCCCCAAAATCAAGAGCGAATACTTTCTCTTGTTGAAGATAAGTCAATAATATCTATTCGAAAACGGTCCAGTGTTGCACAAATTTCCCGCACAAGTACTCACAAAATCATTTGAAATTTAAAATATCGTCCTTTCAAAATCCAAAAAATTCAAGAGCTTTCAGAAAGAGCTAAAGTGAATCATCATCTTGCTTTTGCGCAAAACTTTTTGGAACATCTAAATGGAGATTACGTCACGGGATCACGGGTCACTTGAACAAACAAATTCAAAGATATTTGAGAACAGACAACCCCAGCGAACTCCATAAATCGCCTTTACACCCTCAAAAGGTAACTGTTTGGTGTGCCTTATCGGCTAAAGGTATTGTAGTTGTGTTGTACGAGGGAATGTTACTTCAGCAAGTTATTTGCAGCTGCTTGATTAACACTTTATTATAACACTAACATGAATGGGAGAAATTGAAATTAACGATGCATGGTTTATGCCAAATGGTGCTCGTCCGCATTCTACAGAGGTAACTTTTGATTACTACCTGCAAAATTTGTTTGATAATAGAGTCATCTCGAATCGCTTTCCTGACCGTTTTAATGGAGTTTCCAATGGGCACTGGTTTAACTCCTGTGATTTTTTTCTATGGGACTATTTAAAAGATCCGGTGTACGTTTACAATCCACGAGATGTGAGTGATTAGGAAAATTCGATTCGAACGAACGTAAGTGAAGTTACCGAGTCACATTTAGATTATAGGTTTGATTTTTGCGTGATTCTATCGGATTTGGATTCAATTTTACTGGGTGCTTATATATGAATGAAACCGGAATTTACCAATAAATGGCGCCACCTGTGAATGTACCTTTCGAAAACCGCGTCATCGGCGCCATTGTTTTCTTTTTACACCTGTCAACAACATCCAATTCATAACCATACAAGTTTCATACAATAATACATGTTTTTTACGTGGTAAATATGTCGAGTTTTGTGCATACCTATTACGATTTGCGGACATCATTGATTTTTGTTATCATTTGAAGAAAACTGACATCGATGGTTTAGTACTTAAATTCAAAAGTGGTGATTTTGATGTGAGAAGCGAAGAACGTGGAAGACCATCATAAAAGTTTGAAGACAGTGAATTGCAAGCATTTTTGGATGAGGATGACGCTCAAATGGAAAAAAAAAATTCGCGGATCAATTGAATGTGTTACTAGAAGCCGTCTAGTAATCATGAAAATTTCAAAAAATAGTAATAGTGAAATAAAAAAATTGTAATTCATTTAAAAACAAATTAAAAATAATTATTTAAATTAATATTTTATAGTACCCATCAATTTTCATCGCCAGCCAAATAAGATCGTTCTTTCTCTTAACTTCACTTATTAATATTTTTTAACGGGTTGAGATCAGGTGGGATTCGTTCGCATCAGAACGCTTTATACGCTTTATCCGAAAAACATGTCCCAACTAATATTCTCTCCATGTTTAGCCAGGTAAACAACCTACTATTGTTGTGCAGTCAACTGAAACAATAACTATCTATTATACTACCTACTTTTAATTAGTTAGGTATTTCTTCGAAATATATGTTTGAAAATTTTTCAAATGATGTTCGAAAATTTTTTAAATGGAGTTTTTTCGAAAATTTAAATTAAATGCATTTATTTTGTATTTATAGCCTATCGAATGATGCAACAACCTTCAAATATGGCATGGGGTATGCAAACAGCCGCGGTACCTAGTAATGGAGCTAGTACACAACCACAAGTAATGTATACAGCAATGCCCCAATATCAAACACAATGAGATGAAATAAATTCGGATAAAAGTACTATAAAAAGAATAAAAAGATGAATAAAAGAAAATTTGGAATCTATGAATGATAAAATATATTCAAAAATTAATAAAAACAACAAAATAATGAATAAAATATAAAAAAAAAAATAAAAACAAATTTTAATTAAAAAATGACGTGTGATATATACATAAAAACTGATTGCAAAAATGGTAAAAAAAAGTTTAAACAAATCAGAATAAAATATTTTTAATTTATATAAATATATTTTTAAATGAAATAAAATTGAAAGAGAAAAAACTATATTTTTGTATTATGATCGTAAATTTAAGCATTTAATTAGTATTTATCTAAAAAATTAAAGAAGTTAATAAAATCACATTGCCATTTTAATAAAAAAAAAAAATTATAATTCATAGAACTATGATAAAAACAATTGTAAAGGAAAATAAATGATAAACGAAAAGCGAGTTTTTGTTTCATCTTATATATTTATATATACAACACACAAATTGACTGATGCGTTTTTTTTTAATTTTATTATTTATTAAGTTAAGCTTTCTTGAAATTTTTGTTAAGCTATTTCGTGTCGAAAAAATGTTTGGTTTAAATTTTGTGGTGCTGTGGTATTAAAAACAAAAAGAGTATGATGTAGTGTTTATAAATTATTATAAACTTGTAAAGATCTTTATACACAAGTGTGTAATGTGTATGAAAAGCTTTAAAATTTAGTCAGGTGCGTTTTCGAATTTCATCAATCATAATACAAAAATTGTAAATAGTTTTGCAACACAAAAAGAACCGGCTGGCTGCAGATATATTTTCATATTACGTGTATGTATATTATATATAAAATATATGAAATATTTATCTCAATGCCTTGGATATAATTATATATATTTTTATAATTTATTAATAACTTTTTTAAAATTGTAATATGTGTCAAATTTCAATTCGGAAGTTTTGTTTTGTAAAGTTTTATTAATATTCATCAAAAATAAAAAAAAAAATACAAAAATTGTGTAAGTTAAATTTGTTTTTTTTTAATTTTAACTTTGTTTGAATTAAATATATTTTTAAAATATTCTGATTACCAACCTGTTATTATAGATATGTAGAGTAATCTTGCATAAGAGTTCCATTTATTCATTATAAATCAAACAAAAAAACAAAAAAAAAAAAACAAAAAAAAAAAAAAAAGAAGAAAACCCATAACATGCACTATACAAACACCGTGGCTCTTCCATTAAATAATGTAAAACTTGTAAATAAAATATAAATTATATAAAATTAAAAAAACATTTATACTACATATATGAATAAATATCAGATTACCAAGACACTTGTTTCATCGAAGCACATACAAATTTCACTTATTTTTTGCAATAGAGTAGTTATCAAAATTCAAAATAATATGTACTATGTTGATTTAATTTTTTTTAAAAATTTTCCATTTCCTGTTGCATTGGCAATTTTTTTTGTCGAGAATCAATAATACAGGCTTTGTGAAGTTAAATTTTTCATTTTGAATTCAGTTTGGGTTTTCCTCGTAATAGTTAAATTTCCAATAAAAGTTTATTGTCGAAATTCATCTTGGATGAATCTTTTGTAACGTGTGGCTTGTTCCACTAATTAATAGGACAAATAATTATTTTATTTTAATGTTATTAAAATTTTTTCGATTTTGACTTCAAATAGATGATCGCCAGTTAACGAACTATAAAGAAAAATTAAACAGTTTCCGTCTTTATATACCTTCAAAAATAATTAGCTCCCGATTCACAAAATGTAAGAAGGAAGTAGCTGTAAATTTAGTTAAATAAATTGCTTTCAGATTATTGACAATAGCTGTGCTCCTTAACCGTATATGGGTTGGGTAAAGTGAAGCTAAACTAAAATCTGATAATATGAAATCGACCTGATTAGATCTGAAAGAAATAATAAACCGTTTTTATAGTTAAAATAATGTTCCTATTATGAATTTTTGTTTTCTTGTATTCATTTTGTCTCATAAATTTTATAATAAATACAACTTATTTATTTTTTTAATTTAGGTAATTTAATTGAAAAACCTTTCTCTTATAGTAACAATATACAGTTGTTAAATAGATACTAGTAGGTAAAATTAATCGACGAAGAGTAATCCGAAATCGATACGTTAGAAAAACACTAAGTGGGTAGTATTTATTGTAAAGAAAGTATTTATTATTCAGATCGATTTGATCGGAATTAAGAAACACATCTAAACAAACAATTGCATAGTACTATAAATTGGTATTGCCATTCAGTACGGGTCCTGGCCACTCTAGCAGTAAGAAAATTAATAGACAAGTAAATACGATTTTAGTACTAATCGGAAATTTTATCGTTGTTGAGCTAATTTACATTTTGTGGCTCGAGGCATAGGTCGTATAATTTGGAAGTATGTACTCACTCATCTTCAGTTACCTCAAATATTTGTTTTATTCTCTTAGATAATACATATATAAGCAATTAAGCATTCCCTTATGCATTTTGGAATACAAAACTAAGTTAATATAAAGTTAAGTTTCACAAATCCAGTGCCTGAGGAACGTTATGAATCAAGAAAAATTCTACTGAATCTCGATTAAACAAAGTTCTGTTATTTTACATTACGATCACTATAATTACCTATTTTTTTAATTAATTAATTTTTTTGAAAAGATAACCTATTTCTTAGTACAAAATGATAACAATCAGCATCTAATAAATAATGTATTACAATCAGTATTTAAAAAAAAAAGACAGCGCTGTAAGAGTTATGGTTACTTATATTAACAGTTCTTTCACATTGTAGTGCATGTTAATTTTATTCTGTTCTTGAAACAGCAAACTTCGCTTAATTCAGCGAATAAGAGCAATGAAATCACATAACATTTTTTATTTTATTTTTTGTAAAACACATTTTGATAAAAAAATTAATTCCTTAAAATAATAAGAGACTGTTTAGGTATTCAAATTTGTTATTAATAATAATACAAATAAAATAAAAACAATTCATATAATTATATTATGATATTATTTAAGCCTAAATAATTAAGAAATAATAATCACCCCTATTATGATTGACGAGTCGATCGACAATCGATACGAATACGACTCTATTGCGTTTTCGTTTTTTTCATTTGATATTAACAATATGAAAAACGAAAAGGCAACACAGACTCGTGTTGATTGTCGATCGACTCGACACTCGTAATAAGGGTGAATGTACATTTTTATTAGATTATATATGATGGCTCTATATAATACATATTATACATAAAACAACAAAATTATATTATTTTTTTAATTATAAAAAAATTACAGATCAAAATCGACTTAAAAACAAATAAATATCAGAGATTGATTATATATATTTACTATGTATTGTATGATATGTAAAATAAGGAATTTGTTACTGATAAAAAGTATTTTATATTGGAAATACGAAAATAAATTTGTAAAATCAGACATAAAAACAAAATTTAAAATGTTCCATAACTTTTTTTTTGATTTAAAGTAATAGTACATTTAATTTACAAAAAAAAAAAAAAAAATCTAAAACAAAACATGTTATTTTTTAAAAATACATTTATGATGATGGAAAAGGATGAAAAGTGTATATACTATTTGTACAAAAAACAAAATGAAAAGCAAATATCATAATATCTTGGTAGTATGTTGTAGATGCAAAACAAAAAAATGAAAAATAAAAAAAAACAAACTGAAAATATCAATAAAGAAAATTCGTTTTCGTTTCATAATAATTGTAGTGAGTTTGTTTATTTATCAATAGTCGTATGTATTTCCATGAGAATTTTAAAACAACAATTGCTCGCGACAGACGAATTAAATAAATCAAATCAAAAGTTTGAATTATTTAATTCATTCCTAATTTTAATTATACCACCTGACACCAGATGCTAAATTGTTCCATCTCTTTGTTGTTTTATTTCAATTCGAAAAAATAATTCGCGACTTGTTTCCATGAGAAAAAATAATTCGAATTAGATTTTTCTCATGGAAATACAGCTAACGTTAAATTGTCAAGTTTGTTCCATAAATGTTACAAAACGGACCAAACCAAGAGTACGGTGTGCCGGCAAATGTTCTCAGTTTTTCCATCACAAATGTGTTGAGATTAGCCTTCAGTAAGCGTTCGGTGGTTATAAGTGCTGTTGTTGACAAAATAAATTGTGATGAGGTTGAAATGGACGTGAGATCATCTTCTGCTAGTGGATTTAGCAGAGATATTACGCAGTTATTGAGGAAAGTGAATAAATTAATTGAACAAAATGGAAAATTTGTAGACCTGTTTTCAAAAGTGGACAAGTTAATGGAGATAATGATTAATTAATGTTGTGGATACATTTGGAAGCATACTATCGAAGTTGGACCAGAATAACAATAATTCTTCCTAATAAGATATTAAGATATTATTAAGTCAGTTACAACGTATAGGTATATTTTACTGTCGCCACTTAGTAATACAACCACTGAGGAACAAATAATCCAATATCTGAAGGAAAAATAAAAATTTTGGTGATGTAATTACCTGCAGAGCGTTAATAGCGAAACACCAGAAAGAGCAAAAATGAATTTTATCAGTTTCAAATAGGGAGTGAGCAGCGAGTTCATTGATAAACAGTTTGATCCAATTCTTTGGCCTTCCGAAAATACAGTTAAACTGTTCTTCAGCTATAATTTAAAAACTGGGGTATCCAGTTATCAATGAACAACGGGTAAAAGTGTTGTCTTCATCCAGTAATTTATGTAACCCATTTGTCAAGGCGATTGCTTTTCTACTGAGCGCCAATTTGAGCGCTTCTATAGGCCTCCCCAGACCTGCCCTTTCCATCTGCATCTGGAGAGGCGTACCGTACTTAGCTAGTTCGTCCGCCCTGCAGTTCCTCGTGATGTCCGAGTGACCAGGGACCCAGATTATCTGGATACTGAAATACTCGCTCATCTCATTAAGAGATGATCGGCAATCCAGCGCCACCCGTGACCTCAGACAAACCGCCTCTAGTGACCTGACCGCCGCCTGATTGCCCACATAAATTGCGATATCCCTTACTGATACCACATTTTATGCTTCAACCATGTCACGACTTCGCCGATCGCCACCACTTCAGCTTGGTACACGCTGCAGTAGTCAGGAAGACGAACAGAAATATTAACATTAAGCTTTTCACAGAAGACTCCGGCTCCTACCTTACCATCTAGCTTAGAGCCGTCCGTTTTCCAGTATTGATCCGTTCCTCCAGGATTCCCTTGAAGGACACACGGTCCGGAACCCTTTATCGAAGCACAAGGTTGGTACAACATAATCTAGATTCACCAGTTCATCCCTTAGTACTAGGTCTTGTCGTGAGACGGAACACATTCAATTTCATTTAATTTCATTTAATCTATAGTATTGTTACGAACTGGGCTTCTGAGTTCGTCTTGATTTTGCAATTAAAAACACTGTGTACTTTTATGTCACTTGACTTATCTTTATTTCGCTTAACTTTTATACACATTAATATTTGATTTTACTTTACTTATTTAAATCTGTCCGCTTGCCACTGGTGAGGGCTATCAAAAAAACTGTGTTCTGCTTGCCATCGTCGTGTTTATATACCAGTTTAATACTGCTCCCGAAATTTCCTCTATTGCGTGTAAATAAATCATCTTCAATTCTTGGTTATTCTGTTTATGACACATCATCTGGAAATATCGTTTTATAGCTTGTCATAATCATCATCATTCATTATTGTCGACGGGATGTGTGTATGTATTTGTGTTGTGGTCCTTTTATTCATCAATCACTAAACCACCCCTCCACCCTTTGAACGCTACATCTCGGACGTTCTTGTTTTTACTAGATCTTTATGAATTTGTGCGTTGATTTATAAACATGTTTCAATGTCCACAATAAATAATTGTAATAAAAACCTGGGCTACGACGAGCACCGAATCATCGACCTTTATTGTTCATACTACGCACCAACCGTCTGAGCTATCGCTGTTCGTAACGTGAATTTGTTCTATGAGAGCCATAATCCTCACAGTATGTTCTAAACTATAAGGTTAAATGAAATTACAATGAGATTTTCGAAATTAAAGCCACGAAAAATATGAAAATCGAAAGTAAGTTCCAAAAAATTAAAATGTCAGAGAGAACTTTGTTATTCTAAGGTTGCGATATATACCTAATAGCATTTTATATGCTATTATTTTCTTTGTCCACGACTCACGTATAATTTACTCATTATGCGTTTGTTTCTTCAATCATAATGATATCCATAGTAGTCCCTTCTTCCATTACTCACTACTACCAAGTAAAAATTTCATTTTTTAAATTTTATGTAGTAGTCTCTTGCTATTTTCATTATTATTAAACTGAGAGTAAATACTTTTAGGCTTATTTAAAGGATTTGATCACAAAATTCAATGTTTTTATCGGTCGTGGACAAAGTATCGTATTCTACTGGCATATAATGGCTGTTATTCACTCAGATGATTTACGAAACTCGCCTATCGGCTCGTGTCGGTAAACTTCATCTTCGTGAATAATAGCTATCATTATATGCTTGTTGAATAATACACTATTTTTTATATGCTATATTATTTATATTTTATATAATAATACACTATTTTTTATATTATATGGTTTTGATTTGATTTATTGTTCTCTACATTTAAATTTTAATAAGCTAGGGTGTGATTGATATGTTTATGGTAGTAAATATTTTAAATGGTCATAGATTGAAGAACTGCCAATGTAGATAGACTTGCTTTCATAATCTGAAAGAGTAAAATAAAATTCGTAAATAATTAAAAAACATACAACGATAAGGACGTCTTTTACCGAGACAAATGTTTGCAAATTACATTTAAATAATTTTAATCCATCCAATCCTACCTCTTTTTGTGATCTTTGTATTATAAATATAATATATTTTTTTATCAGTAAATTGTTTTTTAAGTCAGCATCGGTCCATTCAGATGAATATGCTGTCAGTGCAATATTATAACTTCCATTCAAGATAGTTGTTCCGAAATATGCATAAATTAAAATTTGACTTGTTGCTCCAAAAAAAAATGTGTAATACTTAAGAGATTCCACCTGCAGTGATATATGTAGTGTTGATTGGAAGACTAAAGTGCAAATCATTACTGTGCTGATAAAAAATTGTGCAAATATTATTGGTGAAAAAAGGTTATTGAGCTGGCTAATCATTTTTAAAAGGTCCGTGTGAAATTTAATAGCATCTTTTAGCTGGGTAACATTATCTTGATTTGCTTTCAATTTAAACATTGTTTCCAAATCTTTAAAAAATGCTTCAACGTAGAGGCAGTAACAAAAAAAACCCAAATCTATACTCAACAAAGTAATTCCCAATAGACTAATACTTATAATTCCCATGGCTACAGTGAGAATGTACACCAAATTTGAATTTATGGAATAGAAATAGCTAAAAATAAAAATAATACAAGAAAATATAAAACCGACCGAATTAATAAATATCTCATTAATAATATTTACACATGTTTGAATGGTGATATATAGGTAGGTTCGTTCACATCATTTTGCGCCAAGAATAGATAAATTTGTAAAGCTATTGAAGGTAATGTATAAACCGTTCCAAATAAAATCATAAAGATTGTCACATATCTTGTTAATCGTGATGATGCTTTCTCAGCGCGGTCATAAAATATCCCGTTCTTACTTACTAATTTTCCTGTATACATAATAATAGAGATTATTTTAATAAAAAATTTGTTTACATAAGCTATAAAAGTTATTTATGATACAAGGCACGAATACGGGAAATCAAATCTATGGGAAAATCAAATTTAATCTGCGCTAAAAATTGGGACAAATAAAAAACAAATCAAGCTATTTAAATGTGTATTCTAAAATAAGTAACAGAGTATTTTCACAATGAAAAAATGTTTTACTTTTGACTTGCAGGTTTGTATGAATTTCCAACATAACGAATAAAAATTTGTCTTGATTATTTTGCAAATTCATACGCATGGTCCGATTCCAGTTCGATGATATAATTATGAAAAAACCAAAAATGTCATCAATTTTTGAATTGTTTTTGTCATTTTGCTTTCGTCCTTGCTTTTTATCTATTTGTTCTATTTTATCATCAACATATCAAAAGCGATTCTGGTTCGATGATAATGAAAAATGATAAAACTACCATTCTTCCATTTTTTTGGTCGCTGAAAAGTATTTACTATGTATATGACTGAAGCGGGCAGATCGAGCGAAAGTAGTATAATGGTAAGTACAATACATTTGCCGCTAGTTGTCACTATTAAAGTAGAACAAAAGTACATCACGTTTTCCAAAAGATGGCAGCACTAACCGACACCAATGGTACATTTTTCGCTCATTTAGCATTACGTATCGTACCTTTCTTTTTCAAATACAAAAATGAACACAACCGATAAGCTATACGTATTAATAAGAAATAATTTACACTAAATAAAATTGTTATTAAATTATTTTAGAAAATATTAAAAAGGAATTATAACCAAGAGGGACGAAAACAACTGGAACATGATATTTACTACAGTTATTAATAATTTATTAAATCGTAAAAAAAACTCACATAGTCAAAAAACACCTTTATAAAATAATTTGACAGCATTATTATAAAAAAAACTATTATTTTAGTAGAAAATAATTTATTTATATTAATTATCCGTTTAATTCTAAATACAAAGAACGAATCATTTTTTTTTTTTAAATTCTAAATATTTTTTAGTTGAGAACTAGACGGATGCTTAATGAATAATTTAAAGATCTTTAAACCGATTAAGCTTAATTCTGATATATGGCCAATTAGGATAGAATGTCGCTGTTTCTTAACCGATTCCCATGTGTAACAAAATTAAACTCGTTTAATTCCAGTTTTCAAAGTATTCACTGGAACATATGGAAAAGAACGTTTATATACCTTATATTAATTGTAGTAGTGTTTGTGGGTGCGTACAAATTATTTTTTCTATAGAAAATATGTCGCTTGATTCATTTTGTGTTGGTTGATTGAAGAAGCCACACAGTATTTTGAAATTTAAAGTAAAATAGTAAATTTTTTAACGAAGTGAATCTTCTTTATATTGATGTAAATTAATATAATTTTAAAATAGTTTCAAAGGTAGGTTGCTTCAAATTCATTGAGAATATTTTATATACATTTTCGTGAATATTAACTAAATTCATATTAGTTGTATAGAATTGAAATGTCTCTTGCTGCAAAATATCGCAAAATGCAGCGAGAATTGCAACGGAGGCTCCCTCAACACTTTGATATACTGGTGCTGGTTATTCAACAGCGTCAGAAGAAATAAAAAAAATCCGTAATCCTTCATTAGAGTTAGAAAACTTTATTGCATCGAAATGATTACTAGCCAGAACGATTTTTACTGATTCTACCTACTTCGCGTAGTCCATCACCATCCCATAGTTCCGAAAATAACATTTTTAAATTAAAAGAAGACTCACACTGTGCTACTATAACTAAAATTTTAGTAGTACTCCACAAATATTTCCCATAACTTTCCCAATATTGTAAGATGTTTAGAAAATACCCCATGAATGTCGGATCTTAAAGATTTAGGGTTAGGCGTCTCTTAATTTTATTTAGGCCTGTCAAGGGCACTTAACTTATTTTTTAAGAAGTATAGAATTTACGACAATTTAATACGATAAATATTGATTTAGGTATTGACAGATTATCCATCTCAAAGAGTTCGAATAGTAACATTTGGCTCTTAATGGTAAATAACGTTCGTTACCCAGATATTTTTTTTATTTCATCTTGTCACGGTAAAAGCAAAAATATAGATTTTGTTTCCTTTTTAAAAGGTTTCATTGAAGAAATGGAAATTTCAGAGCCTCTAGGTCGCTAATATTTGATTCTGATGCGCGTTGTAAGGTGCTTTCTGTTAAGTCGCATTTCGGCTATTTTTCTTGTACAAAGTGTACAATAAAGGGGGCCAAGGTTAGTCGTGGTCATATAGTGTTCCCTTACTGTCAAACATCGGAAGCCGAATCAAGAACCGATGAAAGTTTAAAAAATAGAATAGATTTGGTACACCATAAAAAACTGAAAGAAAACTTTAATTTTTAATGTGTCAGCCAAGTGCCTATGGACTATATGCACTGCGTTCTCCTTGGTCTAAGAAACGGAAAAGTCAGTATTTTTCATAATTCATAAAATATTGTCTTCGCGATAATTTGTTCTCCTTTAGTTTTATTGTTGTAAATTTCATAAGCTTCAACAAGTGTCATTGTCATGTATTGTTTTTGTTTTAATTTTTTTTTATTATCCGCAATCTTTATAGATTTAATGGCAGATATTCCCGGGCTCCGGTAGCTAATATCGTCTCTCATTGAAAACCTAGCTATATTTTAGTTTGCAAGAAATGAAGCTTTAACATTTTTGGAATGTCGTCGATTTTGATAACTTTCATTATTTTGTGGAAGATATACATTTGTGCACCCGGTTGGAGAGCGTTTGAGTATTACATAAAATTGGTGTTACACTGTCAGGGCAGGGTTCTCTGCTTTAAACTTTAATGTCGCACGGTATTTTCTTTGGAAGTGGTTTTATTTCTGTTTGGACTTCTGTCTAATCTTAAAGGATACGAGATGTAGTCGATCTATAACAATTTTTTAATTTCGATTTTTTGAATCAGAATCAGATTAAAATTTTGATTTTGATAATCCTTCATCTCTTCATTAGCTTTTCTTACACAACAGCTCCCGCTCTATAATGCTTGTATCATAAATAGCTATTATTCTAGGCGGATATACTTACTTTGCTTGGCATATGATTCAAAAGCGAGAAATAAATTAAAATGTGATTTGTTCCGGATCGCCAAGTATAGTACTTTGTATAATGTTGATATCAATTGAAATAGCATCGACATTACAGATGTGCAAACTTTTACATCATGTAGATTATATATAAAAAATGTTACCTAAAATTTAAAAACAAAAAATGGTAAATATTTCAAAATTTTAAAACAAATCATTAAAATGATTACCTCTGGTATAAGATTCCACATTAAACCGAAAGTATTCAAAATTTTGAAGGCGTAATATACATAGAAGTTTGTGTTTACTGGATTTGTGACTGCCAATTTTTGTAATTTGCTAACTGATCTCATTATAGTGGGTGTTTGGTGAATATTAGTAGTAACCATTTTGCAATGCTTTTCTGTAATAAGGTTTTCAACGTGTTAATTAATGAATTATTAAAAGTGGATTTTAAAATATAATTAAGTCAAAATGATTTAAAGATAAAGAATATAATTCTAAGGTCTTTGCTTTATTTACAAAGGTATTTTTCCACATTTTGTATGAACAAATTTCTTAATACCTGTCGGATTTTTGATATATCGATCGAGCGACAGCGAGAAGATCTACTTAATAAAGATAGAGAATTGTGATCTGGGTAAATTTGAGAACTTTACAAATTTAAAAGTTGAGAGACTGCAAAAGTCGAGACGAGCTAAACAGCAAAAAAGAAAGTCCCTTGAATAATCGCAGCTAAAACCGGCTAAAGTGCCTCTTCTTATTGTAATAACTGGTTTTCAAAATTTTTATAGTTTCTTGCAACTCGTAAAGTGTGGCTTATTTTTTCTCAATATGCTTTAATTGCCTTTTCGTATCGACCAAGCGGCTGTGTAACGACCGTTAGCGGATCGATTTTTTATGCCTAAGAACATTTTATCAGAAATACCGATACATTTGCATGAAAGAGCTTTCATTTGGACCGCCATATTTTACACTGGGAAACCTCTCTTTAGTGATGTTAGGGGAGTACACACAACAAGTAGCGTCCATGTTATTGGAAAATATTAATGTTTTTTGCCAAACTATAATTTGGCGGAAATTAGCTGTATTTTCAACAATTGATATGTGTTGCACAAACACACACACAATTTTTTTTTGTATTTATTAGATTAAATAAAATAAAATAAGTGTATGACAACGCAGGCCATTTCTTTTAAAATTCTATATTTTAATTAAATTGCTATTATGATTTAGGTAATTTTCAACAAAAAAAATTAGTTTTTGAGTTCTGTCAGTTTTCTAGAAGACACTTTGTTAATTCATTTAGCCGTTTTGTCAAAGTTTTAAGTTGAATACATTTGCATTTTAATTTGGTTAATTTTGACAAAATAGTGACTTATTTTCTTTGGTTCAAGAGAAAATTAAAAATTTCTGTGTATTGAAACTTTTCGCTAAAAATTTTAGGGAATTTATACAGCTTACATAGAATTTGGTTTGTACTATTCAAAAATGAAGGAATTAGCGTGACTGTTTTGTTAATCAAAACTCGGGAAAGGCGGACATGGAAACTAATTTTTTGTACATAAACTGAATTATCAACATCAAAGTATAATAAAACTGAATTTTACATTTTACATGAATTTTATATTTAGGCTCAACGTACTTGACAACCTTGCAGTTTGTGTTTAGCGTTCTACTTTAAGCATTAGCCAAATTGAGGACATACGGCTTTACATCCGTTGCGAAGACCACCTGCATGTTGCATTGCTCCATGCCATCCCAGAGTACTGACAGACGGCGGGTCGGCAGAAATCGAAAAACTCGAAATTTCAACAAAAAAAAAAAAAAAAAAAAAAAATTACTTTAAATGTGTTTATTAAATTCAGTTAATTACTATTAAAATAATTCATCCTCAAACCGAATAAAATAAAGCTACAAATACCTCTTTGTCCACAAAGATGAAGTAAAAATCAAATAAGCGACCTACTTGAACAAGGAATCTTACTTCCTAGTACAATCCAAATAGGTGAAGTCCTTAGAACGAACTATGGGTCTCACCAAAAAAAAAAAAAAAACATGCCAGTGTTGTCACTATTGTTACAAACAAAAATGCCGTTTAATTGTGGATTATCTCAAACTAAACAATAGGACTAAATTTCCTAATGTAATAGAAGTAGTGGACACGTTTGGTAAGTACTGTATTACACGACTTTTGACTTAGCTTCGAGTTTTCACCAGATCGAAATGAACCCGGAGTATATTAACCACTGACATGAATAATTTAGTGCATTTGTGTTCTATAAACACGATCGAACTATCGATTATTGGATTATGAACCATATAATTAAATAAATTTTATATTCAGTGTGGCGTGGTGTGATTATTTAATGTTATTATTAGCTAAATAAATTAAACCGGTATTTATGTAAGTGTCCCCGATATTTTTTTTACTTTATGTAGTTAATATGTGATATTAACAAAAAGAACAAACAGATTATTTAAAAGAAGTGCTAAGCGATTTTTTTTCTTTTTATGCCATATCGACTACAAATTAAACCAGAATTCATCCCCAAATTGGAAACCTTCAATTAAAGGATACTACCAAAATAACTATAGGAAATGACCTGTAGGAGGATAAGCGCCACCTTGTGGTGGATTAAACTATAGACTTTGAGCTGAGTAATATAGGCCTCATTTGAGTTTAATAGGTGCAAAGTTCAATGAAAAAATATGTACTGACGACTTTTTTAATTGAAACAGGTTGAAGATAAGTTACGATGTTGAAACCCCTGATCGCCCCGAGAGCTTTCACGACGCTCATTTTCATTTTAGAGGCCAGTCTTGGTAGTCCTGGTTGGTTATATAAAACACTCCACAATCCCGTTACAAGAAATTGGACTGGCCACGGAGAAGAATACAATAAACCCATTTCAAAGTTTTAATAAACACATAAAAATTGCTTTAAAATTCTTACAATAATTTCTGCTTCAAGCTTTAACCTTTTTATGCTCCAAAATTTCTAATTTTCAAAAAATCAGGATTTAACCTGTTTTAAGATTTTTAAAAAAAATACGATTTTTTGCAAACCCTACTTTCACCTTTCTTCTCACAGCAATTTAATTAAAAATTAATTACAACAATACAAATTAGTTAATAAAAAATCGAATTAATCAAAACTATTTTTATAAATATTATTACACCATGTATTTTTAATAGTTCCTGATCATTTCTACTATTTAACTAAATTTGAACGTGAACTTGTTAAGATTATCGGCAAGGTACGAACTATGATAGCGGATTAATAATATTCAAAAAAAATTATCTATAATTTATTAAATTATATACTTGGCCTTAAACACTTGTTAAAAAGTTTTAATTTAATTTTTTTAGGTAATTGATTGAAACTTTTTTTGTATTCCTATATTTACCACTCTTCTCGATATTGTATTATTAATGTATTCTTAATAAAGAGCCGTGCGCGATGTTATTTTTTGTGCGTGCAGTAATTGAACTAAAAATGCGCCTACAAAAGTAAGCCTGTAATGTTTTAATTAAAAATTAGCAAAAGCATGAACATTTTGTATTTTTTTTGTATATATTATACGATTACCTATATAAATATTGTAGCAAAAACAAAAAAAATTGTAAATTTACCTTGCGAATTTTATTCAATGTAAAATCTTTAATAAGATCATTACAAACAAATTCTCTAACAATCATTCCGACCGTAATGCAGATCGACCTTAAAGATTGGTTTGACAATGTTTTACAAATCACCATCTGCACCCGGATTCTCTAAAAAATAAGATAATGTGTAGACGAATGTTATAAGTTTGTTATTTTTCAATATTATTTTAGTGGAAGTCAAAACGAAAAATTACGAACTGATAAAAGTAAGCTTTCCTTTTTACAAATTTTCCTACCTTTACACATTATCTTATTTTTTAGAGACCGGATGCTGATGCCATGAAAGTTAGTGACATAAAATGTTGACCATTGGTCGCAGACAAACTACTCGTCAAGAATAAGAACTACGATTAATTTAAATGAATGATTGCGCAAGTCTGATTTCGAGCGATTTACAATGCTTGAGACCATTATAACGAGAAAACCCCTCTTCTGATCAGAGTAATCCTAGTGTCGATTTATGCGTAAAGAATGGAGGTTAATTTAATTCAAATTATAACCTACAAAAGCTAAAATACGAGCAAAATCTTATAAAAAATAGTACATACACAATAATTTGAAATAGATGTCACATCACATCGTTTCAATAATTTTTCAAAAACAATTTCCTGCAACAAAACCGCCATACTCATTCGTACTCAATCTTAATATACGGAGTCTCAGGGCTCATGCGCTCTAGATTGATGCAGATTCAGTTACACCTCGGTTCGACTACGCAGCACTAAGCAAAACATGAATGCGTGACGAAGAAAAGCCCATTCCTATTCACAACTATCAATCCACTAATGCAGCTAGCAGAATCGCCATATACAGACACGTTGGCACCAAATCCAATGGTAGATGACTGGAAGTAAACGTTTACAATTAGGGCATGCGCACCTGCACATTTGGTGACATTTGCATGGCTACTGACGAACTCAACTTCACCTTCGTAAAGGGATCTATGCATATGCATCTCGGGACACTCCCGCAGAGCATCTTCATGATTATGTACCAGAATCCCGCCAGCACTGAACAAATTCTACAGAAAATGCAGACAAAAACTATATTAATAGTAAGAAAAATTCGTTAAAATTAAGTTAAATACGACCCTTCGTCAATAGTACGAAAATCATACGTTAATAAAATCAAACAAATAAAACAATTTTATTTTAAGTTTGACTCAGGTTGTCGTATTATTTATGATTTAATTCATTCATTTGATTCAGTTAAAAGCATTTGTGGATGAACAAATTCTTGTATGTTAGATAAATAAACATATTGCTACGAATTTCGGGCTCTTTTCAGGATTCGTATTGGATTTTGTAATAAAACACTCGATTAACTTGTTATAACAATGGTACAATTTATTCGGCAAAAAACTACAACACTTATTTCCAGCATTTGTTAGCCCTTTACTTTTCACGGGTTACATTATTTTACAATATTACCACTTGTTCGCAGAACACTGGTTGGATTTAAACCAGCCTGTTTAGACGAGTACTTCTTCATCGATTTTTTGTGTTGTAACAACAACACCTCGCGTTTAGACTGTTTGTTGTTACTCGTCTATGTATGTGTATATTACATTCTAGAAAATTTAAAAATAAAAATTTACTGATTTATTCCATGTGTAGATTTTCTTGTTTGAGGTTTAAAAACATTGCGAATACCAGAAATTAATATCCAACGGATTGTATAAACATGGGAATATTTCAAATTCATTGATTAAAAAGAATGTTTGCTCTTTGTTCCAATTTATTTCAGTCATATTATTCCTGATAATTATCAATTTAATTCTCAAATAATATTAAATTAATTATAATTAAATATTATTAAATTATTGTATTTAATTTTATTTATTTTAAGCACCAAAACAATGTTTTTTTTCACCCTCTCGCTTGTAACAAGAAAATTAGAATGAGCTCCTGTCAAAATAAAAAAATAAGAAAAAATAACCGTAAATATTTTTATATGTGTTGGTGTGTAACAACCTTGGTAACAACACGATCAGCGCTACAAATTTTTGTTGAAAACGTTCATCGAAATATCCCTACTCCAAAATTAGTTTGTAGGCAAAGAAGTAAGAAATGAGGAAAATCAGCGCCCAAAAAGTACTCGTCTAAACAGGCCCAATGAGGGTATTTATACCTTTATGCATTGCTACGCAACACTGCAACAGTCGCGTTCACACTCTGAAGTAACAACTGTTGTTATGTATCTAAGTATAAGTAATACTTTACACAAATTTTTAACTATTTTGATTGTTTTTTTGTTTGTGTTAGTGAGTTGCAATTCGTTTATTACCCCATAAAATTTTTGTTAAAACGATGCAACACTAATATATAATACCCCTCCAATAAAGTTTGTAGGCAAAGAGGTATGAAATGAGGAAGTTTTGCTGAATAATGGTGATCATTCTGCATTTGCGCGACTCATCGCATCAACCTCGGTGGTCGATTTAAATTAATATCCGTAACAAAAACTACATTGCCTTGGTGAAGATCGCATCTTCGATCTTTCCTAGTCCATGCTATTTAGCTGTGACTCTATCCACCAGACTAACGTTGATACTAATGTGGCAATGCTTAATGGTGGCTAGGCAAAATCACGTTACTTACTCAGTGCGTATGAATAACTCACAAACATGATAATTATTTTCATAAATATATTGCAAATAATTCATAAAGCGCAACCTCATTAGCCGTGTTTCCTACTTTGCGCAGAACAGTACCTTCTAGGTGTTAATTTGAGCCGATGATTAAGAATTACTTTTTGCACGATTATCAAAATAATAAAATAAAACAACGTGCTAGATAGAGTGCTAGATTTGGTGTGGTTTTTATTACAACAAATGTCAAAAAAGACTTAAGGTGGGTTTTCATATTTTTACATAATATGTTTGACAAATTTAGGTTGCGTTCACATTAAACATTAACAAGAAATGCTAATTATAAATGTTGTACAAACTAACAACACTTCTCAACATGTAGTTACATTAAATTAAACCAATTGCACTGGTGTATTTAACCAACTTTGGTCCATCTAGTGGCTTCGTCAGCATATCCGCAATCATATTATCAGTTGGAGAATAAATGGTTGTTATCTTGTTCGAAGTTATATAGTCATGTAAATATGTTGATGTCAATATGTTTTACACGCTGATGACAAATTTGATTGTTAAGCAATTTTATGCATCCTTGATTGTCTTCGAATATAATGATTGGAGTTTCAATCGTCTCGTCCACATCATTTAATAAGCGCTCTATCCAGATTAGATCGCGTACTGCTTCAGAAAATGCAATGAATTCTGCTTCTGTCGAAGACAAAGAGACAGATGTTTGTTTTCGACTAACCCACGAGATCAAAGCACCATTGCAAATAAAACAATAGCCACTACTGGATTTCCTGTCAATATGGTCTCCGGCCCAATCGGCGTCAACGTAGCATTTGAAACTTAGATCGTTTTCTTCGTTTCTCAATTTAAGCTTTAGGGATTTGGTAGCTTTCAAATATCTGAAAACTCTCTTTACCTCATTCCAGTCGTATCGTTTTGGGTCACTCACACGTCTTGCCAATATTGACATTGCAATGGAGATTTCCGGCCTAGTGTTGATAGATAAGTATAGTAAAGATCCGATTGCTCTCCGATAGATTTCGTGTGACTCGAACGGTTTCTAGTTCATTGATTGGCTTAAATATCCGACATTTATCGGTACAGACGAGTCTTTGGCCTCCTCCAGATTGAATTCATGAAGCTCGAATTTTTTATTTTAAAATTGTTATTCATAGAAATTTCACAAAAATCAATTAGTTTGATATTTGTTGAGAGCACAACAATATCATCGACATGGTTAGATACATATATAACATCTCGTTCGGGTTTCTTTTTGTACAAACATAGGTCGTTATCACTTTGTACATACCTGTTCTCCTTCATAACAGTGTCAAATTTCTTGCTCCATTCTTTTGCGCCCTGTTTGAGACCATATACATTTTTGATAAGTTTACATACTTGAGTACTGTCACCCATCGTGTATCCTTTCGGCTGTTTCATGTAGACGTTATGCGATAGATCTCCATTTAAGTATGCAGTTTGAATGTCAAAATGTTTAACTTCCATCTTCTTTTTTCCTGCTACTGCCAAAAGAATCTTCAATGTCGTCGGGCTGGCTACGGGTGCAAAAACTTCGTTGTAATCTCGACCAAATTTTTGTGAAAAATATTGTGCTACCAAACGAGCTTTGAATCGAAAGATGTTACCTTCTTGATCGGTTTTCTTCTTATGGACCCATTTGGAACCAATTGCATTTTCTCCTGGTGGTAATTTAGTTATCTTCCAAGTTCCAAAATTATGAAGTGAGACCATCCCTTCATTGATAGCCGTTATCCAATTTTCAGAATTTGGGCCATTTATTGCTTCTTCATATGTAACAGTATCGAAGTTTATTTCTTTTGTCGCCTTATTAATTTCCATTATTAACCGTTTTGGTGGTACACCCTTATTTGGTCTTGTAGAAACGCTCTTCCTCAGCTTCTGAATCTAAATCATCTTCATTTTGAGATGCTTCTTCATTGAGTTGGTGTTGATCGCTGTCTGCTGATTTCGTTTGATGGTCGCTCGAGATGTCAATGGTAGTTTGATTATATATATCGGTTTCAATAAATTTAACATCACGGCAAATCTTAATTTTGTATGTGTGTGGCAAGTGCCAGCTATGGTTCTAAATTTCTCCTTACTCAAACTTGGTTGTGTTTTTTTGTTAATGGATTTTGTTTGTAATTGTACGAAAATAATTCCAAATATAAAACGATCAGTAAAAATGTATTTTAATCAGCTAAGCTATGTATGTATATAGGAAATTAAGTAGTAGAATATTTACTTGAATATTGATTGTATATTATCAGAATCTATGTATAATAAAAATAAATAAATAAATAACAATAAGTATGTAAATGTATGTAAAGGTAATGCAAATGTAACTTATATAGAATGATGAAGGGGAGAAATTAGCAAAAACACAAAAAAGAACGATTGGCATTTTTTTGAGATGAAAGGGGTCAGTTGGTTTTTGGCGATTGAAATAAAAACATGATTAATTAAAATAAATTTGAATAAGTTTAATGATAAAACATAAATATAATAATATTTGATTCAAAATAAAAATATAATAAAAATTAAAATTATAATTCGATAAAAAAAAACATATCGGAATACAGTATAAGTCGCTGTTTAATCATAATATTCCCGTACATACGTATATTAATAATAAGAATTACATCTAATAATTGGAAAAAAAAAAAAATATATGTATGAACAACAATAACGATACCATAATGAATTCGAGAAGGACAATGCGTCGTAAGATGGCCGTATGCAGCTTTGTTAAATAAAAACTAAAATTCCCATGCAGTGCGGATTATCAAACTTGGATTTTGGAATCATCGCTTCGTAAATCGGATCCGCAACGTTAATTAAGGTTCTTTCTTTTATTTATTTAATAATTTAAGTTTAGTTAAAAACGTTATTGGTAAATGGGTTTTAGAATTAGTAAAACTTAGTGTAAGTTATGTATAATTATTGTACTTCTTTTATGACCAAGATTTTTGTTTGAATTTTTATTGTTAATAAACTTGGTTCATAAATTTAACAAATTAAATTGATAGTGTTCCGTTATTTTTGGATTTATTTTCTTGTGAGGAATTTTTCTTCTATGGATAATATTTTAGTGCAAAATATGAGTGAATAATTTTTATTAATATTTCATTGGTGATGATGTGCGGTGTATGAGCGAGCAGTGAATCAAATATGTTTTCTTTTGTTTTTTTTTGTTAAAGTTTTAATCGAACAGCAATATCTAGCTCTTTCGTAGTCCCAGAGAAGAACCCCCCCCCAACACGACTGTAAATTAGCCGGCTGAAAAATGCTGTCTGGGGTAACTACGAGGGAGTCTGCAGCAGGCTTCTGGTTCATTATTGTAATGTGGTTAGAAGACTGTTACATGTGTTAACATCCAAAAGTCGATATCCTTTCGTACCAAACTCATAACCCACGAAGAATAATTTTTCAGCTGTATCATCCAACTTTTTACGCTGTTCTTTCGGGACGTGTGCATATATAAGTGGTCCAAAAGTATGGAAATAATTTAAATCTGGTAATTTACCATGCCACATCTCATACGGAGTAGTTTTTAAGCTTCTAGTTGGTAGACGATTGATTATGTGATTTGCCGTAGTCACCGATTCCCCCCAATACTGTTTATGCAAACCTGAGCTTGTTAACATGCACCGTGTCATTTCAATTAAGGTCCGATTTTTACGTTCGGCAACTCCCTTTTGATTTTTGATAATTCCGCAGTTCGTTATCCACATATTGACCACCTCTGTCGGACCTTACTTTAGGTCACATGCCGTATTGCGTTTTCATCATTTCGACAAATTCCATCACCTTTCCGCAAACGTCAGATTTTTGTTTTAACAAATATACTATATATAGGAATATCTCGAATGATCATCAATGAGAATCAGTATATATTTATTATCTCTTGGTGTTGGTATTTTTAATGGTCCGCATACGTCGGTGTGTATTAGATCTAATTTACCCGCTGACCTAGTGAATGATTTTTACGGAAATGAATCTCTGGTTTTCTTACATTGAAGACAGCTTTCACACGTATCATTATGGTCGCAATTAGCTATCTTCATGTTTTCTGCAAAATCCACCATTTTCCTTATATCGATTAAATTGCGATGGCCAAGTACCTTATGCCATTCATGAATACATTTCGATTATCCTGGTTGAATTACATTAAGGATTTAAGGATAAATAATGTTTTTCCTTTCTTGTTGATTTCACATTGTTTACCTTTAAACGTAATGGTGTAACCGCTTTTAGCTAGTTTGCTAACTGACAGTAAATTACACTTAAGTCCAGGTACAAACTGTACGTCACACACAATCTGAACTTTGTGACTGAATCACTGAATTCAATATTGCCGGTTCCTTTAATTAGTAAATTACTACCATCGGCTAATGTCACTGAATTCATCGTGGATTTGTTTAAACATTCGAAAAACGACTCGTCGTTGCTCATGTGTGCGGATGCTCCTGAGTCTACACACCATTCAGATATATTTACTTTATTCTGATGATTAGCGAGTAAGCATAGGTACGCTTCCACTGCGTCACTTTCGTTTTCAGTTATATTTGCCTGTTTCTGGCTTTGGTTTCCCGAATCCTTCTTCTTTTTCCAAATTGCATATTTACGACAATCACTTTTTATGTGCCCCTTTTTCTTGTAAAAAAAAAACAATACATTTGGGAAATGTCACTGGTACTCATATTTTCGATATCTTGCCGACGTTTATATTCTTCCAACAATTTGTTTTTCACCATACTCTTCGTCAAGTCAGCCTCAGCACGTGATTCGAGAGCTGTTTTTCAAACACTGTAGCTTTCCGATAAAGTTGACAGGTACAACGAAACTGCGAAAGTCTCTGCTAATGGCTCACCCAAAGTAATTAATTCGTCGATACATTCGTCCATGGCATTTATATGTGTGTGCATATTTCCGCCTTCAGGTAGCCTCATCCGACATAACCGTCTTAAAAGTCTCACTTTATTGGATAAAGTTGATTTTTGATGATAATCCCGTAATGATTCCCACATCGCTTTGGCCATCACTATGTTCCTTATGTGTATGATTTGGTTGTCCTCAATTGAAAGACCAATATGTGCACGAGCTTTACCATCACTTTTGTTCCAAACCGCTAATTGCATTGCATCTTCTGGTGCTGTATCAGTAATTACTGCCCACAAATCTTCCTTTATCAGTAAAAGTTCGATTTTGTATCGCCAAACCTGATAATTCTTTTTAGTTTTATAATTTGTATCTTCGTTGTATCATCCATTTTTGAGGTTATGAATTTTCGAGTCAAAATTATTACTATGAAAATATGTAATTTCTCGAAAAATATTGTGGTTTCCCTAATTATCGTTGATTCCTTTATACGTTGATCACAATACTGGGCCCATAACCTGTTAATTTGAGCCGATGATTAAGAATTACTTTTTGCACGATTGTACTGCTAGACTTGGTGTGGTTTTTATTACAACAAATGTCAAAAAAGACTTAAGGTGGGTTTACATATTTTTACATAATATGTTTGGCAAATTTAGGTTGCGTTCACATTAAACATTAACAAGAAATGCTAATTTAATATTACTATAAATGTTGTACAAACTAACACTAGGAACTTACGTGCTAGTTTTGCCGGCAATTTATTATCCGCGCTACTATGTACAAAATTTCAAACAAACATTGTTTGTCCAACCTCTAAATTTCGTACTTTACTTCTGAGATTATAATTATGGGAACATCTCTCAAAAGTTTCTTTCAGGTGTATTAAGACACAGTGCAAGAATGGTCGCCTTACCCTCCAATTTCAACATTTTTAACAACTCATACTCTTTACCATTTGTTATTAAATGTTCTCCAAACATTAGAAAATGAGAGGATTACTTCGGTTAACCATGCATTTCTTATTGCTGACTTTATTTCCGAGACATGTTGATCACACGTTAATTGAGAATCCGTTATATATGCTTTGATGGCAGCAAGAACCGACCGATTGACACGTTCTGAAGCATTGCCTTGATAACAATAGCGAAGTAATAATGAATGTTTTATGTTAAATTTAGATAGTAATTTTTTAAATAATTTGGAAGTAAATTGTGCCCCATTATCAGAAACAATGTATTCTGGAACCGAAAAAGGAAAGAAAACGTTATGCTCCAAAAATTTAATTACATCCGTGGCAATAGCGTTTCGAAAAGGTTTGAGGAATAAAAATTTTGAATAATGATCCAAGACTATAAACAAATGGGAATTTACATTCTTTAATCTGGAATACGGTCCAAGAAAATCGATAAAAAGACGTTGCATGAGCCGCACAACCATTATCTGTTGACTCATTTCAGTTCTAGTTAGGTATGTAGTTAACCGGTTTAACTTCTTTATAAGTTTTACACTTACTTACGAAATCCTTCACGTTCCGTGCCATCTTTGGCCAATAAAAATAACGTTGAATTTTTTCGATCATTTTACTAGAACCAAAATGTGCAGACATTAGAGGGTTATGGGCTTGATTTAGAATATTAAAAACTAAAGGTTGAGGTAAATACAATTTCCACTTAGGAAGATCAGTTGTAGAAATTGTTAATTTTTGATTTGTGGTATTCACCAGAATTTTGCCACAAGTAATAAAAAATTTAGAGAAACCCACCGAATTATTTTGGATTTTGGAACCAAATGTACATAATCAGAAAATTGGAATGAAATAGAATGTAAATTTATATTGAAACTACATTCATGAAGAACGAGTTCCTCCATAAACACTCTGGAGAGTGCATCTGGAACTACCATTTGCGACCCACTACGGTGCTCTATTGCAAAGTCAAAACCCTGTAACTTCAATTTCCATCGCGCCAACCTGCCTGTGAGTTCCTTTTGATTCATAAGCCATTTAAGGCTGGCATGATCCGTTAGAATCACGATCGGATAACCCCCAATATATAACCGACATTTTTTGACGCTTTGAAGAGCAGCAGAACATTCTAATTCCTCCGTTCTATCTCTTTTAAAGTAACACGCTCCCGACTGCAGTAGTACAGGCATTGCATTGGATCACAAACGGTTTATTAAAGTTTGGATGTAAGGTGCGTTCATTAAAGCCAATTTTACCTTTTCGAAATATGGCTGTAATTTCTCGGTCCAAATAAATTTTTTATGTTGTTTGGTTCGGTCAGTGAGTGTTGCTACTATAAGGATGCGCATGAAAATATAAAACGACGAAACCATCCCGATATTACCAAAAAAAACCGCCGCAGTTCATCGAAATTGGTGGTCTCAACGTTAACGCTATCACATATCCCATGTACGTATTAACCGTTTACAACCATCGTTTAGAAAAGAGACGCGATTAGTTTGTATGTATGGTTGAGGATGATCATCGTACCTCGTTGTTTGAAGCCGCTTAACTAAACTGGTTCTACTATAATTTCAATTAGGACTTTGGCTTTAATAGACGGATTGAAACTGGTCAGGACTTATATGAATATAACTAAAGGCAGGCGTCGTTCAGTGATTGATGAATAAAATGAACAACAACACAAATACATACACACGGCCCTTCGACAATAATGAATATGACAAGCCATAAACGATATTTCCAGATGATTATGGGTGATAAAAATAATGCACAAGGATTTATTGTAAAACACGCAATAAAGAAAATTTTGAGAACAGTACGAAACTGGTATATAAATACGGCCGATGGCAAGCAGAAAACGGTTTTTGATTTACTTTAAATCGTGTAACAAGTGAAACAACTCAGTAAAAAAATATAATTTCCCTATTTTTGAGTGTAGTTAAAAAATAGTTTTATTATTTTCCAAAGTTTAACTAAAATCTTGAATAGTGAAAAATTTACTTAATTTTAATTGATCCATCATCATTAAAAATCTAGAATCCCGAAAAAGCTCCGATCATCAAATTATCTCAAAATATGTACTCAGGTGTTTTTTGACAACCCCTATTCGTGAAACAGCCAAATTTCGATTTTAAAGATGCACCTCGCTCTGATCGACCAATCACTGAAAAGTCGATGAAACCTTACAAAAAATCGAAGAAGGCTGACACCTATGCAGCCATGAATTTGCTGCTAAGGAATTAAATATCGATCACAAAACTGTTTTAAACCCTTTGCGTAAGGCTGGATAAAGCAATAAAGTGGAATAAACGGAATTGTCGATGAAAAACTTGATTGACCGAATTTCCGTCAGTAAATTGCTACTGAGAAGCAACGAAATCGACCCATTTTCGAAGCAAATCATTACTGGCGATGAAAAATGGATAAGAAATTCAGCAAAAACCACCAGAATTGATCAATGGAAAGCTTGTTGTGTATAGAGCTTGGGTGCGAAGTTTTGATGCATCCACCGTATAGCCCAGACCTTGCACCCTCTGACTACCATTTGTTTGGATCTCTGCAAAACTCCCTTGATGGTTTAAAGTTGGCTTCAAAAAAGGGCTGTGAAAATCATTTGGCCAAGTTTTTCACCGATAAACCCGATTGAATTACACCGATGGAATTAAAAAGGATATAGTAATGCCCAATATATTCTTAAATAAAACTCATTTTGAATAAAAAAAATCTTAACCAAAAAATGGCAAAAAATCTCTCAGTATTTTTTCCCCAATCTATTTTTGAAAAACTTCAATAAAATCCGAAAAAGCAGCTTAAAGCAGCCAATTTTTTTTTATTTGGAAGATAATACCTTCACCTACAACCTCTGATAAGTTGTACAGTCGAATACGATAGAACAACGCCACTTTTTTATAATAATAATATATCGTATTTTAAAGATTGATATTGTTAAAAATCGGCTGTAATTACTGCGTTTTTCATATTTGATACTTTCAAAATTAGTACGTTACAATTTATTTTCATATTTTACTTACTTTCAGAAGTTGATTCCATTTTGTCCGATAAAAATTGGTTGTGCTTTCGATTTTCTGTATTACTTTTAACAAGCATGTTGTTTACCATTTCCGTAACAATGTTGATCCTACTCCAACAAAGTTAACATTGTGACGAATATTGTAGAGCAGGTAGAAGGACATGTTGGTGGATAATGTTATTCTTACAAACTATGAATCCATTGCTAATGATTTTGGGTTATATTTCTCGAACATTGTTTCTGAATTGAGAGCTCCCCGAGGCAGTATTCTTGTGATTTTAATAATTCATATAATTTTTTTATTAGCCCTGTTGATGTGACTGAAATTAGTGGTATAATTGCTGAACTTAAATCTAGTAATGTCATTGATATCCTTGGGATGAGCTCCAATATGTTTAAAGCAAATAAAGACTGTTTGTCTCCAATTCTGGTTTATTTTGTTAATCAATGTTTTTTGTCTGGCGTTATTCCTGAGGATTTAAAAACTGCAATTGTTTTACCTTTGTTTAAGAAAGGTGATAAACTTAACAAAAATAATTATCGATCTATTTCTTTACAGCCAACCATAATGAAGATTATAGAAAAGGCTTTAAAGTCACGTATGAATTGTTTCTTGGAAAAACATAATATTCTTAGTAGTTGTCAATTTGGTTTTATATCTGGAAAAAACACAGAGTCAGCTTTGATACAATTTATAAATGGGGTACATGATCAACTTAATGAAAAAAAATTGGTTGGAGCTCTGTTTATTGATAGTAAACGAGCTTTTGATGTGGTAGACCACCAATTATTGCTGCATAAACTTTATTTAATTGGTTTTAGGGGTGTTCCGCTTAAATGGTTTGAGTCATATCTTAGTGGACGGTTCTTTAAAATTAAAATTGGTAGCAGTTACAGTTTACCTTTTAAAGTTGAGAATGGTGTACCGCAAGGATCCGTCCTGGGTCCACTTTTATTTTTAATTTATATTAATTCAATACTTAATTTAAACTTAAAAGGTAAAATTACTGCATTTGCTGACGATATGGCTTTAAGTTATTACGGTTCTAGTTGCCAAGAAGTTCCTGCTCATATAAATTCCGACTTAAAAATTCTACGTTCATGGTTGGCCGTCAAAATAAGTGTGAAATAAGTTATATGGACATTTTGAATTATTTGTTGACAGTCCAAAATCGATTGAGGTGAAGTAGGCGTTTTGTTTTGCATTTTAGTTTTCTCTTTCTCTTGTTTTTATGTATTAGAGTTTAGTCTTTTTGTGAATATTAAATTACATAAATGGTCCCTCGCAAGACAAAAGATTCTTTCATTTTATTTCCGATTAAGGTAGTTTGCTTTGTTCAGCATTAAGTACTCTGTTTGGTTAAGTGGATGCACATAAGGACTCGTGTATTCCAACAGGTTATGGGTCCAGATATCGAACAAGCGACATTAAGTTTAAATAAAAGAAGTTTAAAGAACAGTTTATGCGGAAAAGAAAGTGCGAGTGAATAAAGTTAAGATGGCGGACTCAAATAAAGCGTTTATAGCAAAATTGAACAACGACAATTATTTTATGTGGAAGTATAAAATAGAGCTATTGCTTATGAAAGAAAAATTGTGGAGTGTTTTAAATGAAACAAAACCAGAACCAACGGAAGATAATGCCAATGCGGAAGCAATCAACAATTGGCAAATTCGCGATGATCAGGCTCGGGCGTGGATTGGTTTGTCGGTCGAAGACAACAATTGTGCTACATTAATAAAACCACGGCGAAAGATACATGGACGGCATTAAAAACATTTCATGAAAAGGACTCAATGACAAATAAAATGAGCATAATTCGACGTATTTGTGGTTTAAAAATGAGTGAAGGTGGAAACGTCGAAGAGCATTTGAATGAACTCACGAATTTGTTCCAGGAATTAAGTGATTTGGGCGAAAAGCAATTATCAAATACATGGCATGTTGGTGTTATCGTAAGCAGTTTACCGCGCAGTTACGATAATTTAATTGTTGCACTAGAGGCACGACCAGAGGCAGACGTCACATTGTCGTTGGTTCAATCGAAATTAATTACTAAATATCAACGTCGAAAAGAGGTGGACGGCAACGAAAATACAGATTCGGCATTAAAAACTACGGCGAAATTTAAAGACAATATTAAGTGTTTCTTTTGCAAACGATCTGGCCATGTAAAGAATGAATGCGGTAAAATAAAGGAAAGTGCATCGATCAGTGACAAAATAAATAAAGTTGAAGAAAATGACAATTTTTTATTTGTGGTTTCATCGAAAAAAAATTATGATGGATGGATTCTCGATTCGGGTACTACGAAACATATTTCGAGCAACAAAGGTTTTTTCGTTTCACTAGATCAAGCGGAATGCAAGAGTTTAAACGTCGCAAACGGCGAAAGCGTAGATGTCAAGGGAAAAAGCGTATGCCGCATCGAAATGGTCAATGAAAATGGTGTGTCGACCATGGCAACGGTAACAGATGTTTTGTACGTGCCGAATATTCAAGGAAATTTGTTGTCGGTGAAAAAGTTGCTGGAAAAGGGCTATGTTGTGAATTTCATTCCGAATTCTGAAACGTGTGAAATTAAATTCGGAGACAAACAAGTGGCAGTAGCAAACGCTCAATCGAATTTGTTTAAATGGCGTCAGCCGAACAAAGTGTATGTGGTACGCGAACATAAAGAAAATTGCATTCATCACTGGCATCGAATTTTTGGCCATCGCGATCCAGATGCAATCAAGCAAATGTATTCGAAAGGATTAGTTGACGGCATGCAAATTGTCGATTGCGGCATCAAGGTTAAATGCGAAGTGTGTCTCAAGGGAAAAACAACACGTTTGCCGTTTCCAAAGCAATCATTTACAAAATCTACAGCTCCACTTGATCTAATACATACTGACGTATGCAGACCAATGCAAACAGTTTCTCCGAGCGGTAAGCGGTACGTACTCGTATTCATAGATGATTATTCCGGCTATACGGTGATTTATTTGCTAAAAAATAAATCAGAAGTCGACGAGAAAATAAAGGAGTACGAAGCATTGTTAAAAAATAAATTCTCTACGAAACCAAAAGTTATACGGTCCGATCGAGGAGGAGAGTACACCGGAAAGAACGTTGTTGATTTTTTGAAACAAGAAGGAATTCAGATTCAGTATACAATACCATACACGCGGCAGCAGAATGGTGTTGCTGAGAGAAAAAATCGTACGCTCATCGAGATGGCGCGTTGTATGCTGTTGGACGCAAATTTACCGAAAACATTTTGGGCAGAAGCAGTAAAGATTATGTTCAAACCCGTTTGCCATGCAGAGCGATCGAAAAGACACCATATGAGGCGTGGAATCAGCGGAAACCAGGTATTAAACATTTTTCAATTTTTGGTGCTAAATGTTTTGTTCATGTGCCATCAGAGAAACGACGAAAATTGGATGATACCAGCGCACCGATGATTTTTGTTGGTTATGATGAAAATTCAAAGGGATTCAGATGCTTAGATCCAGTCAAAAATAAATTGGTGATCAGTCGCGACATGAGTTTTACGGAAAAATCTGCGAGTGAAATCAGCGTTGATTTATCATCAAGTGATGCGAATGTCGAATCAAGTGTAATCGGTATCGATATGAATAAGTCAACTGCAATTGATCCAAATGTGTGTGACAACGTGATGAGCGATACTGTGACGACAGAAAATAATGCGGGTGTGCGCAACAACATTGGTGATGCAGTGTCGAATGTCGAATTCGAATCTTTCGCTGAAGGCTTACATCGTATTTTCAATGACGAAAACAACAGAGTCATTCCCATTCATGAGACATCAGTGCATCGCATTTCATAGCGTGTAAAAAAGGGTGTGCCACCACGACGATTGATCGACGAAATCGAAATGGTTTATAAAGTCGTCGAGCCAAAAAGTCTATCGGAGGCATTGTCCAGTGAGCATAAAGAACAATGGATTCGCGCAATGAAAAATGAAATAGATTCATTAAAGAGATATGAAACATGGAAATTGTGCGAATTACCAAAGGACAGAAAAGTGTTTGCTCCTGTTGCTCGACAAACAACATTCAGAACGCTTTTATCGATTGCATCGAAAGAAAAACTCATTGTGCAACATATTGATGCTAAAACGGCATTTTTAAATGGGAAATTGAATGAAACGATCTACATGAAACAGCCGCCAGGATTTGAGGAGAATAGGGAACTCGTTTGTTTGTTGAAAAAAAGTCTACACGGTCTAAAATAAGCGGCGAAATCATGGAATGACGCTAATCATGAAGTATTGATCGATGCGGGTTTTCATTAAAGCAAAGCAGATCAATGCTTGTACTCACTAAAGAAAAACGGCGAATGGTCATTTCTTCTGATTTATGTCGACGATATGATTGTGGCAGCGAAATCAATAAAAACAGGTAACGAAATAAAGGAAACCATCGCATCAAAATTTGAATTGCAAGATCTGGGTGAAATTAAATTTTACCTCGGAATAAAAATCATCAAGGACGCAAAAAACCTTTATCATTTGTGTCAATCAAAATACATTCAAAGAGTTGCTGCGGATTTCGGTCTCAGTGATGCGAAAGTTCCAAACGTTCCGATGAATATGAACTACGATAAATCCGATGCGGATGATAGTTTTTTGCTGACAAACACAGATTATCAGAAACTCGTCGGGTGTTTGCTTTACATATCCGTGAATACACGACCGGATATTTCGGCGAGTGTATTAATATTAGCGCAACGAGTGCAACAACCACGTCAACAAGATTGGAACATATTGAAACGGGTGTTGAAATATCTAAAGGGCACTGCGAATATAAAATTGGCATTAGACAGTAATGACACTTCGGACAAATTTTTCTTCGGATATGCTGACGCCAATTGGGCCGAAAATATTAAAAAGGATCGAAAATCAAACACTGGTTATATTTTTATTGTTAATGGTGGCATCGTAAGTTGACCATGTCGAAAGCAGAATTGCGTCGCATTGTCTTCTACAGAAGCAGAGTTCATCGCATTGTCCGAAGCGTGTCAAGAGGCATTTTGGTTGCGGCGGTTGCTGAACGATTTGCAACAGCCGGTTCAAACAGCGACAACAATCAACGAAGACAAACAAAGCTGTTTGAAGCTAATAAAAGAGGAAAGATTATCAAATTGAACAAAACATGTGGATACGCGATATCATTTTGTCAAAGATTACGTGCAACGAAGATTCGTATCATACGTATATTGCCGTTCAGTAGATATAGTATGTTGGCTGATTTACTAACAAAACCATTGCTGCAGGTGAAGTAGGCGTTTTGTTTTGCATTTTAATTTTCTCTCTCTTGTTTTTATGTATTAGAGTTTAGTCTTTTTGTGAATATTAAATTACATAAATGGTCTCTCGCAAGACAAAAGTTTCTTCCATTTTTTTTTCGATTACGGTGGTTTGCTTTGTTCAGCATTAAGTACTCTGTTTAGCTAAGTGGATGCACATAAGGACTCGTGTATTCCATCATGGTTTTAAGTGAAAAGACCATGTTAATGTTTAGTGAGTGAGCCATATGCGGATAATATTCCTGATGTAATTTACCATGTTCCTAATTGTAACTCACTAAATTGGAGTTGCCTAAAAATTAAGCTGGTAAATAACTTTAAATATTTAGGTCTGCATCTTGATACTAACTTGAACTGGAAAGTCCACTACCTTAAAACAAAAGAGCAATTAAATGGTACTTTGCGTGCTATGTATTTGCTACGCCCATTATGTCTAAATTCAGCTTTACTGAAATTTTATCATGCATGTGTGGAATCTAAACTAAACTATGGTTTACCCTGTTGGGGCGGTGTTAATCTGAATACATTGGGGCCGTGGCTCACATTGCAAAAGTATATAATACGAACTATATTTTCTAAACGTCGTCGTGATCATACATGGCCAATTTTTGTGGCAACGAAAATATTACCATTTCAACACCTTTATGTTTTTAGGGTTTTAAAATTGTTTTTCTCTAGAAGTGGCCATCGTTTGCGAAGGGTGCTTACCGGGTATGATATTAGAAATAATAACAGGAACCTATTTTGTAGTTTAGTGTTTTCGTAAACATTTCTTAGTTTCAGCGCCAACTTTTTTTAATCGTTTGCCGCTTTGTTTACGAAGGCTGCTTAACTCTAAAAATTTTCCAAGTATAATAAAGAATTGGTTATTTGATAACAAAGACATTGGTTTCATGTTTGCTAAATAATCTTATGATTTAATTCCAGATGATTTAGTATTGTATAACTTATGTATTTTTATATTTTTTTTCTTTTTTTTAAATTATATGGCCCCACGCCATTTTTAATTTGTATAATTTTAAAGCTAAAGGTTAATCGCTACTGTCTGTGGACATAGATTGACCTATCTTCAAAACCTTTTATTTTATTGTTTAATGTTATTGTTTTTTTTTAGTTTGTACTATATTTTGGCTATATGTATTCTGTTGTAAAAATGTTTTATTGGTTATGAGAATAAATAACTAAATAAATAAATATGTAATCTTCTACGAGTGATTCCTAAACATTAGCCATGCACTTTAGCCAACCCAATGGAAAACAAAACCTATCTAGAAATTTTTTTTGTACTTTTGGCCAGCTTTTTTCGATTTGGCCGCACTGAGCGATGGAAAACTCAATAACACAGATGATACTGCTACAGGTTGCAAAGATAAATTTCAATGGCATAAAGTAATTGCTTTCTTTATTCACATTCAGGCGTATAATTTGTATTTTCTTATTTATTTATTAATTTTCTTGCTATGTTCTTCACATACACATTTAATTTTGTTTATTACGAATAATTCCAATTAAATTTTTAAATTGTTCATCTGGTGATTGACATAACTGAAAGACTTGTTGTCTTTTTGTTTTTGGATTCGGTTTTTTTTTAGTCATTTTAATCCGTCTAAAAGCTTATGATCTTTTCCTTTTTTTTATTTTAGTTGGAGGTGGTTCTAGATCATCGGTGGAATTTGTAATAACCAATATTATAATTCAAATTTGTTTTCATTGTTATTTGTAATAAAATCATAAATAACATTATCACGCTGAAATGAATAAATATATAAAGATGACCATATACCATTCGACGAAATTTCTTCCAAATTTAGTGTAGTGGATATAATGATTGGGTTATTTTGCCCTAAGCTTGAAGATATGCAAATTGGATTCGACGTACGGTCTTTAGCAAAAACTTCTTGAACATTTTTAAAATATTCAAATTCGATTGGTTCGGCACCGGTGCAATGATCATTATCGCATTTTGCATGATACAAACGTTTCAAGTTTCCAAACTTCTCCATACATTGTGTTTTTGGACATTTTATGGCTAAAATTCATCATCAACGTATTCATTGCTTGCCATAAAGCACCGCTTTTGCCGATATGTCCGTATCACGTATCACTCTTTTTGTAATAATATCAGATGAGCACGTTTGGTTTTCTTTTGGTAATTTGAATAATCTTACATCTTTTATCTTTTTTAAAATTTTTCAAGTGTTTGATAACAATGGAGGTTTAGGAACGCTTTAGAACTGTCATTATTAACAATATTATTACGATATAGAGTTTAAGGGCGTAGTGCAGCAATATTTGATTCTGATTGTAATAATGACTGCAATTACTGTGCAGTCGCTGAATTTTTGAATGTATCCGATTGATATGTACAATTATATACTCGTACTCAAAGATAATAACTACATAGATAATTTCATGTAATAGCCTAATTTATAAAATTTCCTTAGTTCGGATACAACTTATACAAATGCTACACAATTTAAAAAAACTAAATATTTATGTAAGAAACTTAAAAAGAAAAAATCAAAACAACATTAATGAGGGTCGAACTCAAAACCTCAAGTTTTGAATTCAGTAAAGCTGGTATTTTATTCTAACGAAATACCATTTCGTAAGAAATGGTGAACATTTCACTATAATTGGTACGTTATTCCGTGTGTTCATTTGAGAAGTTTTCATCCGGATTATCTCGAAAACCAAGCGTTTGTGAAAAATATATGCTTGGAAAATAAAAGTTGAGATACGAGAACGTTCCTGCCATTTTCCTTACAATTCACACAGAACAAACAAGATTTTTGTTTTAACATCTGTTATTTACAGTAAATTTTCGAAATGCTCGCAGTTTTGATTTAAACAAATATAAAGTTTATCTTTGTCGGGAACTTTGCTAGATATTTCGAAAAATGAACGTCGAACAAAAAATCAATCAAATAAAAGCGTTCAGAAATGAATTCTAGATAATTCGAGTGGACATATTTCAAAGGAACAGACGGTATCTATATATAACAGATTTGCCACCTAGCAAAATATAGTTAAATTTATTTAAATGAGACACTTCGTATCGGGTAGCAAAATATTAAATATTCATTTTCTGTATAAAATTGAATTCAATTGCAATATTTCTTCTTTTGAATAATTTTGTCACCAATAACTTAATTAAATAAAAGATTATTACCACCAAAATTTCTGACGGTCTGTAAAAATTACAATTAATGTCAATGTAATTCATAATATATCAACTTTTGCCATATCGGCACAAAAGGTCTCCACTAGGCAGGTGGAGAGTTCGGGTAAGTGAACATTCAAATTTTATTTAGCAAGAATGGGACTATTTGCATGTAAATTCTTTCCGTACGGCACTCTGCAGCGATAAATCGTAAATAATTCCAAATATTTTATATGCTCTTCGATTGTAGAACTGCCAACACTAAAGGCGTGCTATACCGAGACAAATGTTTCCAAATTACGTCGAACCCCACCACTGCTTATCCGCAAATTGTGTTTTAAGCCAGAATCGGTCCATTCAGATGAATACGCTGTCATTGCAATATTGTAACTTTCATTCAAGATATAGTTGTTCCGAAATCTGAATAAATAAGAATTTGACCTGTTAATCCAAGAAGAAATGCATACGATTTAACTGATTCGGCCTGCAGTGATAGCTCTAATGTTGATTGAAATATTAACGCGCAAATCATTATAGCGCCATTCAGAAATTGCTGAAATATTATTGGTGAAAACAGGTTATTGAGCTGGCTAATCATTTTTAAAATCATCGTATGCAATTTAATAGCTTATTTTAATTGGGTAACATTATCTTGAGTTCCATTCAATTTAAACAGTATTTGCAAATCTACAAAAAATGCTTGAACGTGGGGACAGTACGAGAAAACCCCAAATCAACACTCAAAGCAGCAATTGCCCATGGCTACAAATGTTGAATATATGTATACTTACACATGTTTGAATGGTGATATATAAGTAGGTTTGTCCACGTTATTTTGCACCACGAACAGATAAATTTTATAAGCTAATGGGGGTGTTATGTAAACCATGAGAAATTCAATTATAGAGCCTGTCAACCATTTTGTTAATCGCGAGAATCATAAAATATTCCACTCTCACTGTTTACAAATTTTAAATGTTAATAAAATTCAAAGATTTGAAAGAATAAATATTTCCTTTGCTTGGTAGATAAAAGGTGTGGAATCAATTAAAATGTTATTTGTTCTTGATTGACAAGTACAATACTTTTATCATGTCGTTATCAATTGAAATAGTGTACACACTACAGTCGTACAAGCTTTTACACCGTGTAGGTCAGTTATAAAATATGTTAACTAAAATAAAATATTTAATAAATCGTTCGAATTAAAAAAAATTATTTAAAGTTTTTACTTTCGGCACAAGATTCCATATTATACACCGAAGTTTGTGTTTACTAGTTTTGTGACGGCCAAATTTTGTAGTTTGTTAACTGATCTCAGTATAGTAGATTTTTGGTGAATAACAGTTCTATCCATTTTCTACGGTGAGAAGTGGCAAGGAGGGTGGTTTGGAAAGTGCCAACAAATGAAGTATTTGAAAACAACAGCCTATTCTGAAAGTAAAGGAAAAAATAAGAAACGATCCAAAATATTTTGGAGATTTTTTAAAGAAAAACGTGAAAGTCTGTATGACATTCAAGGAACGTAAAGCTGCAGGTTATATCAAATATGTTTGCTGAGTTTTTTCGATCAGTTTATAAACCGAAAGATATTGATAAATATGAAAATCCAAACAATGGTGAAAACAACGTAACCATACTAACATAAAGGATTAAAATCGAGAATATTCATCGAGCTCTAGAAGTATTTGGAGATGGATGTGGTCCTGATGGCAATTCTTCTTTTATTTAATCAATCATTAAAACTAGGAGTATTTTCACAGAAATGGGAAAACCAGATGTTTCTTGTTACAGATATACTTGAACTGGTAATATGCAACTCATTCAGGTCTTCGGTTCCTCCATTTACCTCGCAGTGTTAGAATGGCTTTATGCCAAAATTATCAACATCGACTAATCTCATTGAATTTACCAGCAACTCCATTAATTAAATAGAAAAATATAAGCAAGTTGATGTGGTGTATACTGACTTTGCGAAAGCTTTTGCCTCCATCGGTCTATGTAAAACATTGGAATGCTTATATCGATTCGGTTTCTCCAAACAGTTTGTTGCCTGCAATCTGCAAATCATATTTGATTAACCGGAAATAGAAGATCAGAATTAATTCAAGCTACTTCAGGGGTACCACAAGGCTCTCATGTTGGTCCCTTTTGGTTGGTTGGTTATTCACCACCGCCAAAGTGGTCCGAAGGTACTACCTGTTTTAAGTCTTCACTGCTCCTATGCTGTATCCATTACTAAATATCTCAAATTACTGGTAATGGTCCACGTCGACAAAAAAACCTTCAACGTATGACTATGTTGCAATTTGCATGCTACCGACTTGCTATACGCCAAAGGATTTTCACACATTCACCAAACTAGAAATCAATTTCAACAATATATTGTCGATTTGTATGTTAGAATTGAAGGTGAAAGATTGAATTAAATTCGACAGCATCAGAGAAATCTTCGCGTTGAACATTATAGAGGACTACAGGATTTTAAGATGCAATGGCGATAGTCCAGATATTCGGAAAACCAGGGTATTTCACTGCGCAAACTAAACGAATTGAATACAGATATTTTAAAAATTAGCGTCCTGGGAATTGTTGTTGCCCATGTGTATGTTAAATAATTTCAAAAGCGTGGAGTACCGCACTGCCATGTGCTTCTGACACTTGATAAAGACCCAAAATTTCAAGAATCAGCTGATATTGGTATATACTTGTGCGCTGAAATACCTCATCCAGTATGCCAAGGCTTTATAGTATTGTCGTTTCATGTATGGGCCATGTGGTGTTCGTAATCAAAATGTGCCATGCATGAATTATGGAAAATGCACAGTTAAATTCCCAAAAGTGTTTTTCAATGAAACGGTTGAAAATAATAACGGATATCCAAAGTATCGCAGGCTTAATAATGAAATAATTGCACGAAAAGGTCAAATTGATAATCGTGGTGTCATTCTTTATAATCCGTTTCTATACTATTGAAATACAACGCTCACATAAATGTGGAAATTTGTTCCAGTGTCCGCTCGGTGTAATACCTTTTTAAATATGTATATAAACTCGATGACTCGGCATCAGATGGAATGTTAGATGCGATTTTGTATACGCACGTTATTACTTCATGTAACAGGGGCTAAATGTCTTGCACATGCGGTACTTCACGAGTTCTACTTGAAGACGATTCCGAGTGGCACAACCGGTTGGAAGAATGCAGAGAATGCGTATGCCACCATAACTGCTGGAATTGTTTTGATATATTTGTTGTTTTTGCCAACCAACATCACCAAATCAATTGTGGATGCTATTCAAAGCTTTTATGGTAGAAGATATGGTTCAAGTTGAAAATGCAGCATTACAGCAAATCTATTTATACTGCGACGGGATCGGTCTACCAATACCGAATATGTTACGATCTATTGAGGCTGCGTATAACCAAATTGAAGGGACGGCCATGCCGAAGCTAATTTGTTCTTCTTGGAAGCTCCTGGCGGATGTGGTAACCGTCCCCGTCGTTTATTCAGTTTTCCTCGACAACATCAGAAAGAGCTACAGCATTAAAGCGTCAGTTATTTTAATAGATGAGATGAATAGATCGCCTACTTCGTGATATTATGAAGTGTGAGGACGCATTATTAGCTAACGTTCCAATGGGTGGAAAAGTAATACTTTTCGATGGAAATTACAGACAAGTCTTACCAGTGGTACCATTGGCAAGTAAAGTTCATATCCTCGAATCATGTATTCAGATAAGCAGAATTTGGAATTCTCTCATCAAACTTTTTTTAAGTAAAAATATGCGTGCTGATGCCAATGAACGAGAATGTTCCAAGTGGTTGCTTCAATTGGGAAACGTAACACTGCAATGTACTCATGGAGAAAACATCATTGAGCTTCCCACCAATTTTATATGCGAACAAAATTCAATTGTTTACCATATTTTTGATGATTCTTTGGATCCCCGTAATATATGTATATATATAGATCAATATTCAGTAAGAACAATTGTTTGCCCGTTAAATGATAATTGCTACCAGATCAACAAAGAGGTTCTAAATTTAATTGCCGGTGATTCCTTACATAAAATTGATCCGAACCATCATATGCAAAATTTTCTAAAATGGACTCGGATGCTGGTACTATCATTAATTCACGGAACCATACTGAAAGTGTTATTGGTACAGGTGATCCCGGTCATTCAGTTAAACCTGCCGTTATTCCTGCCAATAATAAAAAATATTTGTATATAAGCGGAATCGACCCATCCGTTTCACCAGAAATGCTTGTTATGTACATTCAAAGTAAACTAGAAGATTGCTCGCCTGACGAAGTGGATTGTAAATTATTACTTGCAAAGGGCCGGGTAATTGACAATTCCATTACCTTCATCTCCTTTAAAATTGGATTAATGGAAGCTCATTTCAATAAGCTAAACAGTTTTGATGTGTGGCCTCGTGGTTTGTTAATTCGTCCATTTGTAAATCATTCACGACAGCCAAAAAACAGAGCTGCTATAACGTTCCAACAACACCGATAACTGCTGATGCAACCAACACTATCAACGATTTCACCTCGATCTACTACCACAACGCCTTCAGTATTCAAGGTAAAGCTAAGGTTTTTCGTTTAGGCTGTATTTGACAACGATTATGACGTCATAATAATCAGCGAGACCTGGCTTACGATAAATATGTTCTCCGAATAATACTTCCCATCTGATTACGTCGTTCATAGAAAGTATAGATACGATTTTGACACCAGTCGTAAGGATGGTGGTGTTTTGATTGCGGTAAAGAATTCGGTACCTAATGATGTGATTGCCTGTCATTCTAGCCTAAACGTGACTGCTGTTCGAGTCAGATTGGCTATTGATACTTCGATTGTTGTAGTCGCCGTGTATATACCTTACAGATCGGACTTGGATTACTACAACACATTTATCAACTTCATCGACTCAGCTGTTATGCCTCTAGTTCGCCCTAGTGATCAACTTATCATTGTGGGGAACTTTAATTTACTCGGTATATCTTGGCACGATGTGGACGGCGTATTTTCTGCATCTTCTACTGATGAGATGGCATTAACTATCGTCGATTATTTTGCTGGCATCTCAACTGTACAGCTCAACAGAATTTTAATGATGTTATGCATTCCGAGATTTCTGCGTGTCCGGACTCCACTGGTTGTGGGAGCATCTATTGCTTTTTTCATTCTAATTGTAAAAACAATTATGTTTCTAATGATTTTAATTTTAATTTTAGAAAAGTCGACTTCACGTCCTTGAATGAATTTCTCAGCATTTCTGATTGGGACTTCTTACAACGCGGTGGGTATTTGAACTGTATGGTGTTAAGTTTCAACGATCTTCTCAGGTGGTGGTATCGAAAAGCACGTTCCGCGGGTTAATAAGATCGGGAGCCATGGTATAACAAGGTGTTGGTGTTGCTCGAGAAACGACGTAATAAGCTTCATTCATTGTACAGATTGCATGGTGTTAAATATTATCCGCAGATTTTGATAGAGCCCGCAAGGAATTTAAGTGCCTAAACTGGTTCCTTTACAACAACTATGTAGTGCGAATTAAGGAAGAGTTAACATCTAGTCCTAAGGAGTTCTGGAATTTCATTAACAGCAAGAAAAATGTGGCTGGCTTTCCGTCTTCTATGTCGTACCAGAGCTCCGTCGCTAGTCAGGACTTGGGTATCTGTAATCTGTTTGCCAATTTTTTTGTGTCGGTTTATAAACGTGTTCTGTCCTCCGCTATCGTATCTCCAGCTTTGCCCACCTTCGATCAATTTAATATGTTCAAGTTTACCGAGGAAGAAGTACGGGATTGCTTGCTCTAACTCGAGGTTGGAAAAGAAGCGGGTTATGATGGCTTCCCGTCGATTCTCTTTAGGTGTTGTGCTGAGAGTTTGACCCTTCCTATTACCTTCATATTTAATGAAAGCCTTCGTCGCGGTTTTTTCCCCGATCCTTGGAAATTTCTTGTATTCATCCAATCTTCAAGGCGGGTAGAAGAAGTGATATGAGTAATTATCGTGGGATCGCTATTCTTTCTGTCTTACCCAAGTTGTTTGAGTGTATGGTTCATAGAATCCGGTAGGTCTACAGTAAATAACTTGATTTCATTGTTTTGTGGCGACTTATTTGATAGTTTAAATCCCAGACATCAGCTTGACGTTGTTTATACAGACTTTGCCAAGGCTTTTATAATGTTTGACCACTCGATTCTTCTTAGTAAGTTAGAGAGTCTAAATTGTCAGTTTATTCCTATTAAATGGTTGCGTTCCTACCTCACTGATCGTTGGGACCGTTAGGATCTTGGGTTCTCACTCCTAATTATTTTATGTGCCATCTGGCGTGCTTCAAGGTAGTCACATTGGACCATTGTTGTTTTCGTTGTTTATCAACGATGTGGTGCAATGCTTTGAGTTTGTTAACTGTCTCCTCTTCGCAGATGACATGAACATTTTTGCCCGGGTTTCTAGTTTGCCTGATTGTGTAAAGTTGCAGGAGGACTTAAACAGATTTTCTAGTTGGTCAATTAATAATAGACTGGCTCTGAACGTGAGCAAATGTAAGACGCTTTCTTTTAATCGTATCCGCTCACCCATTCTTCACTAATATCAGCTGTATAATGAAGACGTTGACCGAGTCGAGTTCATTTCCGATCTTGGTGTGGTTTTTGCAGCTGACGCTACATTTATCAGACATACCAGACCAACACCATTATTTCAAAGTCGTATATTACGTTGGATAAACCCCAACCCCAATCAAACGAAAATGTAGGGATTTTAGGGACCCGATAACGTTGACATCACTGTAAGTCTAGTTTGTTCGGTCTATTTTGGAGTATGCATCTCCAGTTTGGGCGCCATCCTCCCACTGCCATTCCGGGAGGATTGAGAGTATTCAGAAGCAATTTGTTCTGTTCACTCTCCGATGTTTGCCGTCCACGAGTGCTGTAGAATATGTCCTCCCACCTTATCACGGGTGTTCAATTCAGTTTCTCAAGTTTTCGATTTTCACTTGTCGAGAGATTTGTTCAAGAATGTTTTATTTAAGTTTTTTGATAATTGTAGGTAGCCGTAATTATTTGTACCGATTGTAATCACTGTAGGTGTCAAATAAATAAAGAAATACTATTATAATTATAATGCAATATGTATATACATATGTGTTCTAACAAAAAAAAATTACACAATTGCACAACAAAGGCCTTGGACCGACCGTTAAAGTTTTGCTAGAAGTATTCGTTTTAATAATAAATAACAATACACATACAAAACTGGTACCATTTAGCGAACTAAATTTGCCGTAGATTCAGCCCCGTAGATGCCACAGGCCATTAGTAAATAAATATTTATTTAATTGTTTTTATGTTTTAAATGAATTGCTATACACAGAATTTCTAAAATAATCATCAAAATGTTCACCAGTCTGTTCCTAATGCTCTCCTTAGTCAGCTCAGTCTCTCCTGAGTCTAATTTTCAAATGCCACTCTCTAAATATATTACTGTGTATCCAATATTATATTGTGTCTGTTGAGTTTTATTACATTTTTTTAAGTGTATTTATTTATTTTATTAAAACCTATGTAGCTGGTAAGCCGTAAGCTTAAACAGTGTTTCATAAGAAGAAAAAAATTAGGATAGTTAATTGTTTACTTTATAAAATACGAAAAAAAAACACAAATACAAATTAATAACTAAACTAGAGCTTAACAATATAATTAAAAGCTACTTGCTTAAACCTGGAGAAAGAGTATAAACTTCTAATAATTGAAGTCGGCAAATCATTCTACTTCCTAAATCAGTTCAATAAAACCGATTCGTTGAATACGAGGCTGACGAAAAAGTATAAGTTTATGGACGAATAAAATGGCGCGATAAGGAAAAAGGTTAGTTAATGACAAGCCGCAAACGTCGATGAAATAATATTTTTGAAGGTTATACACATATCTCTCGCAAGTATTCGAACACTGATTTGCAATAACCGAAAGGAGCTGTCTGTCACAATTTGAATAAATTATATAGCAATACAGTATGTGAGGAACAATTAGGGCCTTAACTATGTATATCCTTAGACCTTTCACCTTATTAACAAATTTCATTTCCATAGTATTTATGTATAATTTTGGTAGCGAACTTGGTCGAAACGTTTTTAGAAATAAATTCCGGAATCCAGCCTTAGATCTAAAAACTGCAGCTTAGCTCAATATTAATAAACTTGAAGTAATTTATTTCACGGCCCAAGAATTGAACCTTGGCCAATTTACGTACGGCCAAAGAATATAAAACGGCGTAAGAATTAGGCTTATCCAATTAGGCTTATACTTTGAGTACTAAATTTTTTTGCGAAAACCAGACTGAGAAACGAACTTGAGTTAATATGCTTTAATATTTGATAAAACAGAATTTTTTCTACGATCTTTGACAGAACTGACAATATGCTTATTGATCTCAAATTTTCAACAGCTATACATGTTGTTTTTTTAGGTACAAGTACAGTGGCCTTTTGGGGCTCTAAAAATGATTCTTGTATCTATGAACAAGCAAAGCTTTTAGTGAAAAACTTATTTCTTCTCATTGTCTATTCTCGCATTAATAAAAAGTATCTGATTTTGAGAGTAGATGACACGAAACATCTTGCAACTCAATGCTCTGACGATTTCTAAATATATCGAATTTTCAAAGTATCTTGAATATTCTTGAAAGTTCTCAAATATCGGATTATCCGTAAGTTTTGTTAAAAAATTGTATAAGCATAAAATATGTATTTGAAAAAAATTGTCAATTAGTTTTAAATTTGATAATTAATTTAAACATGTTTGGGTTTTACCTTAACTTTTAACGTTGAGCCTTTTTCATACTTTTAGGTTTTTGTTAAAATGTTTTATGTATACAAACCATTTTACTCAGAAATATGATTTTACAAAGGGTGATCAAATTTTGGCTAAAATTTAGAATATTTGTTCTCAAAGTCAATCATCAATCATCAAAAGCTTTTAGTTTTAAGAGCTTTTCAAACCGGTGTTGAATAGTTACACCAAAATTTGATATTATAAAGGAAGGTGGTATTTTTGGATAAATTTAGAATGTTTATATTAAAAAATGAGAGTTAAGCTTGATAATTAAATTATACCTTTTTGGTGTGAACTTAACATTTGGGAGCCTTTTCATAATTTCACGTTTTTTGTTAAAATGATGAGAAAATATTATGTTTTGCAAAAAATGTCAAGAATTATTAGTTTCAAGAGCTTTCAATTAGAAAAGCTTAAATTATAAAGAACTTTTATTCTAACAAAACAAAACTTTTTTGTTTAATAAAATCATTTTACCCCGAAATTCGGTATTGAAAAAGGCAACGGAATTTTGGGATAAATTTAGAATATTTGTTTCCAATGAGCTTTAAGAATGATAATTAATTCATACTTTTTGAGCTTTTGAATAATTTCAGGTTTTTAATCAAATGTTTGATGAGCTTAAATTATGTAGTTGAAAAAATTGTAAAGAACTTTAGGTTTAACAGCTTTCAATTATCGAAGTTTTTTAAACAAACTGGGATTTAGAATATTTGTGCTTATTGTAAACTATTAAGAGCTTTTAGTTTTAAGAGCTTTTCAAACCAAACCATTTGACTTTCAAATTAGATATTATAAAGGAAGGTGGCAGTTTGGGATTAATTTAGAGTATTTGTTTTCAATGAGCTTTAAGCTTGATAATTTATTTATACTTTCACGGAGATTTTGTGACTTTCCGTAAATTCTTTCTTTCGTTAAAATGTTTTATGAGCATAAATCATGTATTTGCAAGAAATGTCAAGAACTTTTAGTTTTAAGAGCTTTAATTCATCGAAGCCTTTCAACTCAAATTATTTTATTCAAAAATTTGATATTACAAAGGGAATTTTTTGAAAAAAATTCAGAATATTTGTTCTCAATGTAAATATCCTTCATCCATAATGGGTTTCCATTTTCGAGCATTCCATGTGCAAGAAAACCAATTGCTTTACTCAGATTTAATTCATTTGAATGGCCTCAAATAAAACGAAACATCTTGAAACTCTATGCTTTAACGAGTTCTAAATATATCGATATAGTCTCACAAATTTCGAATACAATTTGAAAAATATCAAGAATTTCGAAATAATCTCAAAAATGTCGAATTTTAAAGTATCTTGAATATTATTGAATGCTTTCAAATATCAAATTATCCGTAAGTATGTAAAACCAACCGAAATCCTATAAGTGCTGAACATTCTTGGATAATTTCGAATAGCCTACAGGAAATCGGAGAAATATCAAAATTTTGGTATAATCTCACCAAGGTATTTTAAATATCACCATCTAGATTTACATATACATATGTGTAACTCTGCAAGTTCTTACAACTCAAAGCTAACCGCAGGACATTGCCTTACAAAATTCGAATAAATTCGAAAATCTGTAGAAATCTCGAATAATCCTAGGAATGGCGAAAAACTTAAGAAATCTAGAATAAACCCCGCGAAACAATCTCGATTACCCCAGAACAATTCGGAAATCCCTATATTACTTGAATGTCGATTGATCTCGGCGAATAAATCAGTACATGCTCCCCTTTTCAAATCAAATTTAACCTTTTGCAAAAGAAATTTTATCTGTTGGAAAATCAAATTCAATGTTTTCTAAACAAAATTTGATTTGTAAAAGGTTGAATTTGTTCGGCTAAAAGCTCAATTTGATTTGTAAAAGGTTGGATTTTGATAAATGCAAAAGGGGAAAGCTTGGAGTTACGGAAAAGGTATAATACAAATAAATCAACCCAGTAAACACAAAAATGGTTGTCGTTTGATGTCTAAAGCTTTTATTTTAAACGAGTTTAGCTAATTTTCTTCTAAATCTAAATATCGGTCAGTACATATAGGCATTTTTAGTTCTATCTATTCAGAACCGAAAGGAAGTAGTTGAGCCTGTCTTAAGAAAATATCTAATTGCAAATTTACACTTTAAGCTTAATCTGAGCTATCTAGTCTTAAATTTGAAATAATAAAGGAAAACTCGTGGGCTCCGTGCGGCTGCGGGTGCTGTAGGTACCTAGTTATGCCGTTGACAAGTATCATAGTTGCAACCTTCCATAGCATGGGAACCATTGAGGAAGCACAATGAGAAATTTTGTGAATGCCGTTATTTTTTCTATCAAAAGCCGCTAAAAAAACATTGATATATTGAAACCCGATGAATTTATGAGTCCGACACAAAATATCCAAGCTGCGTATATTTCAACGTCCAATCAAAATAGATTTGCCGTCAGGATTCAGTTCCGTGGAATCCACAAGTTTACCACAGAAGTTTATACTCCGTCTCCAAACATTTAAAAAAATAAAAAAGGTAAAATTAAGCTGTTCTACAATACTATGAATCGCCGGACGTTAATGTTGCAAATTGGGTTTTATAGTTCTTTATTAATTGCTCTTTTTAATTTTATTGCACCTTACTTTCTCTCTTTAAGCAAGGGTGGGACTATATATTTATATGGTAGCGCACAAACAAATCTTTTAAATGCTCATCGATTGTAGAACTGCCAATGCAGAAAGGCTAGCCTTCATTATCTGAAAGAACAAAAAGAAAAATTCATAAATAGTTTAAAAAACCAACGATAAAGACTTCCTGTTACCGAGAGAAATGTTTCCAAGTTACATTTAAACAATTTTAATCCATCGAAACCCTCCTCTTTTTGTGATCTTAGTATTATAAATAAAATATATTTTCTTATCTGCAAATTATTGTTTAAACCAGCATCAGTCCATTCAGATGAATACGCTGTCAATGCAATATTGTAACTTTCATTCAAGATAGTTGTTCCGAAATGTGAATAAATAAAAATTTGACCTGTTACTCCAAAAACAAAAGAATAATATTTGACAGATTCGGCCTGCAGTGAAAACTCTAGTGTTGATTGAAATATTAACGTGCAAATCATCAACGTGCTATCTAAAAATTGTGAAAATATTATTGGTGAAAAAAGGTTGTTGAGCTGGCCAATCATTTGTAAAATATCCGTGTGAAATTGAATAGCTTCTTTTAGTTGGGCAACATTATCTTGAGTTGCATTAAATTTAAACATTGTTTGCAAATCTTTTAAAAATGCTTCAATATAAAGGCAGTATGAGAAAAATGCCACATCAATACTCAAGAAAGTAATTCCCATTAAAATTGAACTAATAATGCCCATGAATATAGTCAGAATGTATTAAATTTGAATTTACAGAATAAAAATATCTGAAAGTAAAAATAGAACTTTAAAAGCGACCAAACTATAAATCTCGTAAATAATATTTACATATGTTTGAATGGTGATATATAGTTAGGCTCTTCCACTTCATTTTGTACCAATAACAGATAAATTTGATAAGCTAGTGGTGGTATTGTATAAATAATTACAAACGCTATTATAGAGATTGTCAACGATATTGTTAATCGCGATGATATTTTCTCTGCATGGTCATAAAAAACCCGACTCTTACTTACTGCTCTTTCTGTATCCATAATATATATATATAGATTATTTGAATAAAATTCTAAGATTTAAAACAGAATTTTATTCTAAGCGGGTAATGTATACTTACTTTCCTTGGCATACGATTCAAATACGAAGAATAAATTAAAATATGATTTATACCTGATCGTCAAGTACAGGACTTTGAACAGTGTTGTTATACATTGACATAGCGTCGACATTACAGATGTGCTAACTTTAACGTCATGTAGATTAGTTATAAAAAATGTTATCTAAAATAAAAAAATTTTTTAAATCTTTGAAAATTATTAAACAAATATGTATTTAAAATATTCACCTCTGGCATAAGATTCCACATTAAACCGAATATATTTAAAATTTTGATGGCGTAATGCACACGGAAATTTGTGTTTACTGGATTTGTGCCTGTACATTTTTGCAGTTTGCCAATTAATCTCATTACACTGGGTGTTTGGTCATTATTAGAAGTAATCATTTTCCGGTGGCAATTTATGTAGTAATTCACAACAATGATTATTCTGAAAATGATTTGCAATATCAAATTTTATTTACAAAGGTACTTTAACACAATTTCCATTTCTTTAAATTTATTTCATAATTATAAGCCGGGAAACTCACTGCCTGCCTATCAGGTTAGGTTTATACAGTTTTAGGAATTCGAAATTACTAAATTCAAAAGCCGAAGTTATTAATTTATAATTTTAAAAATTTAAGAGAAATATAGAATGTATGGGTTCCACAAAAGCTCTTGGTCAACTCGAGCGATTGTTTTCAAATTTTGCACGAATACTTTATAGCAGTCAAAAAGAAACATAGAGGGGCTAGTGGCCAAAAATTGCTACCCCCTCTTCATGCTCTCCTGTGAGGAGGCATTTATAAGTGGAATTTCTAAAACCAACGATTGAGCTGATTTTTGGATATTTAGTGCATAATCAAAAATAAATCGACACGTGTATTATTATTTTTTTAACGGTGATGGTAATGGTGATCGTGATGTGGTTGGTAATGGTGATAATGGTGAAGGGGGTGATGATGGCGATGGTGATTGTGATGATATGAAGGTGCGATGGTACCATGACGCAATGGTGTGGTGGTATGATGGAATGACGGTGTGATGGTTTTGATGATTTAATGGTATAAACAAAGTGATAATGGTACAATTGTGTATGGTATAATGGTAAGCTGGTAGGATGTTATTATGGTATGGCGTGTGATGATTCGGTAGTGTAATGGTATGATGGTATGACATTAAGGCGATGTGACAACTTCAAAAAAATTTGTCTGTTTTGCTCCGGGAGCCAAGTCAAAAAATGTGGTTTACAAGGAAATATTGCGGTAAGCCCAACAAATTATTTTTACCTTGATTTTATTCAATTCATTTGAGAAATTGTATTCAAATGCGCCTTGATGTATTTCTATTTATATTTAAAATAAAAACACCTGTTGAAGTACACCAATTGACTTTTAACCCTGCTTTTAATCTGCTGAATTTAAACATCTCGCATTACTTACATGAAGAAAATCTTCTATATTATGGGTACCGAATGTCAATGCCCGATGAGTTGCAGATAAGTTGTGACTTTAAAATCATCACACATTTTAAGCGCTCCATTTTGCATCTTCGCTATTATAATAGCGCGTATAATCTACGGCAACGTCTTTGTGAAAAATTAATGGTTCGAGACCTAAAATATTTTAATTTGACTTTTGTTCTTAAATCGAAATACTCGTATATCATCATCAAATGTAAGCATTTGACAATTCCGAAAATTAATTTAAATTTAAATTTGTAACTGTTAATTTGAATTTTTGCTGTCTATCTGTACTAATAAAAATGAAAATCTGTATGTCTGTGAGCATACACACGAGCATTTATACGTTTCCACATCATTAATTGGCGTAGTGGTTTTATATGAAAATTAGCAGGTTTTTTTTAGTCGAAGGGGTTAATTTTTTATAAAATTTCGATTTAAAATAAAATTATAGGACTGAGTTAAAATAAATTGATAAATGAAATTAATCGTATACTCGTATACGAAGGAGGCGGTCCCATTTATTTAGGGGAGTTTGAGATTATGTTTTACTACCTTTTGAAGAGTACACAGGAAAAACGATATAAGCGAATTAAAAAGAAAATGAGATTTTGGTGCCATCTTTGCTAAAATAAAAATAAAAATATTTTATTTATCCCGGGCAACGCCGGGTACTTCAGCTAGTTTAAATATAAAATAATAACACAAACGTTTTAAATTAATTGTTTAATATTTAAAAAAGAAAAATTAATTTTTTTTGGCCGAAGTAGCCATTGCAATTGGCAATTACTACTGCTTTGGAAGTCGATCCAAACTTATAATTAATTTCTTTTACCATTGAACATTCCTCATACGACACCACCACAGTAATATTAAGTTTTTCCTTAATTGCGACAGCTGATATCTCCACTCCCGAAATTTCTCCATTTAAAAGCCGACCTTTGTCAATATCATCAAAGAGCTCGGGCAGTTCCTCAACTTGTTCTACTGAGTTAATTAAATCAGCAATGTATAATTTTGACTATGTCAGAAAAGTTGAAAGCTCATTGAATATATGCCAAACACATCTAAATAACGAATTTCTAATATATTCTGGCCAATCCAGTCATTAAGATTCTCGTCGAAGTAACTTTGGCTTGAAATCACATGGCCATAAATTTGAACCCAATCATCAAGGTTAAATTAACGCAATAATATGTTTTTTGAATGGATTGGGCAAATGCCACACACTCTAAAAACCTTTTTTACACTCTCTGGAGATTGCGTGTCTATCCAATCTAAAACCCACTGTGATAATTCGACGTATCGAACTATTTTGGGGTTTCCAGATTTAGTTTCCATTTTACTCTCTGTTAAAGCTTTAGCGATACATGAATCATAATGATTCATTATAAAACGACTGGAAATTCGGATTCAACACCATGAGGACCTTAGTGGTCTATAATTAGCAAAAATTTTAAGCCACATTTCCTATTCCCAAATTTTAAAAATTAATCAAGTGCAAGTGTGGGCTGCTTGGTGGATGTCAACAAAACTGGTAGCCCTGTCGAAACCTTATTTTATCGAGAGCCTACTTTGCTAATTATAGACCACTAAGGTCCTCATGGTGTTGAATGCGAATTTCCAGTCGTATTATAATGAATCATTATGATTCATGTATCGCTAAAGCTTTAACAGATAGTAAAAGGATGCCAAGTTTTTTTTAAATACACCCTTATTCATGGAATGATGCCTCGGAATATGCAAGAATGTCCATATGAATACAATTGTCCAACACAAAAACTAGTACAAAAATAAAATAATACAACAATCTTGTTAATTACAAATGAAATGTGTTTCTATTTTCCAACTTTTTTCAGTACCCTTTAACCAAAACCACAGAGAAGGTATTCACAGATAATTTATTGGGAGCACTTCCGTGGCCGAAAACTGTAACGCCCTTTTTAATAGTATTGTTACGTTTTTGCCTTGTCAATTAAGGTTCGTATCACTGTATTGTGAATAAAACAAAATCAATTCAATTTATCACCAACGAATTTATTTATTTCACACAAAAATTATTACAACAAAATTTAATAACGATAATTCACAAAATCACTTTTTATAATTTTCACACAATTTTACTGTACACTTATAATTTTTAAATCGCACTACAACACTTTTTAAATCACTTTTTAATTCATTTTTAATTTTTACACTATCGCTTACCAAATACTAATAATCCAATTAAACTTCGTTCGCCTTTTTATATACACAAACTAAACTTCTAGAAAGCTCGTGACTTTTCCAGTTAGCATAGTAAAGAAACATTTAGAACAATTTTATCATGGAAAATTCCATTTTAGTACAGTAAAACATTGAGCTATTAATTTAACTTATTCTATTACATACTAGGTGTCACCGTTACACTATTCTTGTCACCCATAGCAAAGACGAAAACATGATTTTAAATTTCTGTAGTGCTCCTTCTGCTAATCGATAAACAAAACCGAAAATAAAAAATAAACGAAAGTTTTTTAACATAACTACAACCGGCTAACTTGATTTTTAAGGACGGAATTTTCTTATGAAACCGAATTTGCTATACTTGTCTAATAATGTGACAGTGACACCTAGGGTGTAATAGAATAAGTTAAATTAATAGCTCAATGTTTTACTGTACTAAAATGGAATTTTCCATGATAAAACTATTCTAAATGTTTCTACACTATTCATACTGGAAAAGTCATGAACTTTCTAGAAGTTTGTTTTGTGTATATAAAAAGGCGAACGAAGTCGAATTGGATTATTAGTATTTGTTCGCGATAGTGTGAAGATTAAAAAGGAATTAAAAAATGATTGAAAAAGTGTTTTAGTGCGTAATAAAAATTATAAGTGTACAGTAACATTGTGTAAAAATGAAATAAAGTGATTTTGCGAATTATTGATGAAAATTTGTGTTGTAATAATTCTTGTTTGAAATAAATAAATTCGTTGGTAATAAATTGAATTGTTTTGTTTTATTCACAATCCTCTGATTTGAACCTTGATTGAAAAGGCAAAAACGTAACAATATTACAAATTTATAGACAAATATTTATTTTGTCAATTTTGTTCCTAACAATATAATTGAAATAGTGTTCTACATAAACGAGGCATTTTAAGTTATCGCAACATAGAAAATACAAAATAAAATTAAGAAAATTACAACATTGGGTATTAGTTTGGGATTTTGTGTTAAAAGCAGAATTTTACGAACTAATAATAAAATAATAGCTATATGCATTTACAAAATATTTTTGTATATGTACAGTCCGAACCAAAATTATTTGTACCTGCTAAATTTTTGAGACAAAAATTATATTCAAGATTTTTGTATAACTTGGTAACAATAATTCTTCTTATGTATGGGAGCATTATTGCGCTGAAGAGCAAATTGAGGACCAACTAATTTATCATCAAATATTAATGTTACCATTGCATTCTTGATAAAATAGGAGAAAAAATGAGTGATATATGGACGAAAAGAGAGCTGATTTTGGCAGTGAAAGGAAAAGGATCATAGGTAAATTAATGTGCTGCTAATTGGAAATTTGTCTCGAGTTTTTTTGTATCAGATACTGACCTAATTACCTCTGATAAATTACTTTTACTAGGCCAAGAAAATTTAAAAAAATGCGAAGAACTGGGAATTCGCATGTTAGAGGTATTGTTTGCGATCAAGCTTCAAACAACAGAAAATTGAAAGGCCCCTGTTTTATTTTAACGAAAGAGCAATTGAAGAAATATTTGATCTACCGCTTATGACGCTTATGAAAATCAATCTAAAATGACCCGACGTTATAGTTAGTTGGGATATTATCGAAGAGTAATACAAATTAGAACAACATTCTGTAACAAAGTGCTTTCAAAAATTAAGTATAAGCATTTTTATCCTATAAAATCACAATTAATGAGAGTCAGCTTGGCGACACAAATTTTTATCAGGAGCGTCGTAGCAGGGATTTTAACAGCAATTCAGTTGAAACAATTTTTCGACGTTAATACTGAATTAGCTACTTCTACTTTCAAGTTTATTGAAAAATGAACCGATTATTTGATTGTTTAAATTCAAAATCCAAATATGATTCCAACAATTAGAAATATTCTCTTACTATAGGTAATAATGTGGATGAGTATCTTCGGTTTATGGAAAAGTATATATCGTGAGAATTTCAACCATAAAAATATTAACTCAGTTTTCAAATTTAACAAACTGCGAGAAAGATACCGATGTATGTTTATTGGAATCAATGTAAGTGGTAAATAATCTACAGACCGTTGAAGAAATAAACCCTAATTCGCTGCATGCTGAAGAACCTGACAGCTCGGATTTATCTGAAAACTTTTTAGATTTAGATGTATCTCTTCAAGAATCCTTTATGAATAATATGTAACACTTATGAGACTATTTTAATTAGACTTAACGAGATACTTGAAGCGCCTTCCAATTTATTCATCATTAATAGGAATTATTCGGAAGAAATTGACTGCAACAAACCTAAAGCACCAACAGATTTATTTTTTGAGATATGTAAGGAGCAAATATCTATGTTTGCTAGAATGTTCGCAGACCGTGCAGAAATTAAAAAATTAAGGGAACACATTTTTAAATATTTATGAATATTAGAATTAGCAACAAAGATTTCTACAACCTACATAATTCATGCTTCGAACATCGCAGAGCAATACTAAATTTCATGCTTCTGGTGCTTATAAGAAAGCATTGCGCATGGCTAACTGACAAGTATGTTAAAAATAGCTCTGGCTGAGGTTTGATGATGTAAACCTTTAAATTAAATGTAAATATTGTGTCTTACAATTTAGGTAATTATAAAAAGAATTTTTTACAAAAGGGAAAATTAAAATTTTTTAATATAATTTTGAAAATAATTAGTGAAAAATTATGACACTGTTTCTTTTTGCGTACATTAATAAAAATATAGATATTTTATATTAAATGAATTGTTTTTTTAATTTAATAGTTTTCTTAGTTCTAATCTGAATTATTCATTTTTTTAATTGTAACAAGTGGTACCCGTTATTTACCAGGAAAGTATTAGAATTCATGAAATCACAATCAAAGACTTCAGAGAATGATAGTTTATGTATAGCTGGCTATTCAACCAATTTATTGTAATTAAATAATTTTAGTGCTGTTTGATAAACAATATTTTCGGGTTTCCCGTTCCAGAATTTCATCTAAAAATCATTTTATTATCCCATTTTCATTGCATATGGGCGATGACTTTCATCAAAATCGAGAAAGAAATACTCAAGTTCCATCTTAATAGGCCAAATTTCGGAACGTCACTTCCTTGATAAATGTTCAATGGTTAAGAAATTGCAAAATTATATCTTAACTAGCCAAACTCCAGAACTTCGCCTAAAAGCCACTTTAGAGTCATAGATTTGGAATTTTATCTTTTTGGGTTAAGAGAAAGCCAAATTATATCCTAAATGGCCACAAATTCCAGAACTTCAATTAAAAATCATTTTAGAACCAAATTTAGATCATACATGTCAAATTTTACCAAAATTGGCCATATTCTGATTAGACTTCATCATTCGTCTAAAAATCATTTTAGAATCCCAACAGAAAATTTCTAATAATCATTTTAAAAACCTTTTGGTGGTAATGGAATTAACTGCTCTTGGACATTAAAAAAAAAAAAAATTGTGCGTCTATTTGAATAAAATCATATAACGGAAGTGAAACAGCTTGATTTGTTCATTTAGCGGTAAGATCGTGTGACTAGTGCTTAAAATTATGATAAAGCTGTAATTAGTTCAAAATTGTGAACCTTTATTCCTGTTTTATTATTTATTAATAACTTACAGAGGGTCGTTCAATATAAGTGTTATAACTTTCAATGGACAAAAAACTTTAGAATTCAGTGAAAAAATTTCAAACTTAATTATTTCTTATTTAAATATTCTAAATTTTCATTGACATTAAACTCATTCCAATCTCTCGCCTTTTAGTTTGACTATCGTTGCAAGTCTTCTCTTGTGTTGATTGTGACACATACGCCATTAAATGGGAAGTCATTCAAACTTTTGAATATTCGCCGTTTAAAATCATCAATATTTTTATTGTCATTATCTACTATTTCCTAATTCGGATTTCGTGAAACAAAATTTATTTTAATTTTTTGCTTACAGTGATGGAAATAAATAATCATTTTATTTAAAACATTTATTTGCTTCATTTTCATTTGTGAAATAAAAAAATAAGCTAGCAGTTCTTAGATGGCAGATTGGCAGCTTAGTTACAGAATATCTGATCTAATTCCAAAGTTAAAATGGATACAAATAATGCCGAAGACATCAAATTTATTGATTTTTTTCGCGTCTTGCAAGTAAAAATTTGCTTTTGATGACTCATTATGCTGCAATTGGAGAACCGCGTGGATCAATTCTTGATAATCTCTACATTATTTCATTCCTTAATTATTGAATTTTTTTTATAAGATTTGTTGTGAATAGTAAATATTTTATTTTTGGTTTTATTGATTACAATTTTTTTATTATTTTTACTAAATTATTATTTTCCTTGAAAAGATGATCAGATGATGGAATATTTGAAATCGATTAATTTACCAATCACAATCACAATGATAAAATTTAATAACGGTTATAAAAAAACGAATCTTGATTTTGAATTGTAAAAATTTAATCAATATTTAATTGTTATTACTTTGATAAAACACGAATTTGCAAAAGAGTGAATTTGTACTGCAACACCAAGAAAAATTGATTTTAATTTTCTTTTTTGATTTATATTTGCTTTAACTTTAATTTTTAAATCTTTTGCATTTATTAATCTAATCATTTATATTTTGTTAATTAGCCACCGACCCAGAAAGTGCGTAGTTTTTATATTTCAAACAATTTTTTAACAATAATTAGAGGACTTAAGTCGTGCCGCGAAAACACCATAGAAATATTAAAAGCTTAATCACTTCCAATGACATTTCCTTCTGTCACCAATTGATTTAATGAAAAATTAAATAAAATAAATATATTTGGATAATTTACTTACCTAATTTTTTATGTGAACTCGTTAAGGTAATCCAAATTCGAATAGTTTTTAGTGACTATTTAAAAAATTAAATTACCTAGATACTTATTAAATTACATTTTTACTAACAAAAGTTTCAATTTAAGTTTTTTTGGATAATTGATTACTGGTTTTAGAAAAAGATTAAGAAACTATTTTTCTATTTTTAGTTACGCCTCTTTAGGAATGTAGTATAAGGAGCGTTTTGTATTCGTGTCTGACCTATAGGTCGCGAAAGCAGTTGCTCAAGTTGAGTTAATTTAAAATCAAATATTTAAAGCTTCTGAATTATGTATGGCAGATGTAGGGTTTCTCATTATTCGTAATCTCTTATTGTGACCGATTATGAGTTTTTGTTATTTCAATAAAAACTTCAATATGAAGTGGGCGGGGGAAACCAAATAACAAATTATTAATTTTATAGTTTCATCGCAACCAATAAATATGTATTTCTACAAACAATTTTTGTAACACACATGATTTATTTGGTGCTTCTCGAAATTGCGAATTCTTGTTTCAATTTTTATATTCTGCAACCTAACCGCTAATTCATCATGAAGCGCGAGATTTTCGATTCGATAGCTTTGGCCTGGTTAATTCGATGGCAAGAAAACAACATTCGGTAACGGGCGCATCAGGCGGATCTATTTTGGATGTGTTATCATAATCATCAAAGGGGAGTAACCTTCCCAATAGTCCCGTGACGAAACTCTTAGCTTATTTGACTGGAAAGGTACATATTTGTTTGGAGAAATTGAAAAAATGCAGCCATAGAATGCATTCGTAGAATTTAATAAGTTGGGATAATAATTAATATTCGTAGAATCGATAAATTTGACAGCGAATCCGAATTCGAATATTTGGGCCAAGATTAGACGAACGCTAATCTAAACCCTAGGCAGAGAAAAAGAGTTTGAGTTTTATTCCTTTTTCTCCACGAACAGAATAAACTTTTGGAAAGAAAGGGTTTGGTGTGAGTGGCTACCATAAAGACGGCCTCAGGAATACTCAAGCGACCATAAACAAGCTTGTGCTGTTGCCAATAAATTAAATCTAGCGATTCAAAGCGGTCGGGATGTGCTTACGCAAACGTAAAACTTTCAAAAATCTCCATCCCAGCTTTCTCAAGAGAGTACACAGAGTGGCAGTCATTCCACAACTGGTTTTGCTCAATAATACATGATAATCCTAGATTGACACCATCGCAGAAACCGCAATATTTAAAGGGAACATTAAAATGTGGCCGACCGGAGAATGCATACTATTCTCGCTTTTATTAAGAATTTTATGTACCAACAGCAAATAGCATGAACGTAAGACGTTTATTACATACGTCAGGAAAACCATACGAAGACTTAAGACACGAGGAGAATATGCAGAGTCAAGAGATCACTTGGTAATTCACATCATGATTAGCAAACTATGCGATGAAATAATCTACTTATGAGCATAAGCATCACCAGAGAACAACTAAGCAGACGAATTGATCCACTTAAATCACTTAAAATCCGAGTGAATGTGTAAAATTTAGGAAGATGCCGCCCAACGAGGGAAAAACATTGATCACAAAAAAAAATCGATGGTTTAACTGCTTCAACAATAACCAAGGTACATATACATATCAATGCAGGTTCCGATGTATGCAACGCGGTAAAACACACCACAAGTTGTTACATGAACAACCAACCCTAAAACTGGAATCAGGAGAATCAAAGCCCAAATGACAAGAAAACGAAGTTAGATTCTCATCAAGTTATACCATAAACAGTCAAATAGCAAGTTCGCTGTTACCCACCGCTTTAGTACGTGTACTTGATGGACTCAACTAAAATCAATTTTGTCGAGTACTGCTAGACTCTGGTTCACAGTGTTCTTTCGTTATGGACAATTGTACACGGAGACTGCAGTTAAAACGAAGTCAAGCCAAGCCTATACTATATCGGGCATTGGAGGAGTCACCAATGGATATACAAAAGGATTAGTATCACTAGTAGTCATGCCTTGGAACAAAACCGAACCACCTCTGCAAATTGAAGCATTTGTTTTCCTAAATTAACCGCAAGATCATCAACCATTCAATCCATCAACGTTGAGTTCTATAAGCAGTACGAGTTAGCGGATCCTTATTTCTATAAAGGTTTACAAATCGACATAATGATCAGAGCAGACGGTTTCTTTGAATTGTTTTCTGAAGGAATAGTAATGAAAAAACGCTAATAGGATGGGTGGTAGCAGGAAAATCAAATAGAGAACCAGCGAGACAATCAATTGCGGTAACATTGAGAAATACAGAAGATAACCTGGGAAATCTGCTAAAGAGATTTTGAGAACTGGAATCAGTTGAGGTTCCATAGGTTATTTTATCAAAAGAAGAGCAGTTCTGTGAAACCCATTACAAAAAAACACAGTGACAGACAAGTCAGGCTGATTCATAGTACGACTTCCATTTAAACAGTCTCCAGCTACACTAGGCGATTCCTACCTGTCGGAGCGATTGATCCAACCGAGGAGGAGGTAGCCACCTAGACATTGAGTCTCAGTCTGAAACACATAAAATATTAACCTAAAATACAAAAATACAAAAAGAAAATGTTAATTATCATATATGTAAATTGGCTAAATATTTACCCTTTGCTATTATATAAATCGTGATCACCCTGAAAATATAACTAAAAATTAATAAGTCATATAGTCTAAATGTAAAAAATAACATAATGCACTTTTCCAAAACAATCCAAATGTCATCTCAAAACGTCAAATAATAGATGGATTCTAGTATATTATTTTGCGTTCAGTGCAATGATCGATAACAAAGATTATGATTGACGCGATATATGTGTCGAACTTGTTAAACATAGTCTTTTGAATCTGTCATATTCCCTGCTGCAATTATGTTAATTTTACAAAAAACTCAGTTCTGGTTGGGTGTTCAAATTAAAAATTGTAAAAAATCATTAAGAATTAAAAAATTGTAAAAAATCAAATTAAATTTGTGAGTAAACCAAAAAGGGGATTTTCTGTGGAGCTTTCCGTCAATCAACTAAATTCAACGCGGGAATTTACGCAATTGTTAATTGCCCCGCCAACATGGTCCTTCGAGCCGGATCAAGAATTTGATCCCATACATCGATTGTGTTCTCGCCATTTCGAGAAATAACATACAGTTCTCAGCATTTTGAGAAATCAACCGCATCATATTTACGCTACGGTTGCACCGATTTTGTTCTCGCAATTTCGAGAAATAACTTACAGTTCTCAGCATTTTGAGAAATAACATACAGTTACCGTTATTTAAAAGGGTTGTGAAATTATACCGCGTATACTGCTACGAAAATGTAAGGTCGAATAGGAAAACGTAATCAGTACATTTCTTATCGATTAATCAACAATTGTGATGCTATTTAATCGTTTTTATTGCGTATTGCGCTACAAAGTTTTTTAATATTTATTCATTAATAAATTTATTTATTCACGCTACGGGTATACTGATTTTGTTCTCGCAATTTCGAGAAATAACAGGTCTCACCTTTTTGAGAAAATAACATTCAGTGCCAGGGAACTTATTGTCCAGTTAACGTAATTTGAACAAAGCAGTGAAATCATACCGCGTCTAGTGCTACAAAAAAAATTGAAGGTCGAATAGAAAAACGTGGTCAGTGAATTTCTAATCAATTAAACGACAATTGTGGTGCTATTTAATCGGTATTTCATACGTACTGACATCATATTGCCAATCAGGTTATACTGATTTTGTTCTCGCAATTTCGAGAAATAACAGGTCTCACCATTTTGAGAAATAACATTCAGTGCTACGGAACTTATTATCCAATTAATGTTAGTTAAAGGATAATGAAATCATACCGCATATAGTGGAACAAATTTATAACTTTATAGTGCTCGGAACTTATTGTCCAGTTAACGTAATTTAAACAAAGCAGTGAAATCATACCGCGTGCAGTGCTACAAAAAAATTGAAGGTCGAATAGAAAAACGTGGTCAGTGAATTTCTAATCATTTCTAATTCAGTTAACGTTATTTAATACGTATTGGTATCATATTGCGTATAGTGCTACGAAATCTTATAATATTTATCTATTAATCAATCTATAATATTATAGTGCTACAGAACTTATCGTCCAGTTACATTATTTAAAGGTAGTGAAATCATACCTCATACAGTGCTACGAAACTGTCCATACGGTGCCCTATTTCGGCAGTTCGAGAAACAGTGCAAAATACGTATAAAATTCGATTGATAAGTTATTTATAACACGTGCATCCGAGCCAGTAGCTACCAACAGTTATCATTAATTAAATAGATTGTACTATATCATAAATCAACGCTGGACGCCAGAAGAATTTAAAGGGTCTCTATCGGAAAACGAAGTCATCAAGTTAAGGAGTCGGTATTCAATACAGTAAATTAAGCATCTAAATTTTGAGAGTTTGCATCATGAGTGAGTTAGCGAGTCTGAAGAAACAGCGTTCGACGATGAAGGGTAAGATAACGAACATTTTAAAGACCATCGCTACATTTGATAACAAAACGGATCTCGAGGATGTAAGAACAAGGCTAAATAGAGTTGAGTCTCTACTGGTTGAGTTCACTGCTGTGGAAGGTAAGATATTCAATATAAATCACGAAGAAGATGCCGATCTTGAATTTGAAGAAAAATATTATACAGCGAAAACGCAACTCAATGCATTCATCAGGAAAAGATCAATGATTCCTGGATCAGATATCCAAGTGTTGGATACCACTCTTAACACCTCTCATGTCGGCCAAGCCGAGGTAAAACTTCCAAAAATTAACATTCCCCAATTCTCCGGGGATTATACAGAATGGCAATCATTCTTTGATCTGTTTTCAACCACGATTCACGAATCAATGATGCTGAACCCCGTTCAAAAATTTCAGTACCTGAAAGGATCATTAACGGGAGAAGCAGCGGCGTTACTTCGTCACATTAGTGTCACTGAATCCAATTATTTAGAAGCACTGAATAAATTGAAAGAGAGATATGATCGAAAGAAGCATATCATCACATCGTTCATACGAACATTCATGGAACATCCACCACTTCATAACGCAAATGCCACAAAAATGAAATATTTATTGGATTCAGCAGATGGTCTTAAAGCTCTCGGCCCAACTGCGGAATCGCGTGATCCTTGGCTGATCTATATTTTGGTCAGCAAGTTGGATGATAAAAGTAAATGTTCATGGGCAGAAACGTCAGCTGCTAAAGAGAATCCAACGCTAGGGGAATTCTTTAAGTTCCTGCAACTTCGAATCGACGCATTAGAGTCTATAAACGCCTCGTCAAAATCGGGAAACGTCAAAACTCCAATTAAAAGCCACGTAATTTCAAATGAAACAGCCGTTTATACCTGTGTATTCTGCAAGGAAGACAACCATTCAATATTTGACTGTGCTGTATTCAATAGCTTAGATGTAACCAAACGAAAGGAGTGGATCAAACAAGCACGAAGGTGTTTTAATTGCTTTAGCACTAGACATCCAATATTTAGATGTATATCCAATCGTAGATGTCAAATTTGCTCACGAAAACACAACACACTTCTTCATGTGAACGAGGCCGAGGTTCCAGCTTTAAGCTCAATGACAAATGAAGCAACTAACAAACTAAACTCATCAATAGCAAAATGTAGTGATCCTGAATCAAAAAGGTTCCAGTCAATTTTACCGACAGCGCAAATTACCGTGTCAGATAGTTATGGAACACCGCATATATGCCGAGCGCTGCTAGACTCCGGTTCCCAAGCAAGCTTCCTCACCGAAGCATGCGTACAACGATTAAATTTGAAACGAATCAATTCAAGAATATTAGTAAATGGGCTGGGATCGACCAAAGCTGGGTATACGAGAGGCCTAGTGTCGGTGCCTGTACAGCCAATAGGCTATCCAAGATTTGAGATCAATGCACTGGTTTTATCAAAAATAACTTCTAATGTACCACCGCAAGAAATTATGGGAGTTCCTAACGAGGTGTGGACGATGGGACAGTTAGCTGATCCTGCGTTTACCCAGCCAAACACAGTTGATTTATTGATAGGAGCTGATCACTTTTTTAAATTATTGCTCGACGGAAGACAACAGTTAAATTCAGACGGGCCAATCCTTCAAAACACAATGTTTGGTTGGGTAGTATCCGGTACATGCCAAGAGGGACGCAACTCTTCATCGACACTTTTAGTTACAAACAATGAGTCCGAAACCAATTTAGATATCATATTAAAAAGATTTTGGGAAATCGAATCGGTTGGTGTAGGCAGTAGCATACGCTCATCAGAAGAAGAATATTGCGAGCAACATTTTAAAGAAAATACCATTCGGAATGAGAATGGCAGATTTGTCACAAGGTTGCCGTTCATAGAATCACCTGATGACCTGAGCAACACATTAAATATCGCCATCCTAAGACTCAGAAACATGGAACGGCGATTCGAGCGGGATCAAGAATTTAAAACTCTATACCACCAATTTATACACAAATATGAGCAACTTCAGCATATGGAGCGAATTCCTGAAACCGAAATATCCAACGAAGGGTATTATCTACCGCATCACGGTGTGCTAAAGAACACGAGCACAACTACAAAGCTTCGTGTTGTGTTCGATGGCTCTGCTAAAGGTAATACCGGACATTCGATTAATCAATATTTAGCAGTGGGGCCTACCATCCAATCGAGCCTTTACGCCATAATCCTTCGGTTCCGGGAGCATCAGATCGCCATATCTGCAGATGTGGAAAAAATGTACCGACAAGTTGCAATCAATAACAACGACACCAAATTCCAGAAGATATTGTGGCGTAAGCATCCTTCTGATCCAATTGGCCATTATCGGCTATTGACAGTGACCTACGGTCTCGCCAGCGCACCGTTTCTCGCTATCAGATGTCTAAAGCAGATAACCGAGGAGCAGAAGAAACTAAACCCAACAGCTTGTCAAGAAATCGCCAAAAATATATATGTTGATGACTTGATGACTGCGGTCGATACCAAAGTAGAAGGGCTACAATTACAGAAAGACATTAGTTCAATTTTAAAGGAATACGGGTTTCTTTTGAGAAAATGGTCATCAAATTGCAGAGAAATCTTAACATCCGCCCAAGATCTGCGAGAACCAGGCACTGTCAAGGAAATACACGACACGTCGGATGAGTCTTCACCATACGTTAAATTATTAGGCGTTAATTGGAATCCACGAACTGACGAATTCACGTTCAAGGCATCACTTCAGAGTCATGCACAAATTACTAAAAGAACCATTTTATCTGACGCCAGTAAACTATTCGACCCGCTTGGTTGGTTGGCGCCTATCGTGGTGAAGATAAAAATCTTCATGCAGACACTGTGGATCCAAAATTTAGGATCGGATGAAGTACTGCCAATTGACCAGAAACAGCATTGGGACAAAATCCAATTTGAACTAAATGACGTCGAGCATCTCTCAATACCCAGGTTTATCCAATTTAGTATTCAGTCCAAGGTTGACATCCACGGATTCTGCGACGCCAGCGAAAGTGCATATGCAGCGGTGGTGTATTATAGAATTACTACACCAGGAAAGAACGTAATCGTAGAAATAATGACAGCAAAAACGAAAGTAGCGCCAATTAAACAAGTATCGTTACCGAGATTGGAGTTATGTGGGGCCGTTCTTTTGACTAAGTTAATTGAGACAGTCAAACACGAAACTAGCCTCCAAATCAGCAATATTTATACATGGACGGATTCAAAAATCGTACTCGATTGGCTAGCTAATGAACCTCGTCGATGGACAACTTTTATAGCCAACCGAACCTCCACTATTTTGGATACTTTACCACGCAGCCATTGGAGACACGTGCCGTCATCTCAAAACCCCGCAGATCCTGCGAGCCGTGGCGTGTTTGCCTCAGAATTACGAGAACTTGATCTATGGTGGAAGGGACCGCAATGGTTGAAACTTAATGAGGAGCATTGGCCATTTCAAAAGGGCAACTATGGGTACATACACGAAGAACGACCAACGAAGCTGGCTACCTTCATTGGATTATTACCGAATGATATGCTTGACAACATGTTAATCAAGTATTCGTCATATTTTAAATTTCAACGGGTACTCGCATTTGTAATCCGGTTTGTCACTAATCTCAAGTCTATGCTGAACAAGGTACAACCAACCCATGGAATTATTTTAAAACCACAAGAATTGGCACAGGCGTTCCATACAATTTGTAAATTTGAGCAGACTAAATCGTACACTGAAGAAATCACCGCCCTTACCCGAGAAGGAAGCATCAACAGATCTAGCAGTCTGGCCTCATTAAATCCATTTCTAGACGAAAGCGGGTTACTTCGAGTTGGCGGTAGACTTGAAAACAGCGAATCACCGTACAGTACTAAGCATCCTGTCATACTGCCTCCAAAGTCCATTCTGACGCGCTTGATACTGGAAGAGTTACATGACAAGTACAGCCATGCAGGACCATCATTGTTGTTGTCAATTTTTCGTCAACGATATTGGTCAACCGGTGGACGGGCGAAAGTACGAGAAATCGTCAGAAATTGTGTCGTGTGTAAACGTTACCAAGCTACATTGCAAACTCAAATGATGGGAAATTTACCACCTGCTCGGGTAGAATTAGTACGCCCTTTTTTAAAGACAGGGATTGATTTTGCTGGACCGGTATCGATCCACTTGACCAAAGGAAGAGGGCAACGAACGTATAAGGCGTACATTTGTGTATTTGTATGCTTAAGTATCAAAGCTGTGCATTTAGAACTAGTAGGAGACCTAACGAGTGAATCGTTCATCGCAGCACTCAAAAGATTCGTGGCACGAAGAGGAGTACCATCTGAAATTCATTCAGATAACGGGACAAATTTCGTTGGTGCCAACAACCAAATTCGAGAAGAAATCGAAAAAATAATAAAAAATTGTATTAATTTTTCTCAATTTCTTTCAAGCAACACGATTTCCTGGCAGTTCATACCACCGAATGCTCCTCATTTCGGAGGTATCTGGGAGGCCGCGGTAAAATCTACCAAATTCCATCTCAAGAGAGTCATAGGCAAAACTATTCTCACCATGGAAGAGATGACTACATTATTGGCTGAGATCGAGAGTTGTCTAAATTCCAGACCCATCTGTGTCTTGGCCGCCGACCAGATCGATACCTTAACACCAGGGCATTTTCTTGTTGGACATCCATTGGCGAAAATTCCAGAGTTAGACATCACTCATGTGAACATTAACTATCTTAGTAGATGGAAAATGGTAAAACAGATTCAGCAACATTTCTGGAACAGGTGGCGAAATGAATATCTTACGTCATTACAAGCCAGAACTAAATGGAAATATTCAAAGGAGTCGTTGAAAGTCAATGATGTGGTAATTATAAACGACAATATGCCGATTAATCAGTGGTTACTTGGGAAGGTAACCCATCTTCACCCCGGAGCCGATGGCGTAGTTCGAGTCGTAACACTCAAAACCAAGTCCGGCGAGTTAAAAAGACCAATCCAAAAGTTATGTTTGCTGCCAGTTTATCCTAATACAGACACCATTAATCTTGATAAATCATCAAATAATTCAGCAGGTAAAACCACCATTGAACCAGGTGGTTCAAGGGCGGCGGTATGTCGGAGCGATTGATCCAACCGAGGAGGAGGTAGCCACCTAGACATTGAGTCTCAGTCTGAAACACATAAAATATTAACCTAAAATACAAAAATACAAAAAGAAAATGTTAATTATCATATATGTAAATTGGCTAAATATTTACCCTTTGCTATTATATAAATCGTGATCACCCTGAAAATATAACTAAAAATTAATAAGTCATATAGTCTAAATGTAAAAAATAACATAATGCACTTTTCCAAAACAATCCAAATGTCATCTCAAAACGTCAAATAATAGATGGATTCTAGTATATTATTTTGCGTTCAGTGCAATGATCGATAACAAAGATTATGATTGACGCGATATATGTGTCGAACTTGTTAAACATAGTCTTTTGAATCTGTCATATTCCCTGCTGCAATTATGTTAATTTTACAAAAAACTCAGTTCTGGTTGGGTGTTCAAATTAAAAATTGTAAAAAATCATTAAGAATTAAAAAATTGTAAAAAATCAAATTAAATTTGTGAGTAAACCAAAAAGGGGATTTTCTGTGGAGCTTTCCGTCAATCAACTAAATTCAACGCGGGAATTTACGCAATTGTTAATTGCCCCGCCAACACTACCGTACAGCGCCCCAAAGGATGTATTCTATAGACAACAATTTATCAAAGACAAGGAGTTTGCAACAATGTCCAAAAGCTTTATGACAGAGTAAATATAGTTAGGACATATGAAGGCAATAACACCGTTCAACACATTCGAATTAACATCGGCCGGAGCCGATACTATTGAGGGTGCAGTTCACTTAAAAGACGAAATAAATAAAATTCTTGCAGCTTCCGGTTTTCAACTTAGAAAGTGGTTAACGAACGAGAAAAGGATATTCACACAAACTACTCGACTCACAAGCCCTACGGATATCCTGCAAATAGACGACGCAACTTTGATTAAAGTATTAGGGCTGTATTGAAATCCTACAAAGGACTGTTTCTACTTCCAAGTAAACCTGATGAGCGAGCAACTAAATTTAACCAAACGAGGAATTCTATCGGATGCAAGTCACTCGTTTGACAATCTACAGTAGTAAAAGAAGCCGCAAACTCCGAAGTAACAAAAATCACTGCTTGGAAGGATTCTACAATCGTTCTTGATTGGCTTTCTGCACATCCTAATAAATGAAATACTTTCGTTAGAAACCGAACTGGGGAAATACTCATCAATTTGAACATATCACAATGGAGACATATGGCATCCCATGACAACCCAGCTGATTATGCGTCCAGAGGAGTTGAGCTAGACAAACTGCGAGATCAAGGTTTACGGTGGAATTTCAAAATAGTTAGCAGATCTAAGCTGTTGGCCAGAAAATATGCCATAAAAGTCAAGTACAATGCAAGAAATACGTAGCCAGTCCCTCCACATCCAAATCCCTCAACCTACCATAATAGATAACCTGATTCACAAAATTTCTACATTCAGCAAAATAACGAGAATTTTGGCATACGTAATCCAATATGTCAATATAAAGCTAAAGCGAATTCCTAAAAATTCAACATATCTGCTAAGCCAAGAATTACCAAAACCTCAATGTCTCATATTCAGGCACATACAATCCAAGCACTTCGAATCAGAAATAAAACTCATCGGGTCTAAGAAAGATTTGCCAGGCTCAAGCAAATTATTACATCTGAAACCATTTCTGGATGAATCCGGATTACTTCGAGTCGGAGGAAGAATCATAAACGCGTCCATAATTTATGACATAAAACATCCGCGTCCATAATTTATGACATAACGTATCACCGAATCCATTGACCATTGTGAGAGAATATCATCTTCGCTACCTACATGCGGGGTAAACACTCATGATAGCTACACTGCGCCAGAAATATTAGGTTATTGGTTGCCGAAATACAGTCGAACAGAAATAAATTAATTGATGGGTGATTTACCGAATCCAAGAGTTGAGCTAGTAAGACCATTCTTCAAAGTTGGACTGGGCTATGCAGGCCCTTCCCAAACAAATTTGATCAGAGGAAGAGGACAGAAATTACACATAAGCTATATCTGAATCTTCATCTGTTTAGCAACTGAAGCAATTCATATTGAGCTAGTATCCGATTTTACTACCGATAGCTATATTGCCGCACTTTGACGATTCGTGGCTCTAGAGGAATCCCTAAAGAAATTCCCAGCGACAATGGTGCCAACTTTTAAATTTGTACGATAAAATATTAATATATTTTCTAATTTTCTATTGGCAGATCAAATCACATTCAAGTTTATTCCACCAAGGTCGCCACATTTCGGAGGACTGTGGGAAGCTGCCGTAAAAAGGGTCAAATATCAACTAAGAAGAGTCACCGACGGTCATACACTTACAATAGAGGAAATGAGAACGTTACTTGTTGAGATAGAAGCAATGCTGAATTCCAGGCCAATTTGTGTTTTTCCGAGCGATGACATGGACTATTTAACACCAGCTCCCTACCGATGATCTATCCAACGTCGCACCGTCCAAGCTGTCTAGATGACAAATGATACAACAAATGAACCAACACATCTGGGAGACATGCTATCTGGAATATCTCACTACATTACAACACCGCAAAAAATGGCACAAAAAATAAAACAACATTAAAATCGATAATATTGTGTTAATTATGGAGAACAATTTACCTCCATCAAAGTGGCTAATGGGCAAAGTTATAGAACTGCATCCAGGATCAGATAATAACATCAGAGTTGTTACACTAAAAACAATCAATGGAAGTATCAAGCGTCCAATGCAAAAATTATGCCTGATTCCCGTAAATTGAATCAATCGATTCAAGGCGGCCGGCCGGTATGTCAGGGACAGAGCAAATTCACTTATTTGTCACCAAATCAGTTAAATTGGTGTCACATTTGTAATCAAAATTATAAATTCCACACTTATCTTTTTATAAATAGATTTTATTGAATGATTTATCACTTTAACCTATAATAATTAATTATAATTAATTTAATTTAACTTAAACTACCTACCTTTATTTATTTACATCTTCACACAAGTTTTCGATCCGCGAAATATCGCCTTGTTGAATAAAGCATTGTTGAAGTTTTTGGGCCACGTTTTGTCATCAGAAAGTTTACGCATCCCTCTGTCTATAATACTTACCCCTTTTATAGAATATATTTGACCGACTCACCTATGAGTATTAATAGTATATTACACACTCAAACAATCTATACAATTAATCATGATTGAGAAATATGCGCGTGAGGTACGCGAATGGGCTATTTAAAGATATTTATTGATTAAACATTTATTTGAACGGGTGAATGCATATTTTATTTGACAACAAACATGTTTTTTTAATAGTAGTTATGTAACGTAAATATTATATGCTTAAAATATTTCTACAATTCTTCTATTATTTATTAGTTTGCCATACAAAATTTTAATTAGTGCCTATATTAAAAATTTAAGTTTCAAATGAAAACTCATAAATTTTTTTTAACCACAACATTTATAAATATTTGATGAGCTATTATTGCAAATACGTATGATGTTTGATGATTGATTTAATTATGTCTGCGTTATTGTTTGAAGTAATGTTATATAAGATGCGGTGGTGCTTAATATCTGGGTGAATAAAATTAAATATATTTACAAAATCGATAAATTTATTCTATGTAAAATTATAAATCATATTATATAACTCACATTTACGAATACAGGTAGAGATGCTTCATAAAATCCACCATTCAGTTTCATAGCTATCTGCGAACGTAATATGCAGAAATATATGACTTTTTGTAAACGGATCGGTGCCAAATACCAATTTGAAGAATATGCTGATGTCGAAACATTAAATGTTTCGCACATAATATGTGTTCCACCGTATGAGTAAATTAATAATTGTATGAATACAGCAATGGCAAATGTTATATAAATTAAAATTGAAATACTTCCAATCGACTGAAAAATAATAAAAATGTGAATGTTGTAGTTTAACTAAAAAATAAGACACACGCTGCTTTTCTTAGATATATATATACGAACCAACGTAATTTGAAATGCAATAACACATAAATTGATTGAACTGATCAAAAATTGGGTGAAAATAATCGGTCTGTAAATTTCTTTTAGATTTTTACCAATTTTTAACAATTCCATATGCTCTTGTACCAATTGTACGAGTTGATATTCAGCATTTTGATTCAATTTATCAAAATTGAAATACTCGAATCGGCGTTGTATTATTTTGAAACAGGCACAAACATTAAACGAAAATCCCAAAAATAATGTGTCCACTGCAATCGCATTCAACATAACAATAATTGTGGCGTGGATGTACAAACTGTAGGCAATTTTAAATAATATCGGATACCCAGAAATATCAATAAAAAAATCCGTTTTCATCGGCATTGACCATTGGTAGTCGAAACCATGTAATCGCGCATAAATGTAATGAAAAAATGGTATCAATATAAACATGATCCCGGTAATGAATACGGCACAAGCATAACACACTGAAACAATTGTATTGATTCGATCGGCCTTTTTCATAACAGTTTGCTCATTGTGATTCAATTTTTCAATGAAATTATTTAATTTTTGTATTAAATTATACATGATTTTTCGGTTTAAATAAAGCGAGAAAATTTTTGAAATTGTAATGATGCACGTTAAAAATGGTCCAGAGGCATCTGTCGCCAAAGACACATTATTCCAATGGGCAATGATAAATTTAATTTCAGGTATGATCACCATTATTATAATGCACATATTTAGAAAGGTAAAATATTTGAGTAAATTGGACTCCACCAAATTTGACTTGGTCAACGAACAATTGTAACCCAAAAGATTTACAAAGTAAAAATTTGTTAGCAATAATTTCACTTGTTTCATTGTCTGCGATTCAATTAAACAGAACTTTTTGATTGTTGTCTGCAGAAATATTTCTTTTATAGGTATACAATTCTTTGATTCATTTAAAATTTATGATCATTTTATTGAATGATTTAAAAGGTCAATCATAATTTTTTTTTCATATTTATATTAGTATAAAAATCTATAATTATATTCGATTTAATTATTAGTCTCGGAATAAATTTTAGAAGAATAACTGATTAGACAAATAAATCTGACGTTTGTTGAATTTCAAAGACATGCCGGCGTTTAAAAAGCGTCTAGTTTTTAGACCTACAGGAACCGTATACATATTGCAACTGAATGGTCAAGTATAAACATCATTTGGCAGAAACATTTGCTAGCATCAGTCTATATTGTAGCGAGTTGCAAAAATATGCACTGAGATAATGGAAACGTTATCTATATTATACACCTTAAATCTCGCAACATGCTCAAATTCAAAACTACATTAACCTCGCACAAGTTTCAAAAATTGTAGGAAAAGGAAAACAAATTCACAAAATATTGAGAACCGTGCGATAATTTTTTTATTAAATAAATTTTAAGTTCGTCTTTTTCTATAAACATCTTAGACATCTAACTTACACTAGTAAAACTAAAGATACATTTAGCAAGTATTATTTTAATTCACCACAGCCAACTTTGATGTATTTTTCAAAATGAAACTTCAAAAAATATATTTTAGAAATAATTTAATTTTAATATCTATGCAATTAATATTTACTTAACACCAATATAGTCTTCTTGTATATTGTTGTTAAAGACATGTAAAAAACTTTTATATAAACATTTTATAATATTTTTGCTGTTTTCATTGGAAAACTTGAAGGTAAAAAGACCATTTTTGCTATGGATTCCTGTATGAATCAGTGAAAAGTTGAGCCACTAAAAAGCTTCTATAAAATACGTCATGATGATTTTGGCTCGATACTCTAGGAGGCTCTGCTATTAATCCTAACTAATTTTCAATCGTTGTATATTATTGATCCTGTTAATAATAGTTGATCGGTTATTAAAGATCAAATGAACAAGATACTATATTTATATTTGCTGAAAGAATTAAACCTGATACCAAGCATAAAGAAATAAAGCTCGTTTAGACAGTTGCTTCATTGAATGGTTCCATTCTACATTTTCATGCAAATCAATTAAATACCTCCGTGTAGAACGGAGAAGGTTCATTCCAAATATCATCAATCGAAACTCAGTTACCCTGGGTAACTTTGCCAGTGGCAAAGCTTTTTCGATTTATAATAATTTTTTATTTCTCTTCTTTAATATTTCTGTACACGAAAAAGTATCTCTAGCCGCAGCTCAAAATGTACATTATTTAAAGAGCTTGTGTCCCTAAAGGGAGAACCGGTTTGATTAGGCATTTAAGCATAACCAAAGCTAATTATATTGAGGCATACTAAATTCTTAGCATAGGATATGATAAAAGAAAACCACCATTAATAGTTATATAAAAACCTATTTCAATCAGCCATTCGTTAAACGCATTAATTCATCTAATATTAGAAAGTAGGCCAATACAACGGAATAATTTATTAGAGGGCTTAAGGCAGTGGAATCACAGGCTGATTCAAGAGATCCTTGGCTGATTTATATTATTTTATCAATAAACTAGACTACAATTGAATATCCCACGATTCAAGATCTTTTAGAAGTTTTCCTCACCCGAGCGGATACCCTTGAAGGAATACAAGAAATTGTGTGTAAACCTGCAGTTCGGATGGCATTAAGTGTAAGGCGAACGCGCATGGCAATACCAAGATATATAAAATAAATTGTCCTTATCAAATTTAAAGATATGAGCATTGCAGAGAGAAGAGCCTATATTTACGAAAATTCACGCGACTGCAATTGTCTTAGTGATTCACATACCGTACAATTACGTTGCTCTAAGAAATCTTATCAAATTTGTAAGAAACGACACAACCGTCTGCTTTATTTGTCAAATTCTTCTAAGCCGACCAATTCACCACTAACCAAACATATGTTTTCACTTAACCCGCTACCCATCAAACACGAATCTTTACTCAATATATCGATATAATCACTCCCTCATCAACTAATTCCTCATCAACCAAAACAATTTCAACACTCAACACACGTCCAATCAATTCACCATCAACCGAGGATATTACATCACTCAAAATATCACAAACCGAGAACCATTTACCATGAATCAACCAATTTAGATATCAAAGCGACCAACCTGTTGCCACTGTATACGGAGCAAATATACTGTTTGCTAATCTATTGTAAATTTATTGTAGTCAATCGCTTTTACCTACCGCGTTATTCTACGTGAAAGATGCTTCTTTAGGCAAATGCAAACCTGCCGAGTGTTATTGGACTGTGTTATGACTGTGAGTGTTCTCCCTTTAATGTGAATATATGTAAATATTTTATTGCGCTAGTACACAACCAATCAAAACCATCAACAACCAACGGAGAGATGTTATCCGAGTGAGGGATTGCATCCCATTGAGGGAGTTGGCCGCTTTATGATAAAGTTTCGTAATCATTTTTTTTTACGGATAATGAGTGATTAATTCATTGATCCTACAAAAACCAGCCGTGAATTTTTCATCACCCGCCGGGAATCGAACCCGGGACCTCCGGACCTTAAAGCAAGTATGCTAACAACTGTGCCACCGGGGCGTCCAAAATATTTGATCTCACATAAATTTCTTGCAGATCTGTCTCAGAGATATTTTAAATTCTCCAAATTGGTTAGAATTGTCGCCCGAATATTCCACTTTATTAACAATCTAAGAAGGTCAATCAAAAACAAACCAATAGGAGATCTTTGGCACGGATTGCTTTTAGCTGTCTCACTTGACAGGCGACGATGGCAAATTTTGGAAAAGGAAGGTTTAATTGGTTTTTTAATTAAAATAGGAATTTACTAATGTTTATTCAATTGTGTATTATGTTTGCAAATTTTGGAAAAGGAAGATTTAATGTTTTTTAATTAAATAAACAGCGATTTTTAGTTATTAATATTTCCACACCAAGAAATAAATGGCGCCACTTTGACTGAGTCAGCTAAAACCAATGCTAGCCAAACATATCACAAAAAGGTTTAAAAACTGCATCAGAGCGAATCATTCGAGCGAAAATGGACACAAATGAAATCTCTCTGAGGAAATTAAAAACATAATTCAACAAAAGCCACTTCCAAATTCCAGTTCCCAATCCGTTTATCGACGAAAGTGAACTGTTGAGGGTTGGAATTCGAATACGTAACGCGTAAATATGACACGAAATTTCCAATTGGTGTTCTACCAGCAAACAATATTATTTCCGAGCTTATAATCGATAAAACACAAATAAAGTATTTCAATGCCTCTCAGTCAACTATGATAGCCACAATAAGACAAACATATTGGATCATCAATTGCAAAAACCTTGTTCGTCAACGCATTCACAAATGTATACCATGTACACATACAAAGCTATCAAAATCAGTCAACTAATGGGCGACTTACCACCGCGAATAGTCAACTTGAAATATGCATTTTATCAAACCGGAGTGGACTAGCAAAGCAGTAAACATAAAATTAGTCAACTTTTATAGGTGCCTAGGCACTAATTTTGTATGTGTAAGGAATGTCTTTGCTGAACTTCAAAAACTAAATATATCAACAATTTTTTGCATTTCAACCCCCAATTTCCACTTAGTTTTGGTGGCCTTTGCGAAGCTACAGTCAAATTAGGAAACACAATTTTGTACTTCGAAGAGATGGCAACGTTTCTAACGCAAATTGAAACCATCTTAAATTCACGACCGTTGTGTTTATTGTCACCACACCAAGAAAATACATTAACACCATCATATTTCATTATCAGTCAACATTTAACGATGCTTCCAGATCCAAACTACAAACCTATCAAATAAAACAGGCTAGCACGTAGGCTGCTTATCCAGCAGCTGATGCAACACTTTTGGGCTCGTTGGCATAGCGAGTACTTAAAATTACCCCACAATCGGTCAAAATGACAATCACCAGCGAGTCGGCCACTTGGGCAAATCATCGAAATCCATCCAGGCAAACACGGAACGGTTCGTGTAGATACATTAAGAACCAAGGCTGGCACAATTAAACGACCAATAACCAACCTCGCATTGCTACCATTATATTGAACCTAAGGGTCCAACGTTGGTGGTATACATTTCTTTTTATATTCTAATCACAATCTAAAATTAAAAGAACACAAAATATTAAACTTAATTATATATTATAATAATTATATATATTAACCTTTGCATTATATAACTTACCCGGTTAATTCGAAGGATACCTGAAATCAACTAAAAATATGAATTATATTGTTACTTTTTAATAAGATATATTAATTTATTTACTTATCGCTTGTTTGTTTTGGCTTGTTATTATCTCTGTAATCTTTTCTGGGGCTCAAGGCACTGCGAACTCTTTTGCATTTCGCTTTTTACGTCCTATCTTACGCAGTAGCCAAATCGAAGTTGTAAGGCTATAGGCCCGTTTTGTGCAGAAAACCTGTAGTACTGACATGAAAGGTGGGTCGGCCCATGGATTCTGCACTATCAACAGGAGGTCATAGTTGTGTTCAGCTTCATCACCGATCGTTATCAGATGATGGGAAATCCCTTTTGCATCCCGCCCCTAAAAGGGATTTGAACTCGGTACCTCTCGATCCAAACGCCGTAGCTTTAACTACTGTTCCATTTGGTCGATGTTTATTTACTTATCTTAGATTTATAAACATCAAAATGTAAACAACACTGTCAAGTAATGAGTTAATGTCAATATTTCTATTTAACGCAAACCAAAATCGTAATAGATTTAATAGATTTGACTTTATCAGTACATTTTGAGATTAGCATAATTTGAAAGAGCTTTAAAGCTCAATTTTTGTTTTAACCAAAAAATATGTCAAACATCAATTTTATTGGAATACCGGAGTTGGGTGTGTTTTACTTAAATTATCCAAAAAGACCATTTTTAAAATCATACAGTCCACATTAAACATATTGTTACGCTTTTGCCTTGTCAATCAAGGTTCGTATCACTGGATTGTGAATAATACAAAATCAATTCAATTTATCACCAACGAATTTATTTATTTAGCACAAGAATTATTACATCACAATTTCAGTACAATTTATTAATAAAAATTCACAAAATTACTTTATATAAATTATTCACAAATTTTACTGTACCCTTATAATTTTTATTTACACTAAAACACTTTTTAAATCACTTTTTAATTCCTTTTTAATCTTCACACTGTCGCTTACCAAATACTACTAATAATCGTACAAGTTTACACTATCGCGTTCCAAATACTAATAATCCAATTCGATTTCGTTCGCCTTTTTATATACACAAACCAAACTTCTAGAAAGTTCATGATTTTTCCAGTACTAATAGTGTAGAAACATTTAGAACTGTTTTATCATAGAAAATTCCATTTCAGTACAGTAAAACATTGAGCTATTAATTTAACTTATTCTATTACACCCTAGAAGTCACCGTCACAATAGTGTTTTTGTTGCCTAATTAGTGAAAATTAATAATTTTGAAAAGTTTGAAAGAAAACCATTTTTCTCGACGTTTTGAAAGTTCCTGAGTTTGAAAAAGCAAAAAAAATGTTCTTCAATCTGTCTGGATGTCTGGAACTCTGGACCCATGGCATCGTGAAAACGGCTTGTCCGATTTGGATATTTTTCGCCAATCTGTGTCTATGGGCAAGGTGGAAATTTGAAAAGCTTTTGGAATCTGTACGTTAAGAGGGTTGGGTACCTGCCAAACGAATTGACCCAATTCATTATATAAATATTTACCAAGTTTTTATATTGTAATGGTGACATCTAGTGTGTAATAGAATAAGTTAAAATTAATAGCTCAATGTTTAACTGTACTAAAATTGAATTTTCCATGATAAAATTGTTCTAAATGTTTCTAAGCTATTCGAACTGTTAAAGTCATGAGCTTTCTAGAAGTTTGGTTTGTGTATATAAAAAGGCGAACGAAGTCGAATTGGATTAGTAGTATTTGGTAAGCGATAGTGTGAAGATTAAAAAGGAATTAAAAAGTGATTTAAAAAGTGTTTTAGTGCGAAATAAAAAGTAAACGTGATCAGTAAAATGGTGCGAATATTAAAGTAAAGTGATTTTGTGAATTATCGTTAGTAAATTGTGTTGACGGAAATAAATAAAATCATTGGTAATAAATTGAGTTGCTTTTTTTTTATTCACAATACAGTGATTCGAACCTTGATTGACAAGGGAAAAACGTAACCATATGCTGGTTTCAATATTGTCTTGGGCATTGAGTTTGTTAGGGGTCAATTTGCTGGTTGAGTTAAAGTTGAGTTGGGGTTGGATTAGAATATAATGAGCAGTTGACAAATTTTTATGTATATGCTTATTTGAAGATTGAGGGGTAGGGTTTGCGGTTGAGTTGAAGATTGAGTTAAGAAAGGGCACTTTTAATATCTCAAACCTCCATCTCCTTCTTGAAGGATGATAAGTTTATTTATTTTTTTACAAACATTTTATATTAGGAGCAGCCATACTTAGCCAGCCATAAACTATTATGAGCAAGAAGCTCATTTACATAAGATTGAGTAGCGTAGCCCGTTTAACATAACGATATATTAAAAAATTGTGGCTTTAGAATTACAGGAAATCACCCACAGCACTGAATTTTGGAACGCAAAGCGCGTAATGAAATGCAGCTTTAATTTTTATTTTCCAGGCGATTAATTTCAATAATGAAAGTTAGTTATATACCTTCAAGTGACTCGACGGTCTCCAGCCAAGTTGAAGTATTTTCTATTTTTCAGATATATAATAATGAGTAGTAATTTTAAAAATATTTCTTTTACGAAAATAAATAAGTTCGACTGTCGATTAGGTAATTTACTATGTAATAATAAAAATACATTTACTATGGAGGAATTTGTAAAATTTCGTGATGGTGAAAATGATGGTGATGGTAATATTTGCGGTGATATTAATGGTGATGGTGATGATGGTATGATATATGATGATATGATGGTTTACTGGGGTTCGACTATCCTAAGTTCCTCAGTGGGAGGTTATATTGAATTGAGTTGGGATTGGGTTGCCCATTAATTGTGGAGTTGTGCAGAAGATTGAGATTTGGTGCGAGCTAAGTCGAGTTGAAGTTGAGTTATAGGGTTTAGTTAGCTTGCATTTGTGTTATTTAAGGGTTGATTTGAAAGTTGATTTGAGGTTAGTTTGGTTATTATGTTGAGGATTGGGCTGGAGGTTAATTTGGTGAATGCGTTTAGGATTATGTTGCGATTGAGTTAAAGGTTGAGTTGTAAATTGAGTTGGAGATTGAGTTGAAGTTTGACTTAAGAGGTTTAGTTAGGGATTGATTTGGGAGATGAATTAATTTTTAAGACCGAAGTTCTGATCATCTCATAAGGTTTATTACTTTGTGAAATTTCTAACAAACACTCAAGTGACAAAACCAAAATTGTGTTTTACTATGACATCTTAGTAGTGGTATTAGTTCACGAATAAACAACAAAATTGTTACAATTTTGTTGATTTTCTTCTTGCGCAAAATAAAAATTTCTATAGGGTGATGTCGATCCTCGCGCATCTATATCTTTGTATCTTAGCCTTATCATTTTTTCTTGTGTGGTCAATGTCTATTAGTTGTGGTTTGTTTCGTGAGAATCGCATAAGTACTTTTTGAGTCTCGTGTTAGCTTTGCTTGAGTTGATATGCCTAAAATGCATTACAAAAGTTCTTTCAAATTTCTAATTTGTACGATTTTTGCACTTGATCATAGATAGTCCCTACTCTGTACTAAAATCCTTGAATGGTATTCCATCTTTTGAAATGTACGATGAACTTTCATTTATTGTACATTTAAAATGATTTGTTAATTTTGTAATGAAAAGTGTTTTGTACATATACATAATTTCTAAAAAAAAGTTTTATAGATTTATTTAATTTAATTTTTAAACCAATAATAAAAGAGAGTAACGTTATAATATTTACCTTGTTAATAAATGAGGCAATGTTTTGATAATTGGATATAATAAAAATTATTTCATCAAACAAACTGATCAACTGTTTAATTACACCAGCATTGTATTATTTGAAGAATACGAAATGTACATACCTTCTTAGTTTATAATACATAGGCATTAAAAATATCTAAATTTTAATTTATAAAATCTACGTACATATTGCATGTGCGTTTCATTTTTACAAAACAAATACATAAATTAACATAAATTGGAAAAGCTTTTTGGTATGGCTGAAAAATGCTCTAATTTCGCCAACTACAGTAGATATTTAGTTAAATATTTTTTGTTACAAAAATAAATTTGAAAAAGTAGATAAAATCTAATGGACAGGTTTACAAATGTTCAACAACTTATACAATATTTTTAGTTTTTTTTTATTAATTATTACTAATGTTACCTTAAATAAATATATTCAATAAATTTAGAAAACTATCGTATTAATGATCACCAATTAATCACAATATAAGGAGTCAGGCGGAACTTTTATTTGGATTCCAGTATTTGCAAATTAGATTAAGGAGCTTAGAATTTCTGGTTTGATGGGAAAACAAGTTTTTTTGTTAGTATTTTACCGAAAACATGACGTTTAAGGTAATTAAGATCGGAGGATTGGAACAATATTTGTCGATATTACAGCAGCTAGCATATACTAGGTGACTTTAAAAGTTCGTGGAACGGAAATGAAAGAGCAAGCTTTAAGTTCTGAAAATAACTTATGCTTCAATATATTCTCCTCTAAGCTCAATACATTTTTCCAATTCATTTATCCAATCTCTGAAGTGTTTTTCCGGAAGACCTTCAAAATACCCCTTTACGCAGAGTCTAGTCAGTCTTCCAAAACATCATCATGTACAGAATCAATCATTTCATCGATAGTAACAATTTTTGTGCGTCCAGAACGAGGATCATCTTCAAGGCTTATACGACCACGTTGAAAACCGGAAGCCGAATTTCATTTTATTCACAAAGAATTTAATGCCAGCACGATGATCAATTTCAAAAAAGAATACGTGAACTGATAAAAATAATGTACTTTGCTTCCGTTTTTCCTCTAGTGTCGGGTGAAACATTTTTAAATGAGGAAGCTTGCTCGTAACTCAATTTCGGAAGTGAATAATATAGATTTGATATAAAAGCTTTCCAGGTTTAGCGAAAGCAGCATGTATATCCCTTCTATATCTACACTAGCTGGTACTATACCATTTAAATTATGGTCAGTGGTTTTTGCTTTTTAAATTTGTGTGTATTGTGCCATTTACCAGATTGATCCAAGTGACTTTTATGATTCTCTTAAATATACAAATTGATGGTGACGTATCGTTTTTCACCTTTTTTCTGTTGCCGTCAAGACCATTGACTTCTAAAAATGTGTTTTCAAGAGGTATTTGATCAATCGCACAGAATTCGCACTTCGTTTTCTTTTTCGCAGAATAGTAGTACACCTGCTGTAGTACACCACTTCTAGATAAAGATTATATGCCGTAATTGTAAATATTCCCGCTTATTGAAATTTACAATATTGTTATCTTTATTCGGTAGCTCGACTCGATGTAACTTGATTTAGAATGAAGATGTTTACTTGGCTGGTTTATTTCTGATAGAATTTGGATTGTTGGAGTAAATTAGCCTTATTATCGCGGTTGGTAATATTGATTGAGTCTTACCATAATGTGTGGAACTAAGATGATTTGTTCGGTTCGATTTCTGATGAATAGATCACAGTGTGACATGAGCAAACTACTCACAAGTACTTCTACCTACTGGCAGCTACTCATACTAAATCGATAATTTAGTTGTTTTTACTTGTGTAATTAAAATTTTCGTTTCATTGGGTATCTACTCACAAGTATTTGCAAATTACAAATTTGCCCCATTGGAATACAGCTAGTGTAACAAATTTGGTCTGATTTGATTGATTGAATGAGTGTACGACCAAGCATTAAGCAGGATCTCCCGGTTGACCCCGGGCCCACCGTACAGTATTTTTTACATTTACTTGAAAGGGTTGGATAGGAATGTTAATATAGGATTGAGATCGACCCGGTTACAAAAACCTTGACGGTCAATTGTTAGTAGTTACATTTTTTCTAAAAATTACTTTACTACATTTTTTCTAAAATCTGCTTTCAATCCTTGGTATCCTAACCAACCCATTACAACTGTGTTTTCCACCACCTACTTCCTCCGGCCGTTTTTAATTGATTGATTGATTTTTAAATCACTAATCATACTTTCAACCAATTAAGTTTAAATTTAATTTTAATTTAATTTCTATAAACCTGTTATGAATTAATCTTTAAGTACTACAAAACCTTAATATTAATATTAGTATTTCCCTTGGGTGCTTCAGATTCCACAACCCGCCTCCGGAAATTTGTTGATGCATGATTTAAAGCTGTCTAATCTAATTATTAACTTACTATCTAAATCTAATTTTTAGTTTATTATATAGACCAGATTTCCATTTCTGTACACTTCTTAAATTGTAATCATTATTAAATTAAATTTCCCTTAATACTTGACAGAAGTAGTTTGGAGATGATTTAACATAATAAATATAATTAGTATCAGCTACTTATTCAAATGATTTCCACCATACTGGTTATTATAGCCACTTAAACTACGGTTTAGCATAACTGCTATTATAAATGAAGGTTTTCCGCGGACCTACCACTAAGATGTACACGTTACGTTTGGTCTGTGTTGGTTGCTGTCCTGTAATGATTTACAATTTAAAAATAAATGATAAGACTCTAATTATGTAGTTTCTAAAGTACAAAGTCCGACCTGGAGTTCCTTTGAATTATGATGACACAAATCACAACAAAACGATTCTCAGCTACCTGTCTGCTGGATGCTTAAATTTTCTGGAAATCTGCATTAGGTTCCTCCAAAATTCTGAAAATCTACATCAAAAGTTGTTAATTATCACTAGATACTATACTTGGAATTAAACTAAAAATTATTAAACTCTGAACTCTTCATGGTTAAGTTTGTTTTAAATCATCTACATAAACTAAATTAAGTTATGAATAAACAAAATGAAAGAAATTAAATTAAATAACAAAATAAATAAATTGTACTGACAATTTAATTAACAGTGTTTAGTAAGGGGTGTTTTTTTAAGCCTGATAGAACTTGAAATTGTAAAAAATTAAACAAAAAATTAAATTTCTATGAAAAATATACTCTGGCAGATCTCAGTATACTCTGGCAAATCATCATGAATAGACGTACGCTTGAACAACGCTACGAAATTATTAAAGTTTGATGATTCGCGCAACTTATACAGGATTTCGTGATTTTTACGGCGCATATAATCGTCCATCTGAGGTGGTTTGGCGTCTATTGGAGGGGGGGATCAAAGTTGAGTAGATTAATCTACCAGCTCCGTAACCTTCCAGTAGGGTGCGCATCACGTGAGCTGTTCTGGTCTTGTCATTAGGCAGCTGCGTGATGGGTACAATTGTGTAAGGGGTAACCTGTTCACAATTCGCAAGTGTACGTACTGCCTCCTCGTGGCAACCACTGGTAACTAAGGCCACTTGGCACATTTTAGGCCATTTGGCACAGGCCATTTGGCACAGGCCAAAGTACGGCGCTAAAGGAGAAAACCTTGACAAAAAACCCTAATCTAAGGTGGAACAGCATATGCCGAAAGATTAATGGCTGACAGGTTAATTAGCCCAAAGCGGACTCTGGATACCAGGCACCCTCCAGTTTTATTTTTAGGCTTCCTGTAGTAAAGCTGGGTGACCTACAGGTGATTTGCAATTCCCAGCAACTCGTAAGAGTAAAATCAAACGGAATACGGGGCAGGAGTAGGAATATACGGGAGTGGCACAACCCTCTCGAGGTCCTTGAGCTCCAATGCTACCGTCTTTCTAGCAGAACTACATGCTGTAGTAAACATCTAGGAGGGAGAGCAATATGCCCAGATAGTATGTATCACGTACCGGGAGGCAGTATCGTCAGGTTCATTAAGAACCTGAATATTGACTGGACGGATAATTAAGCAGGGGCCAGCACAATAGATCTTTTAGGTCGCAGTGCGAAGTGGCTGATCGCCCGCATGGCCCCCCCCAATAATAATAATAATAAATACTGTGGAAATTTTCGGGTTATTCCCAAAAATTCCATACATTTTTTCTTCAAACGCAATAGGAATAAACGCCACACCAGTATGCTTATTGTTAATTTTTTATGCGGTTTGAAAATATCTTAACAATTTCTTCATTTTGTGTTTGTAAACATGAAACAGAAGGTGGTTCTTGCCAAAAATGTATCATACTTAAGAGCTATTGCCTATCTTTGACGAATTCTTTCAAATCTAATAGAACAGTAACTAATGGAAAATCTAAAATTTTACTAATGTCGTAATGTTGTTGGTGTTTTCAAGAACTGTTGTTAAGCAAATTCTATTCCAAGGACAGCAAACAGAAAGTTACTTTGAGATAAAGTCTAAGAGTTAGGCATATTAAGCAAAGAATAAGAGATGTTTTTGGAGATTTTTTAAAGAAAAACGTGAAACTAATGGTTACCCAGCGTGTATGACTTCCGAACGTAAATCTTGTGACCCGCAGGTTATATTAAAAGTGTTTGCTGATTTTTTTCAATCAGTTTATAATAAATCCAAAAAATGGTGAAAAAAACTTAACCATGTAACACCACGGATCAAAACCGAGGACTTGCATCGAGCTCTAGAAATATTCGGAGATGGATATGGTCCTGCTGGCATATCAGCTGCATAATTGAAAGATTTCAAAATATTGACAATTCTTCCATGTCTTCTATGTATTGACACCCTATTGTGAATGAGCTCATGCTCAAAATGGGGTGTCTTAAAATTTACCAGTTAATTATAAAAAATAAATAAATAAATAAATAAATAGTATAAATAGTATACTGACTTTGCAAAAGACTTTGACTCCATCAGTCATTGTAAAACATTGAAACGCTTATATCGATTCGATTTCTCCAAACAGTTTGTTGTCTGGTTTAAATTTTAAATCGTATTTGAGTAATAGAAGATCAGAATTAATTCAACCTACTTCAGGGGATACCACAAGAGTCCCATGCTGGTCCTTGGATTTTTATAATCTTATTTATTTATTACTATTATTGATTAAGCCTTTAGCATATTCTGTTTTGAGCATGAGGTCATTCAAAACAGAGAGACACTAGCAGAGTTGGATAACATAATATAAAAATTACACAGTTGTTTAACGCCAGGATCACAGCACCGCCATTCAGTTCTATTAGACAGTCCGAATCTTCAACTCGAATTTTTGCACTATGCATTCTCCAATTAGACCGCAATAAATCGATGCACAATCAATTAAAATAAAGGCACCAAAAATATTTTTATATCAATTTTAATTCTTTGCCAATCATTTATTTTATTGTTACCTCGTTTATACATTGGATCTTGTATTAGTATACTCACGTCAAAGATGTAGAGTTTTCACAAATAAAATAAAAATAAAATAAAATAAAAATCTTTAAAACAAGAAAAATTCTTTTCTTTTCTTCGTACGGCCAAGAGCAAATGAATTAGTGCCTGAGAAAATCAAGAGTGTTTGCACCAAAGACAAATTTTGAACTCTTAATGGAAACAGCAAACTCTGTTAATTTTTGGAAGAGTTGTTCCAAATTCAACTTTGTGTCTCTGATAGGAGCTAGTCTGAGTAGTTTTGATCCTGGAAGAAGGCCAGATAGCCTAAAGTGACCATGTGATGTACCGGATATATTGTTTCACAGTTTGATAGAACTGTTATTGAAAGATATTTCTTCCATTGTTCGTATACCTTATAAACGTTGATTGATAGCCGTGTCGCTGGATCATTCAGCTTTTTGTGCTTGATATCGACAAGGATACCAAATTCAATTCTGATAAAATAAAAGCGTGTGTTGATTGTTGTACCATTGGCGGCCGACAGAACTAGTACGGTGTAGAAGTATTTTATATCGCTTTAGTTTAATCGAATTAAATTATAGAGATCAGAATATTTTGAATTAGAATGTATACTAATCGCTACCATACAAATTTTTCCTGCTACAATACAAACCGTATTGTTTTAACCTAGTACAATACATGTAACTAGAAGCGTATTTAAAACACGGTTGGTCTTAGTACTCTTCGAGCAATCCCTTGCATACATAACCCAAAGTTTAGAGCGAAATTTCAACGAAACATAAAACAACGAAACGTAATTATATAGAAATAGTGCTTGGACACTGCCTCTAATAAAAAGGTGTAATAAATCCTCTTGAAAAGGTATAATCACGAAGATACAGAGGAAAACCAAGAAAAATCTTCTTTACTTAGGTCAAAATACCTGGTTATAGAAATATTTATCAATTTTTTATATATGCTGGTTTGAATATTGAGTTGGGTATTGAGTTTGGGGTTGAGTTGAAGGTTAAGTTAGGGGTCAATTTGCGGGTTGAGTTCAAGTTGAGTTGGAGTTGGGTTAAGATATAAGGAGAAGTTGACCAATTTCTTACGTATGCTGGTTTGAAGATTGAGTTGAAAGAGAGTTTGCGGTTGGGTTGAGATCGAATGCGTTGAATTGTGATTGAGATGGTGTTGGACCAGTGTTTAGTGAGCAGTTGAGCGATCTATAAAATAAAGTGACTGTTTGTATGTATGCACAACATATTTGTATGATATTTAAACAAATCCACACGACTTGACCGATTTGAACCAAACCTTACACAAATATTGTTTAAGACTTAAGAAAGGTCACTGTTATTATCTCAAACCTTAAATTGAACCTTTTACATTTCAAATTAAACCTTTAGCAAATTAAATGAATGGCCAGATAGGATGGAACTTATCCATTTCTTAACTGATTTTAGTGAAATTTGACTTCCGCGATAGAAATGGGATTCTAAAATGAGTTTTGAATGAAATTCTGGAATATGGATAAGTATGATGGAACTTGCCTATTTCTCAACCGATTATGATGAAGTTCGATAGGTAGACTACTTAGTATTGGGATTCTAAAATGATTTTTAGATGAAATTCTGGAATATGGTCGGTTAGGATAGAATTTGTCCATTTTTTAACGGAGTTTAATGGAATTTTGCTTGTGCGATGGTAATGGGATTGGATTTGAAAGAGAATTTCGGTTAGGGTTTAGGGTTTAGTGGGAGGTTAGATTGAATTGAGTTCATTCACGCATGTAGCTTTCGAACTGAGTTAATTTTGGGATTGGGTTGGAAAAGAAGTGTAGAGTTGAGATGTGGGTTAAGATTTGGGTCGAGCTAAGTTGAGTTGATGTAGAATTAGGGTTTAGTTAGCTTGCATTAGGGTGTGAGTTGTTCGGTTGGGGAATTATTTAAGGGTTGGTGATTGTATTTAAGATTGTGTTGTGATTGAATATTAATCAAGACCGAAGTTCTGATCATTTTATGAGGTTTCAGCCCTTTATATTATTTTTATTTATTTTATCAAAGCTACGAACATAGTGTCTAGGCTTACATGTATTTATTAGCCGCATTTCTTGGCTGGCGTTTGATCTGATTCGTTATATCTCAAATTCAAAACATTTGAATATACGATTCTGTGGTCACAAATCTTAATGGCTTAAATCTCAAATTCGTAATTTTCAGAAAAATATTTTTGAATTCAAGAGTCATTCCAAATCATAAAAGTTTTTTTAGTTCATGTTTTTATAAATGCTTGTTATGGTCGTTTGTAGTTGTCGGAATATTACAAAAAATTGATATGATATGAAATCGAATATGGAGATGAATTTGAAAAAGGGCATATTGCGACTTAACTCACTATGATTTGTGACCACAGAATTGTACCTATACGAAGCCGAAATTTGTTGTAAAAACAACTTGAGCCGTTTTCATTAGGCAAATGTGATTTGTTTTTCCCGAAAATGTTGCTAAAATATTATATTCAAGAAAGGAAGAGACGTCACGGGATGCGAATTTTAAAAACAAAAGGTATAAATTATACTAAACAGATAAAAGCCAGATACTAGCCAATTAATAGAAATACAAAACCAACCATTACCTTATACTGGGTTGAGTATAGCATAATTAACCTTTGCTTCAATACGAAAACAAAAACCACTTCTCAAGAACAGAAACAAGATCTTAATTTAAACTTCATTTTACTTCATTATACAAAAAGTTTCAATCAGTTTTAAAAATCGCATATTCCATTGTTCTTCGAAAATGACTGTTTGTCGACGTATAGACACATGTTGTTAAAACCTTCCAACTTATACAGTTAGCCCTAATTAATACTCCGAAATAGCACTAGGACTATCCTATTAATTTTAGTTTTTTAGTAAGTCCTAGAACGCTAAATTCGACATAAATTTTCCATTACGTTAATTTTTACATTTAAAAATTCAAATACCCACTCGAGTGTGTCGAATTAACGTCAGACATAAAAATGATAACTCCATTTAAATCCAGAAGAAAGAGTAGATTTAATTCGAATTAAACTGTTGTTGTACACATACCTAATATATCTTTTGCAAGTGCCGCTCTTGTTGACTTTCGAAATGCAGTTAACACAGAGACGCCCTTAACGAATTATACCTTTTATTTCCGGCAATATTCCTATGAACCAGTACCAAAGTGTGTATCAACCAAAATTAATCATATAAGTCAATGAAGTTTCTTGAGAAAATAATCTTAGCTTCATCTGTTTAATGTAAGGCCACACTTTTTTTAAGATTTAGGTAAATCCATAAATAATATTTCTTAAAACCGTTATTCTCGAAATTTAGTGAGAAAATTATGATAAGAAAATTTTATCTTCAATTTATATGTGGAGATACCCGAGTATGTCTTATCTTATTCTATAAATAAACTAAAGAAAAAAAACAACAACAACTAAGAAATGCATATCTTATTTAGATTTACACACATGACATCTTTCAGTATCTTTCATTGCATGAAACATATAATTTTTATTTTATTGTCAACATAAAAAAATAACACAATATGTAAATATTTCTCTCTAGACGACCTAGATTAAACTCAGAAGTTCATCAAAGTACATCATCAAATAATATATTTGTTGAATTTTTAATGGTACTGTGGAATTTTATTTAGATAAATCAAAAGATTGTATTGTAAATATAGTAATTAGAATTAGTTATAAAAGATAGGCACCATTTAAATCATCATTAATGCATTTTATAACAGTTACAAAGAAATATTCACCGTATAATGGCCATTAAGACAAAGAAAAAGAGTAGCGGCAACAACAAAAAACATATTGGCCATTTATTAAATACGATATTTTGTCTAGAATCTTTCACAATCTATCAAGTAATATGGTTTCATCAATGCCATCTTCATTTATAATAAATTATTTTACAACCAATTAAAATTATAAAGTTTACTGTTTAATTTTATAGTTTGAAAATATTATAACTCACTTTCGTTGGAAATAATTCAAATGAAATCACTCAACCAAAGTTGCCAGTTGTTAGTTGTCTTTTTCTTTTCTTTGTTAGATATGCATATTCATCATTATTATGTTATTATGTATAAAACTGTTTTTTAGGCGACTGTATTATAAAGAAACATTTCTTAAAGACATTTGATTCTCTCATTTTGAAAAATGAGAAATGCAACAGCTTGCGCCGAAGTTTGTTTTGATTTTTATCAAGTTTTTTACATCAACCTGTACGTCGGTCCGTATGCATGCACACCTACATATATATGTACTCAAGAAATATTATTGCAAGTGTATTACTGTTACAAACACTCTGCCATTCATAAATATTTTATATTTTAATTCAGCTACGTTTTCTTTTCTTAAATTCATTCTTACGAAAATTCATTTCTTGTATACAGAACAGATTTTTTTATTTACTCTACCTTAGTGTTTCGGTTGTTTTGTTTATATTGAATGTGTTGGTAAGTCTTATGCTTCGGAATTATACTCTCTCATTAAGAAAATCAACAAGCGAATCTTACTGTAAGTTTAGTTGTTTGTTGAAATTGTATGCGATTGGATTACAACGTTATTTTCTTCAGTTAGTTCATTTCCTATAGTAAAGTATAGTTTGCGCGCCTCAATATTTTAGTGTGTGAATTTTATTTTATTTTAAAAGGACATCATACTCCTGGTTCTGGATTATTTTTTATATTTTGTGAATATTTATAGTTTTAAAGTGTCTAATTATAAGAATTTAGTTTTTTATTTGTGTAAAATATACATAAGTGTTTATTGGTTTGATTGATTTTAAGAGTATATAAAACTATATACAACGCAAAAATATACTTTCAACCAAAACGAATTGGATCGATTATTTTTAACGAATAATAAAAAAAAATTATTATTTTATATTTTACAATAGAAAGAAAAAAAATATTTTAAAGAAAGCCTATTTATTGGTAAGTTTAGTTCGTTTTTTGTTGTTGTTAAAATAACAGTAAATGTTTTGTTTAGGTACTATTTTAATGGTCCAGAATTGTGATCATTGTGACGGCTTCCTGTGTCAGTTTACTTTGTGAACTGTAAATATTAGGTTTGGTGGAAATAGATTTATAGATCGATTCCCACAGCAAAATTACCCAGCTAAGGTAATAATCTATACCCGAAATCAAATTACTAAAGGTTTATGATTTTATGATTAAAAACAGATTCGGAAGTAAAAGAACGGAGGAAATCAAGTAGTTTACGAACGGTTTTATGATGGTCTGCAGTAATTTGTAGAGCGTTAGGGTATGTATATGGAAAGTTATTAGAAATGAATTTTTCAAATAATTAAAGAATCGTAGCTATTGTCAATAAAGTGGACCAGAGCTTGAGATCTACAAAATATAATTTATAATCGGAAAGACTTTTAAGAACGGCTTGGAATTATTTGTACAAATTGAAACCTCTAGTGGGTTATGAAAATTTGCAAGATTTAAGCTTTTTAGACAGTCACTATTTTTAAAAAGAGAAAAGTTATTGTTGAGATTCAAAATATTGTTGAAATTTACGTTAAATTCTCCCTTTCAGAACAATTTCTACACCGGGTGGAAAAAAAAATGTTTTGTTTGGTTTTTTTTAGAGTTGAACGTGCACAGATTCCAAATATGTACAAATATTTGACAAATTTTTCCGATTTCAAGGGTTTTCAAATTGTACATAGTAATGTATAGTAGTAACAAAGTGCTGTAAATTTTTACCTTTACAATTAAAATAAAATATTTTTTATAAGATAAGTAATAATTCATCATTTATTTATATAATTGAAAAAATAAAATAAATCACAAAAGTTTACCAGTTCAGTCCTGTGGATAGTTTTTTAGCCAAAATGCACTTTGCATTTTTCACAATACAGGTGGGTTCTTTCTATGCCGTCCGGCTGTTTATAGCGATTAGCTTCTTTTTTATCGTCAAATAAAGGGAAGTGATTATATCCATCGTATTTTACTTCCTTAATCGGTCGAAGTTCGCTGCTTTCTGTTACTTCCGTTTAAAACTTTATCATTTTGTGGCCTTCTCTTCTTCTTTCCGGTATTACTATGAATTAAAAATTGTGCAATTTATAATCTAAAATTAATCTGCGCTTTGACATTTCTTGACGATACTCAATCCAACTGCTAGATATAGCGAAGTCCAAAATTGCGTTATGAAAATTCTGTAATAACTTATTTATTGATCTAATAAATCAACGCGGGGCCCATTGAATGGTTATACAGTTTTATAATTTCTGGTTGGTTGATCGTAACAATTTTTTTAGATTTTGATTTATACCTCTGAGCGGTGCCCATATTCCCTTTACCCATAAAATTCGATGCTAAATGGACTGATCAACTATCCAACCATTTGAGAATTATATTTTGTTGTCACGGCTTACTAATAGAGCCGCGTTTATTTCCTTCTGTTTCAGAACTTCATGTAAGGCATACGAAGTAAAATAGTTGTCAAAAAATAAATTGAGCCCTTTTTTTCGAGTCTTTGGCATAAATGTAATCTAATAGCTGCCCCAAGACCCAATTGCTGTTTTTAGTTCGCCGGTATTTCTGTATTTGCACCTTAATATATTAGAAAATCATATGGCTGGCCGCTCTTTCCGCACAGTATGTAGATTTTTAAGCCCCCAGCTTTTAATATTTAAAAGTAAGAAGTTGTATGTACCTTTTATATACTGTTTGATTGATTAATGGCCTTGAAAAGATATCATTTGTTCATCTACACACAAATTGTATTCAGGCTCAAGTTGCAATAGACGACTGCCAATTGCGTTTAACAGTGATCGTATAATTTAAATCTAAAAAATATGTGTAAGCCAATCAACTTCTGTAATTCGGCGACATTAGTATTTTTAAAATTTGTTTTATTATTTTGTAAGGCATAGATATTTGTATATTGGACCATCAATTGGAACAGTTCATTGGTAAAATATTTCCTAAAATATTCCCCAGGGCAATTGTATGCCTCATTTTTGTTTTTTTTCGATATGATCATAATGTTCTAACTTCTGGTCTGTCATAGTCGACATATTCCCACTAATAGCTGATTTACATTCAACGACATTCGACGTCCGCCAAAAAATTGAAACACAACATAAGAAAAAGTAGATAAAAAGGGATAAAATAATCATCTGCTTAAAAAAGTCAATTGAAACCCGAGAAAAAAACCCAAAAAATCATCGTCTACTTTTTTTTGCAGATGTCGAGCTTTATCTTTTTTCTGTAAAATCGTCGATGCGTGAATAAATAACTATAATAATGTTACATAAATAAGAAAACTAATCATTTGTTTTGGTTTATGACATTTTTTGGTTAAATTTATATTTTATGTGTAAAGAAAGAGAATTTTTGATTTGAAATCTGCATCTGCGAAAATTTTTGAATGTAAATCAGTCTTTAATCGAACTTTTAGGTGTAAGGTTGAAATGTTGCAGTTGGTCAATGATTTCAAAGTCATAGGATTTGGTTCTTCTTCTACAATAAGATCTTCCTCGTCAACGTTTATTTCCTGCTCTATTTCAACACGAGTTTTTTCGGTTTTTTATTTCATTCCGGGTAACTTCAATTACATTACCTTTACTGGCACATTTTCTTCTGGGAAGTCCCAAAAGTTTCCGTTACTTTTTTCTTCGGGCGATTCATCATTGCTTCCCATCACATAAATTGTGTATCAAACAAAGCAGAAAGCATACGATTCCTTAAAAGGTAGAACCACTAATTAAACACCAAGTCATTGTGTCAAATGACAGTAATCAGTTGGTACTTTTATAACCAGAAATTTTATTCTCGTTGATTCATCATTTTTAACTAAAAAAATCTTAAACTTTTAATGACCTTGGGATTCATAACAGTTATTAGCCATATGATTGACTATTACCACTCCATTTGACGATCCGTCTAGTAAACCAATCGAAAAGAAAAATGTTCAGAAACGAATACGATAACTTACTAACACATTACACTTTCCCCGTACCGCGTGATCAATTTGAATAAAAAATGTAAAAATAGATGAAGTACCTAAAACTGAAGTATCACATTTTGAAAATTTACACTTTCAGAATATTCAAATCTGTTATTGTTGCAGTACCGCAAATACTGCAACAATAACAGATTTCAAATATAAAACATTCACGGAAAAATGTTTAATTTCGACTGTTTAGCTCTTACGATGTAGGAATGCTAAGGGTCGCTTCCAATACATTTGATTTGATTTATTTTTAATTGGTGTTTAATTGGATTGAATCGAATAAATTTAGTAAATACATTTTCTTTTTATACAAATTTTTAAAAATTTCGGAATTTTACTTGGCGATCTGCAGGAAAAGAGATGATTCATTTGTAGAGGTTACGTCAAATTCTTTACTTACCATATACTTATAATATGTGAACAAATTAACAAAAATTTTACCAAAAAAGGAAGATTTGAATGTATTATGTGATTTACTCTCAACCGTCTAAAATTTAATAATTACAATTAAATTAAGCCAAATATTAAGCCTTTAATCAAATTAATTTTTTTTAAAATTATAAATTTCGATGAATCTTTAAAAAAAAAAAATAATGAATAGTGTTACGATTAAATATCACCTCCACATGATAGTAAAATTTAAAATCGTACTTATATGTTTTAGTTATAACCGCCCTTATAATTATTACTGCATTAAAAAAGTGACGAATATTATAATTTGTAATTTAAAAGCTTCTGAATTCGATTTGAAAATACGAAAGCGTGGATATTAATTATTGAACAATTTAAATACTCAGGCTAAATTGAAAAAAACTTGGTACTTTTTTGGTACATATGGTACAATAAAATTCTTATTCAACTCGGAGATACAATAAGTGGAATCTTTATGATGATTTATATTAAATAATAATGTTTAAATTTTTTTTTTTAAATTTTGACCCAAGAGAACTGCAATTTTATTAACTTTTTGTCTCTTAGACTTGACTTTGGTTTCTTACTCTTTAGTCTCTCTGTTCTCTACGAACTGTTTCATTCGTTGCGGTAGCGCCGTTATCCGTTGTTTTCTATACAAATCCTAGACTTTAACTAAAATTACGTTTAACGGGGAAGTCTTTTTAAATGGAATAATCGTGCTTTACTTTGTTTTGGTTTTATGGGTTAAAAGCTCAGCTCAATGACCCCTTGCTATCCGAGGTGTAACATTCTTAACCGTTGTGTCTATACCCAAAAAATTATACACTATTCTATACCCGACCCACCCGGGTGGCCACATGTATTTTCTTGTTAATATCGAAAATTTTTGTATTTGCCAGTGTATTATTGCCTTTATTTATTTTAATATACTATTTTAAACGTTATAAAACAAAAAAAATAAATAAAAAATGGGGAATCCCCGGTTAATGCTAGTAAAACAAAACAGAAAAGAATCGTTTAGGTGAGCTGAGGAAATTAGAGTAGGTGTGGTATTCAAATGGAAAGGTTGATTGCGGAAGTGATTTTTTTTGTAAATAAATATATATGTGAGTGATAAAATGGCGGACCACAGAGACATTTCAAATGCTGAGTTTAGACGGTAAGATTTATTATTTGGATGATCCGTTCGGTTTTTTTACATTTATATACACATTTTTGCCCTAGTTTGTCGTATGAAGGTCAACAAGCATACCTAAATCGTTTATTAGAGGAATGTGACGATGACGAAGAAGTGCTTGATGTTGTTGACGACGGCTCAGAAGATGAGTGGCTTCCTACAGCAGCGGATAGAAACGTGGAAGATTCAGACATAGAGGACGTTTATGAAGATCATGAAGTCCAAATTGAAGTGTCTGACGAAGAAATTTTCAGCGATAGTGAAGTTGAAGACGAAGGAGAAACTGGAAGTGCAAATTGTAATAATTCGCCTTATCTAAAAGGAAAAGATGGATCGATATGGAGACAAAATCCTCCTCAAAGGCAAACATTGAGACACAATATTCTCAGGAGTCAACGAAGTGGGCCATCGCGATCGACCGAAATGTTATCTGTAAGAGATACCTTCAAGTGTATATTTACGGACGTCATGTGTGAAATAATCATTAGACACACAAACAGGAAGGCCAATGAAGTATACACAGAACACAATATTCTAAATCGGGATAAACCGCAGAAAATCTGGAAATTATTGACATTTCAGTATTCAGTATTCTGTATTCTGTATTCTGTATTCAGTATTCAGTATTCAGTATTCAGTATTCTGTATTCTGTATTCTGTATTCAGTATTCAGTATTCAGTATTCAGTATTCAGTATTCAGTATTCAGTATTCTGTATTCTGTATTCTGTATTCTGTATTCAGTATTCAGTATTCAGTATTCAGTATTCAGTATTCTGTATTCAGTATTCTGTATTCAGTATTCAGTATTCAGTATTCTGTATTCAGTATTCAGTATTCAGTATTCAGTATTCTGTATTCTGTATTCAGTATTCAGTATTCAGTATTAAGTATTCTGTATTCTGTATTCTGTATTCTGTATTCAGTATTCAGTATTCAGTATTCAGTATTCTGTATTCAGTATTCTGTATTCTGTATTCTGTATTCTGTATTCTGTATTCTGTATTCTGTATTCAGTATTCTGTACTCAGTATTGTATTCAGTATTCAGTATTCAGTATTCAGTATTCTGTATTCTGTATTCTGTATTCTGTATTCTGTATTCAGTATTCAGTATTCAGTATTCAGTATTCAGTATTCTGTATTCAGTATTCTGTATTCTGTATTCTGTATTCTGTATTCAGTATTCAGTATTCTGTATTCTGTATTCTGCATTCTGTATTCAGTATTCAGTATTCAGTATTCTGTATTCAGTATTCTGTATTCTGTATTCTGTATTCTGTATTCTGTATTCTGTATTCAGTATTCAGTATTCAGTATTCAGTATTCAGTATAAAAAAAAAATTTTTGTGTAGGACGAACAAGATTCACCCAGTATATGCCGTCCAAACCGGCAAAATATGGGATCAAAGTATGGTGGGTTTGCGATGCTGCTAACTCTTACCCAATAACGGGGCAGATATATACGAATAAGCAACCATCAGGCAGGGAAATCAATCAAGGAGAGCGGGTTGTCAAGGACCTATGCGCCCGTTTCAAAGGGTCTGGGAGAAATATAGTAACTGACAATTTTTTTACAACATTGCCGCTTGCTCGTTTATTGATCTCTTGGGACTTATCAATAGTCGGGACATTAAAAAAAAATAAACCCTATGTTCCAAAAGAAATGTTGCCGTCCAGATCTCGGGAAATTTATTCGTCAATTTTTGGATTCAGCGATGATAATATTACACTTTGTTCGTATGTCCCCAAAAAAAATAAGAGTGTATTATTATTATCTACGCAGCATTATACGGATTCAGTAATTGGAGACAAAAAAAACCGGAAATCATTCATTATTACAATGGAAAAAAAGGTGGAGTAGATAATATGGACAAACTGGTCACTCATTATACAACCAAACGAAGGACGAAAAGATGGCCTGTAGCATTTTTTTACAATATAATTGATGTAGCTTGCGTCGCGGCTTACAAAATTTACATAGAAAATAACCCGGCTAGATCAAACAAAACACACAATCGTCGAGAATTCTTGAAAGATCTTGTGCTTCAATTAGCTCTACCGCATGTGTCAGATCGATCAACCATACCAAATGTATATAGAAATTTTAATTCACGTTCAGGGATAGAATGCATACTTGGCAAACCGCTCTATGTACCAATAAACCAGGAATTGACAACGTCTGGAGTACCTAATGTGTTACGCAACAACGATGGCCGAATTCCTCAAGTTGGCAAATGCTGGATTTGTTTGTCTTCCGATCCCAAAAAACGACGAAATTCACGGAAATCCTGTAGTATCTGTAGAAGACCAGTATGTGTAGAACATACGAACACTCAAATAAAGTGTTCTAAGTGTTAATAGTTTTAATTTTTTTTGTAAATTTTTACCAAATTGAATTTCTTATTTTGTAAACATATTTTTAATAACCAACTGAATTATTTATGTGATAATTTTTGATTTTTTCTGTGATGAAATGTTGATTTAAACAATAAAATGTTATACAAATAGCATATTCAGTGTTTTTTTTAAATGGCCACCCGGGTGGCCGGGTATAGACTACAAGAGTAATAATATTGGTAAACGAATAATTTAGTTCAGCAATAATTTTTAGTTAACTTCTGTTCAAAGATCAATAAAAAATAAGTAGTTCTTGGATGTCAAGGAGTAGGGATAGTCTAACTGTGAAATTGAAAAAGTTACGAGCATTTTAAATCGAAATGGCCACCCGGGTGCCCGGGTATAGACACAAGGGTTAAATATTTATGTTATTTAAAATTAAGTTCCTAACTTTGTAAAAAAAATCATTCCAGTCCTTAACAACTTTGGACACGAATTAATTGAGATAGTATAGTTGCCGAGTGCCGAACCCAATCTAAAAAGCAAAACGCCAATGTTCAACGAAATTTTCTTAGAAACTATATAGAAAACTCTAAAATTAAATTGAGCGTCACTTGCCGCCTTCAATTTATCACATTCAAATTTTAGTTATTGCCATGAGTGATTTAAATCTTATATAAAATATGATTGTATTTAATAATTTTTAAATTTTTTATTTATTACAACAAAATGTACGAGTATGTCAAAATAAAAAAGCGCTCAGCTTTTTAGTTGCCTTTTTGTACTTTTCAGTATATCACGTGTGTGAAGTTATATGTATTATTATTATTAAATTTAGATTAAATACCGAAATTACAAAATATCCAATAAAATAAAATCCATATAAAAAATGAATAAAATTTAAATCATTACTGATATTTTTATCAATCAAGCTGAATAAGACATAAAGTAATTGTAAGAATTTAACTACCACTTAAAAATTTATCGATGATTATAAATGGTTTATTTTGCTGAAAACAAAAATGTTTAGGGTTAGTGCTTAATATTTTTGAGATAGAGATACCGTCAGCTTAATTTAGAAGAGATTTCATAAAAATAGTATTGTTAGAAGTGCCCGAATTAAAGCCATGAGCTGAGAGGTTTCGCTTGCCAAACTAAAAATATTTACGGATTAGTGATTAGTGTTTTTGCAGTGGCGATACCATTAGCTAAGTTAGAAAATATTTCATGAAAATCGTATTTTTCCAAGTGACCGAAATATAGTCAGTCCATGGCTATATTTCAGTCACTTGGGATCCGAGACATTTTCAGTTTTGGCAAACCAGACAAATATCTTTATCGCAATATAAAAATTAATAAAACGGACACTTTAAACAATCCGATTTTTATGAAATGTTTTCTAAATTAAGGTAATCGCATCTCCATCTCAAAAACACTAATCACTAATCCGAGATATTTCTAGTTTCAGGAAACCACACGAATATCTGTAACGAAATATAAAAAAATATAAAAATGAATGAAACCTCTCAGCCCAATGATATATTTCTATCACTTGGAACAATACGATTGCTATGAAATATTTTTTAAATTAAGGTAACGGTATCCCAGACATTTTTGTTTTCGGAATAAACCAATAGTTATAATTATAATAACGTTCCATACATTTTTATTTTTGAATTTATTTTATTGGATATATGTAATTTCGGCATTTAATCTAATTTTAATAAAATCTTGGTCTGGGCTAACTTCACATAATATTAAATATGGCTGTAATTTTACTAGAGTTGCCTGATTCAAATTTTCCTGGAATGAAATCCTGATAAAATCGTATTAAATGTAGAATGATGGAAAAATGACCGATCAACTTAAAAAAATTCAAATATAAATGAAAGAGAAATAAAATTATTTATCTCTATCACACAGACGGACATTTTGAAATTTATACAAATCCTACGAAAGAATATTTTTTATCAATGACAATAAAGCAACTGCACGGAACTGATGGGGAACGGCACAAATCTGTGTAAAAAATTATGTTTCGGATATTAACGCTTACAATTGCCGTAGTCAAAGTCTTCAATATTTTGATATCGATTATAACTTGTCTTAAAACGTTTATGCCACGACGCTATGTTTAGCGTTTCATTCTTAATATTTACGTATATTATTTAACATCCAGTGTATCTTTGCACCTAATATCTTTAGCCTTAGTTACCCAAGAGAATCAGTTTTCACCGTGCAGTATCATTCTGTTTTTCATTTAATACTTACTCCGGCTGAAACCCATATTAGTATGTTGAAACTTATAATAGCGTTTCTAAAAATTATAAATTAATTGAATTTACTTACTAAAGGCGCTTTCTTAGTTTATTCTAAAATACTGCTAGGATTTAAATCCAGTAACAGCGAAAGAAAGATGACCGCGAACTAAGAATAAAATGAGTTAAACTTATGTAGGTAAGCATTTTGAACAATTTAGGAATGTAATTTCAATCACATTTAATGAGCGTTTTTCGTTAGTTCCTTTAGTTCATAAACCGCAAGAATACTATCAAATTTTTTTTACCTTCCTATGACACACGCCTACCCCAGTTTTTTTGATTTCAAGCCTTTTTTTAGAAAATTATCCGATTTTATTAGTAATAGTTTCAATGATATTATTAAAATGTTATCAATGTTTATTCTGTAGTACAAAACACATAACAAACCTATTACAAAACAGCGTTGTTCCAATTTAGGGGTCAGTACAGTCCATTAGAAATCAACTAAACTAGAGTTGAAGTTAGTTGTTTCATCTCTTCAACGAATAAATTAAATAATTTTTATAAACTTCCAAATTAAATTAATCTCTTGTCATATAGAGGGTTTTGAAAACCACACTATAATTTTTAAAAACTTTTTGCATGCTAAATTTGAAATGTACCGAGAATAGATAATCCAATACATTAAAACCAAAAAAAAAAAAAAAAAAATATTTATTTTAATAATTAAACAATTTGTTTGTATTATTAAACTACTAAATACACTTTTATTTATTTACACTAACCATAAAAAATCAAAATTTATGTATACATTTATAGACGATCTAATACAAACAAATTGTTTAATTATTAAAATAAATATTAATTGTGATATAAGGCATCCAGATAGAAATAATGAATTATCATTATTATGGCATTCAAAAAAAAAAAACACTGCACCCTCCTACATGCATACGAATACGAATATTATCGCTCCATTATCTACTTACTCAAACATACAATGCTTCGTAACAATTTTATGACGTTTGGCTGAATTTTAGTTTCACTCAAGCAACTTTCTTTATAAAAAATCAATAAAATACCTTAAGTATATTTCTTATTAACACAATTACCATTAAAAATGCATTTTTTCCAATATACAAAATAATACAAAATTTCCTATGAAGAATAATTTTATAGCTCTTCTGTAATAAAAGTTTAAAGTTCATGTCACAACCACATTCTTTCAATGTTTCTTAACTAAAATTACCATGACCAACCTGTTGTTTTTTGGCACAAAGATTAAATCTGCCGGTAGTAATTTGATGAAGAAAGTTCTTCTGTTAAAAAATTACCACAAAAATAATTGTCGACTGTTCTAAAGTATAAGGCACTTAATTAATATAATCACGTATTATATTTAGTAGCGGCCGGTTTATGAATGCAATGTATGCATTCCATACGTAAAGAAATTTAGAGTTTTCGGATTTTTAATTTCACCATAACCAATCATGTTAGTCTTTCATACCCTTAGTATTCTGTTATAACCAACAAATGTTAGGCAACTTCAATTTTGTGTTTTATTTTCATACGTTACACCACACACTGTAAAAACATTTGTTCCCTATTTAGATAGACCAAAAAGCAATTTCAATTGAGCATGCGAGTGAGAATATAACAGATGAGGAAATGTTGTTGTTTGTATCTCTTGACTTGACTATTTGAGAGTTCTGTTATTCGAATTGCATGTTTTGTTTTAGTGTATCGTTAACCTGCTTGATGTGATATTCAAAAATAATATTCGAAGATTCTCGTTTTCTAGATTTTCGATATTATCGAAATATTTCGAGATCATTTTAGTTTATAGGGATTATTCGAGTTTGTTTAAATTTTCTAGATTTTTCGACATTTCCGAGATTCTTTGTGATTTTTCGAGGTTTTATACATATTTCCTGGATCTTAGATATACTTATGAATTTAGTATATTTTGAAGTTTATTCGAGATTCTGTTTACCATGGTAGTTTCAATATTTGTAAGTTTTCCAAAATTTTCATGATACTTGAAATTCCGTGACGAGTTTTAAAATTATTTCGAAATTATTTAGACCTTAAGATTTAAGATTTGAAAAATTCAGCAAATGCTAAGAAGGCTTTATTTAACTTAGAAAAAAGTGCTTTCTACGTCTGTATTGGTTCGTGGCATTTATTTGATAATTTTTAAATTTAATAATTGATCCTGGATTCAGCGTGAGTGAAGCACATTTCTATGATGCTTACATCAATTTTTTTTTGTGTCCAGGACTGCTTGCTATCCTTGTTGATGATAGATTATTTAATTGGTTTTCCAGCATACTATTCTAAGATTACTACTGAACTCCAGTTTGTTTAATCGCTCTTCAAATGTATTGATTTTGAGCAGTTTATCTTGATTTTCATTCTATGCTTTAAATTTTCTTTCAATATTTTGTGTTGGTTTGTCTGATTAAGTGTCTGATTAAATTTGAGTTTCTAGGATTCACATTTTTATTTTTGATGTTTTGCAATACAACAGCAATGTTGTATATTTGCAATTAGCCCGCTGGTTTTCTCCACAGTTAACGAATTTAGACTGAACCTTTTTAGGTTTTACTCAATATTTGGTATAATGTTTACCTAGATATTTGACACACCTAAGTTCCTTGTTTACATTATGGTATAAGCTTAGACATTCTTTGAGGCTAAATCACCACTTTGCACCCCAAGACTTATTTAATTTGACAAATTGTTTTGATATCTTCATCAATATCGAAAGTAAACATAAACATGTTGATAGGTATCTTGCCATACCTTTTAGCAAAATTAATGCTTCGGTTGGTTTAAATCCTTTTGTTTTTGGGTCATTAATTACTTTTCCAGTTTACTTGCTAGTCTACATGCTGTATATTTGTATTATTAACTTTACACGATTCATTGTAAAACTAATGTTCGTTTATAGAACGAGTGTTTTTGCTAGAACAGGAGACGTGAAATATCTTTTTCTGTTTCACAGAATTGAGCTGGTAAATTCACCTAAATATCTTGCGATTGATTCAATTAATTCTCGCGTATTGCTCATTTTTAGTGTATTGCACTTGCTTCTCTTATTAAGCTGATGTTTCACCTCGTCGACCAGGTGTTTCCACTTGGAGGATTACTAAATACGTTTGGTTGTTTCTTCATAGTTAGAGTGTTAGAATATAGAACACCCTCAATTATTATTAAACAAAATTTGCTTAACATGCTCATATAAAGGAACCATCCTATATCCATTTTTGACATTTTTTATTTAAAACATTTTTCAAGCTCCAGCGTGACCTCTTGTTCTACTTAGTGAATTTTATACAGAAATGCCAAGTTTTTAATTAAAAATGTACAAACATTCAACATTTTGGAAAGATAAACGTTTTTTTTTTGGTTAAAGTTGATTACAGTAAAATTTTGAAAATAGTTTTTAGGACAAGATTTAACTCACATGCCAAAGAATTGTGCTGAAGAAAATTTTTCTTTATTACAGAAAATGTAGATAAGAACGAGATTTAACATTATTGCTTTTAAAAGTATAATAAAACTATTATTTGGATTTTATCTTAATTTCATTTTTTTAAAGAACCTGACGTTTCAACGGTATATTGAGTCATTCTTAAAGGTACCATTTATATAATAATTTAAATGCCAATTTTTATAAAGAATGTTTTCATAACGTAAATAGGGTAGAATTTGAAAAATTAGAAAATAATCGATTTAACTGGTGCCATGAAACAACTCCCAAATGAATTGATGCTCAAATCGTCGACGAGGCATACCACAGTTGAAAAGATAATTGACAATCAATGAAAAGATAATCATTTGCATTTTGTTTATCAACATTTTAAAAATGCTCAATATTGAAACAACAAATATAAAGGCCTGAAACCATGTGAGGTGATCAGAACTTCGGCCCTGAAAATTAATTTAACTCCCAAATCAACTCCTTAATGAACCTATTAAACAATCTCCAGCTCAACCTCCAACTCAATTTACAACTCATCCTCCAACTCAATCGCAACACAATCCTAAACGCAATCACCAAATTAACCGCAACCCAACCTTTAATTCAACCACCAACTTAACCCCAAATCAACTCTTAACCTAACTCCAAATCCCATCTTAATCCCTAACCCAACAACTAACTTAAAACGTAAGCTAACTAAACCCTAACTCACCTAAACTATACCCTCTACTCATCTCTAGACTGAATGTCCAAAACAACTCTAAAGTAACAACTCCAGTATAATATACTCAAATCAACTTAATCTTATCTCCCACTAAAGCCTAAACTCAATCCCAAATTAATCTCAAACCGAACCCCTCACTCCAATTTAACTTCAACTCAAACTCTATTCAATCTTAGCTCGTCCTCAACTTGATACAACTCAACCTTTAACTCAACCCCAAACGAACCCTCAACTCAATACAAATTCCAAGTTCAACACAAACCCTAAATCAACACGGTTCGAAAATTATATGCGTATATGAACTCAACTTATTCTAGTCTCCACCGCAACCACCGACTCAACCACCAAATAAATTCCTAACTGAACTGTAACTTAACAATCGACTCGACAACTCAACCCTTAACACAATTCGAAAAATTACATGCATACCATACGAAAAATTACATGCATCAGAACTCAACTCCCAACTCAATATCAACTTAACCTCAAACTAAACGTCTAACTCAATGATCAAATCAACGCGACTCGAAAATCTACATTCGTACATAAACTCAACTCGAAACAACATAAGCTAACTACCAACTCAACCCTTAACACAAATAAATTTCCAGCTTAAGTGCTGATTTCTACTCAACTACGCAAATGGAATCTAACACAACCGCAAACTAGACGCCCAACCGAATCCTCAAACCAGCATATTTAATAAACTATCTAGTATACCCGGTGTTACCCTACAAATGTTTTCGCGTGTTGTCATTGAAATTTGATTGTCCTCTAAAGGCGGCTTTTATGAGTGCTAAATACCATCATACAATCGTACCATCATACCATCATCATCTCACATTATACCATTATACCATCTTAAAATCATATTATTACAGAATCATATGATTATATCACCATACTACCACACCATCATACCATCGTACCATCATACTATAATCACCATCACCATCACCAGAAATATCACAATCAGTATCACTATTACCATCACCATCATTGTCACCAACACCGTCACCATCCGCAACTGCAGAATCAGCACGAAACCAACCTCTAGTATCAAATCCACGAACTGGTTAAACGGATAAATCAATTGGAAAAGCGAGACAATGAACGATTTCATACAGTCAACAATAGACCCCGCAGCCAGTCGAACAGCAGGCCAAAAACCAATGTCCCACCCGTAGATAATAATTCACCAAGTAAAAGCAATGTTCCACGGTTATGCTATTCCCATTACCGGTTCAAGGATTTAGCAATAAATTGTAAGCTGACCTGCCCACGCTGGGAAGAATTCAAAACAAAAAACTTAAGCCACAAGCTTAAGCAAATAGCGACAGGCGAAGGTGCGGCAGCAAATTCTCGCTTAAAAATGACGGATAAAGAATCCCACATACCATATTTAATAGACACTGGCGCCGACGTATTAGTAGCAAAAACCATGACGTTAATTACTATCTTAATGCAGCAAACTAAGGGGGAGTAAAATAAAAACATTCCGTAAAAGAAAGGAGGCAATTTAGCTGGACATTTAGTATAGCCGAAGTCACGTTGTCCATAATCGGTGCGAACTTCTTAAAATAAACCGGACTACTCGTCGATATCCAACGTGGACTACGCTTTATTCAGTCGGTACCACAACCACTGAAGCAGCACCAACCGTTCGGGTAGTAGATAGTAACATAGACACACAAATCGTCGAGTTACTAAACAAATACAAGGAAATTACAAGTGACACACAAACTGCCAAATCAATTAAACACACCGTAACTCATCACATTATAACAAAGGGACCACCGGTATTCGCCAGGCCTCGAAGATTAAATACGGAGAAACTAGACATAGCGACTAAGGAATTCCAATATATGGTAGATCAAGGGATCTGCCGGTGTTCCGATAGTCCATCGACTAGCCCACTGCATTTAGTTCCAATCGATAGACCTGGTGCGAGCATACTTCCAGATACCGATCGAGGAGGAAGGTATACCGAAAACGGCGATCACAACACTTTTTGGATTATTTGAATTTACAAAAATGACGTTCGGCTTAAGAGATGCAGGAAGCACTTTCCAACACAACAAATATTTATAATACAAGGTTTACATTTCCGTTTCCGTGTACTTAGACGACGTGTTAGTAGCAACTAAGTCACGGACAGAACACACAAAACACCTAAAAATAGATAGTATTTGCAAAAATGTGCGACGCCCGTTTAACAATAAATTTAGAAAAAAGTTATTTCGTAAAAGACACGCAGCCGTAAAAAAAATTCAACCATTTGTTAGAAGATCGCACATTTACAATATTTTCAGACCACAAACCAATAACGTTCGCATTCACGCAGAAGCCAGAGAAAGCTTCGCCGCGACATTTCCGATACTTGCATTTCATAGGTCAATATTCAACAAATACCCAATACATAGCAGGACAGGATAACGTGAAAGCAGATACTATGTCATATTGAGAAATTATCCAAATACCTGAGACAGTCGACTACATAAGCGTAGCGAAAGCTCAAACAACAGACGAAGAGTTAGCAAAAAGAAAGGAGCAAAAATAAACGTAAAATAAAAATCACTACAAACTACTGTAATCGTTTTAATTCTAAATTCTAAAAATTCCCATCTAGTAGCTCGGTGCACCAAATGTACGTGCTCAATTACAATTGTCAAAATATGGCGTTTTAGGGTCTGTCAAAACGGATTCAAAATTTGCCTCACATAAACTTTGAGCGACATCCTTTGCACGATATCGGAAACTGAGTGATGTGGTGAATGTATATTTTGAACGATAGAGAAATCGTAGTGTCCTGGGAAAACAATTACCTCTATAAAAGGAAAAATATTTGAAGAATAAAAAAAGTTGTTACAGGAAACTCGAGGACGCTAGTGACTCGAATACGAATCCATAATACAATTAAAATTAAAACATAAACATTAATCGACGTTTATAACGTTTTTATAAAATAAAAATAAATAATACTAAAAATATAAAAAATGTATTGTGTTGCCTATTAATTGTGCGATGTCTCGTGGACGAGGTTCACCTGGACCACTGGTAACGCTCGTAATAAAATAACAAATTGTCACTATTCTAGATTCTAAAATCGATTACAGCGCCTCTCTATGGTATATTAACTCTAACGCACATTTTTTGGGTTGTGTCATTATGGATTGGGTACGTTATCCCAATTACAAAATCCCAAAATAAAAATCCCAAAATTACAAAATCCCAAATTTTAAAATCCCGTTGTTAAGAAGAATATTTGTCAATTTATAGCGCGCATGTTTTAATAAATATTCTTTTTAATAACGGGATTTCATAATTGGAAATATGTTAATAAATTCTACTGTATTATAAAATTATAAATATTCCTGATGTTCATTCATATTACTATTCTGCATATTTCATATCTGATTTCTTTCATTTTTTTCCAATTGCAAACCGAAATCAGTTCTCTGAATTAAAAGTTCGAAGTTTAGAAATTTCGTACTTATTATAATAAAAATATTATAATAAAGTTATTATAATAAAAGTCTTTAATCAATTTAAATTTTAAAGATAATTATTTTATATGTACAAAAAATTAGTTTATGAATAATATATTCGTATTTAGGCCTCAATATAAAATGAAAATAGTAAAAAACCACAAAGGTGGGAATAATTTATATCATGACGGATTCTGTTACCATTTGGACTCAGAAAAAAATATTTATAAATGGAGATGCGCAGAAAGAAAAAATGGAGGTGTGGCCAACACACGACTTTCTTTTACGAACAGAGAATTTTGAGAAATTTTAATTTTTTTTTATAATTTTTTAAATTTTTTTTTTTTTAATTTTTAAATTTTTAAATTTTTTTTTTTAATTTTTTTTTTTAATTTTTTTTTTTTAATTTTATTTGTTTTTAATTTTTGGAAACATTTTGTTTTAGTAGTTTTTTGTAAATCTTATACTTTTTAAGATATTTGCAAAATAAATTTTCTGGACCAAGGGAGTGGCCACTTCCGGTTAGCCGATTTGGAGTAAAATTCACTGGGACCTCCCAATTTATCAAAAAAGCTTAAATCTGAAGTTTCAGTTCGATTGGTTAAACCATCTGGGCTGTAGAGAGGACACAGACAGACTGACAGACTGACAGACTGACAGACTGACAGACTGACAGACTGACAGACTGACAGACTGACAGACTGACAGACTGACAGACTGACAGACTGACAGACAGACACCATTTCGAAACCCACTTTTTCGGACTCAGGGGACCTCAAAACAGATAAATCACTAAAAATATCAAGGTCCAAAATTTTCATGATTACTATACTTTATTTTACTAGAGTAAAAGAAAGTAAAAATGTTCTTGCAAACGAAAAATTACTACATTTTTAGAGAAAAATAAGCACAAAATTAGTGCTTCGCTTTATGATCATTTACATGATCCTCGAGCTTCAGAAGTTCATCTTGCTGGCTGTAACACAAAACTAAAAAATCAGGCTACAAATAGTTCCGTACCACCATCGCAAATAGCTCGGGAAATAATTATAGGTTGCAAACCTAATGCACGCGTCTACCTTCCAAATAAGATACCGCAAAAAAGCAAAATAACACGAATTCGTGCCAGCAAAATCAAAGAGCCAGAAAATATCGATGAAATTGTCATACCGCAGCACTTACGTTTTCTCGAAAATGAGCTTTTTGTGCTCGCAGAGAAGAAAGTGCAAAATGAAAAAAAAAAAAAATTATTCTGGGAACCATAACTGGTTTAAAAGTATTGGCTGAGTGTTCCTGCTGGTTAATGGATGGAACTTTTATGTTTTATAATGGCCCAGCTTTTTAGTTTTCAGTGGAAAATTGAAAATGAAATTGTAACCTTGGTGTTTTGTTTGATGACGAAAAAGAGTAAGAAGTGTTACTCTGATTTTTTTTATAAATTACTTCGTATAGCAAATGAACATGACATTCATTTGAATCCACAAAGGATCATTACGGATTTTGAAAAGAATCATTTATTTAGCAGCCGAGGAATATTTTCCTAATACAGAATTTAAAGGCTGTCTTTTCCATTTTGGGCAGTTCTTATGGCACCAAGTGCAAAAGTGTGGAGCAGCGAGTAAATACGGCAAAAGTGAAGAGTTTAGTCTTCAAATTAGAATGATTAAAAGCCTCGCATTTGTTCCTCCTGATTATACTGAATTGTATAACAATCTTGCATATGAAAGTGCAAAAAAAATTGCTAGATAGGTTAAATCTAATTACATAACCGGACGCAGATGTAATAAAAAACCGCGTTATGGCCCTAATTTTGGTCTGTCGAAAACGCAGCAAAAGGCAGTTTCCTTCGTACTCAAAACAACGTCGAGGATTGGCACCGCCGCCTTTAGGTAATTGTTGGAAAGCAGAACAGTGGGATGTACCAAATGATAGCTCATATTTGAAAGGAAATGATTGTTTCTAAAACAATTATTAACAAAATTAATACCAGACAAAGATTTCCGAGAAAGGAACAAAACATAATCAAATATAAAACCATCAAACGTGCTATCAAAAGACGAATTTCAACTATAAAATTAGAATATTTAAGAAATATTGCTTTTATACTCTACAAACTACTAATTTGAAATAAATAAATTTTTAATTTCTGCTCTTTATTAATTTTTTGTATTTTTTGAAATGTTGGGATTATCAAATTTGGGATTTCCGCTGTTTTGGAATTTATGAAATTTTCATATTTGGGATTTTCATTTTGTGGATTATGCTTTTGGGATTTATTTTACATTTGGGATTTTATATTCATGGGATTTATTTTTCTGGGATTTCACTATGCTCCCGTGACTATTCTATGTGTGATATTTGTAAGCATATGATCTACATAATGTCGACTACTAATACTCACTTTTAACAAATAGATGTTTTACATAATTTATGTTTGGTTGTATGCCTGATGTATCGGTTCTTTGTACTATTTTGTTTACCATATATTCATTAACGTTTATAAACAATGGAGCTAATTGTGTACCCTTTAATTTATTTTACTTACAAGAAGTGACGAGTTGTTACTATATCAGCCTCACTGTTCAAGTAAACCAATTCTTCAATTTTGACCATATTAATAAAAACATTTGTAGTGTGCCTTGAATTTTTTTTGTGTGTATAATTTGTTATATTTTGAAGTTGCCTAGGAAACAGAAACAAAACCGCTTACATATTAGTTTATTTTTATTTGCATGTCATCCAACTTACAGTACCTAGTAAACAAATAGACATCATTTCAAACGTATCTGTTTTGCTTATTCCATAGTAATTATGTTGTATAGCATATTATGTGTTTGTAATTTTATATCGATTTACAAATTTAAACCATATTCCACATAAGATTTATTGATCGATTTAAATTGCAATAACCTCGGCATATTGTCTATATATGTACATACATATGTATAACGCAAAGCAAACGAAAGATTTCAACGAATTTAAAACGGCGAAACTCTGATTTTTGGAGTAAATCTTCAAAATTTTATGTTTTTGAAGATAAATATAAAATTGTGTTAATGAATTGAATAAAATTATAAATGAATATCAGTATGTACATTATGAACATGGGCGGGAGAGTGAGAAGGAGAACTATGTATTATACTTTTGAATATACGAGTATATGCATGTATACGTTTCAAGATTTTGTATATAAGATCTCGAAAGTCGGTCGACTTTTGTTTATAAATACTTAATATAAAGTGAAGGTAAATTTAATTTTTTTTATTTATATTTTTTGAAAACAAAACTTCGTAGTAGTAGTTTAACCCTATATAAGAACAAGCAATTCAATGTTACAATATAAAATTTTAATTGTCGAACAAAAACTATACAAAAATATTTACTAACAGCTAATTTTTATTAGGTGTGTTTAATTAATATTAAATACAAATGATTCTTGAAATAATATCTCGCACATTATTTTAATCTTATGTATGTATAATTAAATTAGATAAGTGTGGTGTTATTGTTTTGCTAAAAGAATTTTAAGATTGCGGAAAAACAAGTTGATAGGTAGTTTTTGTGTTTTTTGCAATCTAAGAATTTTTGTTAAAAATTTAAATGCAAGGTTGAATTAGAGGTAGAGAACATACATATTTTTGAAATACAAAAAAAAAAATAACTTTAATAGCAGGTAATTTATCTAATGACTTTTATGTACATAAGAATGAACGTTAATTGACAACATACAAGTACATACATAGATAGGTATTTTCATTTTGAAAGTATCACGAATATGGAATGGTTTTAACTTTATTTATGTACACAATTATTACAATTAGTTTTTTCTTACTTTGAATTTTTTTACTTGCTTATGATCATACATGTTTAGATTTAGTATAAGCCGGAAGTTTAATTTCAGGATTACTTCCTTTACATGTCAACACAGGCCGCTTGTCTAAAGATAATTATCAATCAAAATTAAATTTTGTTTTTTCATGTTGATTGCAGTCTGAAATTAACCTGAGGCTAACTTGCAGCTCTTTTCCGATTTTCGAGCTAAAAAGATATTTATTTTTTAAATTAATCAAGTTTCGCTTAAAATTTATTAGCATTTTTAATTTATTGTATTGAGTATTCTTTCTTAGTATGTTTAGGTAAACTCGCAGTTTTTTTTTGGTCGCCACTTTCGTCTTCTGGTTTTCATTTTAATCTTCTGTGCCGTCTATCCTTTCCACGTGAACAAATTTTCTAAATGGAAAAAGTTTCAATAAAAGTAATTATTTGTTTTTTATTGGTGCACTTATATGCTTCCGACTATGTTTGGGGATACAAATTTAATCTAAATGTATGTTGCAGAACTCTTTGCCTTCCTGTGTTCCAAGTCGTAATTAGATAATTCGTGATTACAAATAAAAAAAATGGAGGTATGGCCAACACACGATTTTGAGAAATTTTATTTATTTTTTTTATAATTTTTTAATTTTTTTAATTTTTAAATTTTTTATTTTTTTTTATTTAAATTTTATTTTTTATTTTTATTTGCTTTTAATTTTTGGAAACATTTTGTATTAAGTAGTTTTTTGTAAACCTTATACTTTTTAAAATATTTGCAAAATAAATTTTCTGGACCAAGGGAGTGACCACTTCCGGTTGACGGATTTGGAAAAATTCACTGGGACCTTCTAATTTATCAAAAAAGCTTAAATCTGAAATTTCAGTTCGATTGGTTAAACCATCTGGGCTTTAGAGAAGACACAGACCGACGGACAGACTGACAGACTGACAGACTGACAGACTGACAGACTGACAGACTGACAGACTGACAGACTGACAGACTGACAGACTGACAGACTGACAGACTGACAGACTGACAGACTGACAGACTGACAGACTGACAGACTGACAGACTGACAGACTGACAGACTGACAGACTGACAGACTGACAGACTGACAGACTGACAGACTGACAGACTGACAGACTGACAGACTGACAGACTGACAGACTGACCGACTGATAGACTGACAGACTGACAGACTGACAGACTGGCAGACTGACAGACTGACAGACTGACAGACTGACAGACTGACAGGCTGACAGACTGACAGACTGACAGACTGACAGACTGATAGACTGACAGACTGACAGACTGACAGACTGACAGACTGACAGACTGACAGACTGACAGACTGACAGACTGACAGACTGACAGACTGACAGACTGACAGACTGACAGACTGACAGACTGACAGACTGACAGACTGACAGACTGACAGACTGACAGACTGACAGACTGACAGACTGACAGACTGACAGACAGACACCATTTCGAAACCCACTTTTTCGGAATCAAGGGACCTCAAAACAGATAAATCTCTAAAAATCTCAAGTTCCAAAATTTGCATGATTACTATACTTTATTTTACTAGAGTAAAAGAAAGTAATAAAGTTTAGAGTTTGTTGGGACCTACGGTCATATTAAAAGCTATGCTTTTACAAACGAACTGTAAGCAAGCATCATCCTCTCCAAATAAATCTTAAAATACTATGTTACACCAAATTGGGCCTAATAAGACATTTTTCGTGGTTAACGAACCTTTATTAATAAATCTAAAATGGTTCACTGTGACTGATGAATTTGTCATCAACACTTCATCAGTAATTTAAATCCAGTTGGGCTTAATAGGATTTATTAAGCCTCATTGATGCATCTGAGACCGTACAGCAAATTGTTATGTAACAGAGCTCTTATATGAAGAAAAAAGATTAATATAGAACTGATTTGCCCTGCTATTTCTCAGCTGAAACAATAATGTGATAATGTCAGCGGAAGCGTACCTACATCCTAATAAATTGACACATAAAATGATTGAATTGTAAGCAATAGCATTAGTCATAATAAAACCTATCCGCTCCTTTAAAGGCCTAAAGCCATACAAAACTAGGAGATGTTGTAAAGCATCTCATTTAATAAACTTGTGTTTCGATATAATTTAGGAACTTACAAAGTTCACCATTGAAAATAAAGTAAAGTTTAGGAACTTAATAGTTAGTTTTGGTTACTTACTTAAGTGGCGACCAGCGCAAAATTATAAACTTAAAAATTAAGAATTAACCAAATATAAAAATGCGATAGATAGGATTTCTATTTTGCATAAAGCATATGGAAATAAATAGATGTTCCATGAATTATTTTCATAGTTTTCCGTAAAATCACAATGTACAGTGCCATTTTTAATCACGATTTTCTCTTACAGTGTGAACGACAGAAAAGGTAATCCAGATTACAAGTAAACTTGATTACTTTTCTGCTGTCAAGTTGTTCGATTCTCCCAATAAAATCAATCCGTCGAGCAAAATGGTTGCTCGGTTACAAATCTCGATTTTTCTCAAATTTACACCCTCTTACCAACAACTAATACCATCATTTTCACTAGAACTGTCATTTTGTTGTTATTCTCAATTCATATACATATTATGTTCAATAATATTTTCAAGACGTCAAAAACACACACATAAAAATAACCGTGCGTAAGGTGTAAAAACTAAAAAGCAAATCGAAAGCGACAAAAAGCATTAGGGCTTTTTTGGTAACCTTATTTTGAATTTTATTAACTGTCTCATATACTAAAACTCTTATCTACGCTTGTGATAATATGTAATAATATTTAGGGAATAAAGGTACCTGAAATATTTGTGTGTCACATTTTCAAACAAAAAAAAAAGGTTAAACTAAAAATTGACGGCTCAGCTTGATTTCGCCGATTATTGCAATGTTTTTCCAGTCTTTCTATACTTTCCGCTTCGATGCTAATATCAATTGAAATGCTTTTGAAAGCAGCCCAATTTTTGAAGTGGGGAATTTCATTTTCCTGGTTGTGGCATCATAAACTCTTATTTTGTTGTTCTCGAACCTGCTCTGTTCTGTTGTAATCCTCGATTGAGATTTAGGTCTTAATCTGATCTGATTATACATGATTTGACTTTTGCCAAAAGTAACGTTTACGTAATAGTTTGTTCCCTTTGGCATCGTACAAAGCTTTTGGTACTTTTAGTTTTGGTGTTGCCTCTCTTTTTTGGGACATCGATTACTAGATATTACTGTTATCTTATATTGGCGTTATCTGTTATAGTAAGCTCTCTTGGAAAAATTACCTTGGAAAAAATCTGGCTGTATTTCAGCAACAGAAGAGCCTGCGAGTTGAGCACAAAAAAGTTGTTATTTTGCACAGCTTTTTATTTGAGGAGCATTGGAATCGAGAACATCAATTTTTAAAAAGTGCGCCTCATTTACAACAGAAATTGACATGGTTAATAATAATACGTAGGGTTGCATGATTTCAACTTACCAATTTATTATTAGTTCTATGATTCGGGAGATGTACGGATCTGGTGTATCCAATGGTGATTTAGTTTCGTATAATTCGCTCAGGATTTATCGCAGAATATCAGCAAGATTTTATGGCCACATTCGGAGCTCAAATCTATCAGATTTCAGAAGTTCAACCAACTGTAATTTTAGTGCTGCCTCGATCGAATCTTCCCTAGATATTACATTATCAACTTACATTTCGGGGGAAGCACTCGCGGTGCCACAGGTTACCGTATTTAAGCGAAAATCGGTAATTGGTTCATCAAGGCTTGAACGGCAACAATTCCATTCATGACATCTATATAAATGCGCCAATTCATGATTATAGAAATCAGTCCCGCCATTAATTTTTATAGTCCTGCCATTAATTTTTCATTAATGCGGCAGAATTTAATTGTGTTACTGCTGGCATATAGAATGATCGATTAATGTTAATCTGGGGATCGTTGTTGATTTCTAAGTGCTGTTGCCCGAGATAGTACTTCATGAATTTGGTTTATTCATCACAAAGATGTTTATTTTGACGAAAACGTTTCTCCATCGACAACAGTTTGGAAATCGCTCCATTTCGTGAATTGTCAAATGTGGTTTCATCGGGTCGGGAAATGACGAACGAAAGATTAACGATAATTTACCTTCTGGTGATCTTTTGTATGCTGCTGAATAAAATTCTTCACATGCTTGGTCATTTACTAAATAAACCCTAGTTGTTGATTCGTAAATTTTCCAAATTGATTTCAATTGATTGAAGAATTTTCCCAGTTAATATCCAACCCAATGATGTATTTTGTGCTGCGGGCGAACCATTGAAACCTTTAATAGGTTCAATAGGTAACAGTTCTTCATCTCGATTCCATCACCATGTTTTGAAGAAAGATTTTGTACCGATATTCCCTCCAGAGGGGACTGGTTGAGTGAAGAGATATTGAATCGTGAAGAACGTCTTCACGGATGGTTCAAAAATCGATGGTAGGGTTGATGGTGGTGTTTTCTGTAAAAAATTGAATGTGCACCTCTCTTTTCGTCTCCCCTCCTATTGCATCGTTTTTCAGGCTGAATTAATCGCGATAATGGAGGCCGTGGATTGGTTGAGATATATTTTTGTACCCGTAAGGAATATTCGCATTTTTACGGATGGTCAGGTTCCGCTATTAAAACGCTGCAATCTTACTTCCTTACGTCGAAGGTAGCCCAGGGCTGTTTTTTATCTCTTAACGAGATGGTAGATCAGTTAAACATCCGCTTAACGTGAGTGGCAGGGCAGTTCAGTGTTGCGAGGAATGAATAGGCGGATAAGTTGGAGTTAGAGTTGGAATTAGATTGAATATCAAGTTCACCATAAAATGTGAGTTGCCAGTATTTACACAGCTAACTCCAATAATAGGTTTCCTAATCGGTGTTCTTTTAAGGCTTATTAATTCACCGCAGCCTCGGTTAAGAATGTCGCCTGAGAGCCTTGATCGAGAAGGGCCCATAATGTATGAACGTATTTGCACCAAATGTAGACTGAAGCTTGATAAATGCTGTGCACGTAACCTGAGCGCTAATTAGATTGACGAATGGAGTGGTTTCCTCTGTACGTTGCTGTGTTTTGTTTCCCGCCTGGTTAACTTCAGCCGATGTAGTTTTCTCTAAAATTTCATGATGTCGTTGGTTACATCGTAAGCAGGTTTTAGTATTTGAACACTTGAAACATAATTGGTTGGTTTTCACAAAGTTTCGCCGATCATCTACGTTCGTTATGAAAAGAGAGCATGAGTTTTACCGCATAGTATACATAATTTCAATGATGTCTCGTGAAAAGTTCTCATTTCAACCGAAGACCGATTTGAAAATCGTTTTTTCGTTGACTTCGATTTATGTGTTGCTTTGGTTTCTAAAACTGTAAAACTCAAGGAACAATTGCAGATTTTCCCAACTTGGAAGCTTGTCACTAGATACATTTCCCATTGTTTTAAGCTTTCACAATCTAGTCTTTGTACGAGCCTAAAAACGATCCAATCGGCCCAATGTTGAGTTGGTAAGCCAAGGTTTTATAATGCTCGTAAGGTTTCCTTAGTTGTATCTAATAGTTTTTAATGGCTGTCGATGAGTCGGTGTGTACCTTTTGCTGTGACATCAAGCATTTAAAATGGTGACAGACAATTGCCTTTTTGTTGTCATATCGATTTACCAAGGCTTTCTAGCCATTATCGGTGGTTTGAATGTTTCGAAGTAACTGTTTTACCTCGCCAGATAGATTCGTTTTCAAATAATGCAGCTTTTCTACATTAGAGATGGGTGGTAGTTTGATGTTAGACTTTGTGCTGGTTAATGTTGGCTTTGTGGGTGTAGATGCCACCGATATGTGTTGTTCCAACATTTAAGAAATTTCATCCATTAAATTGATGCACTATTCTTCTCCAGATGAATATACATCTAAGTTGATTTCCTCTAATTTGCCAGCACGATTTATTTCTGAATATAAATTTTTGTACGACTTTTATATTAGCTGGATTTGAGTAAGACAATATTTAGGTGATTTTTTAAAACTTACTGAATATTTTTTTAATCGTTCAAGGTAACCATTGAAAGCGACGATCAAGACCCTTGCATACTCTTCCATTATCTGGACCCATGTGGAGTCACTGTTATTTCCACTGCACCTTACAGTTTTTATGTGAATAAATGAATTGATGAATGGAAGGATCCGGATCAAAGGACCAATTAATGCGGCGCAACTGGATAAATTATAAGCCAAAAAATGAATCAACATTTTCACACAACACGAATAAAATACCTTTGCCTGCGAGAAACTCCAGAAAGTACAAACAAAAACTAAGGACTTGTTCCTCTCATGAGCTAAAAGTAGGAAAGGTGAAATGGGATTTGTATTAATCTTATCTCAAAATTACTACAATTCCACTGCGAATTGTTTAAATGTTGATTATATGTTTACCTTTATTGCATAATGAATAATATAGTTTTAAATGAACCGTCTTCGATAATGTAACAGACGGCTTTGGTCAGTTCAAATACAGAAAAACTGAATTAAAATCTCCATTTGCAAAATTGAAGAAATACGAATATACGACGCTATTATACATATATATTTTTCTGAAGCGCAATTATTCCTACTTACGGTACTGTCCAGCAGTCCCACGAACAGGAAATTTGTTTACATTTTGTTTACCCTTTCAACTTAACTTCTGCTTAATTCTGCGAGAATGTCGTTTAGTTAGGCAATGGTGTGAGCAAAAATCACAATAATCGATATAAATTCACAATTACCGAAACCGGAAGTAAAATACTAAATTAAAATACTATAATTATGTTATACTAATAACACTTAATGCTTTTGGATGCTGAACAGGATTTTGTATACAAATTATCATTTATTAATTTTAATGTACCGGCCATTAAAATTAATAAATGATAAATGATTTTTGCTTAATAATCTGCATACTTAAGTGTCAACATATACTTTTACCAAGGGTTTCACACATTTGTTAGGTAATTTATCATCTTAAAAGCTTTATTCGATTTCTATCGTGTGAAATCACTTCGTATGTATAAAGGCTTGCCTTACTGTTTGCTTATCTAATAATATTTACTTATGAAAATGTCAACACAATTTCTAAAACTTTCGTAATTTTAATTAAACAAAATTGAAATTTATGTGCGCATACAAAAAATATTCAAAATTTGCTCAAAAAGTACTTTTCCTGTCAGTTAAATCTATATTGTCACTAAGCAAAGACAATATAAAGTATTTTGTTAGTTGTTACATAACTAATAAAATTTATTTGTTAGTTTTACGGAACACAAAACAAAAATTATTAATTAAACTCCATTAATTTCTTTTTCAATTCAATGGCTGAAGTTTATAATTATTTTGCGTTTGGATTGGAGCAAAAAATTTAAATCGAATTCCAGATACGCTGGTTATTTATTAGTGTTGTTTCTTACATCATTTCAATATGTAAGTAGGTACTATAATATAGTAAAATTGTAACTACATCTTAAGTACACGGTATATAGTTTATACATGGTAGTGTATACGATATAATTACGGTTGCAAACAAAAGAATATAATCTGGAAAACAATATATTAACTACTATATAATCTGCTTCATCTTTTTGTGCCTTTAAACTATAAAATCGCGAAATATTGTTAAATAAAATTATACTGCGCGAACGTTAACTCAAATATAAGACACTTAACTGTAATGAAAAGCAAAAATTCAAAACTTCAAGAAAACACCTTTTTGATGTTTTTTTTTTGTTGTTTGCTTATAATTTATTACTATTTCTAATTGAATTTAAACTTTGTATTTAATTCTTTGAGAAAATATCTTTATTTCTTTCATCTTAATTAATTCTGTAGCAAATTTTTTTTTTTAATATAAGTCGTGTGAAAATATTTATTTTATCACATTTTTCTCGGTAACAGACAAACAAACAGAAAAAAAAATCATTTCATTTTCATTTGTAACTATAACCTGTAAATGCGATTTTGTAATGTTAATAATTAACTTTTTTTGTAGACAATAAAAAACCAAAACAAATGACAAAATTTTAATGAAAATCTAATTAGGAAAACAAAACAAAATATGTACATAAGTTTCTTATTGTTTTCGATTTTTGTTGTTGTTGTTACGGGTATAGTAGTTTTATGCTTAATACATGTCGCATGAGACAATGCTGCTAGATAATTTTTGTCCGGAAAAATATGTAACATACATATAAAATTTATATATCGAATTTAACAGACCTTATTGTCTGTAATTATGATTACATAACCTAAGTAAAGAGTATTTGATTAATATCATGTTATCTATAAATGTACAACAAAATATCAAATGATCATATACATATCTAGTCGATCGATTGTCTCTAAATTATGTTGTAATATTTTTCATATTTTTAATTCTTTTGTTTGTTTGCAGATATACTCTGACAGAATGAATAAAGAACGGAATTAATTATTTTTGTGTTCAGAATTAAAAATCATTTACCGGTATCGAGTAGTTTCACAAGTTGCGGTGAGCCGTTAAAGGATATATTCAGAAATTAATTATTAATCGACAATTTCACATTTAATCTTGCAACAATGTTTCTCACGTTATTTCTAAATAAAATTTACTTATTTTTTTTCATTATTTCTTTCCATACACAATAGTTATCACTGATTGGAAAATAATAAGATGTTAGCTGCAATAACCTTATGAATATCATTTCCTAAACTTTTATATGCCACTACAAAGGCTTTTTTTTGTGTTGAAATTCGTCAATACTACTCAAATTAGGTTCCTTTGTTTTGATCACAAAAAGCAGTTTTGACGTATTAATAGTTTAAGAAATAATTGGTGAAATAGGGGATACAGTCCAGCCCAGTCCATATAAAAATTCTTGAAATAACAACCTTTCTAAATACCTGTTCAATCAAATATCTACTAATTATGTAAAATGTGCCTACGATCAATCATCCTGTTACTTTTGTTGGCTAGTGTCATTCCATAAGTAAAAAACAATCGTAAACGCATATTTGGACATTCCAAAGACAGTATTTGACCTTTATAATCAAAATATATACAACAAGTCTATTAGATCCTAATAACACATGAAGTTATTAATTTCTCACATTTGAAATATAATAGACATACCTATTCATAAATAATAACATTTACCTATCTATAGTTATAACTAAGCGTAAAGCGTTAGATATTTTGAGACTCTCGCTTGAGTGAGCCAAGGACACAAGCGTATAATGAAAAACAATTTAAAATATTTCTATTTCTCTAGCTAAAATTACTTGGAAATATTTTCAACATTAGTTTCGACCTGGATCCAAACGTTTTTTTTATTTTTTTAAGTTGTTGTTAATTAAACGAGTAGACAAGTGAATGAAGAGGTTACTTAGAGTATACTTACGCAACTGTAAATAAATCAAAGATTTTAGTAGCATGGTTGGTTGCAATTCTTTGTAGCAAGTATCATCAGAAATTACCAGTTTAACGAAAATTGGTAATACCTTGAATTTACATACTATAATGGTGTTAATATAATTCAACCGTTACCTTTGTGTTATTATTACCTATTACGATAACAGTGTTTTGATGAAATTTTTAGCTAAGAAGCTTTTAGATTCGTATTTATTAACCTATTTTTAATTCGGCAAAAAACCCGAGTTTATAGAAAGGTACTAAAACTTCTAAAATTATCTTCTCTTTATCCTAACATTTTCTAAAACCCCAAAATTTCTAACCTATTTAATAATCACGGTTTTTCTAAGCTTTTAAATTTCGGAGCTTTTTGCAAACTCTTCGGTTAGGTAAACTTATGTGATAAAAAATTCATAAAATTGAAATGCCGAAATTAGGAAAATTCAAAATCGCACAATTACACTTTTAAATAAGTAATTAAGTAATATTCACTTTTATAAAGTTACAAACTGTTAAATTATTTTGGAGTTATTTATAATTCTGTAATATTTTAAAATGTTCTAAACAACATTCGTTATTGCTTCGATTGCAGAACTGGATGACAATCAAAACTCCTAATTATTCAATACGTACAAATAATAAACAATTTTTAACTTTAACTTAACTTAAAAACAAAGAACTTCTAATTCCGGACGGACTAATCATCAATCGCAAACCTCCAAATTATTGATGAAATTCAAATATATACTTGTAAATTGGAAATTGATTTCGAACCTTAAATAATCTATCTTGCGGAATAATTCTGATCGTGTGTTATTAAATCAATTCAATTTTTTTTTAAATTCTGTGACAAATTTTGGTTCAGGATCAAGCCAGAGAGGTCATATAGTGGGAAGTATTTTATAATTTTTTTTTTAAGCCAAAGCAAATCTAAATATTTAATTAATATTCAATCAAGTTACTCGAACTTAATCATTATAAAACGTTTTACTGAAAAATTATGAAATTTGTTTGAAATTCTAATTTGGCTATTTTCTGATACTTTAAAATTTAATCTTTTCGAACGGTTTACTTAAAGTTCTGGAATACTTTAGGAAATTGTAAATCTGAAAAATTAAAATTTACTGCCAGGTGCAAAAATATTTTTTCTGATATTAAAGTGAACTAGACATGTTGTCCTAAATCTGAAACTAAAAGTGGCAAATGAGTACTCGTAATATACCTAATTCCCTTGGCCTGTTATTCGCCAAAAATCGATAGTGGTTTTTTTTATTCTGTATTTTGTTATTGACAGTGTCAGACTTGTTGTCCTGCTACAATTAACTAAATACTTACTTACTACAAAACATTTATGGAATATGATGTTTTGTTGTTGTTGTGTTTTAAGATATAGAGTGTCATTTGAAAATTTCATAGGGTATTGTATTTATTGCTAAGAAAGTAAAAATTATTATCGGAAAATTATAAAATTAGGCTCATTTTAAAGATAAATGAATAGAGATTATAAAATAATTATAAAAATGCTATCATCTTTCATTTCGTCCTTTTCAAAATGATCGCCAAAAATCGTAAATTTGCTCCGGCTCATCTTCTCCGACCTCTGATTTCCTTTACCTGTACAAATATTTTTGGAACGCGTTTAAAAAACAGGTATGATAAATAACAAGTAAAATAACAAGTATAATGTAATTAAAAAACTGGTATAATCTTTCTGATATAAATTAGTGGTAAAATTAATATTTCAGTAAAAATAAGAATTTAAGTTTATATTAATATGTGGAAATTGTACGTTTATAATGAATAGCTAAAGTGTTGTAAACCGTTTCCCGTGTTGAACTGTTTGAAAAATGTAACAAAAGTTATTGATAGTATTAAAATTCTTCTGCCGAATTCGACTGTAACAATTGCAAATTTGTCAATATGTTCATCCTGCTATTTCAAACATCATTACGAAACGCCGCAAAAATTGAAATCGAGGCATCATCGATTAATGATTTATCTAACTCAACTAAACACTCCGAACAGAAGATACTTCGAGTAGGAGCGAATGGGTAGTGCGAATTAAATATGCGACCGTTCGTGAAAAAATTAATAAGGTATCACCAGAGGTTGGCAAACGCCCCATATTGAAAGGGCTAGATAGATGGATTTCTCGATAATTTCTTAATAAGGCTGAAAAATCTGATTCTCATCCTCATTTCACTGTAACAAACTATATTTATATAAAATAAAAAGTTCAGTCTGGAGCCTACAGATCTACTCGTTTATTTATTGTTACTGCAGAAAATTATACATTTATAATGCAAAGTGCAGCACAAGGTTTTCATTGGGACAACAAACAAGCGACTATTCAATCGTTCCCAATTTTCAAATATGTAGGAGAAAAAATTCATTTTAATATCAGATTGTCTTCACTATGACACGGCAGCAGTTTACTTATTCATCGAAAGACTGATGAAGTTTTTGAAAACTACAACTCCTGATTTTTCCTAAATCTGTTATATTACTGATGGTGCAACAATATTTCGGCGTCAAATAGGCAAACACCTTGAAGACTGACATGCTTTTTGAATTTTATTCAAATGCTGAATGTAAATAGCTACTCCTTCAAAGGAAGGCTACTTAAATTTTTTGAAAAATTCAAATAGTGAAGATTACGTAAAATTTAAATTATAATTGTCAATATTTTCAAATTTTTGTCTTGTATGAAAATATTTTTTTCAATAAGAGATACAAACAATTTGTAGATATTCATATTTAAACGAATTTTGCAAGAAAACGAAATAAGATATCGCATTGATTTTTAGTATGTCTGATAGAACTAAATGAGGAAAAAGAAAAAAAAAAGAAATAAGATGAATACCAAATTTAAAAAGAACATTTCTATGGCCATTTTGGAAAGGACGAAACGAAAGATGGTATAGCATTTTTATAATTACTTTATAATCTCTATTAATTTATCTTTAAAATAAGTCAAGTTTTATAATTTTCGGATAACTAGTTTTTTTGTATAGCAATACCACGTGCATGCAATTTTTAAATATTTGACACCCTGCATCTTAAAAACAACATTACACATTCAAAACATAAAAATCATAATATTAGAACATGACTTCCGAATAAAGAATTTATGATTTGTCGTATTTTCTCCATTTGCAAATGTTTGAATAAACAAAAAACCAACCTGCATTAAATTCGAATTTTGCTTAAGCAGATACAGCTTCAAACGTAGGTTGAAGCAAAAGTTATGCCCTATTTTCATGTCAATTTTAATGTTCTTATTTTATTTTTATTGTTATTTCCTTTTATTAAATGTTATTTGTTTAATTTAAATCAATGTATCTAAGCTTATTTCAGCAGGTGGGCTAAAAAATAATCCATCTGTCGGCCTTAAAGTTGACCCAACGTCTGTGTTAACTACAGACGAAATGACTTTGATTAGTTTAGTTGATATTATAGAGGGCACAGAAAAACAAAAAGTGCAGACCGTGTTTGCAGCATCATTAAACTTTAACCTAAAAAAGAAGTACGTACGAGTAGCGAAAAATGGCAAATGTACCGTGAACAATTTAGCTAAGATACGTTAGTTGGAATTGAGCAGAGATGACTTATGCCCAACTAAGTCAACTACGGTCGATATATTTATTTATCAACTCATGGCTTAAATACCAATCGTAAGTTGGATTAAAGTTTAACCACCATAAATATTTACAAATCTCTTTGCTGCGAATCCTGATTCAGAACACAATCACAGACAGCTCAACAGAACAATGCTTTGCTTAAAAATCTGGTATTTTCTTCATCCTATGATTATTACCATTTTTAGTTATAGACGAGGCAGTTATAGAAGGCAAAACGGAGGCAATTTTAATATGTATTTCAAATAAGATTAATATAATCATTAGTAATAATTAAGGAGAAATAATTTAGTCAGTAATTTAATCGAAAAATCAAAATGAGGCACCCAGCGTTAGTAAACATACATTCAGTTAAACCGTGAATTGTTTAAAAAATGAAAATTCCGTGAAAATGTAAATGTGCAAAGAAGTTTGGACTATCAATTCTACAAAGTTATTTCTATTAAATTTCAAAATTTTCAAAAATTGTAAAATTTTTCCGGCTTTTTACTCTGTTGACGATTGTAAAAGTAGGAAACACGCCTCTTACGAAAGATAGACAGAATGGACCAAATACACATTAGATGCGAAGCAACCTCCGTAAATGTGATATAAGCGCTCCTACGGAAAATAGAAAAATGAGATACATAAAATCGAGACCCACCAATCGTCAATAAGCTGCATTTAAACAAACTTAATACGATGAGAAATTCTAACGGTAACTAAAAATAATATAATTTACCAAATCCGATATTTAAAAAATTACCCGATAATATCCGGGGGTTCTATTCTTACCGCATATCGTTGTGTGGAGGTTAGCCTCAACTTGCTTAGTAGTATTAGTAACATTAAATTACTTCACTAATTATTCCATATTTAAACGAATTTATGGAATTATTCAAAATTTTCGTGAGTTTTCTAGATTTTTACAGTCTTTCCTTCGATACGTGCAAGCTCTTAAAATTAAAATTGCTTGATATTCATGATTCATGGTCATTAAACATTTTAACGAAAGACAGAATTTATCGAAAGGCACATAAATTACGGAAAAAGTATAAATAAATTGTGAAGATTAAAGCTCATTGAAAACAAATACTCTAAATTTTTCCCAAAATGCCACCTTCAGTTATAAATCAAATTTGAAAGTCAAATGGTTTTTGAAAAGCTTTTAAAACTAAAAGCTCTTAATAATTTACATTGAGCACAAATATTCTGATTCCTACCCAAAATTCCGTCATCCCTTGTATCAAATTTCGAAGATAAATGGTTGGTTTAAAAAGCTTCGATAAGTGTAAGCTCTTAAATCTAAAGCTCTTCATAATTTTTTCAAATACCTAATATATGCTCATAAAACATTTTATTGAAAACCTGAAATTATTAAATAGCTCAAAAATGTTAAGTTCAAGCCCAAAGTGTAAATATTAATTGTCAAGCTTAAAGCTTATTGAAAACAAATATTATAGATTTATTACAAAATCCCAACTTCCTTTAAACTATCAAATTTCAGAATAAAAAGTAAATAATTTGGGTTAAAAAGCTTCGATTCGTGAAAGCTCCTAAAACTGAAAGTTCAAAATTTTTTGCAAATACATAATTTATGTTCATAAAACATTTTAACAAATTTCTCAAATTATGAAAAGGCTCACAAATTTTAAATTCAAACCCAAAAAGTATCAATCAATTATCAAGCTTAAAGCTCATTAAAAACAAATATTCTAAATTTATCTGAAAATACCATTTTCCTTTATAATATCAAGTTTCGTAGTAAAATGGTTTGGTTTGAAAACGTCTTAAAACTAAAAGCTTTTGGTGATTGATGATTAACTTTGAAACCAAATATTCTTAATTTTAGCCAAATATCCGTCACCCTTTGTAAAATGATATTTCTGAGTAAAATGGTTTGGTTAAAAAGCTTCTTGATTTTTTACAAATATAATACATAAATCATTTTTTCAATAAAGGCTTTACTTGTTCATACCAAGAAGTATTTTTAGGAGCCCAAAAAAATGTTGCGGGGGCCCGAAATTAGTAGTTACGCCACTGTGACAATTTTAGATAAATCCCAGATATAATTATACGAGGTTATTGTTTATTTACTTATTCACTTTTTCCTAATTCGACGTGCTCTTAGTCGTGTTAGAACTTATTTTGTGAACAAATAATTCGACAGAAATTTTTGTTGACAAAAACAATTTCAGCATTAACCGCAACCAATCAACAAATCCATGAAACCAGTATATTTGTCAAATTTGAAGAGAAACAATCGCAATATAAAAAGTTGTTGTGGTTTTACAAGTCAGATAGATTTAATTGTTAGTTTATTCTAGTCACAATTACAATATTCTATATTATGTACTTTCTTTTTATTTGCAGATGGTAAGTTAACATGCAATTAGGATGTTCAAGTTCATCAACCGGTGAGGGTGAGTCAAAACCATTTAAATGTTGGATATTTCACCGATATAATTTGGTTTTGTATGCGGCACTAAAATAATATTGTATATTAAATAAATAAAAAAGACAATATTTATTATTTTAGACCTACACGCGTACACAACTTAAGATTATTGATGCTTAGTGAACATATTAAAAATAACAAAAAATTGTAAGAATATTAGAAAACATTTCAACCACAAAATGATATTATATTTCTTTCTCAATGTTACGGTCTATTAAATATTATAAATAATTGTGAGTATTGTGTATTATTGTTGTTGTTTAAAATCGATTGAAGCCGCCTACATCAAATCTCAAGCTCAGCTTATAAATGTTGTCAAAATATAAATTCACACAATCCATATTCAAAGGTATCAATTAATCTTTATAGGTAAAAATATACGCACAAAAAATAATTTTTACAAATTCTTTCTATTTTTGGTTCCGAAAGAATAAAATTTCTTTGCCATTCTTAATGTGTAGACACAATCAATTCATAAAATTAATTCCTAAGATACAAACAAACAACAAAAAAAAAACAAAATACTTTTAGTTTTAATTTAAAAAAAAAGAAACACTCTTTTCAAACAAAATAGAAAATAATATAAAAATTCAATTCACGCTTGACAATTTTTCAATGAAGAAGAAAAGATATTTTTCAATCTAATCAAGAATTTATAGGTTTAGAGGCCGCGCGCCGATCATTTCTTTTGAGAGAGAAATGCAATTACCATAAAAAACTAATTTATTTCTTTTCTGTTCGTTTATTTTTATCTTTATTCAATTTGAATTATTAATTAATTAATGAATATTTAAAATCCCAAAATATCCATTTACTTACATATGTACATATATAGTATGTATACCTGCATAGTTTTATGTGGAGGTTTAAATTAATTAAAGCTGTTAAATTGGATTGTCTCACAAATAAAATATTCAAGTTACGTTTTTGTTTAAGCTATTAAACCATTACTATTTGATAAAAAAGTTTTGTAATAGTTGAACTTGGAACGTTTATTAAAAACTAATTAAAGAGATAATAAATATTGAAAATAAAAATGAGCAAGTAGTATAGTTCTTGAAATATTTGGATCTTTAGAATCAATAAGATTAGCAGGGCTTGTTGAAAATTTGAAATATGAAATTTGAAAATTCCTCTTCCAATGCTCTGTAGACATTCTCAGAGACCCGCTTTGTTTTAGAATCATTAGCTCATCTTGATTTCAGTTTAATTACTTAAACGTACGAGCTTTTTTACCATTTGTCAAGATTCTACAGAATTCCCCGAAACAAATCAAGACTTAAACAATAAACTTTAGGTTTATTTATGTCTATTAGTTCACATGACATCAGCTCGGAAGATTTTACAGAGCTCAACTAATTTGGTCAACATTTTGCTCTTGTAATGTTCAACCCTCTGTGATTATATTATTCGCCGTACTTATGTATAGTAAAGGTCTGAGATTTGTTCCTTAAAACATATTGCAGCAGTTCTTAATATTATTTAAAACTTCGCCAGGCAGATTCTTAGCTATATTTCTTAATGAATGCATTAGCTGCATTGCTTTTTAAACTTAGTTGAGAATAAAATTGATCGATTTAACCGACGTGCAATATTCAAGCTGCGTACATGGCACATTCTGGTGAAAAATATACACTCGCACTTAGCTCGCACAAAAATTTAACCAGGTTTACCAAAATAATGTAACCAAAATGGTCCAAAGATCAACAATTTTGGTTCAGAGGGCAGAAATTTAAACCGATGGGTTACAAAGCTAGCAACCATTTGGTTACATATTCAACTCATGCAGCTTACTTCGTGGTGTAGATTTTTTCCCCCCAGAACGCAGCATCAATGTTAATGTAAGTGTTACTCGGCTTCAAGGTTTTATCGATTTCATACTTTTTTATGTAGAATTACTTTGGGTAAAGCCTGCCGTCTTGGCTATTAAATATTGTTTCAGTTTCATTATCATGCTGATTTTGATTTTATTGTTTCAAATAACGATATATATATATATATATATATATATATATATATATATATATATATATATATATATATATATATATATATATATATATATATATATATATATATATATATATATATATATATATATCAATATCGTGCAGTTCCAAAAACTTGACTGTTACTGAGAACAAGAATTCTTGTACTTTGCTCGAGTTGAATGTGTTTAGATAGGTAAGATAAATCCATATAATTCGTTCTAATCTCATAATTTCAAGTGAATGTATTTGCCAACACGAAGTTTATTTTGGATAACTGCAAATACTGAATCATATATTGTATAAGGTTCATGCAGCATCTTCTAAAATTGTTTGACCGCTGTGAATTAGAAGCACCAATGTTGCCATGGTTATAGCCGCGCAGATCGGACAGTTTCTGTAAACACATGTTTAATTGCAGTTCAGAAATTTTACTTGACGTTCATCATGTCAATGATTACTTGCGGAAAATTAATATTATCCAATAACGAGTTGTAGCGGAGTACTTCGTCTTTCGCCATTTAACGATTATTTAGTGCACTTTTCCTGAAAACAATAATAAATAAAATGTATTTAAGTAAATAAAAACAAACTTACAACAAATTTCTATGGATTACATAAAATTTTAATTTTTTATTGAATTAAGATAATTAAGAAATATTAAAATTTTACAACTTCTATACCAGAATAATAATATTCAATTAGTTGCCAGTTGTATTTCTATGAGGAGTATGGCCCTCTTTTCCAGTTTCGATTTTGTGGTGTAATTTTCTGTAATTTGAAAGAAGTACACCAACTTCTTTCAACTTACAGATAGTAGGTACATTGCAGAGTTGTTGGATTATCATCTAGGATACACTTTCAATATATTCATCCCAGTTCCCAGAATATACAGAATATAGGCCTTGTAATTATACTTTGTCCAACCGAGAAAATATTGTTGTCGTTAAATAAAAACACAAACTCGACTGTCAAAAACATAACGTTCTACTAACATGAAGTTGTATGTAGAATACGAAAAAGTTTTGCTAGTGAAGTCATCAAACAAAAGTCTTTTTTCCTTTGTGGTAAATTCGTGGTTTATATTAGTTGTTTTCCAATCGACCAACCGCAAGCACCCGCTAGTAAATTGCTAGTAGAAAGGTATTTGTCCTTGCTATGGTCGATTGGAACGAGTAAAATGGATGTTAGGAAAACATACCCTATAAATCGTATATGTTTTGCAATTGCTGTCAACATTTTAGTGTGGCGAACAATTAAAAATAAAAATATTTTTTTTTTAACAACTTAACCAACTTATTGACAAATACGATAGGAAAATGTTTATTTTTGACACAAAAAAAAAAAAATATTTTTGACATAAAATGCGGTTTACCAAGCGGTTCTACACTCAACCGTCTAGCGGCGAAATTTTGCGTAGCTGCTTCTAAAGACTGATTTACATTCAACGACAATCGACGTCTGCAAAAAAATTGAAATACAACATAGGAAAAAGTACAAAGACAAAAAGAGAAAAAACAATCATCTGCTTAAAAAAGTCAATTGAAACCCGAGAAACAAACCCAAAAAACCTCGTCTGCTTTTTTTGCAGATGTCGATTTTCATCTTTTTTCTGTAAAATCGGCGATGCTTGGGAAAATAACCGTAATAAGGTTACATAAATAAGAAAACCAATCATTTGTATTGGTTAATGACATTTTTTGTTTAAATTTATTTCTTATGTGTAAAGAAAATGAATTTTTGATTTGACATCTGCATCTGCATCTGCTAAAATTTTTGAATGTAAATCAGTCTTAACTGCTCGTGAAAAATAACAAGAGCAGTTACGAGTAGTTCATTGAGCGAAGACAAAAACCTTTCTACTAGCGGTTTGCTAGCGGGTACTTGCGGTTGGTCGATTGGAAAACAACTATTGACACATATGTATAACATGGCATGCTGATTAACAAATTCGTAAATTAAAAATGAAATTTTAATTTCTTTTTATTGTTTGAAAATTTGAGAAATTTGATTTATTCGCATTTATTTTGATGAATAGCAGCCGACACAGTCTATTTCCATAAATTATTAGAAAACTGCAACCGAATTTTTTTTTAAATCGACGTTGCAGATTTTTGACAAAATTGTTATTCCTACAATGAGAAAATTAACAAAAAATAATTAGAATTTATGAAAGTCATCGTTATGTTAAAAAAATTTCTGAAAATTATAAAATTATTTGCATTTGTATCTTTTCAATGAAAAATATATTTTCTGTAATGAAATTTGCTTTTATAAAATGTTTTATTAATGTTCTAATGAACATGATAATCTTATCATTGTAGAAATAACAATTTTGTCAAATACTGAATACATCAGTGGCAATGCCTTAATCAGAATTTTTGAAAAACTACATTTCAGAGAAGCTAGATTTTTAATTTTCTTAGATTTACATCTTCTATGAAGTTTAACTCAAACTATGAATCTAGCAATAATTTCCATTCATGCTTCAGAGTGTCTTAGCACTTCTCACAAGAAATCTATGTTCATTAAGAAATTTAGAAAATCTGAAAAATTACTAAAAATAGTTTAATCATTTGTGTGTAAACGACCAGAACGTTAAGAGTTTTGAATTAAAACTAGAATAACCATAATCAAACATGACAAACCTATGGAGGCGTAAAAATGTCAAATCTTAATTTATTGTAATTGAAACGTAAAAATCCTGTTTACTAAAGGCAGATTAGTCATTTTTAAAATAAAATTAGTCATCATTATAGCTAATATTCTAATTTTCAAAATTTTAAAATAGGATGATCTGGACGAATAGTTCGAGCTTTTGATCTAACTGCAAGGATTATGTAGGCGATCGAAATCTATTTATGGATCAAGTTCCCTGAACGGGGTTATTCAGCTAAAAATAATATAAACCTTTGGCAAATTTAGTTTTTATAAAGATAATAGGGTGAATTAAGGATATCTAAAAGTAACAGACAACAAATGTTATGAAACAAAATAGGCCCCCCATAAGTGATAATTTGAAAGTGTTCATTAATCTTAATATTTTAAATTCTAAACAAACTAAACTATAGTTTAGAACATCAATACAGTCCAGGACAAACATCATATATATTTATATAAATGGTTACTTTACAAAAGTTTAATTCGAAATCATTCAGTTTTGCTGTTTAGATGAATCTCTTCCAGACTTAGAATCAATTGTACACAAAAAAGTTTCAGATGCTGTTAAACTAAAAGGTTATAATCTTTCTCATTTTTGATAAAATGCAGCAAAATTAAATTTATTAGCAATTAAAAGAGCAGAGACAACTTCCAAAAATTCTACGGGATTTACGTGAAATAGCATAAAGCCTAGCATTCACTTGACTTGACAATCATCTAAGACTTCGTTGAGTAGCATTTTGAAACTAAAGAAAAATAAATTTAATGTAAAAATAATTATATTTCTTTTCTCTACCACATTATCTTTATAAAGCGTCGTTACAGACATAAAATTAGAGAGATAAAAACAAAATACAAAAAATAAATCATTGACCACCATAATCTTCTCCGCCATTATTACAATCATTATTTTTGATTAACTGTCAAGTCACAAAACAAAAATCTTTATTTTTTACTTTGTTTGTTATTTACTTGTTGTGTGACTAATTTATAATTCTAAAATTTATTACCCATATACTCAGGTTTTTTATTTTATTTTATTAACATTACACTTTGTAATTAGAAAAAAAGAAAAGATAGAAACTGAGAAGATATTTGTCTAATAATGACAAATGTCTGACATTTTTCTAAGTAATTTGCTAATTATTATGATTTTTTTCATACAACGTATTTCCCGCGCATACATGTAATTTTGATAAAGACAAATAAAAAGTTGCTACGTGAAAGTAAAAAAAAATTTAATTAATGAATTATTTACATACCTACCTATTTCTAAATAGTAATTTTCTCTCAATTTGGTTGCTTAAAATGGATTTTAATTTTAAAGCTTTAGAATTTATTTTATATTCACTTACATTTGTTCCAAAACATTTTTATTCAAATGAAAGTTCAATTTAAATAATTATTGCAATTGCTAAAGGCTACATTTCTGGTGGTTTCACTTTTTATATTCACTTTTAGTGTTTGTTTGTGAATTGGATACTTTTTATTCTAAAATTCTAAAAGCTTCAAACAGCAAATTTATTTTTGTAAGCTACCCAATAAAAAAGTATGAAATTCTGAAATAATACATTTTTTAGACAATTAGATAACCAGTGGCGACTTCGTGATATTTTCACGGAAATCAAATATTTATCGTTAAATCTTGGAAACCGCTTAACAGATAATTTACCGTCAGAAGTTGTTCGTTGATCATAGAGTTGACGGTAAAAGTAATTTCACATGAATTTCTCAGCTAAAGGTTAAATTTTTGGTATCACTGTCAATTGAGAAAACCAAGAAAATTTAAAATGTACCTATTTTATTCACATTTTTTCTATAGTTTGGAAAGAAAATAATGGCTTGGTGGTGATAATCCAAAAAAAAAAAAAAAAATCCCGATAAAAGAGAATCTGAGAGAAATTTCTGAAATATTATTTTAATTCGTTTTATGCCTTCCTGAGTTACAAATAACCCGAATTTCAAATAATTTCGATAAGCGCATTAAAAGATAGTTTGATACATTGTCATCGTGTTCGTGTGTATTAAATTTTACCAAACCTGATAAAGTTTGATGAAATCTAGAATAGCGTTAGAAATAAGTTCCCTTTGTAATTACGAATGGAATAATTTTGACCTATATTTGATGATTAATTCTTTTAAATATGTTTGGTATAAACTTAAGAAACAATTAATATTTGATATACTTTCTACAATCTTTATGGAAAATTTGAAAGGTAGTTTGATTTATTTTCTGAGCTGAATTTCGACTGATGAAGGAATCGCATTATGTTTTGGTGTACTACCTAGTATTCTTAGAATATTAGTTAAACAACTTGCTTGAAAGGTGGCAAAGAACTTTTATCAAACATAAGAACCCATAGTTTTGAATAGAAGTTTGTGATATTAAGATCTGTTGAAACTTAGTTTAACACAATTAAACTCTGGAAATTAGAGTTATAAGTGTAGGTTGTCAAAAAGTGTCAAGTTTCGATGTAAACCTTCAATAATCTATATAATATACGTATGTTCAGCTTGAATGCAAAGGTTGATTAGGCTGCTTTGTTTTTTAAAAAGTCAGTTTGATACAGTGTTATAAAACAGATATAGATTATTTTATTACTGAAACAACTGGATTTTAATTAAGATTGATGAAAAGTATTAGAAAAATGTGTTGTCTTATCACACTTGATTCTCAGTTTGTAAAGCGGCTTTATACTCCGTCATTATACTCTAGAGGTCTGTCCGAGATAGAACTACTCCAGTTAGTGATACATTCTTTCTAATTAGTACCGTGCGGTGATGAATTCAGCCGCTGTACAATTTATGCAGCAATCCGCTCAATAATTAAGATTTGCAGCCAAAGCTGCACATTCCATCGGATTAAAATGCAGAAAATAAAAACAGACTGCGCATTTCTTGCATTCACTTTAAAGTGTTTTCAGAAACTGCAGCTGTCAATTTTCTGTTTTGTAACCTGACTTTACTGTCAAATGATAATAAAGAATAATAATAAGTAGTAAATAGTAAATATTATAATTGTTAGACTTATTACATTTCTTTTATTTTAATTATGTTTACATCCTAAGCTTAGAATTTTAAGATTCAAATAATGAGGAGGAATTAAGCTCAAATAGAAATGCTATATCACAAAAGTAAGAATGAATATATATTAATGTAAAAGTTTACTACACCCAAACTAAAAATATTTGTTAAAGTCGTTTCAAAACGCTGTCGAAATTTTGTGCATACTAGTTGCCTATCAATTTTTTTGTGCAACATAAACTGCGCAGTGGCTGAATTCTTGACCGCACCCGTATTGCACGATTTACTAGAGTAATATAAATTCTTGTTTATTTTAGGCGATAATGGAACAAATGTATTAATTTTATTTTTGTTGCTCTCATTTTCTAGCATCCTGGTGCAATATTTTGCACAAAATAAGAAGCAGCGTGTTTTTGTCTTACTTCCCAAGAATCAATATTTACTCTATTTCATTCATTTTATTTCTCAGCCAGTTATATTAAATTTCTTTCTTTTTCTCCATTAAATATGACATTATTTTGTATGCAACCAAATTATCACAACGACTATTCACAACCAGTCCAGTCCAAAAAAAAAGTTTTTCGGTCAGAAAACTGTTTGACTGAAATTCCTTTCGAAAATTTGAACTAAACAACTTTTGGTTAGTTTATTTTTTGACTGAGATGCCTTCGTAGACCTATATGTTGGCTCAGGGGCCCCAGTCAAAAGTAGTCCATTAAAAAAAAAAAGGATTTCAGTCAAAAATAAGAAGGTAACTCAGTTAAAATATTTTTAGACTGAAATATCTTGTCAGAAGGTAGTTCAGTGAAAATACTAAAAAGGCATTTAAATCAAAACTATTTCGACTGGGGTTCTTTTTGGATTTTTGACTGAAATACCTTTTCGAAAGGAGAATAGAGTTAAAAACATTTCAGTCAAAAAACGAAAGAAGTTTCAGTCATAAAATCTCCCAAATACATTTTGTGAATAGAACTCCTCTTAAAACGAAACTTCGGTCAAAAAAGACAAAAAATTTTGCCTGAAATTCATTTTTAATTGTTTCCCAGAATCTCCTCTGACACCTATGATAAATATATTATACATAATTTTTTACAATTATTTTAAAAATATTCCCTACATTCACAATGTTCTAATGTGCTGTGAGAATAATGAATAATTTTTTGGCATATTTCCCCGCATCACATATTTAGTCGTCCTTATTGTAATTGCAGCGTCGATTACAAATCGATCCTTCTTTTAATTTTCTTGCCATTTTTCATTTGGCATTGCCTAACGATTGAAAAGTAGTAAACGTCTGTCAAATTGACAAAAATTATTGTTTATATGGTATATTTTTTTAAATTAAAATTTAGACAAAAAACGACAAAACCAAAGAATTTTTCGCATCCTAAAGGTGTTTAAAAATTTAAAATATTTTATGTTTCGAAACAGTGAAAATGTTTAACTGATCTATTTGCGGATTAACACGCGTTCCAATTTGGGTATGCGAAGGTCGAAACGAGGGGATTCTTTCACGCCAAAATATTGTACATATAGTTTTCATAAGTATACGATTATTCAAATAAACATAAATTGCATTACTTAAAGTTAACTGTGTGTAATTAACAACTGAAGTGTATTTCTTTCAGATAAGTTTGGGCGTCTGGGGTCTTAAAAATATGTTCTCGCTTATATGGAAAACGGTAGAAAATGGTATCTTAGCTGTTTGGTTTAAGCTTTCGTTAAAAAAACCTACATATTTTTTCATTTCCTTCCCCCCAGCCCCTCATATGGAGATATGCCATACATTTTTTTTTACAACCAAGATGTGATTGAAGATATAATTTAAACTAATTTTAATAGCCTCAGCTTTTGTTCTGCCGTAGAGAAATTAACTTATCAGGAAATTATGCAACTTCGTTGTTATATATGCGTATGGAATGGGCTGCAATACTTAAATACAATACTTGAGTAACAATTTTTAATTTATGCCCAATAAAGGTGAAATTTCTAAATGTTTATGTATTCGAATTAAAATTTAAAATTTTATTTTAAATTATATAGATATGAGGGCTGGTTCCGAAATGCATATTTTTCGAAAAATTTAAAATCACCAATTTTTTAAACGTAACTATTCTCTAGTTATGTAATTTCAAGAAAAAATGTTTCAAGATCCATCCAAAGTTTAATTTATTAAACAATTTTAACTTTTGCTTAAATTCTTATTTGTTCGACGTCACTTACTTGATGTAGACTGTACTGGGTTCAAATCCTGATGGGGGCGGTATGCAAAAAGGATTTTATCGTCTGATTACGATCGGTAATGCGAATGAAGACAATTATGATGGTGAGATGGTCTATGGAAAATGGGCCTATAACCACAATCGCGATTTGGCTACTACTTCAGGCAGGACGTTAAAAGCAAAGTGCGAAAGAGTTGGGAGTATCTTTGTTTGTTGATACAAATAAAAATACTTGCTGCACTGATCCGACGATATTGCGAAATCTGAAAATATTAAGAAAATGCTTCTGTTAGTTCTAATTAATCGAAGCTTCATAGAAGCAAAAAGCTTCATTGAGAAAATCTTGATTTTTCTGAAATTTATTTCACTAAAAATGTTTAAAAAAAAAAAAATTTCATTTTATTGCTTAAATTTAACGGTACAAAACTATCTTATAGGTAATTTAAATCAGTTATTTCCAAACTACCCAGAAGGTGTTCGCAAATAGCGAAATTTAGGGCGCGTAAAATATACGAAAAAAACTTATTGAGACATTTGCAAATTTAAAAATTTTTTCGTCTTTGGAATTTCGCGAAATTAAAAATTTTGATTTTTCTGTTTTTACGAGTTGTCTGAATTTGATAATTGTTTGGTTTTCTGATACTTTTGAACAAAAGCGTTATTGGTTTGTAGATTTTCATTACCTTCCTTTACTATGTGTGATGTTTTTAGGCCTTGTCAAGAGAAAAAATTAATATTTAGGAAGTTAGGTGAACCAAGTTCTAAAATCTATATTTGTCAGATTGTGTTAATCAATAGCGCAAATTACTAAGTTCAATGTTAAAATCTACTTATTTCTACGACTTTTGCTACTATTTAGGGGTTTCATAATTGTCCAATAGTACAGACTTAGACAATGGGATGGAATACATTATTTTGCAAATATTGAATGTTATAATTACATTGTATTGGTTTTGATGTTCTCCATTCAACCAAATATTTTGGGTTTTGCACATATTTTAAAAGTTGCACACTTAACCTGTTCAAGTGAATTCGAATCGGCACTGTGTAAACTATAACAAAGAATTTGTTCAAATGTAAACATAATTTGAACTTATTATTTTATAATTAATTATTTGGCCAATGATCGATGTATTTATACAACATATGTATGTACAGAAATATAATGTACAGTCTCATGTTACATGTATGTAGATTGTGTTTATATGAGAAGGTCAAGGTTTACGAATATTAATAAATAATAAATATTATTAATTTCGACATACTTTCAATTATTTCTTGTACAAAAGTCAATCATATTTTAACCCGCAATATTGTATCTGTCTATACATCCTGTCACTATTTTTTTTTTTTTTTATTCAAATAAATTTTGCTGATAATTTGGCGAATTCTCAAAAATTGTTTGTATTGAGTATATGTATACGATATAATAAATCACTGTCTTGATAGATAGTTGTCAATTTGTTGTTTATATAATATACATATCTAATAAATCATTTAGTGAATAATGAGAAAATATGTTTCACACGACCTCAGAAATTAACAAATTAGTTGTTGAGTTTTAATTTTTTTTTTGTAATGCTTATGGGATTACACAAAATAGATTGATGTGCGAGTAACATAGGGGTTCAATGAAACTTTGGTTACATATTATGTTTCTGAGTTTTAACTGTATTTCGAAATAAATACATATAATTGTCGGATTTATTTACAAATGTTGAAATAATAAAATGAATATTATAGTAGGTGGTTTTAAGACCGTTACGAAGCGATTGTAGATGTGTTAGGTACCACGCAAAATTCATAATCTGATATTAATATTTTTTTTTTTTAATTACAAGTCACCCTTGAAATGGATGTGTTAATATGACGCACAGACAGGATTATGATTTTTAATGTTTTTAAAGATTTTTGTCTATTTTTCCAAGAAAGTTTATTCGGAAATTCTTTAAAATTTTAAGACATCATAAAATAGATACCTAGCTTAGCTGTAGGAAATATGTGTTACAATTAGGTGGGAGTAATAGAAGAAGTTTTTTAATTAAAATACACAAAATGATAAAATAAGCTTTGCTTATTTCTGGGCCAGGATTTTAATAAGTGCACGGTATGCTGAATTGTAATTCAGTTCCTTAATGATTTATTGAAGACATTCTGGTACATCTTAATTAGAGAGTATCTGTCTCAACAAATTGCACTCACACTGTCGACAGCGCTTCGATGATAATATGCAATGGTTGCAATAATCGAACATAAAATTTTGTTAATTGTGTGTAACCGATGTGGAACATAAATCTTTGTTAATGGTATGTAACCGCCTGACTATTGATCATTTTGGATGTAGAGCTATCCAATTACGAAACGTGCACTTTAGCGAAACGTACAGAGTGGCCGACTTTAAGTGTAATGTTTTTATGACTTCGTATCGGTCAGCATCAATCGCATACCGCCGAACACAAGATGGTGCTCGAGATGTAAAAAAATTAGTTGCCCATAACGTGTTCCGAATCGCAACATTTCTGGCTACTTTATAGATCGGCAAAGAGCGCTGTCGACTAAGACAAACTTCCTTCTAATATAGTTCCTACCCAAGTTAATATACAAATCATATTTGTTACCGAAATCTTTTACTAGGCTTGCTTGATTTTACAGGGCCATGAGATAAGGAGTTGGGATGAGAGTGGTTAGAACAATTGTTGGACTGTTTTGAAATCGGAACATAAATTAAACATTGATGAACACCTGCCTTCCGTTTCTCAAGTTCATTGATATTGTTCTGAGGTTAAAATAAATATTTGAATAGGAACACTCTTCAAACCAAGCGTTCTTTACAAAAATAGTGTTTGTGCCAGTAAAAAGTAAACGCTTAACATGTTCATACATCATGTGGCGTTTCTCGTCCCATCAAATTTAATCTACAGCCGCTGAAACAACTTACTTAAAAACTGCATTCTTATTATCCAAGTTGTGCACGCAAAAATGTTTTACTTAACCTAAAAGTCAATAATTGTTCTATATCTATTATTGATCTGATGTGTAATCCGTATAATGAATGTATATCGATTAATCTGAGCAGAAAGACTTTTAATTGAAAAAAAAAATTGCGAAATACATTCCACACACATATTTATCTTGGGAATTATCACGCAATCGTGCTGCCGGTCACATAATCTGGTCGATCATAGCACATAATTAAGATTGTGCCCCAACACTATTCTGATATGAAAATTCCAAAATAATTCGTTAACTTTTTCGAATTTAAATTTCAGAAGAGTTACGAGTATGTAGTAAACATTTGTAAATTTTGGACGAAGCAACGAAAATTTACGATAATTCATTTGGTTGAACCGCACAAAAAACATTTTAAAATGGGTTAATTTTATTTTAGTCTCCAAATATGGATTTCCTATCAAAATCACATGGTATGAATTAGTTAAACTGAAATTAAAGTCATTTCATGTAGCTATAGCGGAGCAAAACTTACCATTTCTGGAAAATGCCGGTATGCGCGTGAGTTTGCTCGTTTGGAAGTCTCTGTGTTCTCTGAAAAGTATGTCGCGTATATTTTTTCTAAAAGAAGAAATCTGAAAATGTTTACATTTTTCTTATTCGATGGCAATAACACTTTCTGTTAGCCGTTTTACGAAACACTTTCCATTTAAATTCCAAATCTGAGTAAGTAAGTAGCCCCCTTAAAGCAACGTGATTTTTATCAAGCATTGCAAAATGGCCATAACAAAATGGCAAAATGAAGATTTCACCGTTTTGGATATACTGTTCTACTTAATATAATGTCGTTGCACTAACATATGAAAACTTCAAATTTGAAGCTATTAGAACTACCGTAAAGTGCCGAACATAATAACCGGATAAAGTATTCAAAAAATATTGAAATTGGTGATGAATTGTGATTTTCAAAGGTGGTGATGGATACAATGAACAAAACAAATTTAAATTGTATTTGTTAAAATTTACCGCCAGTGCACAACAAGAGTGACTTAACTCGAAAATTTGATTTTTCAAGGGAACAGTTTGAAAATGTCTTATTTCATACAACAACATAGCGTTTCAATAACAAACAAACACACTCTAATGGTTATTTTATCTAACGGTTACTAACCCAACGAATTAAGCCAACCACTATACAACTTGAAACATTTGTGGTAGAACTATGACTAACTAGATACGAGCGATTCAATTCGTTTGATCTGTGTCTGAAAGGGCGATGAAGCAATTTCCATTGTCATAAATATTAAGAGCTTTACGAAAAAACTCAAATTTTATAGACATTTTAGAAATTTTATTTTTAACTTTGGTAATTATGTTTCAGGATTTTAGTTTTCTTGTTTCTTTTTTTCGAATTTTTTGGTTCTGGATTTTTTTTTGGGATTTTTAGTTTCTGATTTTTTTATAGAGTCTATTTTGAGACAGATTTTGTTGATATCAAACAATTTCCGTGCTTTTTGAAACCCGAGTGAACCTATTAAATTCACCATTCATTGATCGCCCTCACAAACAGCTACATCAATGTTCAGTGATAATTTAGGGTTGGGAATTTTTTTAACCCCTTAAAAATGGTTAAGGAGTTAGTCATTTTGACAGAAATGGAAGGCCAAAAGGCTTTTGTAGATTGGTTTTGTTGCTATTTGTATTTAAACCACCGACTGTTTTTTCTTCTTTAAAAGCCGGAATTTTAATCGATTTTATATGTTCTTTTAAAATTATATAATTATAATTTAAAGTACATATACATAAGTCAGTGGCGCGCTGCTGATTTAATTTTCACGCAAGCAAAAATCGAATTAATTTTTTTTAACAATGTTAAATTATTGACAAATCGATTTGGCTACTTTCGAAAAATAAATTCTTCTGTTTTAGTTTTAAATCCCAATTTTCTTTAGGAAGTTGCGTCATATGTTACTGATTTACAGGTAAATCGGAATTTCCAATTTTTCTAAATTTGCGAAATAATTTTTATCGTTAGAATTCATTTTGACTTTCTCACTTTATTTAGGCACCCGAAAATTTTTTTGTATTTTTTGGAAAATAAGGAAAATTTGGGAAAAAATGTTGTCGTGGTCTATTGACGTAAACATTTTATCTAAATAAAAACAAAATTGAATTGAGTTCAATTTCTGCTCTGAAGAGTTCAGCATTTTTTGATCCATGTTCTGTTTTTTCTGTAAAATTGAAAATATCAGTGTGAAGTTTCTGATAAAATTTTCTGCCAAAATTTGTCAAAGAAAATATTGAAGAAAGTGTACAATTTTTTCACATTGTAATTCAATAAAAAAATCGAAACGAAATATTACGTGGATAATGATTAAATAATTAATAAAATAAAAACAAACAACACAAGAATTTAAGTTGCCTTTACAAATCTTAAATAAAATCAATTGGCAAGTTAAGATTGTCAAAATTCACACTTTTTGGTGAAAATGTTGACTATCTTGGCACTTCAGAGCTTGTCACTTCATAGTGTTCCCCACTAGCCATTAATTTGACATTATCATATCGATAGCTTATAGTATGAGCTATTTAAGGCATATGATGTGATATGTCGGAAAACTCTAGGATCGCCCGGACAAAATTAATTAAACAACCGTTTCACCAAAAAACGTGTGAATTTTGTCTATCTTGGCACTTCAGAGCTTGTCAATTCATAGTGTTCCCCACGAGCTATTAATTTGGCATTATCATATCGATAGAGATGATGAGCTATTTAAGTCATATGATGTGATATGTTGGAAAACTCTAGGATCGCCCTGACAAAATTAATTAAACAACATTTTCACCAAAACACGTGTGAATTTTGACAATCTTAACTTGTCAATTGATTTTATTTAAGATTTCTAGTTGCAACTTAAATTTTTGTGTTGTTTATTTTTATGTTATTAATTATTTAATTATTATCCACGTAATATTTCGTTTCAATTTTTTTTATTGAATTACACCGTAAAAAAATTTACACTTTCTTCAATATTCTCTTTGACAAATTTTGTCAGAAACTTCACACCGATATCAAGTATTCATATTTTTTGGCTTTTGAATTGCGATTTGTTAGATTATTGAGTTGTTTGTTTATTCGTAGTTTTTGTGGAAATTTTCAAGAGTTTGAGTTATCCGTGACAACATTCTAGATCCTAGATTTCACAAAAACCAAAAAAAAATCAAAACAAGTGAAGTTGTTGTTGAAACAAACGTTTAAAACAAAATTTAAATAATCTGAGTTTAGATCCAATTTGACCACTTGTAAAATCTGAATTTCTTTCCGCATGCAATTGCATTCATTCATGAACCACTTGACTCTGTTTATTGTATTGTTAATATCTAACTATGTGAATCGTAGTTAGTGTATTACAAATATGTTGATATTCTCCATCTTGTCGAGTTTTGTAAAATAGTTCAACAGCTCATAAAATTATATGCCATGTTCTCTGGTATTTTTTCTCTCCCAAAACCTTCAAGTTGTTGATAATTTTTTATATAAAGTCCCTAATTTAGTGTAATTTCTCATTCTCGAAATCCGGAAAATTTTAACCAATGTGAAACTGAAACTTGTAATAAGGTTTTGTTTTATCCTTTTTAGTTTTTCAAATTTGCTGAAATATAATTAATTGACCAGAAAGGGACAAACCGCTCATGGTAAAGCCGTTCTCGTAATCGTTTCGTTGATGTTACCTGTAAAGATAATTTTGAAAATGCAACTTTTTTAAAGTTTAAATTTTCTTAAAATTTATTATTATTGATCAATGATGTGTCTGAATTATTGATAGTCTAGATATGCAAATAAAAACATTTAATATTCATAACGCTATTTTATTCAATGGCTTCATTTTGACTTTGAAATTAAATACCGTTCGATGGCTAATATTTTTAAAACATTAATCCCTAATAGCTTATGACTAGACGATGTGCTTGGTATTTATGCTTTGTTGCTTGTTCAACCAATATTCAGTTAATATTAGACATCAATACAAATTCACATCTTTTTGTCTAATCTTAAAAATAAAAATCTTTAAAGTGTAAGAAGTGGAGAAAGTGTTTTCTGTTTTATGTAAATTTCAAAAATGTTTAAGAATTTTTTGTGCTAAATATTGTAATTTCAATGATTTGTGATAAATTTGTCATCATCCATCGCCCATGAATATTAAAATCAGTTTTGTCTTAATAAATAAATATTGTACATGAACCTCAAGGTGAATGAAATTCTACATAATTTTATTAAACCTTCCACACCACGATTTTTATCTATAGAAACATCTTTTGAACTTTATATTTACAATACATAGTTTTTATGATACATTACCGGAATATCTCTGCACCGGAAAATGGTTCAATGTTAATTTTAATTTTTTCCTCTAAAGCTAAATATCTTAATTTTGATAAAACAAGAAAAGGAAGTAAAACTGATGCGAATTAATAATTAGTTTTTTTGTGTTTTGGAATTGTTAAATATGAGAATAATATTTACCAAAAAAAAAAAAACACAAATTTAAAATTCAATATTATTTATTGTCTAGGTTTCTTGTATTTTTTAATTTTCCCTTGAGGCATACACAATTTTTTTGTATAAAAGTGAAAATCTAATGTTTAAATAATTAATAAGTTCGTTCATTTCTTATTATACAACGACGAGAGCACTTTCATTTAACAAAAAAAAAAAAAAAAGAATGATATTTTTGATACTTTTACGATGCGTGGACATAATCGTATTAAAATTATGTACATATTGTGTGTCTATTTAAATTAGTCGAAAGTATTAGGATAAGAAATTTAATAAAGAAATCGAAATTATTTTGTATTGAGAACAAAAGTGAATTGATCTCTAATTTGTTTGTATTTTTTTTTTTTTTTTTTTTGTTGTTTAAATGATGCGACCTAATACGTGACAAAAATTTGCAAATTGGTTTTTATTCAAGAAATCAGGCCAATATGTAAAATAAAATTTATACGATAGGAGAAATTTGAGGAGAATTGTTTACGCCAATAATGTGTCTATCAGTGTGTAGTGTACAAATATCTATTTACCAGACAAATTGTTTAAATTAATTTAATCTACAATAAAATGTGGTATGTGGTTTATATTCATCGTATCCATTGCATTCTAAATTTACGTAGACAATGCAAGTTCATCAATAATCAACTTATCAGATACTTAATTGAAAGATATTTTTGCTCTGCATATTATAAACGGATTAAAGGAAATTGCCTAAGTGTTGTTGTGTTACATACTTAAATTATAATGGATTTTATATATTATGCCGATATTCGTACATAATTATCTTTCTGAATATACCAAACGTCCGGTTGGTCTAGTTTTTTATAAAGTTCTTGTAAGATGAAGAACATTAAACAAAAATGTTTTTTTAAAGCAAATAATTTAATCTCCTTAACAGTTTTTTGTTCTTATTGTAAATAAGTACAAGGTGTTTAGAATATTGCACTGTTTTCTCGCTATTGTTGAATGAACCCATAAAATTTAAATAATATAATTTAAATATTGAAGGTAAATTTTCTGTTATAAATATAAATTATTATATCGACTAGATTTTAACTTTCTAAAAAAAAAAAAAAATTGTATCTTTAATAAAATTTTAATGACATTTTTCGACCAGACGCAATTATTAATTCAATTTAATATCAAATAATTTATTATAGTAAAATAGTAAAACAACAGAAAAATTAAAGTTGTTAACAAAAAATAAAAATGTTAAGCTTTATTAGAGCATAACAAATATATGCTTCTTGTGCTATGGTATATTATGTATGTAGTATAGATGTTTGGTAATATTTTAACAAACTTCCTTACATATAATATAGTTAGATGGTGTGTTAACGATTTCTAGAGCAAATCAACTTTGCAATAATTATATTAAAAATCATTTTGCTTAAGATTTATAACATAAATAAAAATAATGTTTAAATAATACACACACCCTTTTTAAAAATATTTACTTTTATAAACAGCATTTATGTTGTTCAATGCTTTTCTCACGTTATTAGTTAGACGTAGATACGATTTACTCGTTTTTTTTAAAGTGTTCGGCTACATATCATATAGAGGGTGTTAATTGACCTTCTCACATTTGTTATTAATTTTATATGTTGAATAATAAAGACGTATTAAGACTATGGTATGCCCAGCCAGCTGCATAGCAAAAAAAAAGTGGATTACTAAATGAATTATGGATTTGTTCATTCGTTTTTATTTTTAGTGTGACATTAAGGACTACATTATTTTTAATGCTCATGCCAATTAAACAACTATAAAAAATTTAGTTTACACATTTTACGTTCCATTTACTTACTCATTTAAATATGTCTTTATATAAACAATTTCTTTATAAAAATCAGAAGGCGCTAAAAATCTGAAAATTTTGTACAAATGATGATTATTCACATCTTTTGTCTAAATCTAAAATCATTCATTTCAATATTTTCCAAAATCCCAGACAAATAAAAGTTAAACTTCAGTTTTCCAAAATTCAAATCGAACCGGTTATATTTAATGTTTTTCGATAATAAAACCACCAAGATACGGTTTAAGAAGCGAATAATTCTCAACTCGTACCCATCAGTAACTACTATTGTACGGTATAACCTAAATTACAAAATTATGGTTTATTAGGCCGACAAAAGATAAAAATCTTTTTTCTTGAAGCAAAATTTTATAATTTTCACAAACATTTGATGGCTTTCATTATTCCATTGCAGGAACTTTGTCAAAATCTAGAACTGCTGGGTTAGAAATTCGATACTAAATTTAGCAAGGATGGGAAAGGTGTTAAAGTTTTTTTTTGTTTCCTAAATGCTTTATTAACGAATTTTTATTTCGCAAGTATACAAGTAAACTATTTAACAAAAAACTTTCCCTTAATTTTTAGAAGTGGGCAAATATAATATTTTTAATAAAATAAAATGTTTGGCTCTACAGAAATAAGTAAAGAAATTAAGAAAAAATTAGGCAAAGAGATATTACACTAGGAAAGCAGGGTCAAAGGCTGACAAGAGTTCTAAGTAAGACGAAATTGACAATTCTGTACTATCCATATGGAAACGGCCCCGGTATGGTAGTAAGGCTTTATTTTACTGGAAAGTAATGAAGAATGAGCTACATAGCTTCAAAATACCAATGGAACCAATATGGAATTAATCGCTCATATCAATAATGGAATTTAAACAAAGATTTCCATGTCTATCATCGAGTCATCGGCAAACATAATATTTTATTGTTTTGTTGTTTAGTTCTTCATTATTTTCCCGCCTTTGAAAACTTGCTAAAAGTTATTTTATTGGAGCCACCTGTTTATTTGTTGACTTTATTCTATTTCATGTCGGGTCCTTTTTTAATTAAGGTGTATCCGTTTAAATTTTGATAAAATGCAATGAAAATTCTTCTTTACCAAAAATTATCAAAAATGATCAAGTTTTGTTTGTAAAGTTTTTTTGATAAATTGTAAAACTTCAGCATTTATCAAAATCGTGTAAAATTATAAATGCAAAGTGGAAAATTTTTCGTCGGATAAGCCTTAGGTTTCATTTCTAGAATAGCACCACCTAAATGAAAATGTTGGGGAGCGTAAATTGGTTGTACAATCTTAATAAAGATGAAAACGTCAGCAAAAACATTTTTGAAAAATATTTTGTACCATTTTAAGAAGCACACAACTGGAGTACTTTGTTTCAATATACTGCTAATACCCCGAAATAATAAATTTAAGGTCAAAGCCAATAAAGAACTAATAATAGCTGTGTTTCTTAAAGTTTGATCTGAATATAATAGAGACGCAAAGTTAAAATTTTATTTAAATATTTCGTTTTAACGTGTAGATTCCATATTTATAGCGTTCTAAATAATTTTAATGTAATGAGATGAAAAAACCTAATGTGAAAAATTACTTTTGGCAAAGTGGATAGTTTTTTCCTAATGCTCATAATAATGAACCCCGGTTTTAATATTTTGGTTGTATCTCAAGTTTGGTTTTCATTTTAAGGCTAAATTTCGACATGTAAATTGTTTCGGATTTCATTAAATTTCAATCCGACAGCCTTGATCTCTTAAGGTAAAGCAATAGAGGGACTATGGTTTAATAAATCCGATTTAGTGAATTTTCGAGATTAGCTGTAGTTAGATTTACGGTATTTATGCTTTATTTTGAGTTTAGTGACTAAAACGATGTAATGGGAGTATATTAGTTTGACAAATATTATGAAAATCACAACAGTTTAAGTGTATTAACCGTTATTTAAAACGAGTTTAGCTAAATCGGATTTAATAAATCGCAGTCTATCAAGGTTATAAGATTTTGCTAAATAGATGGCATTGAATTTATTTTAGTGTAGCAAAGAGTATAGATCTAAGTAGAGTATAAATAACAACAATTCCATTTATAGGAATAATTAGCTTAATACAAAAATACTGCAAATTTAATTTAACGAAAACTGAGTTCTTTTTTGTCTTGGGCAGAGAGTATGCCCTAGGGTAAGGTGGTGGTGCTGAAGTCGTACCCCTTAAAAAACGTTTCAGAAATCAGAGAATATATTAGTAAACACATACTTATTTATCAGTATAGTTGGAAACAAAAAAAAAAAATCGGTACGATTAAGGAAACCAGGGAGGGGTTCGAACTCAAATTAGAATCTAATATTTCGACGTTTGAATCGAATTCACAAATAGCCTACTAGTACCTTAAGTCGTACTACCTGTTAAAACTATTTTGAAAAAATCTCTTAAACCCCAAAACTATTTTGAGAAAATATTTCACAAAACTGCTGGAGGCAAACAAATCAATAATAGATGTATAACTTATACTAAAAAACCAAAATCAATTTAACTAGTGTTTTCTTACCTTAGGAGCTTCCACACACCAGATAAAAATTATATTCAAACGACTGTAAATGAATTTCTTTACCAGAAACATTCTAAATTCATTGAAACGCAGATACGCACTGTCTACGCGCTAAGTACAGCCGAGCAGTATAACTATACATTGTGCCTGGAAAAATATTTTTCAAATCATTGAGGTGCGATTTAAGCACCGAGTTATCACCAGAATTATCGCTAATTGTAGTATAATAAGTATCACAAGAGCTTGCAGTGGTTTTTTTAATTTTATAAAGCAAGACAAACTCTTTAACAATTACCGGAGAATCGACAAAGACCAAATGGACAAAGACACCAAATTATTCAATTTGGTTAGTTCCTTTTAGTTTAATCGTTCTGTTTTCCTTTTGTAGAACGCCTATGCATTTTCGATATGTTGAAATTTAAACATTTGTAAAAGTATCTCAGAGATCAAAACTAAGAATTTGACCCAACGTTTTCTTTTTTTTTTTTTTTTTTAATATCTGTCTTAGCAAAAAAAGCGATTTCCAATATGTTTCATATGAAAAGTTTCATTTTTCCTCGTTTCTACTTCCTTTACCTTGTGCTCCAAATTAACCCAGTATTTTGGTGAGTAAATTCCCTTTCTGTCCCTAGATGTCGTATGTGTTAGTAAAAATGCTTATATCGTTGAGCTTCCCACTCTTAGCCTCGCTTCATTATTTTTACACGTAATTTATTACTTGTACCCAGTACCATACTATATTTCCGCTATTTACGTTTATTAAAATATCTTCATCGTTTTCTAGTAATTCAGTTATAAAATGGTTTCTTTGGTCTTTTTTCTACTATTATTCGTTTTAAGAATTATTATTGGTAGAGTTTGACAGATTGGGCTCAGATTCAAATCTGGATAATTTCTAACAATTAAAAATATCACAACTGGGTGATGTACTATAAACAAATTGCGCAAAACCAATCCCGGGATTCCGGAAAAATATGGAATTAAAAAAAAAGTTTCTTGCAAACATAAAGCAATCAGATAATCAAAAAAAAAGAAATCATTTCACGGAAGCAGAAAGTGCTCGATGTTTCTTCATTGAGCCTTTGCCTAAAATGTTGGTATGTTAGCGACAAAAAATGATCGTTCTGTTTCGAAATGCACATTAAATTATTATCCAGCAGCGGTTTCCGACATCCATCTTTCTCATAAAAATTGCATTTCAACCCGCTGTGCAGTGCAGATAGAGAGTCCCATTTTTTTTAATGCTTCCCTCTTGCTGCTTAATTGCAATTTGAACAGATTTATTTTCTTTTTTTGAAATTCTTGTAACAATTCTGTTCTTTTTTCGAAAGCATGAAAGAATGTAAATCTGCTTATTCGATTTCTGACTCCCAAGACCGCATTAAGTTTCGAAGGGGCCCAATGCTGAAACAGTTTTGGGGCACTTTTTTATTTTACGCTTTCACATTTTCTCTTGTGAAAAATCATTTATCATGTCAGACTTTATAGACAACGGAGTCAGAGCAGTTAAATGCTTCTGGAGATTGTTGCTTAAGTTGATCTTAATTCGGGAAAATGTATAAGGACATTTCTTTGAGCAATCTAATATTTGGAATATTCCAATAGGCCGAAACCTTGAAGAAATTCCCACATTTACCATATTTTGATTTCTTGCTTACTAGAATAAGCTTAGAAAATGATAGAAATGTATCTAAACTTTGTTACTATTATTACTACCATAGTCAGACTAAATACAGACTAACTAAATTAGTGGCCGCTATCATTTGCCTCTGCACTGCTTGTCGGCATATTGTATGGTAATCGATATCGCAAGTTTCATTGGAAACATTTTTTTTTTATTTGAAACGTCATATGGCTCATATTCTTCATTACCGAAGTCATTTAAGTAGTTATTCAGAAGTTTTATTAGATAAACGAAATTTACAAGGTAATTACGAAGAAAGTGGATGACCTGGTCGTCTCTTTAGTCAAAAGCATTTTTCAAATATTTTGCTTCTGGAAAAAGCCTGTCATTTGGATTGAAGCGGCAACTTATATTACTTTTGCTCCCAAATTAGTGCGTACCAATTTTTTGAATACACAGCTTTATTGCCAAAAAAGGTAACACACCGTTTAATTCTTCCTCGAATGTAAAATTCAGTGTTTGATATTCTACAATCGTGGTTAGGTCAGTTTGAAATATTAAAATTAAAATGTTTAGCTGATGGTATAAATTGGATAATTATTTGAATACAAATTATAGGATTATATTTCATTCTTTTTGCGTACCTTCAATTTGGACAAATTTTGAATAAGAAAGTTTAATCATCAATCATGATGATTGAATCAAGATATTTTAAATTCGCATTGTTTAAATCATAGTTTCCCACGAAATTGAGGTAGGTTAGAATTTAGCTTTTATAAATATAATCCTATGTAATGCGCATATCGAAATTAAGTAAGTTTGTTTAGTTTTGTTTGATTTATGTTTAGAAAGAAAGAAGAGATTTATGTCTTCCAATTGCGAAGTAATCAATCTACAATTCCACTCACATTCACATACGAATTAATTATTTTAGCTTTAAATCCAAAAATTTCTGTTTCGGCTACATGAGAACAGTTCCTGTCATTATTAAAAGCAATCGGATTTTTACCCTTGGGTATTTTTTCCGAATTCCTAAATCAATCGAATCACATTTTTTTTTGGTTATTTTACTGATTGTTCAGTTAAGGAGCAGAACGGAAATAATTATCAAGGGCAAAAAATTGACCTCATTGGACAGGTAAAATACTCACCTCGTGAATTTACCATAAAAGAAAAGGAAAATATGCCAATCGATAGCCGACGAAAATATCGAAGAGATAATAAATGCCACTCATTAATCAATTAATACAACACAAAAAAATTAAATTTTGCAATAAATGTGTGTGCGCCCCGCCGAAGTAAATAATTCAGCATTAAAATACTGGGAGTGCTGAATATAATCTGGTTCAAATTGAACAATATTCTTTAATCCACTGTTAAAATCTGCATAAATCCAAATAATTTTATTTAAATAATAAAAAGAAAATAAATTTGTATATTTTTCTGTCATAAATATAAAACAAATCAAATGACTCATATTAATTTTGTTCGTTGGCTATCAATTAGGGTAAGTTCAAGGTAATTAACAAGTTTTTGTTTCTTGTAGCACCATTTTACTGTTTGACCTACAACAAATATGTTGAATACTTTGCATTTTAAAAAACTTAAGTTCGAAACAAACATTATTAAAATTAATTGAATTTTGTTTGTATTCTTAAAGGTCAAGACAACTTTCATTATAGTGTGCGCACATTATTATTAATTTTTTTTGAAACATCTTTGTGTAGATAGTACGAATAATGAAAGAGAAAAATGTCTGGAAACTTAGAAGAAAGTGAAATTTAATTTTCATTTTACTTATTCATAATTTTTTTGTTTTTTGTTTTTTAATAATTATATTATTGTAGTGTTATTATTATTAATAATTTTAATTTGCATAATAACCTTTTTTTTTAGTTTCATTTTGAATATTTAAATTAATTTTTTTATGCATATTTCTAAAATCATGTCAAATTTTTTTTGTACACATTAATTATGTAAAATGTATGATGGTGAACAATCATATAAAGCATTAGACAAAAACGATTTCTTTGTTATTTTGCGGGGGCATTACAATTATACAGATTAATTGATTAATTAATTCTATGAAGTCGCATAGTGTATAATTTATAATCAAGCGATCGCAAGTGTAATGAACAGCTTTCAAGAATCATGATTTTCGTGGTATGTTAATAAATGGAATAATCAAACATTAAATAAAAGTTATTGTATTCATTGTAATATATACGGATGATGTAATAGATTAAGATTATATTTTTACTTGTTTTTGTTGTTGTTGAGATTTTGGAAGATTACCACTGCGATAAACTTGATTGATGGTATGCAAATTAGGTTAAGCCGCAAATTTGGTCCTTAACAAATTGATTAGATACAGGCGGATCTATCTCAAAATTTCCTATTGGTTACACTCTTGGTAGTATATCATCGGGAATGTTTGAATTTAACAATAATAATCTACGACTTAGAGGCAGAAGTCGACCCTTACCGCCGGTCTCTACTTAGACCTATCGAACCGTACTCATAACGAATTGGTCTCATCGTAGGATTTTACACGTACAGCCGTGTTAAAGTCGGCCGAATCAAGTTATTATTAATTAATTAAATTTTTGGTCAGCGGTAGAAACCATTGCTCTACATTCAAAATTGTAATCTAAGTTCCTAGATTTCTAATTTTGTACAGTATTAAAATTTGTATATTTCGGGAAATAATATTTCAAGTTTATTCAGACTACGCGTATTTTGTTACAATAACGTATGAGGAATAAAATATGGGCAAAATGTAAAATGCGTCTGTATTTGTATTTATTTATTTACTCTCTATAAATTTTAGCACAAAATTATTGTCACATTGTTTTGAGCATGTGCTCATTCACAACAGTATACCAAAGAAATTGTTAAACATGATAGTCAAAATGAGAGCAAATTTCGAAATGATCGAACCTCATCTTTTAGATCTATCCGGAAGTTCCACCTCTTTACCTGGACTTCAACGCTCTCCAAAAAAGGATAGTATTAACGGTTCTGGCGATTTTTTTCGTTACACATTTGCTGCTTATTCTAAATCAATTAACCCAATTTATAATATTCCTTATGCAAAATTACTATGTGTAATCCTATATAAGTTTCTTTTACTTTGTTCACTAATGTTTACAAGAAAACGTTTGGTGATAAACAAGTTCTTGCCAGTTGCTGGGAAAGTTTGAAGTTCATAAAATTGCAGGTATGGGCACAATTTGCTAATTTTCAATTAGATTTAAAAGTAATTATTTAATAATTTTTGAAGAAAATTGCCTTTTTTTAAATAAGGTAATTGCCCTATATTTCATAAAATATACATAAGAACTGCGGCATTCTACAATTAGTTACAAAAATGTCGTTGCTAGAAGTAGATCAGGAAAACCCGGACAAAACAAAGAACAAGATTTTTCACTTCTTCAAGGACCTTGGAGTCAAAAAATCGTTTATCTATGAAACAACTAAACTGTTTGAGAATAAAGAACCTGTGGAGAGAAACCCCGGCTCTGGCAAAAAATTTCAACTAGAAGATAGCAAAGTTCGAATGAAATTGAAGGGTGAAACTGTGGGACGAACTGGAAAATCGTACGGATAATTGGGTAAAAAATATTAAGTTGACCCAAAAACTGTTTAAAAATATTTACAAGGCACATGAATATACAACGGAAATCATAAACATGGACTTACTACTGAGCGTGTAATTGGCAAAATTATTGATCGTTTTGAAGTAACAGATTTAGTTGAAGGTCGTAGACCATATCAACATGTTCATCCAGTTCGTACTCCTGATGCAGTGGCAGCTGTTAGTGAAAGTGTTCGTAATGAACCAAGCCACGAACCACATTACGACGCATTTTGCATGTTGATCCATACAAAATTGAACTAACTCAAAAATTGAGGCGACCAGACCATTTAAATCGTCATCGTTTTGTTAATTGAATGCTTGAACGAAATGAACGTTTTTCATCAAAAATCATCTTTAACGATGAAGCTCATTTTCATCTTAACGGGTACGTCAATAAGCAAAATTGTCGAATTTGGGAGCAGAGAACCCTCATGTTATTCACGAAACAGAACTTCATCCTCCAAGAGTCGCTGTTTGGTGTGGTTTATGGGCTGGGAGCATCATTGGGCCATTTTTCTTTGAAAACGAACAGGAAAATGCCCTTACAGTGAATGGGAACGTTATCGCAACAGGTTAACTGGTTTTTTGTGGCCCAAATTGAATGAATTGCGTGTTAACGACCTTTGGTTTTAACAAGACGGGGCGACCTGCCACGCAAATCGTGCAACAATCCATTTATTTTCAACAAAATTTGCTGATCGCATAATTTCAAGAAATTGTGAATTACTTGGCCACCAAGAGGCCCGGATTATTGGAAAAGTCATCGGAAATTTTTCATGTTCGGGTATACAGTCCTGTTGACGAAGCCGTGGTCGGCATATGAACGATACTGTTTTTCATACATAAATGGCATAGAACCACCTTTCATTATCAATAAAAAATACACAAAGAAATGTTACCTGTGCTTCAGAAATTTATAGATAAACACATTTGCTGCTTGATTAACATCAACGCAGAAGCGAATTTATCACCAAAGACTGCAATCCATCAAATGTTCCACAACTAAGGCCAATTGAAACTTTTTGGGCAAATTTGAAGAGAATGGTACAGCAACGGATATTGTGGCAAAAATGTTTTTGATTAGAAAGGTAAAAAAAAATTACAGAATTAATACATCAGGGACGCAGGCGGCAATGAAAAAAGTAACAGAAAGGATCAGGAGAGCCAATCGATATAGGGCTCAAATTTTTCTGTAAATTTTATCTAAGAATTAAAGTTTTAAATAAATTATGAAATAATATGATTTTTTTTTTTACTATGCTCTCATCAATCTTTGTTGATAACATTCACCAGTGATGGTTTGGTTAGGCTGGAGTAGCTCATAGTAGATTACTCCGAACTAATCGCACGAGATTTACAGCATTAGCTTCTTGCCATAAATATTCGGTTTGGCCGTTGAAGTTGATGCATGGCCGGGCTTACCGAACGATTTTTTGCGCTTTGGGTTGTCGTAGTGGATCCACTTTTCCGATTTTGTCTTTGGAGTGTAGCGACTCAATCGTGCGTTCTCCGCCACAATGTATTAATAACATACATTGGCGTCTGAGCTTACCAAAACATCAACAGAACGTTTCACGCCGTTCAACGTTATCATCATTTGGGTCTCGCCAACACGTCGTTTTTTTATTTTTTTTTTCCAAAAAATGGTGGTGTTAATAAAAATTTTGAGCAGTTATTCGCACGTGAGAAAACGGCGTTCGACGTCGGTTGGCTTGAGCTCATGTGAAATCCAAGTTCCTTGTTTTTGCACAATACCCATGGCCTCGAGACCATTTTGATTCGCTTGTGGAGTTTAGCATGAATTTTGGACCAATAACGCCTCCAACTCAGCGTCTTTACTGGCTTCCCTTCGCGTTCTTCGTCACTAGTAACAAAATTCCCACTTATAAAACACCGGAACCAGAACTCATATGTTTTTATTGAAGGAAGATGTTTCCCATATGCTTCACACAGCAATCGATGTCGATTAGTTGCACTTTTCTTCAAATTAATATGAAAAGCAGTATTTCTCGCAAATTGTGTTTTGTTGGCACAAAAGTTGACATGGTTAGAGCACAAAAAAAGTATGTTGTTTATACTTCAGCGAAATGACACATACTGATTTTTAGAGGGAAATGGTGGTGCTTTAACATGTTAAATCCACAACAATTTAATACTAGTTACGCCATCTTTTGTAAATCCCTCGAAACTTATTTTTACACCCAATAGTTATACAATAGAATGCTGAATCTTAAAGGTATCAATGAATTGAATGTTTTGGGCCGTGTTGCATGAACTATGCACATTAAATGAATACACTTTACAATACCCAATTTGGTCAATTAAAAGTTACCTTTACATGCGTTACAATTCAAGCTTACATCAAACCAAATGTGTCATAAACTTATAAGTTACACAATGTCAGTTTTCCAAGAGGCGCTTGTTTGGAATTTTTAATCTTTTCGTAATAGGCTTTCTCATCGCGACAAGATATGTCAAGAAAGTTTTTTTCCGTTTTTTGTTTCCCTTAATTCGCTTGTATCCCTTTGGGACGCGCTTCAAATTGACATAATTAATAAATCTGATACTGACTTTTGAGGTGTCGATCGACCGGACATGTAGAGGTTTTAAACTTGAGTGGAAAACTTATCAAAATGCCTCGAAATTGAATTGTTTGTAGAATGAAAATTTGAAACTACCATCACGGAAGAAAGGGGCCCATTTGACTGAAATAATCCAATCGCCGTCATCTATGAGCTTAAGCCAAACATTTCGAAAATGTGCCTTATAATTTGATTTATTTATTCAGACTATTAGGGCAAATTTTGATTTAAACCGAATCATTCTCTAATTATGTCTTAAGTCATATAAGAATCTTACACTTCATTCGAATCGTATTATCACAACTTCATTATCAAGTACATATCAGGGCAAACAGCACGCATGTATGTTATGTAGTTTTACATACAATATGTATAGTCCACATAATTTTTAATATAAACTTACAGAGGTTATTAATTTAATTTAAATACAAAACGTGTTTTGAAAACATCCAGAATGCAAGACCTGTTAATTATTTTGGTGTTTGTTTGAGAACCACCTGCTTTTTTGAAGTATCATTGCCTATGCACAGAAATAACCAAAAACGGTCTGGGGAGCCAAATTTAAAGTATAAATAATACAACAAACCCATTAGCAGGTATTTTCAGATGTTTGGACCCGTGGTTTTTAAACATTTTATTAAGATAGTCCGAAAATCGGCTGAAAATATTATTTAAGTTTGGTTGTTAGACAATCAAAAAATTGAGTGTTGAGGATTCGTTCTTACGCACACAACCACCAAAAAATTGGGTATCGTTAAAAATTTGTTTTTAATAAAACAAATTTTTGAAAAGTTATTTTAATTCGTTTTAGATCTTAGAGAAAGGGGGCTGCCGTCCCTAAACCCCTGCCTTAACAATTTATTAGAATTCCAACATTAATTCAAATTAGAACATTTTTTTTTAAAATTTGTCTTTTTTGATAATTGTTTACATCTAAATTAAAAAACGCCACAAATCCGCTATTAGCACTGGTTGGGCTGGGTGCAAGAATGACAAAAAATTTTGTAGTTTCTTTTGTTTTCATATTGTAGTAAACTAAACAAAAATGTAATGGGGTCTACCTTTTTAATGGGGCACATTATTTTGCATTTTTTTGGATTTTTACTTAAATTGACATTAATTTAAATTGACAGCTCTTGAAAAAATGTTGCTGAATTTAACAGAAAACCCTCTAGCTAATAACGAAATGGCGTTTATTATACGGTCAACGAAAGCAGGTGTTGATATTAAATCAATAAGTAGTCAATTCAATGAAGCAGTGGTTAAAGTTCGTGAAAATAAAGAATTTTTCTTGAAATTTTTAAGTTTTAGTTATTTTATTGTTTCGCCAAAAAACGATGATTTTTTGATTTGAAAATTATTTTTTTAGTTTCACTTTTCAACCATCAGTTTGAATAAAATTTAAAAAAATGCTCTACTGCTATCCTCTCAACTTTGGGTAATCGTTCGAGATGGCACTTGCCCCCTTTAACTCTTTCGAGGTAAAAATATAAAAAATTTCGTTGTTGGAAATGAAGTATTTTTAGCGAAACGCCTTCGTTGTATTTTATCTCTATCGCCTGTACACAGATTGCATCGCTTTCGCTTTCCTAATTTATCAGAACCCAACATTTGATTTTCAACTAAATCTTCAGACAATATATCTTTGATAATATTAGGAGGACTCTTGTGCAAACCAGCCTTCAATGCGCATTTTTGTATGTGCGATTTTACAAGCGAAAAGATAAATCTTTTAAAAATTCTCTTTTATTGTTGTTTTTGTTTGCAGGAATAAAATTAAATAAAATGCAACTGTTGACACTGGCCTGTTGCATACTCTAGTCCAGGAATAATTATCGGAGAGTTGATGAAAAACATCCGTGCCACATTTATTTTTATTGTAAAAAATGATAATTTCGGGCTTTCCGCTGTCTTTACATGCTTTTCCGCTTTTATGGAACGAGGATAAGAGCAAGACATTTTTATTTCTCTTGCAACAGTATGAAAGTAAAATATTTTGCAACTATATTTCGCAGTCCCAATCGAAATATTTCGTTTGAAAGACTCCGGAATTTGACGCTTATTTCGATTTGCAACCACTATTGATAATTTCGAATCTTATTTCATTTTAGTACAAATTTCAATTGACGAATTTGCGCACATAATACGATGGCACACTCTGATCTCTCTCATTTTGATTCCATAGCGCGCTGGTTTTGGTTTTATATAAACACGAGCCGAAAAACGACTGCGAACGCCCAAGAGCTGTTCATCGATAATCATAAATCGACTTGGATTGTGAAAAATGTCCCTTTTGGCAAAATGCTCCAAATTTCACGAATCGCTGCTAAACCATCTTCTGCCGTCTTGCTGCGCGTGTAGTTTTATCGTCAAATCGCAAGCGGCAACTCAGAAATTCAAAACGTCCTTACACAAATTCGATCCTAATTCGCACGAGCAGATTTCAGAAACATTTACTTTGCTGTTATTTTGAACACCGCAAAAGTATAAAATGCCAACAAACGGTTTCAATTCATTTAACGAAACATTCTCAAAAGACGCACAATGTTCGTTACGTTTGCTGGCTCTGTAGCCTTCTATCTCGGCGTTTGTTTATTTCAAAATAACATCGATTATTTCTTGAGTAAACAATGTGCTCCAAAATTCAAAAGGTGTGCGTGAGGTGGCAGCTGCGCCAAGCCAATATCTTTAAGCAGACCAACGGTGAAATTTGACCTGCAGCCACGACTTTCTGGAGTGGTTAGACAGCATTTGTATTTGTCATTGCCGTGAGCGAATTGACGACGCCTGCTTTCTTCTTCAGCCTCCGGCTCATCCTCGATTGTTTTACTTTTGTTATAACTACAAGTTAAATCTATACTTAAAATTGACGCTTTATTGTGGTTTAAAAATACCAAAATAGACACTATAGTTGTAGTTGCGGTTTTAGTTGCGTCTGTCGATTTGAACCTACACTACCGGAATTTACATGTACAATTTTGAGTTACATATGTGTACTTTCTACAAAGTCTCTTAATTATAAAATATTAACATTTTTCAGGAACGCACTGAACACCGTAAAATTTATTAATTAAATTGTATTTATCTTTCAAGGTCATTATTTACCTTCATTTACCCTCACTACCTTTGTCTAGTCTCGCATTAATTAAAAGTTCAATGTTCTGATGATTTCAAAATATTTCCATAAAAGCATCACAAGTTTTGAATATAATTTGAAAAATATCAAGAATTTTGGAATAATCTTAAAAATTTCGAATTTTCAAAGTATCTTAAATATTCTTGAAAGTTCTCAAATAACGAATTATCCGTAAGTTTTGTTAAAAAATTGTATAATCATAAAATATGTATTTGCAAAAATTGTAAATCTGTTTTAAGTTTGATAATTGATTTAAACAAGTTTAGGTCTTAACCTAAAAGTTGAGCCTTTTTCATACTTTTCGGTTTTTGCTAAAATGTTTTATGTATTTGTAAAAAATCAAGAAGCTTTTTTAACCAAACCATTTTACTCTGAAATATGATTTTACAAAGGGTAACGGAATTTTCTCTAACATTTAGAATATTTGTTTTCAAAGTTAATCATCAATCACCAAAAGCTTTTAGTTTTAAAAGGTTTTCAAACCAAACCATTTTACTACGAAACTTAATATTATAAAGGAAAATGGTATTTTCAGATAAATTTAGAATATTTTGTTTTTAATGAGCTTTAAGTTTGATAATTAATTTATACTTTTTTGGGTTTTGAACTTAACATTTGTGAGCCTTTTCATAATTTGAGGTTTTTTTGTTAAAATGTTTTATGAATATAAATTATGTAGTTTGCAAAAAATGTTGAACTTTTAGATTTAGGAGCTTACACAAATCGAAGCTTTTTAATCCAAATCATTTACTTTTTATTCTGAAATTTGGTAGTTTGAAGGAAACTGGAATTTTGTAATAAAGTTAGAATACTTGTTTTCAATAAGCTTTAAGCTTGACAATTAATTCATACTTTTTGGGTTTCAACTTAACATTTTTGAGCTATTTAATAATTTCAGGTTTTTAATAAAATGTTTTATGATCATATATTAGGTATTTGCAAAAATGGTGAAGAGCTTTAGTTTTAAGAGCTTACACTTATCGAAGTTTTTAAATCAACCATTTTACTTCTAAATTTGATATTGCAAGGGACGATGGGATTTTGGGTAGGATTTAGAATATTTGAGCTCAATGTAAATTATTAAGAGCTTTTAGTTTTAAGAGCTTTTTAAACCAAACCATTTGACTTTCAAATTTGAGTTATAAATGAAGGTGGTATTTTGGGAAAAATTTAGAGTATTTGTTTTCAATGAGCTTTAATATTTTTCTTCTCTTTTCCAAAAATTCTGTCTAAAATGTTTTATGAGCAGGAATCATGTAAGTATTTGCAAGAAATGTCAAGAATTTTTAGTTTTAAGAGCTTTCACGTATCGAAGCTTTTCAACTCCAATTATTTTACACAGAAATTTGATATTACTACTACTTAATATTACTACTACTTAAATATCCTTTATCCAAAACGTGTTTCCATCGGCCATCATTCAAGTAGATGAAACAAAACATGATTTATTTGAATGGCATCAAATAAAACGAAGCATCTCTGTGATATAACGATTTCTAAATATGTACATATATCGATAAAGCATCACAAATTTCGAATATAATTCTTTCGAATATCTTGAATATTCTTGAAAGTTTTCAAATATCAAATTATCCGTTAGTATGTAAAACCATAGGAAATTCTAAGGGTGCTAATCACCGTCGTGTATAACTTAAACAACCGGGACATTCTTGAATAATTTCAAACAATCTACAGGAAAATGGAGAGATATTGAAATTTTGGCATAATTGCAAAAAATCTGTTAAATATCACCATTTAGATTTATAATTGTAACCCTGCAAGTTCTTATAACTTTAAGCTAAGCGAAGAAAATTGCCTTACACAATTCGAATAATCCTAGGAATGTCGAAAAACTTAAGAAACCTAGAATAAACCGTGGAACAATCTCGATTATCCCGACTCGATTCCCCTCGCGCTCCACCCTGTACCAGCGTGTGCTGCGGGTACCCAGTTACACCACTGGACTAAACGTCACACCATTTTAGACTCGACTTACTCTGTGTTTGCTTTCACTGCCACCCTGTGTACTCCCTTCATACTGCTCAAAGCGTAGGTCATTTATATTTAAGACTAATTACAAAAACATATATTGAGAAGTGTACACTGCAAACATTTACTTGATTTTTCAAAAATCATATTTCCAAAATATGATCAAAAATTGTAAAATCTTATTATCTGAAGTTTAATTTGATCTGGACCTGAATTTAAAGGTGTAAATGTTTGCTTATAGCTTGTTCAAACTAGGGAAAGTTTACTTGCAATCTGGATTAGTTTTTTTAGGCGTTTAGACTGTAAGAGAAAATCGCGATTAAAAATGGCGCTGTACATTGTGACTTTACCGAGTATAATACTTTTAATGTTTTATTATTGAATAGCAAATAGGTCTGCTAATGTAAATCAAATGATAAACTAAACAATAATTGAAATTATTAATGTCTCGAATAAAAAATTATTTCGCTTTGACATTGCAATGTTTTAAGCGCTATAATAACTTAATCAAGACTACAGACAAAATCCATCATTTTTTTGACGATTACTTTAATCTATAATTAAAACACGATTAACTTAATATTCTTGGTTCACACTATAAGAAAGATAGATTACCTATACCAATACCTGGTCTGAACACAGCATTGCAATTGCACATTTTTAAGCAGGGTTTTTAAATTTATTTTATTGAACCTCAATTTTCGACTATACATATGTAGAAGGCTACAGTTGAATTTATATAAATATTTTGTAAGAAAATTTCGATTCACCGATTTTACGCAAGAACAATGGAGTATTTGTTATGTTGTTAAAAAACATTAACAAATTTACTAAAGTAACATTTCGCGAAATAGTATAGCGAATATTAATAGAATGATCAGTTCAATAAACTTACTACTAATGTTGTTAAAAAATTCAAAGATTTATCAATATTGTAAAACAATAGGGAACCATCACCTTTTGTTTATTAATATATGCCAAATTTCTGAATTGGCCTTCGAACATTTTTCATCTGCCCGAGTCACTAATTAATTTGATAACTCTTATACTTACAAATATTTAAAAGGTTTATATAAGACCACCACAATCGCCACATAAAACAAGATACATTTTTAATAAGTTATAAACAAGCTTATTTCATTCACAATCAATGCTTATTGGACGATTGGTTGTTTAAACGTTTCGTATGCAGCATATGTTATCAACATAAAAATTAAGCGTACTCAAGTAATAAAAAAAGAAACATGAACTTGCAATCATTAGTTTTACTCATGCGCTGAAAATGAATATTTTAATAGTTTATTGATAGTAACTATCCCATTCATTCAATTTTTTATTTAATTTCATAATGAACCATTTCCATGTTACATATACACATTTTCTATCGTAAAAGGTTTAGTAAGATAAAATTATTATAAAATCGTTTTATTTATGTCAAAATCCCGTACAAAAATTGAATGTTGTTATTGTAAGTTATGTTTCTTTTGTTGTGTTCATGCAGAGTTTTTGCTGCTGTACATACTTCTTGTGAAATAACGTTATAATTTATGTAATAATGGAAAACTAAAAATACAACTAAAAATTGGTTCTCTACTTTGCTCTCTCTAGATTTAGAAGACTATAACAAAACAACGCTTTCATTATTCCAGTTGCAGCGCCACACACTTAAAATAATCAATATCCTAGTTTGACTTCCATAAATCATTAAACATTCTGTTATACGTACACATTTATATATGGAAATGATTTTGCCAAAAAACTGTATAATGTCATAACATTACTACATGAAATAAATACTGTAGGTAGGTATCTATTACAGTGCGGTGTTTTTATAATCTATCTTGAATACATTCAAATTCCTCAAATTATCATGCTCAGACCCATATCCATATTATGGTAACGGCTTATATTTTACTCCAAAAAAATTAAACGATTTTACCAACAGAACCGTTTTTGTCATATCACCATCATTCTCATCATCATCAATTTAATTACGTAGACAAATTTTTTTTTGTTATGTACATATGTATACTGGTTTACGGAAAATTGGTTAGAAAAATTTAACCGAGATGATCAAAATTTTAATTAATAACTGTATTCAGCGTTTATAAGAAAAAAAAACTGAAAATCAATTTCAGAAAGGTCATGCAGGCTAAATATTTCTACTTTTTTTTATTTATCAAATTGTATCCACCAATTTTTTAAATTTCTAATAATAATGTTGGCGGTAACTTTTAGTTGTTGTCATATTTCTGTTTTTTCGTCATATCTCATCGTTTTCAATATTATGTAGACGATCAATGACTAACTCGGTGAAGATAAACGATATGTAGGTCAACGTAAATATCTCTATAATTAAAAGTTAGAAAAAAAAATCGCAGGAAAGAGATTTGCATGGTTAAGTATTATAAAATTTTTGTTCAAAACGTTTTTTATTGTATTGTTCATACAGTTAATTTGTTCTTTGACAGTGTCCAAACTTATTTAACATTGTATTATTATTATTATTATTGGGGGGGGGGGGCATGCGGGCGATCAGCCACTTCGCACTGCGACCTAAAAGATCTATTGTGCTGGCCCCTGCTTAATTATCCGTCCAGTCAATATTCAGGTTCTTAATGAACCTGACAATATTGCCTCCCGGTACGTGATACATACTATCTGGGCTTATTGCTCTCCCTCCTAGATGTTTACTACAGCATGTAGTTCCGCTAGAAAGACGGTAGCATTGGAGCTCAAGGACCTCGAGAGGGTTGTCCCACTCCCGTATATTCCTACTCCTGCCCCGTATTCCGTTTGATTTTACTCTTACGAGTTGCTGGGAATTGCAAATCACCTGTAGGTCACCCAGCTATACTACAGGAAGGCTAAATAAAACTGGAGGGTGCCTGGTATCCAGAGTCCGCATATTTTGGGCTGATTAACCTATCAGCCATTCATCTTTCGGCATATGCTGTTCCACCTTAGATTAGGGTTTTTTGTCAAGGTTTTCTCCTTTAGCGCCGTACTTTAGCCTGTGCCAAATGGCCTAAAATGTGCCAAGTGGCCTTAGTTACCAGTGGTTGCCACGAGGAGGCAGTACGTACACTTGCGAATTGTGAACAGGTTACCCCTTACACAATTGTACCCATCACGTAGCTGCCTAATGACAAGACCAGAACAGCCCACGTGATGCGCACCCTACTAGAAGGTTACGGAGCTGGTAGATTAATCTACTCAACTTTGATCCCCCCCTCCAATAGACGCCAAACCACCCTATTTAACATTGTAAGAACTTCATCTTTTTTCTTCAAATAACCGGGCATAACGAAGTTACAGATTTGTTAATGACCATGAACCACTTGCTTTCTTACATTTAGTTACGTTAAGAAAGCGATCAAAAACAGTTTTCTAAGTGAGTTAAGACGCTTGCTACGTCTATAGCTGCCACATATCGAGACTCTTTATTAGGGGTCTAATTCAAGGATCACCAAGTTTTACTGATCACGATTCTTTTAGGTGATAATGATACGATGCACTTGATAGGCGCTTGTTTATAGTTTCATAAATATATTTACGTAGATCGGAGAGGAAGGACTTCCGTTCAAAATCCTACAGTTTATTAAGGCGGCAAAACATGCTTCCAATTAAGGAAAACCGGTTTGTATCAAACTCGTTGGATTCTAACATATTTTAATAATATTGGTAATATGTAAAATGTCGGAATTTGTGGCTGCGATAATACTCACAATATTTTCAACAAAACCAAATATATTTAATAAAAATAAGCTCCATCAGCTTCAATGGTCTTTTGCCAGCGAGAAATTAGATTGTTTATCCCATTTTTCTAAAAATCAATAAAATCTTAACGTTTAGGAAGTCTTCAAATCCTTAAATCACTAAGGTTTGGTTCCGGAATTTTTTATTTGTTACATAATATACCAAGTAAAGAAAAACATGATAGTTTGTTGATGAAAAAATTGGTGAATAAGAGGTATTCAGTAAAATTGAAATAGTATTAGCCCATTTTTATTGATTAGTATTGGCTGTTTGGGTTTTAATCAGCCACAATTGCTTTGCCTGGGCTTAAAAAATAATAATGGATTATTCCTTTATTTGTCCACCACACAGCCACCATACTTTTTTTTTTGTATAATGAAGGTTTGGCTGGGTGTCCTGGGGTTTCATTTGCTTTTAACCATTATCCAGATTTACTTTTTCATTTGAAGCAATGATTCGATTTAAAAATTTCGTGTTTTTTCATTTCGTCATCATCAATGAAAAACACACCTCTAAGCATCTCAGTTTCTCATGTCAGTCAATTCGTGCGGCACCCACTTACTACCTTTCCTATTACAGTGAGGTGGCAAGAAACAGTCGCTGTAATGGTTTCCCTTCGTCAAATTTCACTGTCGAAATTCATATCAGCGGGAGGAAAGCCAATATATTCGCTATATTTTTAAGATTTGTTTAAAGTTTGTTTTTAAATAGTTTTTCTAAAATAAAACAAGCGCCCTTTGGTACTTTGGTAGCATCTATTGGGGAAGAAATCCTTTACTAGTAGTTCCGTCCAAGCAAGCCTAGCGACCCTCAAGTTAGGTTCAATAATAAAAATTTCGCAATAAATGGAGTACAGTTTGCGATCAAATTTTACATAACCCAGCCTCAGCTTTTCCTAAAGAAGCAGAAACGTCATTACCGTCAACGCCACAATGGACAGGAACCCACATGAAGGTCAATCTATTACTTGAACATAGAAGATGAATTAAGTATTTACAGTCCTTAACATATTTTGACATAAAATAAAATTTTAATTTATACAGAGCGTAAGAGCAACTGCTTCAGCTTGAAAACCTTCCATAACTTGAACTATTATAGACTCATGTAAGTTCTTAAGAAAATCCAGTATTCTCCACTGATCTCTCGAAGGGCCACCGAATACAATTCAGTGAAATTGATTTCAGACAACAGTCTATCATTAACAATATCAATTTTGGGTACTATTGATATGTATTCATTAAGAACTGTTCTATGAGCCACAACTGATCCAAGAATGTTCCACATCCATATGCACCTTAGCCGAAACCCAGCAGAATATGCTGTGCCTAGAATGAAAGAATGTAGCTTTGGTAAGAATAGAATGGTTTCTTAATATATTTGTTGTTTAACCAACAATTTTTAGATGAAAGACAGCATTTTGGGAGTTAAACCCCAAGTTTTCCCAAAGGCTCGTCTACCCTGCCAAAAGAGTTTGCTGCCCAAGAAGACACCTAAATGTTTGACGTAGTCTGATCTTTTAATCGACCCAATTAGAAGGATTGACGTTGAAATCCCTTCCACTGCAATATGCCCAGTATTCTGAGTTAAATCGGATAATACAGCTTTCCAGCAACTATAATAACAATGCCGTAGTTTCACAAGTGGATCATGAATAATCAAAAGCCTTAACATGGAGGAGAGCATACTTTCCTAAGGACAACCTTTGATAACTTTGACCAAGATTGAAGCATTATCCAATTCAACCATAACAATGCGAGATTTGAGCATAGATTCAATCATTTGACAACAAAATCAATGAAAACAACAAAGGCTCTCGCAGTGTCCAGGAAAGTACCTACAAAATATTTTTTTTTTGTAATAGGGGCTCTTTCACAGGATGTACCAACTGTATATTACATTTAATATACTGTAATAATAAATAACTGTATGTTACATTTTACTGATTGGGAAATTGATTAAATAATTATCTCCAGTTTGGCCAACTTCCAAACCTCAGGAACAATGCTAAACACAACGCACGCTTTGCAAAGGTGGAGCAGGTGATGATTAATAGTAGGAAAACCATACCTGTAATTCAGCCGGGAAAATCCAGAAATATGCAGATTCCGGGGAGATGCAGAACTTGGAACGTAATTATCCGATGCGCCAGGTACCAATCGGGAGTTTTAATGAATTTTTTATAAGTGTTAGTGAGTGAGCAACGAGCAACATCAAAGTTAACGATGGCACACTCAGCATAATTAACAGAACGAAGAAACCTGGTTCGTTTTTTTTACGAAGAGGTAAACTTGCCGTACGATAGACGAAGGGCATTAAGCAAGTATACAGGTATCATTTTTAGCCAACGCTCTGTTAAGTCTAGAGACCGCAGAGAGACTGTTCATTCCCTCACAGAAGTTTCTCCAATCGCATGCTTCCTTTGTTTTTTAGGAAAAGAGCACCAAAAGGGTATATTCCCAATCTTTTGTTCTAAATGGGCAGGAATTTTCAAAAACAAAGGGAGACAAGTTCGAGAGAGAATAGTTCCGATGTGCTTTAATAGGTGGTTTTTTAACGTTGCCGCAAGGAATTGACAAAAGTAGGCCTACACCCTTTAATGAGTATTTCTAGCTCAGATGAGCTTATATAAATCTTTTGGTTGTCAAGTTGCAATATATGTAGAGGCAACAAACTTGTGTACCTTGTATGTGTGGGACTCTAAACCAAATAATGTGTAAATGGCAGATGATAAAGTGGTGACCTTAGTATTAACACTACATTATGTTCAAGAACAAATTCATGATTTAATTAGCATTACCACAATCTTGTAATTGTTGCAATAACATTTCATTATTCGGTTATAAAACATGTTCATTCATTAGTCAAGTATTCAATAATAATTAAAGTTAACACTTAACACAGCTATTTACTTAAATATATAGCATAACATAAAAAATTTAACACCGCTGGAATAGAAGTAGGACAAAAAAAATTTGCTCATTCAAGACGAACGGGAACCATATTGTTCTTTCTTATATAACACAAATTAGCGAATACACAATAAGCAAAATTAAAGATTTAATTTTTTATTTTTTATTATTTTATTATTGCAATAATTATAATTCGTTTTATTTCTCTTTATAGGTCATCATCATCTTATAAATATAAATAGAGAACCACGAAATCATAAATTAAAAGTAAGTTAAAAATACATTTAACAAAATTTAAATTCTGTAATTATTAAAATAATTCGTTTTGTAACAAATATTATCATTATTGGAATTTTAACCAAAATCAGAACGAATTATTAATTATAAAAGTTATTTTTTGGTGTATGTATATAAATAAATCATGCATTCATAATTTGTTATAATTAATTTGTGGAAATTTTTTTTTTACGATTTTTTTTATAGTTTAATACATTTATAATTAATTGCATTTTTTTATTGTTGTATATGAGGAATTTAAATTTTTAGCGAGCATGTAATTTTATTGAAGGAAGCAGTATTGGAATTTATTTGTAATTAGAGTAATATCCGGAAAAATTTGTTCTTTGTGAAAATATGTTTCGCAGTGCCGTCAGTTATGATGTCTGTCACTGTCCCCCTACTAGCTGCAATTTTACGTTATTTAGAGACATTCCTTTTTTTATATGAACGGGAATATTAGTATTTATTATGGTGATATTTTGGAATCAAAAAGTTCTCAAAACAAGGATGCCTCCTCGTCCTATTGTTAACATAATTAACAGTAAAATAATTTCTTTTTTAATTTCTTGAACTAATTTCAACTTTCAATCATTCATAAACTGTAACACCGCAATATGTCACTTTATCTATAAATTGGTATTCTCCAGGTCGATCGAAATGAAGTGACACAACCATTAATATTTTACTATCTACTACTGTCATAATCTTGATGTACGAAAATGAATCATATACATAAATAAGTAAAGTGTAGCGTCATTTTTAGGTAACATTGTGATAAACAATTCGTTCTTAAGTTTATTCCAGCTAATTTTAAACTGTGTTCCTGTGTTGCTTATGCATTGTTAATGCGAGAAGCGTTTCTCTTTAATCCACTCCCCGTCCACCCTAATCTGAAACTGAATCACAAACTAATTGTTTCAATGAAATCCACATTGCTGAAGATTTCGCGCTTTTAAATATTACAAATGTACAACGTTAACGATTAACAAATAAACAACTTCCACTTACGGTGGAAAATAAAATTTGAAAAAGCTTTTCAACTATAATAGAAATTCGACATTTTCGGATTAATGTAGTTGCCCCTGATATTTTCCAAATTATAATTTAGAATTTCCAAAATTTGAGCAGTACATATTCCAAATTTCGTATGAGTATTGACGATTTTCGACAATTGTAAGACTATTCGAACACTTTTCCTAAATTTGAAAGGGTCTTGTCCCAGAATTAGGGATTTATCGAGGCTTTTGATTTTTTAGCTTTCCGAGATTTGCATAGATTTGACGTATTTAGAGTTAAGTTAAATTGTGAGTTTGATGAGTTACATATATTTGAGACTTTCAAAGAACTCTGCAAATATTTGTTGGGATTATAAAAGATTGTAGAACAAATAATAAAAAAATGCTTATTAAATTAGAACGTGCTTTATACGTTCATGTGAATTAGCCAAACGTTGTTGAACGTTCAGTTTACACCTCAATCTTAATATTCCTCCTCGTTCAAGCAATGTTGCATCTGTCTCTCAATTTTTCATGCTTTGTTCCTGAGATGTCAGGTCTTGTATTTACGGACAAATATAATAATCGTCTAATCAACTTCTGGTAATTCATATTATTCAACAGCTTGTCTGATATAATACCTATTTTTCCATAATGTAATTCCATCGGTGGTGGCTTCACTGGTTTTGCGTTGTGGAGTCCATAATCCAGTGCAATTTTTTCAATATAGTTTGACTGACATAGTTCATAGTCTCCGTGACTGTCCTTTGAAATAGTCATTCCAAAATAATATTTGATTGGTCCAAGATTTTGAATTTCAAATTCTGACAATAAAATCGTTTCAACAACTTTTAAATGTTTATCATTTTCGCAAGCAAGTACTATATGCAGATAACACCAGCTGCCATCTACATATATTTTTGGAATGCAGGCATGGTTCGACTTCACTTTGATTAAATCCTGCTTGCCGTAAATGCTCTTCTTTAGTAAACAAACAAAATTACATAGCCCACAGGCAGTTTCGTGTAAATGGTTTCCATTAATTTCCCGTTCAAATCTTCACCAAATTTCTGCGAAAAACCTTGCAGCACTAGACGCGCTTTGTATCGATGAATGCTGTTGTCTGTATTAGATTTCACTTTGTATACCCATTTGCTGCCAACTCTTTTTCTGTCTTCTGGTAAATAGCACAATTACCACGTGTCGTTCTTTTCTAGTGAATCCATTTCCTACTGCATCGCTTTGATACAATGTTCTTTTTCATTGCAAGAAATTGCTTCGTTGTAACTTGTTGGTTCAACTATCTCCTTTGCTACCTGTATTTGCTCGATCAAGCGTGTTGGTGGAATTCCCTTCGTGGAACGATGTGAAACGCGAGTTGTCTGATTTTCTGAATGTTGTTCATTTGAAACTTCCTGGTGATTCTCATTAATAGGCGTTTTCTCCTCCTCATTTTGGCACACCTCCTCCTGGATTGATGTCGACTGCAAATTTGCGTTTGAATCATTAACGATTCGAATCAATTGCTTTCTTAATGTCTGTTTCTCACTGTCAGATCACTTCGATTTCTGTATCGTCCAACTTTTTTCTTCTTTCTGTGGGTACATGAGCAAAGCATTTAGAACCAAAAATATGACATTCCTTAATAGCTGGTTTGACGCTGTTCCAAAGTTCAAATGGAGTTGTGTTCGTCGTTCTTGTCATGAATCGATTTTGGATAAAGTTTGCCGTTGCTACTGCTTCACCCCAAAAACTATATGGCAAATTTGCATCAATTAGCATGTATCGTGCCATTTCGATCAATGACCTATTTTTTCTTTCGGCCACTCCATTTTGCTCTGGACTATAAGCCGCCGTTAAATGCATTTCAATGCCTTCTGTTTTTAGAAAATCTGAACACTCTTACTAATGTACTCTTTGCCTCGATCAACATATTGTTTAAGTACTGTTTCTACTTCGGATTTGCTTCGCAAAAACCGCAAAATATTGCTTCCCACTCGGTGTCACTGTTTGCATTTTTCCGCAGCATACATCCGTATGAATCAAATCCAATGGTGCCAATGATTTGCTGTTTGATTGTTTCGGAAAAGGTAACCGAGTAAGTTTTCCAATCATGCGTGTGTCACATGTCGCTGTGATGCCGCAATCAACTGTCTTTAAACCATCCACTAAACCTTCAGCTGCCATTTCCCGAATAGCTTTAGGATCCCTATGCCCAAGTTTCCGATGTCACTGATGAATACAATTCTTATTGTGTTGAACCATATTGAGTTTTGTCACATCACGTAATCTGTATATGTATATTGCCGATTTTATCCGCTACACCAATTTGTTCATCTTTATACATGATTTCACCAATGTACCTTTTGAACACAATTTTAAAACCCATATCGGCTAGGCTAGACACGAACTGAGAGCATATTGCCGATCAAATGAAGAAAGCATATTGCCGATCAAGAAACTATTCGACTCAGACCCTTGTCTTTCTTGTGCACTTTGAATCTTTGATTTACTTTTTTTTCTTCGACTGAATTAACCTTGTTGTTGACTTTACTGATTCTATCTCTTTGTTTATTGCTACCGCATTTTGAAAGCCACTCTTGATGTTTACTGCAATTTTTCTTTTGATGACCTGCTTTCTTACAAAAGAAACAAAGACTTTTGTTTACAACAGTCCGACCGCTTCACTCGAAAAACTATTCATATGCCCGTGTCTCTCGAATTCAGAAATAACCTTTTCTTGAACCATTGAAAATGTCAGTTCCCCTTCCGGTCATGTTTTCAAGCTGGTAATTAATGTATCGTAGCTTCTTGGTAAGCTACTCAATAAGAATGCCACACTCCACTTATCTGTTAGACAAACAAATCGTCGCCATCCTCGCTTAATTTTAAAGAACAAATTGAACGCATCAAATAAACTTTATTTGTCAGTGTGTTCTTTTCATAGTAGCCTTTGATTGCATTCCACGTGTCTAACCCTGTTTTCACTGACGCTTTACGAATGTATGTTAACTAATTGTCTTCGATAGCGAGACTAATTGTTGCTTTTGCCTGTTCATCAGCATCATCCCATTCCTCCATTTATTTTATATTTTTTGGTGTAATATTTGTTTCCGATGATGGAATAGGGTTTGATCGTGTAGAAGTAACTATATTTTGAATTTCCGGTTTGAATAATTATCATTATTCAATTTATCGAAGAGCAATTTAATCTCCGACATTTTCACCGTATGCAACGTTTATTTAAATCTTTTATATATATCGTTTACAACGTTGTTGAACGTTCGGTTTACACCTCAATCTCAACAATATTAAGGATTAATCCAGATATTGTGAAAAACTAATTAACGGGATCATGTTTACTTGTTTCTTGAGGGGAGTGTTCGGATTTCCCCACCATTCACCGAGTTTGAATAGAACAGTGTAAAAAACAAAAGAATAAAGATATTATACTACAAATCAATAAGGATTATGAAGCAGGCTATTCCTCCCGATTCGACCTATGTTGTGTAGGATTATTCTCCAAGTTTCGTACTTTCATCGTTGAGTATTTGTAGGCCCTGTACCCGAAGGACGACCAACAAAATAGGAAGGTTAATATCAAATGAGTTAATCGACAGCTTCTTAATTTAATATTCTACTGTACATATTAAAAATCCAATACTATGGTCTCTAACGTTTGATCTCTTTAAAACGCTTTATTGATGGGCGTAAATTGCTCCGAATTGGCTGGAGATTGGAAGTCCAGTCTAACTAATTGACTTTGATAGATTTCAATCAGAAACGTAGCCTTACTAAACCGTTCTAGTTGTTGCTTATTTTTGGTTAAAAAAATTAGGTAATAGGGGGGGGGGCGAAACAAAGTAGGCGAAATAATAAATTGATGTGGAGAATGCAGATAGCATAATGTTCAATTACTAACAAGAACCGATAGCTAATTTGCTAGCCTCCCAAATGGAATTATAGGGATGAAAGGGATTATTTTATATTATTTATCATCTACTCTTGTAGATCAGTCACCAGAAGTCACACAAAATTTGAGGTTCTTTCAGTTAGCTTTGCTATTTTCTATGCAACGAGCCAACGTGATGGCTTTGAAAATTTTCTGATAGAAAACATCAGATTCGATATCTATCGCACGTTTCCATGAAATTTTCGATAATTCGCGTGCATTCAGAAAACTAAGCATTTATTTTACTCAACATGTTGAGTAAATTAATGTAGTTATTGGCATCAAAGTTAATTTTAGGAATACATAAATTGCCTATATGTACGTATAGGCAAATACAGAATCACCATTCTTAAAAACTGCCGAACTACATTTATTCAAGATGGCCGAAAGTTAATATGCAACCAAATTGGCCCATAAACCAGGACGATAGACTGTACAAGCAATTTTAAATTTCCTGATGAACAACCTCATCACCAATCGTTCCAAATCCTCAACACACGATTTACCAAAGTCAATCAATTAGTTTACATGGGTAGCGTTTGGTCAAACTATCTGAAGCTGAAATAGCCGAAACTAATGCGATAAGCATAAAACAATTGGCAAGTCTTTATTGGGCAAAACGACGATATCATCTTCTCAGCATCCTTCAAGGCGCCGCCAAAGTTTAAAAAGTGATTATCAAATTTTGAAAGTTGGGAATAGGTTTGCGCTGCCTATACAGTTGCATCAACTTATGGTACTTTTTAACCAATTTACTTATCCATAAACTAAAACACCGAATTATATTACTTAAAGTTTTAAATATGTTTCAATTAAATCATTTACATTTTTTAATGACCGACTATTTCGTTGTGAAAGTGGATTCTTCTTGCCATTTTGAAAGACAAATTTTTACGCATTAACTCTTGCTATAATGCCTCTTAGCAACAGGGAAAATTAGCATCAACTAAGGGTTTAAAGATGAGTGCAAATTTACGTACATATTCTGCTGAAAAATTATCAGCAGGCCACCAATCGTCGTAGTCTATTTGGTTAACAAAATTTTGGTTTAAGGTTGATTTTGAAAGCTAATCTTAAATTTTTCATTTTACTAAGTGTTAGGTTAATGAACATCTTCACCACTTATTGTTTTTTTAGATAATGGAAAATTACATTTTTTTATTGTTGAAATGAGGTTGTTGTGTCGTTTGTGCATTTAAAATAAATTAAAAACTCAACAACCTTGTCAGACTTTAGGCATCTAAAATTATATTATCCTATTTTTCGGTATTATAATGATCCACCCTACGCACAACTGAACGGTAAACCTAATACGCTATACCAGAATAACTAGCTAGAATCATTCCAGTCTCGGCAGAATTTTTATAGTTTAATACAAAACATGTTTATTTCTTAGTTTTTTTAATAGAAGAATATTCAATCAGAGCAGAATTAGATTATAAATTGTGTTCGTTGCCAATTAAATAAATGCAGTTTGTTTTCTTTTTTCACATCAACAAAGTAATTAGATAATTAGGCATAAGATTATTTATTACGTGACAAACTGTTTGACCTTAAACTTCAAAAGTATTTTTGTTTTTTTTCCTACTGCTAAAATAAAATATGTAGAACATATAAAAAAATTGAATATGCAAAACACCCAGGCAGGCACCGTACGAGTAGGTACATGTTATTATATGTAATATATACAATTTGTGCATAAAGAAAAGAAATTATAAAATCTTTTAGTTTTAAGAAGAAATGTAAAATAATCTGTAAAAATTTTATTACATCTTCTGAGTTTACTCGCATATGATTTTTGTATTGTGTATACAATGTACAGCATTTGCCAAATGATTCATGATCATGTACATACATACATTTACGAGTAACTTTCTACATGAGAGTCCTACATTAAAAGCAAAAAAATATTTATTTTATTAAAAATTTGTTAACAAAATAAATAATAATTTGTTTTAAATAATGTTACTTCACATTTAAGAGCAAACCGCGACTTAAAAAATGAAAAATCGTGATTCATTTAAAAGAGATGAGCTAACCCGATGAGAATTTTTTGCAGTGACTACAAAACAGTTTTCTTTTCTTTTTTGTTTAAATTTCCCATAATTATGATTTTTGTTTTTTTTTTTTTTTTAGAAAATTTGCAAATCAGTTATGAAAATTACAAAGAATTAGATAGAAAAAAATACAAAATGTCACATAAATTTTCCTTTATGTTTTTGTCATCATGTAAAGTAGATCTTACAGGTGATCTCACACAGCTTATATAAAGTACTAGATCCATGTGAACTTACTTGACAAATTGTATTATGTTTAATGAGAGTTTTTCACTGTCACAGGGGAAAACAAGGTCACTTGGGCATAATGTTATAAAATGATTGACTTAATTAAACACTTAAATCGGGAAATTTTTAATAACAAACCCAATTTTTTACAAATTTGATTTCTTCTAAACTTTATAAAGTTAATTTTTTGTATGACGTAGAAAAGCACGTAATTATAGAAATTTATTAATTTATTCGGATTCGACCATGCTTAAAAATGTACGAGTGATTAAAGAAATTTTTAATTTTTAGTTAGTTTCCATCGTGTGCTTTCAGAGCTCAACTTTCTAATTTTACTCAACATGCTGGCTTTATGTGACGGTCCGAATGAGCTTTATTATTATGATTTTTATTATTATTTATTATTTACACCCTCGGTCTAACTTGAAAAGGTAATTTGGTCTGTATATTTTGTTTCTGTTAAGCAAGGAAAAATTGGGAAGTGGGCCTTTAAATATGTCTAAAAAGAAAACAAATTTCAAACTAAGGGTGTTCGTTCTAATTCCTAAAGCAAAGGGATACATTGACCCAACTGAAATATTGTAGTTGTTGTAAATTTGGAAATTGCTTTAAACTGAGAGTTATGTTTCTAATTTTGTTAGGAAACTCGCCATAATTAGATCGAATTTTTAGGCAGAATTTTTTGCTGGAATTAGGCCTCTTTGGTATTATTTCAAAAAAATATTATGTGCCCAACTCAGGTGACAAATGTTTCACAATTTGATCGCTTAGGTGGAAATGTTCGCTTAACATAAATTGCTTTCATCAACGTTGTTGTACACGATACACGGTGTTGTACTATTTTGGTTCAGATTAAAGTATCAGTAAGATGTCTTATCGGTTCCAAAATGGCCATTTAATTATGATTTGACTCCGTTGCGTTGTTGGTGCAACTTGATGCCGGATTTAGGCGATTTTACAATCCAAAGAAAATTTGAAATTTTCAATTCAGTTATTCGAGATTTGACGGTGTATAGAGGCATATTGTTGAGATCTGTAACGTTAAGGTAATTTTTTTATATTTTTATTAGGGTCCTGCAATTTAAGTGTCCGGATTTAAAAACGCAGTTATTATTAAAATTTCTTGGAAACGATAGTTCATAATACTTAGTTAATTTAGCAACCATTCGAATGTTATGTTATCACCTTCTCCGTTAACCAACGGCTCCAATTGCTTTTTAAACGATTCACACGATGCCCGCACGTTGTCTTGGCTTAAGCTATTCCATTCATGAGTCAAAAAAATTGTCAAACCAAAAGTTCAAAGTTGTGTGTTTTTAGCACAATTCCCCAGATCTGATGAATAAGGTGACCATTAGTGTGTCGAAATAAAGTTCGAAACATTGTTTTGTAAAAATTGATGATTTTGTCGTGCTTTGTATAATGATGCTAAAGTCCTATTGAAATGATTGATTGATCCTATTGATTGAATGATTTTGGAAATGTTTATTGATCTATTGTATTATAGTGTCATTTAAAATCAATCTTATCAATAAATATTGGCATTGATTTTCCTGTTTGGTGACAGAAAAATTAGGGGCGAATGACAATTTTCAGCGAAAGCCGCCCAAACCATCACCTATGCTGCACGTTGTTTTCGTGTGACTCTCAAATACTAAGAATTATTCATCTAGTTTTCGTAGCAACCCTTAGTTCTTGACACTTTTATATATTATACACAGACTTTTCACCCAATTTCATGTAAGTTAAATGTCTCCGAATTTCGATGTTTGGTTTTCCAATCAAATGAAGCGTATAACAATTCCATTTCTTATAGGTGAAACCTATAAATAAGAACGCATCTTTTCACCATGAAATAATTTTTACTACTAACAGACAATATGTCAAATGCTGGCAATTTAGCTAGGAACGGTTTAAATTTGACAGCGATTTGAATTTTACGCACTATTCATTTGCTGGACCCGATACTTTAGCTTGGCTTTGAGTTATAAGTAGTTTTTCGAGAATACTTTATGATTATGATTTTTAAGAAACGTTTGTGATTTTTAAGATTATGTGAGATTTCTAGAGATTCACAGAGATTATTCGATATTTCTCGAGATTTTCGATATTATCCGAAATTATATGAAAGCTTCAAAATTTTTGATAGTTTCGATTTTGATATTATTCGACCTTTTTAAGATTTTTCAAGAACATTTAAGATTGTCAAAATTAATTATTTATTTTTTTAATTTTTGGTGATTTCCTTAAATAACTTCAGCATAAAAAATTATTGATTGTTAATCGATTAAATTTATTAAATATAGCGATAGGGTAATCAGTTAACAGAAAAATAGGCATAGAGATTAATTAAGCAGCTTTCAATCCTCCACATAACTTTAAAATTAGGAAATTCGAAATCGCCACATCCACTTTAGTGTAAAATTTCAAGTGACTGGTAGAAGATTCTGTATACGATAAAGAGGAATGAAAAATGCAATGCGGAACATATTTCACATTTAGTGAATAAAAAAAACAACCGTTAAAGATCTCGAATAATTCTTTAGAAAGTTTTCAGCTGCGAACAAATATTGAATCATTAATCATTTGCTGAACTCAAATATATATATATATGTAGATTATGAGCAAATAATAACTTAATTAGCCTGACAAATGTGTTTCGGCACTGAGAGACTTGCAAAATTAGACTTATCAAAGCTTTCTTTTAATTTTTTTTTATGTTATGTAACATTGCTTTCTTATATTATGTTGTTTAAGTTTGTTTATCATATTTTGTTTATTTTTATTTAATAATCTTCGCACAAACTATATTGACACCCCATTTATATTAGTAATGCGAAATTTGTCAAGGACAGTTCGTAATATTGCCAGTTGAACCACCTCAGTCAAATGGCCTTGCAAAAATTGTTATCAAATGCCTCTCGAATCGGATTTCGCAAACATAAAAAAAATTACAGTGATGACGATGAATACGACTATGATCCTTTGTTTAGAGTGCAGAATCTATGGGCCTACCCACCCTTCATGTCAGCACTATAGGCTGGCATGAAGAAATACAATGTGCAGGTGATTTATACAAAACGGATCTCTAACCGTACGTCCTCGATTTGGTTACTATTGCGTATAGTAGCACGGTGAAAGTAAACTGCGAATCAGTTGGTGCCTTGAGCTTCAGAACAGATTGTAAAGATTAAAACCAAAAAAAAAAAAAAATACAGTATTTTGAAGTTTTAACAATAAAACAAATGAAAGTTTTATTTTAATACAATGAAGTTTTTTAGCCGTGCCGTGAACTTTAGTTTATCAATCGTTGCTTTACATCTCCTCGAAGCTTGTTCTTTCATCATATGTAATATCTATAAACTTAGCAGTACCTTCTATTTGAAATCAATTACATAATCATCTTTTTATTTTATGTACATTGTTTAAGCTAAATTTTGGTTGTTAGCGTAGGTAGCGGCTATCTAAAGTTAAATTTGTCATTGAATTGCCATTTTTTTCACATTCATTTGATACTTATGTGTTAGATCGTTTTCGATTGACCAAAGCAAAACAATCTAGTTGCAAAAAGTATTTTTTTAATGAATCATGTTTAATTGACTCCAAAATATTGCTCCGAAATGATTTTTTTTTATCTAGAGCAGTTTTCAAAAATCTAGATTTTTTATTGTAGATTTACATTTTATTTACTAACGCTATGTTATAAAAATATTGTTTTTGAATAATAACAATAATAGATTATTTGGTCATTTTGATTAATTGGTTTGATGTCGAAATATACTTGTCTGACAGAATAATATTTGACAACATATTTGTAAAATATTCGTTTTTTCTAATGAAAATCAATCGGCAGAAATTTTGATTAGGTAAAACATTTAGTTTTACTTGAATTTACAAGATGTTTCTCGCTGTTACGGCAGATCCTTAAATGAAAACCGGAATTACTGTTATTTATGTATTTGGAACCATTAAAGTAATGAATCAGTTATAGATAAACTAATGCTCTTAGTTAAAGTACAAAATGTATGTTATTCCAAGCTTTACCTAGTTATTCTGTATCCGAGCCAAAAAGTAATTTGTTAATTTGAAAAGATACATTAATGATTAAATAATATTATGAAGCACTTAACAAATCAAGAATAGATGAGTTTCGAAGTGCTAATTTTTAACTCTAAAGACATTATACGTTGAACAACGATATATCGCTGTTCGGTTTTATGTCTGAAAGATTTGATAGTAGATTTAAAAAAAGTGGAGGGTTCCGCAAAAGAGAAATTTAATTTTAAAATATTCTGGAAAATGGAGGTTTCATTTTCAATTTTAAATTTAAATAAATATTTTAATTTTAAAATGATGTAAATCTCCCTTTTAGAGAATTTACAATTTTTTCAAGATTTTTGGCCATTACGGTGAAGGAATATTTCCTAAATCACCTACGACTACAAACATTTTCCGCTAGCCAGCCAACTTGGTCGATTTTATCCCTTAACTAACACTAAGTTGGTATTTCTTATCTAATGCGCGATACAGGCAAGAAAGTAGCCAATAAGAAAGTTGTCTCAAGTTACCGCGGAAAATTCAATTAATCATCTATAATGCCAAATTGATCTAAAAATTCGACTGTTGTATCAACGGAAAAATAGATTCCGTTTTAAACGTCATTGAACTTAAAGGGGTAGCCAAACAACTGCTTGCATTTATAAAAAAAAAACGAATTGGTCACCTAACATCAGCAGGTTGATATTGAAATTTAGCATGATTTGAGCAGCGGGACTCGAAATATATACAAAGGTGATAATATTATGTGTAGATCTTATGACTTCTTCTTCGGCAGTCAATCAATATATAATTCGAAACTCCACGCTTCAAAGCTTATGTTGAAGAAATTAGACCATGTATTTTGGATTAGTAAAATGAGTATTTATACCAAAGGCCGCATACCGCAACACACTCGTTCCAAAATGTTTAATTTTGTGGCCTTCGTTACATAAATAATTACCGCAAGATAGTTTAGAAAAGTAAAAGTTTAGTAAAAATACACATTTGGGATGGAAAATCTACATTTGCAGCAAAATGAACTTCAGTAGATTATACTAGCATAAAGCAATACATGTAAATGCCACAGAACTGGCAATTTCCCAAATGATTGTGTATAAGCCTTTCATAGGAATAAAATAAACGATGCCATGATGAGTTCAACGATGAGTTTTAGCGTTAAAAAGTTTCCTATTTATGACAAACTTCTCTTTCTTCTTTTTCTTTTCTAGCTCACGCCATAAATCAATTGATATTGCATACACTTACTTTATCAAATGAAACATAAAATTGCGACTTTGTTAAATAAAACACAAATTTTAACTTCAATGAAAAACATTTATTTTGTCGCCCATTTTGTCATATACACATACGGTAGCGTTTTTCCAATCATCGACACATTTTTTATAGGCACTTTCCTGGAGGGCTTTTGTTTGAGAAACAGGAAAAAGTTACCTGATGCTAAATCAGGCGAATATGATGATTGATCGATGGTATTTATTGAATTGTTGGCCTTATATTCATTCACAATCGTATAGCGTGTGATGGCACGTTAACGTTTTGTAAAATCCACGAATGTTTTACTCATAAGTCCGGTCACTCTTTTCGGAACAGCACAAGAAATTTCGTTTGCAACACAAAATTTAAGGTACAACTGCTGAACACAAACTGATTGATAGATCGCGCTCAAAGTTGGCATCATAATGAAAGACAGTCCTACCAATCTAGCGGGAAATTTAAATTAACAATTCCCAGTACTTTTTTGACAAAATGTATATTATCTGACACTGACATTATTCACAATAACATAATATTTGAAGCACAATGTTTAATTATGACACCTTGTTAATTTTACACAAAAATAATAAATATCAAGTTAATTTATATTTATTTAAATGTTTTGTTTAATATTATTTTTCATTTAATTATTTTAAATGTACAAATGTACAATTATTTTTTATTATAAAGTCTGCGTGCAAGGCTTCTTCTTTTAGTATATGTAAGTATATACATAAACTTATGTTAAAGAAATGCAATATTTTTGTGTTAAATGTTTTATATAACTGCATTATTTTATTTGATTGTAACTGTAAAGAATGTTACCTCGTAAAATTCAAATGCACAGTATTGGATTAGGTATGGAGATTTATTTGTATGCTGAAAAATTGTTTCTTATACCCTAGGACACACTGCGATTTAATAAAACCGATTTAGTGATTTTTTCGAGATTAGCCACAGTGTGTCAACCTCGATTTAGCTAATCCTTTTATTTTTTATAGAAACTTAAACTGGTTTAGCTAAATCGGATTTATTAAACCACAGTCTGTATAGGGTATTACTTTATTAAAGTTTTTTTTGTTGTGATACTCTGGTGTGGTAAATAATTGAATATTTTTGGTGATAATGCACTTTTTGCTTGCTTTTATCAAAATTCAACTTTTGAAAACATGTAAAATTTTAAAAATAGTACGGGGACGCTTCGTTAAGTTCATGATAAATGAAAGAAGGCAATTGACCAAAACTCATTTTATTTTTCAACATAGTCACTTAGTCCACCGGTTTTCCAATTTTCCGATCCTTTCCAAAAATTAGGACTTACTACGCATTTGTTACAGCAATCACTTCATCGTTTGAACCAAATCTTTTTCCGCCAAGTCATTTTATCGTATTCGGAAACGAGAAATATTTGCTGTGGCCCAAATCTGCCGAATATGGTGGATGCGAAAGCAATTCGTATCCTAACGCATCGAATTTAGGCACGGCGACTATACACGTGCATTTTCTTGATGGAAAAGAAATATTTTCGTCCCCAAATGTGGCATTTTCCGTAAATCGTCGTGAAATCGATCCAATAAGTCTGCATATGTTATTTCCATTCGTCGTTTCCTCCTTTTCAAGGCAATCGATGTGGATTATACAGTTTCCATCCCAAAAAACTGTCGTCATCATCTTGTTGGCTGAAATATCCACATTTGTCTGCTTCGATGGCGAATCGCCTGAATAAATCCATTGTTTCGATTGTCCGTGGACTCCGATGTATGGTAATGAACCAATATTTCATCCTTAGTTACGAATCGACGCAAAAACTCGGTATAATATTAAGATTAAACATCGCCAAACTTTGCTTTGAAGTTGTCATTCGATTATCTTTGTGATCAATTGTAGGCAAACTCGGCACCCAACGCACTTACATATATTTCAGCAAGATGTTATTTACTTGCCCTCATTAAAATGCCCACAACCTTAGCAATCTCACGCTTTTTAACTCTCCGATCATCCAGTATCAGGCCAAGGATTTTATCGACCATTCATTTGTACGCCTCGAACGTTCTGCATCATTAGTACTTGTATGACCATAACGAAATTCAACAAACTACCTCTGAATCATTCTAAATGAAGGGGAGGAGTCCCCGTAATGTTTGTTAAGCAATTTTTGGATGTGCGTAATATTTTTGCCTCGCAAAAAATAATGTTTTGTCAACACACGAAATTGCGTGGCTTATTTAGAGATAGTACTTTCCAAATGATGTATAAAAAATTGCGACTGAGGCACCATCCAATACATTAATCATGGACTTATTGTAGAGGACCTACTATCCTCGTATATAATAGAAATTTGGCAGATTTTACAATTTTCAATTCAATATATGTCATTTTTAAAATTTTGAAAGTTTGCAATTTTTGGTGAATAACTTCGTAATAAAAATTTAATTTCATTAAAATATTTTAAATTCTAAAATTTATTGTCATACTTTAATCAAGACTGTGGAATTTGGAGAAAGAAAATATTTAAAAATACAATAGTTTGAAATGGTAAATAGTTTCAAATAGTATATCTTCAGATTTTATTGAAGCGGTCGTTGACAATTTATCTGATTAGTGTGGAAACTGTTGTCCAAAATTGTTGTTCCATATACGACCCAGTTATTTTGAATGTGGTGCCAGCCCACTTTTCAAAAATGTACTAAGTTAACTTTTTTACTTTGTTTGCTAACATGAGATACATCTTAGTATGAAATGCATGATAATTCAAAATCTTTGATAGTTGTGGTCCTGGTCTTATACCGTTTGAAATAAACGGCTCTATTGAACAGCAGTATCTGTTTTGTGCTTCAGAAACATTTGCTGTGCGCCTCTTGGTTGGGATCAGACAAAATGCTTATGGCTAGTAAACTAAAAGAATTTAGAAGAATTCCAACGCATGCTGCTTTATTAATGACATTAGTTAGGGTATTTTTATGTTAATTTTCTTACAATTAAACAAAGAGAAAAAGTATTTTAGTGTATAAACAAGCCGTCACGTCAGTGCAGCTAAATCAATAAAATACAATTCAATTGAATATTTTAACAATTATATAAAAACGATTATTTTGCATAGTGACTTTGTGAGCCAATAATTTAAACGGTTTACAAATTACCAAAGATTCTCTCCAGCTTTAATGCGCGAATATTCCTCACCACAAACTAAACACAATCAATAGTGTCTTGCCTGCTGGATTTTATCGGAACCTTATTCGTTTATTCAAGATGCTTTTGTTGGCGAGAGAATAGTCGCTTCTGCTCTTCAAAGCACCGATTTCTGGTTTTTATTTTATTTCAATTTAAAAGGAATCGAGTACACTTAATTTCAGGCCAACAAATAATAATAACATTCATTTATGAAATATTTTTTTTTGAATAATATTAACAAAAGTTGCCAAAAGGAATAAAAATATAAAAATAGAAAACACAAATTTTAAAATAATTTTATATAATAAATACTCGTACAATACAATTTATAAAAAATGTTTCTTCAATGCATTTTTGAAGCAGTCGCTAGATATTGAGAAGCCGAACAGTTCTTCTACGTCATTAAACAATTTAACCATCTCGTTCACTATGGCATATGGTACGGCAACTTTTGATATTATTATTTGTTGACCTGAACTCAAGTTTACCCGACTCAGAAATCAGAGAGCAGAAACAACTAGTCTATTAAAGTAAAGTTCAAGCCAACAAAGGCGGCTTGAATAAACAAAGAAAGGCTTCGCTAAAAATCAGCAGGCAAGACACTCTTGATTTTGTTTAGTTTGTGGTGAGTAATATTCGCGCAATAAAACTGGGGAAAATACTTTGGTTATTTGTATATCGTTTAAATTGTTCGCTCACAAAGTTGCGATGCAAAACAATCGTTTTTGTTTAATTGTTAAAATTTTCAATTGAATTGTATTTTATTTATTTAGCTACACTGACGTGACGGCTTGTTTATTATTAATTACTCGTATTTACTTAAACTTGTTATAATGTTCAAGTTACCTCATATTATGTTTTAACGTAGTCGGTATATGGGTCAGTTTGAACATTAAAATATATTTTGTCTTTGTTTAATTTTAAGCAAATTAACATAAAAAGTTAAAAACATTCGTTATGGGAGCAAAAAGGTAAATTCGTGTATTTTATTTACGTGAGTTACCTAAATCATATACACAATTCCATTTTTGAGAGTCAATAAAGGCAAAACTTGTTTCATTCTGCTTCCGTAATAATTTTATCTATATGTTACATTTTAAATCCAAGATGATACCCTATACTTATGGTAGAGTCAATATCAATTTTTTCAACTGTGCTATGTACGGGTGAATTTATTTAAAATTTTTAGCAGGACCTCAATCTCTTCCTTTCGGAATTATCCAATAAAGAGCTACTAAATTTACTAAATGTGTGACAGTAACAATAAATTTGCCAAATCATTGAACAATTGTGACTAAATTAGATTCAATAAAATTACCAAGAGCTTGAGCTTAAAATATTATATTTGAGATGATTAAAGCCTTAAAATTTTTCCATATTTTCATACACTTGCTATGATTATTTCTTAACCAAGCATCTTTAGCAACCGATAGGCATGTATTTTTTAAATGATATGCAGTTATCCATTTGGAACCATTTCCTTTACCAATACTATCAACAGGTTGATCTCTCATAAAATATGGCTAAATCCTTTTACTTGGGAAAATAAACATGAGAGCAAGAATGTTCCCGCATAATGTAAAGCACAACAAGCCGTCACAAGCGTTCCTCTTTCATTTGATGTAAGTCCTCTCATATTTGCTTTACACTTTTCTGCAATAATTTTGTTTAAGTTTTAGACCATAGTTACTCCTGTTTTATTTATTTATACGTTTCTTATATTAGCACTGTATAGTAGTAGTACTAAACCTACCGGGAATTTCATTTATTAATAAAAATAAAATATTTCAATTGATTTATTAAAGGTTGCTTTTATGAAAATTTTTAGCTATGCTGGGCCAGCTATTTTAAACCTAAAGTTAGAGCACACTAAAACGATAATTTTCTAGTTTCTGCAGGTGATAAATCGAAATAAATTTGCGTAGATCAGCCTTTTGTTTGACAGAGGAATTTTGACCATTGGTTTGGTATCCGACTGTATGTTTAACCCTATAATCAGCACGGGTCATTTTACTTACGTAAGCGCAAGCGATTAGTCTCTCGGACTACTATTATTTCGTTAAACTTTTTATATGTTAAGTGCCAAATAATCGTTGATTGGACGAAATATACTACTAAGGCCTAGTAAGTTCCTGCAGTAAGTTATCGCATTAATCCCTTTATTATTGAGATATACATGAAGAACTGAGGGGCTTGCGTCTAATTCTATTGACTTTGTGTAGCAATTTAATTGTACTGCTGCTTACACTCTCATCTATATTTTATAGAGTAACGCCTAGCATGAGCAGGCTTTCACGCTAGGGAAGTAAACCCTCTTTCTATTTGTCTAAATCTACTAAAACATGTGAAATCCTATTCAGTACTCTCTGTATCATCTCGAAACTACTAAAACTACTAGAATGTGGCACAGCTCTTCTGCCCCGTTTTTTAGGACACCCATTTCCAAAATAAGGAACTCCTCGGGAATTCAATGGATTGATTGTTTGATCTATCACAAATCTACCAAAAGTTCATTCCATATTTGTCAAGTTTCTGCTTCAAAAAGTCTTATATTATTGCGACTTCAACGCTTAGGTTAGTCATCAATTGAACTGTGAAATTATATGGCGTATATTTCAATCCCTATTTATCCTGAAACTTTAAAAATTGCGTACGATTGTGGATGAATTCTATCGTACAACAATCTTTCGTAATAACGGCAATTGATGGAAAATATATTCGCAATATCCAGCCTTTTCTTAGTTGGATCTGACTTCTAAAACCTCCAAAATATTGTTCGTAAGTTTTCTGAAGTTTTAATACATACATGTTAATACATACAATTATTGGTGCTTTAGGTACACTACTATGTATAAGAGTGCCTCTTCGGGCAGAATTGTGGCAGGCCTCATTTCAATGTTAGTTACTTAGCAAAATCTTTTGGTACACTAGTATCATACCAATAGAAAATCGCTAGCTCAAAAATGTATATTGCAAAAATACATATTTCATTTGCAATGGATAATTTGCCGGCAGTAATTTTCTAAATTGTCGCGTCGAATTTAATAAATGTGCATAAAATTGACCTTTCAAGCTAATTACCATAATTAATAAAATAAAAAAAATAAAAAAAAGGTAAACTTGGAATTCCGCATAAAATCAATAAATTGAATTTAATGGTTAAAACCCGCGTGTTATTTGTTAAAATACAACCAAAAATTAATGACAAACTATAAAATGATCTCATTCTCTCGCAATTGAAAGTGTTGTGAGATCAATTCTACTTTCATTTCATATGAGTATATATACATATGTACTCGTAAAGTAACAACATCTATAAAATCTAATAAAACTTTCCAAGATACCACAATAAATAAATTTATAGAAAGTAATTACCATTGATTGATGTGTAAATTGTGTGATGTTTTAAATTTTTTATTTTTTTTTGTAAAAGAACTTTACCCAGCAGTTAAATTGTCCGTTAAATGCCGATGAGCTTGTTCCATAATTTTATTGTACTTTTAATTGAATGTGGTGATTAATTACTGGTTACTGGTTCGTTTTACAAAAATAAATCTTAATTTAGTGCATCCGTTCATGTATCATTCATTTTGTATTAACAAACAACAATACTTTTCGTAAAGGTACGTTATTATTTTAGCCCATTATATTTTTTAAGCATCTTCGTATAAAATGAAAAAAAAAAAAAAAAAAAACGGTTATTAATTAGGTAAGTTAAGTAATTTTTGTGTATAGTTAAAAGTGAGAATACATTAAATTAACAACGATGCGCAATCATCTGGTACATTGATCGATTGTATGGTATCACTATAATTATTATAATTAATCAAAAACCGAATAATATTTTACGATTTTTAAAGTAATAGTTATCATACAAATTAACATAACTTAATTAATCAAAATCACGTAACGCGCGTTACTATTTTAACATTTTTATAAATATCATAATTATACAGTTGCGAACAAAACATTTGCAACTGTTGGATAACAATCATATGTACTTTTGTTAAGTAATTTTTAAGTAATATGGAGTAGTAATAGTAATAACTCTAAATTAAAATTTACATACAAATATTTTAAATGTGATTTTTAATTTCAAAATTACTTTGAATTATTTAGTTGCAACTGTATGTTTCTATCAATAATAATAGTAAGTCTGAAGAAAATTTATTAATAATGCAATTGGGAAATAGTGTCGCATTTGTGGATAAGGTTATGTATTTATTAATCCATCTACATAAAACCAATTTCTCTTTCAAATTGATTGTCCAAATTGTCATTCACAAAATTTCCTTTCGATTTCCGAATGCAAAGTGCAACGTACCGGTTTCATCTTTTTTTATGTGTAGGAAAAACATTTTTAATCATCGTTGTATGAAACATTTTGTTATAAATATGTATTTTCTGGTTTTTTTGTACTCTAGAATTAAATAGCGTAGTAAATTTTTCGTTTTTACAACTCAGGAAATTATTTAGTTTTTGATAAGAGAAAATTGTGTTCTTGTTTCTTGGAATTATAATGTAGTTTGTCGTAATGCTTTTTGTGTAACATCGCTTTACTAACAGCTTATTGAAATTGAAGCAACACACATATGGTAAATAACTGATAACCTGATTCATGCCTAACTAGTTTTTCACCTTATATTTATCATCTTTTCTACAGACTTCCCACCTACATTACATACAAAGTCGTTTTAATCTGACATAATCACTCTCACTTATTAAAAAAACATGTTTTTTTACATGAATTTATGTATTTTGGTGTGTGCGACAAATAAAATATTATTTTGTCTAACAAGATTAAATAGTTTTGAAAATATACAATGTTATATAATTGATAATGGCACCATAAATAACAGATATTGCGTTTTTTATTGCATAATATGGCTGTATTGTGTATGTCTTCATTTTAGAAAAGCAAATTTAAGCCGATACTGATTTACCAGATTCGGTAGTTTTTCGTAAATACCAAGTTATACAGTTTTACCTGTTTAATTAAATGTTCAAGGTAAATGAGCAAACCACATCATTTTGAATACTAGTTCAATCTTTTTGGATTAATGGAAAACCCTTAGGTGTATTAAATTAATACATAGCAGGAATGGACAATGAATGATAAACAAAGACGCATTGTACATACATTCATTTGGATACTTATTAATTAAAAGTAACACAAATAAAACATAAACAACCATAAATGCATAGATATGTACAAAACTAATAAAACTACAAACAAAATTTGAGAAATATATCGAAATATAAAGCAAAATCAAAGATAAAATAAATGTTGTCACCTTCCTAAGCACTAAATCTAGTTAATTAATCCTCTTTTTGGTGAATAATGAGTCTAGTTTCCGGATTTTCTTATGTCCTTGATAAATCATATTTGTGTCTTAAGTTACCCAATAAACTTAAAGTAATGCAATTTTTGTTTTTGGCTGCTTAACCAATTAAAAATTTGATTGTGTCAGACTGTCATTAATGTATGTGAAGTTAGCCCGAAAACCAGCCCGAAAAAAAAAATATATTCTAAAAGAAAAAGCCTCTCAGCCCGAAAAATATTAAGAAATAACTCAAAATACCATTCCATCCCGGAAAAAGAATATTACATGAAAAATTCTACAAACAGTATATTTTTTGATCTGGAATATTTTAAATAAAAATAATTGCTATTTAACTATCAGGTTTAGTTCACAACTATATGTCTTATTCCGGCAATATGCCTTAATATTAAAAACGTGCATATGTTTACCACTAGATCTCAGCTCACAGGGATTGATGGATATAACTGTATATGAGGCGTGTTAGATAAGACCATTAGCTATATAAAATAACAACCCCTATATAAACGCGATGGAGATAAGAGTGTTTTATGGAGCTACTTCCACCGATATGCCTTAATATTAAAAACGTGCATATGTTTACCACTAGATCTCAGCTCACAGGGATTGATGAATATAACTGTGAATGAGGCGTGTTAGATAGGACCATTAGCTATATAAAATTACAACCCCTATATCAACGCGATGGAGATAAGGGTGTTTTATGGAGCTTCTTCCACCGATATGCCTTAATATTAAAAACGTGCATATGTTTACCACTAGATCTCAGCTCACAGGGATTGATGGATATAACTATATATGAGGCGTGTTAGATAGGACCATTAGCTATATAAAATTACAATCCCTATATCAACGCGATGGAGATAAGGGTGTTTTATGGAGCTACTTCCACCGATATGCCTTAATATTAAAAACCTGCATATGTTTACAACTAGATCTCAGCTAACAGGGATTGATGGATATAACTGTATATGAGGCGTGTTAGATATGGCCATTATCTATATAAAATTACAACCCCTATATCAACGCGATGGAGATAAGGGTGTTTTATGGAGCTACTTCCACCGATATGCCTTAATATTAAAAACGTGCATATGTTTACCACTAGATCTCAGCTCACAGGGATTGATGGATATAACTGTATATGAGGCGTGTTAGATATGACCATTAGCTATATAAAATTACAACCCCTATATCAACGCGATGGAGATAAGGGTGTTTTATGGAGCTTCTTCCACCGATATGCCTTAATATTAAAAACCTGCATATTTTTACAACTAGATCTCAGCTAACAGGGATTGATGGATATAACTGTATATGAGGCGTGTTAGATATGGCCATTAGCTATATAAAATTACAACCCCTATATCAACGCGATGGAGATAAGGGTGTTTTATGGAGCTACTTCCACCGATATGCCTTAATATTAAAAACGTGCATATGTTTACCACTAGATCTCAGCTCACAGGGATTGATGGATATAACTGTATATGAGGCGTGTTAGATATGACCATTAGCTATATAAAATTACAACCCCTATATCAACGCGATGGAGATAAGGGTGTTTTATGGAGCTTCTTCCACCGATATGCCTTAATATTAAAAACCTGCATATGTTTACAACTAGATCTCAGCTAACAGGGATTGATGGATATAACTGTATATGAGGCGTGTTAGATATGACCATTAGCTATATAAAATTACAACCCCTATATCAACGCGATGGAGATAAGGGTGTTTTATGGAGCTTCTTCCACCGATATGCCTTAATATTAAAAACGTGCATATGTTTACCACTAGATCTCAGCTCACAGGGATTGATGGATATAACTGTATATGAGGCGTGTTAGATAGGACCATTAGCTATATAAAATTACAATCCCTATATCAACGCGATGGAGATAAGGGTGTTTTATGGAGCTACTTCCACCGATATGCCTTAATATTAAAAACCTGCATATGTTTACAACTAGATCTCAGCTAACAGGGATTGATGGATATAACTGTATATGAGGCGTGTTAGATATGGCCATTATCTATATAAAATTACAACCCCTATATCAACGCGATGGAGATAAGGGTGTTTTATGGAGCTACTTCCACCGATATGCCTTAATATTAAAAACGTGCATATGTTTACCACTAGATCTCAGCTCACAGGAATTGGATATTAGAAACAGTGAATTAACCGAAAGAATACAACCGAAATTATGAAAGTGACAGGCAGTTGAATCAAAACTTCAAACATTATCATTATTGCCAGAAATATGGCGATCTTCAGTTATAACATCAGATTTAGTTATAAAGTTCGGATCACAACCAAGACTCTTTCTGAATGAATGTAGTTGATCAAATAAACCAGTTATTATCGGCATACTGTCGTCATCCAACTTGCAATAAATCTTACCGAATTTTACCCAAACAAGTTAGAAATTGAAGTCCTTTTTGAGTAACTTACAATTCGATAATAACTTCTATTTCCAGGAAGAAATATGTTCGACGACAAATATTTGTGAATTAGTATCAATAGCAATAACATCTTTGGCATATATTTTACCGTTTTTACCAGGCAATCTAAAACATTCCAAAAAGTTGTTTCTGATTTTGAAATGAACTCAACAATAATTGGCTTCGGTGGTTTAAGCGAATACATACGATGTATGTATTTGATTTGTGAATATCAAGTTGAAATTTTATTTTAGTTGCAATGGTACTAACAATTTTCAAAAGATTCTCATTCAGTGTGGTTGGGATACCTCTAACTTCGCAATTAGCTTGATAGGCATAATTCTCTAGAATATCACAACGTTTTTGCAACAATTCAATTTTGTTACTATTAATTATAACTCCGCTTAAACAATCATTACTTTCTATTGCAAGAATCTCAACTTTTTCCACAACTTGCACCGCTCTGTTTTCCAGTTTAGCAACATTGATCAGACTTGTTTTTATGGAATCTAAAGTTCGTAAAACATCGGCAGAATTTACTTCCAACTTCTTTAGTAGTTTTATTGAGGAAGCAAACTCATCTTGTTTATTTTTTAAATGTGCAATATCAGCCAGTTTGAACTTACAGGATAATCCGTTATTACACAATCGCAACAGCGAAATTTTTCTTCGGTGAATCGACACAAAATGAATGAAAATGCTTAAAACAAATAATCTTTTTTCTAGCAATATTTGTGTTGCATATACCACAATAGTTAGAATTATTAGAATTTGAATTTGCTGCCAATAATGTGATGGTAATAATGTACTTATCCTGGTATATGGGATATGTTACATAGGGAATTGGAAAACCGGCAGGAGTTTATTTGAAGAATAAATTATTTTCAAAAATAACCTTGATGATGAGCAAACCTTGCCCGAAACTAATTGTTTTGTGAAAATAAACTAATTCAAAAATATCAACAACTGTGTTTTTAAAATAAATTAAAATTATTTTTTGTGATAAATTGTGTAATAAATTGATTGGCAAGATATGCAAAATCTGTATATGTTCCCAATTAAACCGTCCCTTGTTATATCACCTAAAGCAGCAGCCCTCAAACATTTTATTGTTACTCATTGCATTGTAGGGTACATATTTCACGAGATATTTTAAAAAATTGCTTAATAAATATCCAAAAAGGCGAAAAAAAAAAAAAATTAGAAAGAGTATAAAAGGAATTTTATTTTTTATTTTTATTTCAATACTTTTTCAGACGTTATACTGTTCACATCTAGGAAAGTTTTTTTTGTGTTGTTTTTCGTTCTCTTTCGCTACAGATAAAAAGTTTTTTTTAAAACTACGACCTTCGCTTTCTCTTGGACCCTCTTTAAACTTGTGATTATATTGTTTTGTTGTTTTGCTTTTTAATTTTTGACCTCGGCTCTCGTATTAGGACATTCTTATCTGACGATTGAATTTTTTTGTTTGAAAACATTATACCCGCTTTTAAAATTTGGACCGGCTTTCTTTTGGACGACTCTACACTGAAATTTAAATTTTGATTCCACTTCCATTTCCATTAATCTAGAGAAAATGGATTGTGTAGTAAAACAAAATCCTTATAATTATAAAAAGAAAAGAAGTTTGATTTCTGTTGATTTGGTTAAAAATGCAATAGAGAAACTATCGCTATTTAATATTAAATTGACCCAATCTAATACTAATTATATGGGTCAATTATGTCAATTAATTAAAGTTGCAAACACTTTTTCAAATCGTACTAAGATTTATAATATTTGGTGCAGATATATTAGAAGCAATGTCGTTCCAACCAATACTACTGAATTAGAAAAAACCAATGTCAAAAATTCATTTCAGAACAGTTGTGTTTTAATATCAGTTGAAAATCAAAATAAAGGTGAATTGGAAGCACTAGTCAACATAAATCAAATTGACTGTCAATCAAAATCTTTAAACATTAATTTAAATAAAAATACTGCAGTAAATATTTGTCAAAATAATTCTGTAGAGGAAGAATATTGTTCTGTCGAAATAAATGAAAGGCCAAGCATTCTTGATAAATCAGATGATAGAGATTTGAATTTATGTGGTGATAAAATGCTCCCAGCTGTTGGCAGTAGCACTAATACTTTCCAGAGTAACAAGAAGTTGAATAAATTTAAATCAAATAATCTCACCAAACTGACTTATAGAAAATGTGATTTCAACTTAAACATTTCAGACAGTATTTGGAAACAAATTTATCTACCTAATGAACGAGTGTTGGAATCGCATATGTATAGATCGATAATTATTGATAATTTGACAAAACTTACTGGTTGTTTAATAAAAATTAAAGGATATGATGTGTTAAAAAATCATTTAACTATTAGAACGTATTGTGGTCATCGAACTGTAAACACACCATGTCGGAAATATAAACTCGTCAATAAAAACTTAAGCCAAGGGATTTTCGAAATTTATAATACGAAAGAACCTATTATGCACATTACAAAAAAATTCGGTCATACATCAGGATATACGCGGAACATCTTTAAAAAGCAACTGTTAGAAAAATCAGTGGAAAAAGTTGCTGAAACTTTAATCCAAGAAGAAGACATTGATTTTGTGCAAAAAAGCAATACCATTCAAAAATCAAAATCACATGATGTGCTTAGAAAAATACGATCAGAGGCATTGCAATCTAATGACAACGACACTGACGATTTTATTGATATTGACAAAGAGTGGGAAAAGAAAGCGTTAAGTAAAGATCAATATATCCAGAAAATTATGCGCCGTCCGTTTATTGTTGTGACTTATAGCTTAATGCAGAATAACATTTTAAAAATAATGAACGACTCATTTAAAGACAAAGGGTTAACTGTTTATTTGGACGCCACTGGTAGTTTGGTTCGTGCTCCTTTCAAACCTTGTTCAGCAATTTTATACTATGCTTTAGTAGTAGCTGCCCAAACTTCTGAATCCGATGCCACGTCACCATTCCCAATAACAGATATGGTTAGCTCAAGTCACAATATTGATTCGATTGGAGGGTGGCTTAGGTCATTTAGGTTATACGTCGAAGGACATTTTAAAAAATGGCCAGTGTTTAATTCGGTGGTAATAGATTTTTCGTTTGCTGAATTAAATTCTGTGTTGGGTTCCTTCAATAATATGGATATAATTGAATACCTCACTGTAACTCATGAATGGATAAATAATAAGCAATGCTCTAAAACTAAGGAAACAACAGTAAACGTTTTTTTATGTTGTTGTCATTTATCGCATACAATGGCGCAAGATATAAATAAACATTTCTCAAAATGCTCATCTAACTTTAAAATAATTAAAGAAATTCTTGCATCGTTGTTCATGACTACAAACTATGAAGCTATTAAGGAGATATGGCAAGATCTAACTGTAATATTAAGATCTAAGTTAAACCAAAAGTGCAACAATCATTAAGTTCCTTGACCAGTTTAATTACAGAAAGCGATACAAATTTCGATTTGGTCACTGGTGATAATAATAATTTAAAACAACATAAAGACAACACAAAACCAATATATATACAAAGCCTATATTTTCAAGATTTTAAAAAAATTGTCGATGAAGTCTCTATAGTTTTAAATAATGAAGATTCTGCAACAGTTGGCGGTGTTAACAGTCTTTTTAATATAAATTTTCACAATTTAATATTAAAGAAATACATGACATATTTGCCATTATGGAGTGGTATATTAAATAAAGGCGTACGACATAGCAATAGTCACGTGGAAAACTATTTTGCTACCGTAAAACGTAGGTTCAAAACGTCAAGTAATATTGGTAAATTACCAACTAAAATAGGACGTTTTATTAGGGAGATTCACGAACGAAATGTTACGGTCCATCGACAAATTGTGGCTGGTATCCCAAAAGCGGCAATTAAAACAAAAATTGGTCAGGTGAAATCATCTGATGCGGATCTAACAATTCATGAAGCACAATTAAGCCAATCAGTGTGGAAGCGCAAAAGTTATGACGCCACAACTCCGAAAACTAAAACTTCCTATTTTAATTTGGCAACAATCAAAGAAATTGCAACTCAAACTCCGCAGGAACGGGCAATTACAACTCTAAAATTGTTAAGTCAAAACTCGAAGGATGGCAGTAACTTCAGTACGCCAAAACGGCCATGTAAAGTAGTGAAAAGAATATTACCCGTTAAACACAAAGTGCCAACTTATAACAAAACATTACCGGTTTTGCAAAATGGCACTAAAAGTTGCGATTACTACACTAATACGTGTGGATTAGATGCCCTCATTCAAACTTTAGCTGCAGCGGTAACTAATATGGGAATAACTAATTGTGGATTACGGGAAGGGCGGGTGAAAAATTTAATTCAAAATATACTTAACAATCAACTAAAGAGGGCATATGACGTTAGAAAAGAAATACTCATAGAAACTTTTGGCATACAGCAAAATTGTGATTGTAATATTCAAGATGTCGCAGGACATATACTTAAAAGTCTGCCTAGTATAACCGTTAATCTTAAATGCCAACATTGTGAAACCGTTGTTGAAGAAGAACGGAATTTTCTTCTTGTGAATATGTTGACATTAACTAAAGTTGGATTTTCAAATTTAAGTAAATGTATAGAAGAAGTTCCAGATCAGACATGTCCAGAATGTTTTAATAAAATGAATCCCCAAAACTTCCAATATCATCCAATTATATCTATTTATACCGAAAGTGATACGCTAAACCGTCCGAGAATCAAAATAAGCGATATCGAACCAACATTGAAATTAGACAAGATTTTTTATCAACTAATAGGAATTATTAGTTACGAGCAAAATAATCTGACTAATAATTCTCAAGAATTTGCCGCAGGACATTTTATAAGTTATTGTATAAATAAAGGAAAATGGGGCCGATATGATGACTTAAAAAAATTTGTGTCTACGGTGAGAAATCCACACAACATTGAAGTCAATCCACATATGGTGGTCTATACAAAATCCACAAGGCAATAAATTTGTAATTTATAGATTTTTAAATGCAAATTTACATTATGCTTTCGTTCATTAATCAAATACAACAATAAAAGAAATGAGAGTGTGACAAACATACGACTTCCTTTTACGAACTTAGCTTTACGTTTTTAATATTAAGGCATATCGGTGGAAGTAGCTCCATAAAACACCCTTATCTCCATCGCGTTGATATAGGGGTTGTAATTTTATATAGCTAATGGCCATATATAACACGCCTCATATACAGTTATATCCATCAATCCCTGTGAGCTGAGATCTAGTGGTAAACATATGCACGTTTTTAATATTAAGGCATATCGGTGGAAGTAGCTCCATAAAACACTCTTATCTCCATCGCGTTTATATAGGGGTTGTTATTTTATATAGCTAATGGTCCTATCTAACACGCCTCATATACAGTTATATCCATCAATCCCTGTGAGCTGAGATCTAGTGGTAAACATATGCACGTTTTTAATTTTAACGCACAACGGTGGAAGTAGCTCCATAAAACACCCTTATCTCCATCGCGTTGATATAGGGGTTGTAATTTGATATAGCTAATGACCATATCTAACACGCCTCATATACAGTTATATCCATCAATCCCTGTGAGCTGAGATCTAGTGGTAAATATATGCACGTTTTTAATATTAAGGCATATCGGTGGAAGTAGCTCCATAAAACACTCTTATCTCCATCGCGTTTATATAGGGGTTGTTATTTTATATAGCTAATGGTCCTATCTAACACGCCTCATATACAGTTATATCCATCAATCCCTGTGAGCTGAGATCTAGTGGTAAACATATGCACGTTTTTAATATTAAGGCATATCGGTGGAAGTAGCTCCATAAAACACCGTTATCTCCATCGCGTTGATATAGGGGTTGTAATTTTATATAGCTAATGGTCATATCTAACACGCCTCATATACAGTTATATCCATCAATCCCTATGAGCTGAGATCTAGTGGTAAACATATGCACGTTTTTAATATTAAGGCATATCGGTGGAAGTAGCTCCATAAAACACTCTTATCTCCATCGCGTTTATATAGGGGTTGTTATTTTTTATAGCCAATGGTCCTATCTAACACGCCTAATATACAGTTATATCCGTCAATCCCTGTGAGCTGAGATCTAGTGGTAAACATATGCACGTTTTTAATATTAAGGCATATCGGTGGAAGTAGCTCCATAAAACACCCTTATCTCCATCGCGTTGATATAGATGTAGTTATTTTATATATCTAATGGTCCTATCTAACACGCCTCATACACAGTTATATCCATCAATCCCTGTGAGCTGAGATCTAGTGGTAAACATATGCACGTTTTTAATATTAAGGCATATCGGTGGAAGTAGCTCCATAAAACACTCTTATCTCCATCGCGTTTATATAGGGGTTGTTATTTTTTATAGCTAATGGTCCTATCTAACACGCCTCATATACAGTTATATCCATCAATCCCTGTGAGCTGAGATCTAGTGGTAAACATATGCACGTTTTTAATATTAACGCATAACGGTGGAAGTAGCTCCATAAACACCCTTATCTCCATCGCGTTGATATAGGGGTTGTAATTTTACATAGCTAATTACCACATTTGATACGCCTCATATACAGTTATATCCATCAATCCCTGTGAGCTGAGATTTAGTTGTAAACATATGCACGTTTTTAATATTAAGCCATATCGGTGGAAGTAGCTCCATAAAACACCCTCATCTCCATTGCGTTGATATAGGGGTTGTTATTTTATAAAGCTAATGGTCCTATCTACCACGCCTCATATACAGATATATCCATCAATCCCTGTGAGCTGAGATCTAGTGGTAAACATATGCACGTTTTTAATATTAAGGCATATCGGTGGAAGTAGCTCCATAAAACACTCTTATCTCCATCGCGTTTATATAAGGGTTGTTATTTTATATAGCTAATGGTCCTATCTAACACGTCTCATATACAGTTATATCCATCAATCCCTGTGAGCTGAGATCAAGTGGTAAACATATGCACGTTTTTAATATTAACGCATAACGGTGGAAGTAGCTCCATAAAACACCCTTATCTCCATCGCGTTGATATAGGGGTTGTCATTTTATATAGCTAATGGCCATATCTAACACGCCTCATATACAGTTATATCCATCAATCCCTGTGAGCTGAGATCTAGTGGTAAATATATGCACGTTTTTAATATTAACGCATAACGGTGGAAGTAGCTCCATAAAACACCCTTATCTCCATCGCGTTGATATAGGGGTTGTAATTTGATATAGCTAATGGCCATATCTAACACGCCTCATATACAGTTATATCCATCAATCCCTGTGAGCTGAGATCTAGTGGTAAACATATGCACGTTTTTAATATTAAGGCATATCGGTGGAAGTAGCTCCATAAAACACCGTTATCTCCATCGCGTTGATATAGGGGTTGTAATTTTATATAGCTAATGGTCATATCTAACACGCCTCATATACAGTTATATCCATCAATCCCTATGAGCTGAGATCTAGTGGTAAACATATGCACGTTTTTAATATTAAGGCATATCGGTGGAAGTAGCTCCATAAAACACTCTTATCTCCATCGCGTTTATATAGGGGTTGTTATTTTTTATAGCCAATGGTCCTATCTAACACGCCTAATATACAGTTATATCCGTCAATCCCTGTGAGCTGAGATCTAGTGGTAAACATATGCACGTTTTTAATATTAAGGCATATCGGTGGAAGTAGCTCCATAAAACACCCTTATCTCCATCGCGTTGATATAGATGTAGTTATTTTATATATCTAATGGTCCTATCTAACACGCCTCATACACAGTTATATCCATCAATCCCTGTGAGCTGAGATCTAGTGGTAAACATATGCACGTTTTTAATATTAAGGCATATCGGTGGAAGTAGCTCCATAAAACACTCTTATCTCCATCGCGTTTATATAGGGGTTGTTATTTTTTATAGCTAATGGTCCTATCTAACACGCCTCATATACAGTTATATCCATCAATCCCTGTGAGCTGAGATCTAGTGGTAAACATATGCACGTTTTTAATATTAACGCATAACGGTGGAAGTAGCTCCATAAACACCCTTATCTCCATCGCGTTGATATAGGGGTTGTAATTTTACATAGCTAATTACCACATTTGATACGCCTCATATACAGTTATATCCATCAATCCCTGTGAGCTGAGATTTAGTTGTAAACATATGCACGTTTTTAATATTAAGCCATATCGGTGGAAGTAGCTCCATAAAACACCCTCATCTCCATTGCGTTGATATAGGGGTTGTTATTTTATAAAGCTAATGGTCCTATCTACCACGCCTCATATACAGTTATATCCATCAATCCCTGTGAGCTGAGATCTAGTGGTAAACATATGCACGTTTTTAATATTAAGGCATATCGGTGGAAGTAGCTCCATAAAACACTCTTATCTCCATCGCGTTTATATAAGGGTTGTTATTTTATATAGCTAATGGTCCTATCTAACACGTCTCATATACAGTTATATCCATCAATCCCTGTGAGCTGAGATCAAGTGGTAAACATATGCACGTTTTTAATATTAACGCATAACGGTGGAAGTAGCTCCATAAAACACCCTTATCTCCATCGCGTTGATATAGGGGTTGTCATTTTATATAGCTAATGGCCATATCTAACACGCCTCATATACAGTTATATCCATCAATCCCTGTGAGCTGAGATCTAGTGGTAAATATATGCACGTTTTTAATATTAACGCATAACGGTGGAAGTAGCTCCATAAAACACCCTTATCTCCATCGCGTTGATATAGGGGTTGTAATTTGATATAGCTAATGGCCATATCTAACACGCCTCATATACAGTTATATCCATCAATCCCTGTGAGCTGAGATCTAGTGGTAAACATATGCACGTTTTTAATATTAAGGCATATTGCCGGAATAAGACATATAGTTGTGAACTAAACCTGATAGTTAAATAGCAATTATTTATATTTAAAATATTCCAGATCAAAAAATATACTGTTTGTAGAATTTTTCATGTAATATTTTTTTTTTCGGGATGGAATGGTTTTTTGAGTTATTTCTTAATATTTTTCGGGCTGAGAGGCTTTTTCTTTTAGAATATATTTTTTTTTTTCGGGCTGGTTTTCGGGCTAACTTCACATACATCTGTCATTAAACATTAATAGATTTCTCGTGATCTATGTCGGCCATTTATTTATTAACGGTCAATTCATTTAAATTATTCTTTATTGCCTATCACATTTTATCTGAAGATTTTCGAATTTCTATTGCTATCGGTGAGTTGTTCAACATGTATTACGAGGCATCTGGAAAACTCGCTTTCATAAGGTTGGCCATTACTATGATTAAATGAGTACGCTGTTGAAACTTCTTTTGATATGCGGTGCTGTTAGATACACATATTTGAAATAACAAAAATGACTAAAGGTCGGTCATAAACTTTTGTAAAATCTTCGAGAAAAGCATAGTTTATGTTTAATTCTAATAATGTTATGTAAATAAGGATTAACGGTAATACATATGTCTCTTGCTACCAAGTAGAAATGCATCCCGCAGAACCGCTCAAAAAAATGAATTTCATTAGTTGATTCTGGCAGAACGATTCCATCTAAACTTTCGTTGTAAAAATTATAATATTTGTAATACGGATATGGATTAATTACTAAAGCAACCTAACCTTATAATACAATTTTTAGTTTCTGGTTGTAATTTAAGCTTAAGGTGGCAAAAAACCTACTTATTAGATTTAGTGGCGGATTAAGGAAAATCCCGGCTCTACTATCTGCGTGAACAGTAGGCTTTTTCTGTTTCCCATGGTCAAAACGTTTGGTTTGCTCTATACTTGAAACCATTTCTTTCTCGCATTGTTGACTTCTTAAAACACGTCTCCCTTAGCGACGAGAGATCAGCCGTGTTTAAATGTTTCTTTTTTTCGATTGAATACAAACAAGAACAACAGTTTCGTTGTCCCTATATTCAACTAAAAACAAATCTGTTGTACAACAATATAATCGTTTTGCTCTACAAGGTGACAAAGAACACGAAGAAGACCCTCTATGTAAATTTATTAATTAATTACCTCTAGGAAAAGTAACGTGTGTAACACTTCGGCAAAGTACTTTGGCGCGCTTGAAAGGAAGCACACAAAACGCCACATTACGCTTTTGATTCACAAATAACCGTTTATTTACATACAAAAACAGAATTTAAACAAAAAGATAATAAAACATTAACAATTTTTGTTTTTCTTGTCTTTGCCGCCAAGACCATACAATTAGACGCAATTGACGCATTCAGCAAAGTGAGGCCTTACTAAAAAGGGAGGCCTTACTAAAAACGCTCGTACACATCCTACGTGCTAAAGAATACATTTTTTTATGAGAACTCAATGAGCTGGATGTGCCCAATTATAAACTAGAATACTAGATACTTTCAACAATCATTTTAACCGTAATGGGTGTTTGATTTTACCGCATTTTAAAACAGTTGGTTATACATTTCTGAATAATGTGTTGAACGAGAATTATTAAATGTGAATTGCTAAAAAATAGTGTGGCCATTTAATTACCAAGCGCGGGGGAATAAATAAAACTTAAATGCACCAAAGGAAGCTACTGTGTTATTATCATGTTATTAAAATCTGTAATGGTATTAGGGATTTCGAAAAAGAGCAGAAAAAAACGAACTCGAAAAATAACAGCTGCTTAAATCTGGACAGTCAATTGTTTCTAAGCAAAAAATAAAACGAAAGCCACACTTGGTGCCTTGGAAAACTCCCCTGGAACGACGAATTAAAAAATATTTTGGTTTTTACAGACGGCAAGGTTTACGGAGGTGGAAAAAGTATGGTTTGAGGAGCATTTTTCGACTGGTATTTAGAACTAATAAGCGAACGGACCAACGCGTATAGAAATACCTATATCATGAAAAATGTGATGGTCCTTATTCCTTAGACAACATGTTTTAGGAGTTTTATTGTTCTTTCAAAAGGGTAACGGTCATAAACACACTGCAAGGTTAGCGAAGTTTTAGTTTACGGATTAAAACGCAGAAGTTTTGAGCTGGCCTCCGCAATGCCCTGACCTTATCCTCATTGAGAAGAAAGAAGTTGAGCGGCGATTAAAAAAGAAAAGTTTCAAGCATTCAGACGAACTGTTCCAAAATATTTAAGCAATCTGGAAAACATTCGAACATTAGTGGCCTGCCTTCAGCAACAGGCCCTTAGGCTTCACGGGCCCTAGGCATGTATGTCCCTAGTGTGCCTTTTGTATTGAAAGATATGTTTCACTAGATGGTGTTTGGAGTCATATATAGTATTAAGCAACACTAATCAGATTGCGTCATACTGACACGCGTTTGAAAGGTAACATTTCAGTATACAATTTTCATGATCATAGTTTTGTGTTTCGTCAGTCGTATCAAAAGTTATAATAGTGTGAAAATGGGTGAAATTTCTAAAATAATTCTCTATGTTTTGCAATTTTACTATGATAAAGGCAAAAACGCTGCGCAAGCCAGGAATAAAATTGGTGGTGTTTACGTTCAATGGACTCGAATGCAACAGCATGTAGATGGTTTGCTCAATTGTTTCTATTATTTTGGTATTTTGAAATCGCGTTAATTTAATAGTTAAGTCACAATGATTGATTTGTTTATTTGTGCATATTTGACTAATGAAAAACATGGCGTTCTTCTTTCCAAGATTGCTTCGGCCCCAAGATGTGGGTTATAATTGCATCGGAAATTTGGTTGAAATACTTTTGCACAAATGTGTTGATCTTAGCCTCATCCATAATTCCGAATCTGACATTATTTCTACAATGGGCATCCATGCCATCTGTTATTGCATCTATTGCGTCCATCACATGAACCTTAACTCCAACTGTGACTCCAATACCAACCCTAAATAAAAGTTTGCACTGATTATAAGATGTGTTAGAAAAAAGTGTTCCCTTTATGTTTAGTGTTTTTAAAATTTTAAATGAGATAATTATTTGTATAAAATATTATGAGTAAAAATGAGCTAAAATTTCAAAATTAATCAGGAGTTATTGTTAACATTAGTTCTACTACCCAACTAACGTTCTTAGATCTCAATGACATAGCAAAATTGAATTTATCATGCAAGTATAATGGTACGCCCAATTTAATAATTCGGAAAATAAAGACAGCAGTTCTGTAACAGTAAAACTCAAAGAAGTCACTTCCAAACTTTCTAAAGTTATAACGATATCTCACACAATTATTAAACGTAACCTCAAGTAATCGTTACTTTGGGGAACTATCACAATTAGAAAATATCACAACACAATAGCTGAAAAATTAAACTTTTAACAAGATATATGCGTAAGTCAACTGGGCAAAACTTTTTTATTAGGCTGAGCGATTATAAACTGTAAATAATACGCTGGATTATAGAACTTACATGACCATTCCAAGTAAGTTTTGAATTCAATAGTATAATCATAAGTTAGCCGCTGGAACAAATAAGATTATATCATTGTTCATAAACAATAATAAAGCTTTACTTTTAGTTGGATTAATCGAAAATGGATTATTGCGAAATGGCTCATGGCCCATGACGAAATATTTCTAAGATTTGCATTAAGTTGCGTAAAGATTTCCTCCAATTTCAAAAAGTCATCAGCAATATACAGTTGCAAATCGTCAGCGTAAAGATGAAATCGGCAGTCAAAAATATGCCAAGGTAGGTCATTTATCTAAATGGAAAAAAGTAAAGGGCCTACAAAGATCATCACCAAGCTTTACGATATGTTTTCGATTACTCAAATGAGAATGAAGCAACAAAATAGCGAAATTGGGCAACTTATTATTGTAACTTCAATTTTTGATGCAAAAGGATATGATTAATACAATCAAACGCTTTAAAAAAGTGTAATATTCAATTCGAAATTTGTCGAAAATAGCAGATAGATCATCAACAATATCCACAAGTGCAGTAGTAGTACTATGGCCAGATTTGTAACCAGATTGGAATTTGCATAGATAATTAAATCTATTGAGGTGCTCAAGAATTTGAAGTTGTATAATTTTCTCCAGGATATTGGATAGAGCAGGCAAAATACTAATCGGGCGAATGTCACGAATATCAGAAACTGCATCCATTTAGGTAGGGAAAAAATCGATGCCACTTTCCAAATTAGGAAATACTGATTTCGTCAAATACTGGTTAATGATAAAAGTGATTTGGGGCAGAAATAAATCGATAAATAATTTTAGTACTTTGAAGTTTACCATGTCATATAACATAACTGTAAAAATTGCATTCAATCTATCAGAACTAATAAAATCAAAATAGGGTGAATGTAAAACGCCTAAAGATTCGTTAAGTTTACCCCGATCCATCTCAAAATTGCTCAGCAGAAATGACTGGTTCAGTTAACATATGTGAAATACCAAGTTTTTTAAATGGCTCGACGGTGTTTTAGGCTTGTACAAATTCCCAAAATAAAATACAATATGTCTACAGGTGTAGATTATCACCTGAAACAAATTTACGTTAAAATTTAACGTGTTATATCATACTATTGGCTGCATCAGTTATTAAATTCCCAAATGTGTATCCCAGTCGGCAAAGTATTTGGATAAAGAGCCTTTACCCGTAAATCAGTTTTTGATTAGAATTTGAAGCACACAAACTTCTACTATTCAATATTGCGTTGTTTGGGAATAAGTTTAAATATTTTACGGTCCTCAATCTCCAAGCATGCACAGCAACACCGGAAATCATTGGGGATAATGTCACCTCAGCAAAGGTTCTGGTGGAGGACGAATGATTTTGCATGGCTGATTGTATGGCCGCAGGTATAAGAGAAGTAACAAATTTAGTACCAGATTTGATACAGGTTTCTTCAATCACCATATTAGCACAATTTGTTTGTGTTTGATCGAAAACAACAATCGTTTATTAATACTGATCTGTGCTTTCTCCCCGATTTTTTTCATTAAGCTGTTAATTTTATTTTTGCAGATTCCATTATTTCACTTAAAATGTTCATTTGCTCATTGTAAATGTCTTTACAACTGTCACAGAACCAAAAAAATACTCAGAAATGCTTTCATAAACTGAACGTGTCAAGCTTTCCGAAACAAATTATTTTATTAACATAAAAAGGCTTGAGCATGTTCGATGCATTTTTGAAAGTTATGAAAATCACTTAAAAAGGCCATTTCCTATAATCTCAGAGATGCTACTAGGTGTCGGTCAGTATTTCCATAAAGTGGATAGGTTAGGCTTTCCGGAACAGTTTTTATTATTAAGATAAAAAGGGTTGGCCATGTTTGACGCAGTTTTGAAAATTGTGAAAATCACTCAAAATGTTCAAAATGTGGAAAGCTTGATATGACCACTTTATGGATATACAGGTCCACCGCTGATAACATCATTGAGATTTTGCAAAATGGCCATAGTGAAGCATCAAGTTAAGTGATTTTCACAATTTTCAAAAATTTCGAACATGCCCAACCCTTTTCATCTTAATATCAAGAATTGTTTCGAAAATCTTGGCACTTTATGGAAATATAAGTCTAAACCTGGTAACATCTCTGATATTTTGGAAAATGGCCGTAGTGTAGCATCAAGTTTGAAATTTTAAGTGATTCTGAGAATTTTCAAAAATGCATCGAACATGTCCAACCATTTTTATCGTTTCGGAAAGCTTGAAGTGTCCAGTTTAAATACAGTTGCGAACAAAACATTTGCAACTAATATAACTTAACAATTCAAAGTATTATTGAAATTAAAAATCACATTTACAATATTTTTATGTAATTTTTTAATTTAAAGTTATTTCTTATAAATTACATAATAAAAGTACGTAGGATTGTTATCCAACAGTTGCAAATGTTTTGTTCGCAATGATTCCAGTTTTGTGAAATGAGTTTGATTGGAACGAAATTTTTATTTTTCTCACTGAATAATTTCGTTCCAAAAATTTGTATTCTAGTTCTCTTTGCGGCATTTACTTTTAGTACTAGTGCTAAATCTAGTAAACATGTCAAAAGTTGAAATAATTTGTTATTTTATTTAATTTTTTTCATGATTTGTCAATGAGCTCATGCATTTGAAACGATGGTTTTGCGCTTTGTAGAATAATAAACGAGATTTACTTTGATAGGTAAGATTTCGAAATAAAAATAGCATTCATCAATACAACATCCTGCACGATACCGTTCGACAATTTCATTTAACAAGGAAGACTATGGAAAGGGTTGACGGATTAAAATTCCTATACCTATAGTATTCTAGAGTACATATTGGTGTTATTATTACCGTGCTTTAAAATTTGTGCAAAAAATAAATGATTAATAAAAATATATATAAATCATTACTTGTCTTCCCCACCCCATTACACACTTTGCTCTAAGTAACTTGAGGATAAATTCCACGACACTAATAATTGTATTTCACCGTCAAACTCTACGACGAGAAATTTTGACGTTACATTCCAAAAAAGCGAGGTTTATTTTCGCATTCCACTCCAATTTTCATTTCCACAATATAATTAAAATAACCGGAATCTACCTACTGGTAACCTTTCAGAGAATGTACATAGGAAATGGCCAGAGTGTCGCATCAAGTTTGAACATGTTAAGTGATTTTCACAATTTTCAAAAACGGGTCGAACATGCCGAAACCTTTTTATTTAATTGAAATTTTTTTTTCGGAAAGCTTGATGTGTCCATATTAAACAAATATCACCGCATACATGGTTCTCCTCGTTATTTACACTTTTTTATGTAGTTCTACACTTTTTCAGTACACCTAAACTTTTCGGTAATTTGTACAGCTACACTTTGTGTGGAATACTTCGTACCAGTAAATTCTTCGGAAGATTTTCAACTGTTTATGATTTAACTAGAATCTGGTCGTTTGATAAATAATACACAACTGGTATCTGTCTAATATACAAACGGTGCTGTAGACAAGGTAAATGCTTATAGAGTTCGGCTACTGCCCAAAACGTTTTCGATCGTTTTTTTTCCATTTCTTTACAACTTTTCAATTTATATCAATTCCATCTAAAATCTTAAATTGCTTGGTGTGCACAATATTAACCATACAAACAAAAACCAAACTTGATAAACAATTAAAATTTAACTAAATAATTGATTTTGATTAAAACGAACCATGGCTTGATGAAAATATTTAAACGTCAACATTTGATGAAAATTACTATAAATAAACTATATCAGATAAGAGACAAATGCCCACAAATGGCTGCATTTCAACCAAACATTTAGTAAAATGTTCGAAAATTACTTAAACTTAGTAGATTAGGCTAGCCTGAGCTTAAATAATATGTGTACAACAATTTGTAACCGCTATAATACGGTAGTTCAGTAATAGTTCTAATTAAATAAATTAAATTATTTAAAGTTTAGTGCTTATGTGTATAAGATTGTCTAGAGTATTAGATTCAAATCTATTGTATTTAGGTTGGAAATTCGTGTTTAAATTTCTTTTTTAAGTATATTATGTATTCGATAAATTTACTAATGAATATAAAAATAATGATAAGAAAATGACGAATCAAACTAAAATCTAGATCAATAACCGATGAAAAAATGTTTTATTGACAAAAAATTCTACATGTAAAATAAGGAGAAATAGAAACTCACATATAATTAATGTAATGTATCAGTCTAAATCATAATAACAAAAGCTTTATACACATTAATCAAGTATAACTTGTTGTATTTTTTGGATTAACACATTTTATACGTGTAACAAACGGTTATCGACATTTTACGCACATGCCTCAATATTTACTATAAATAATTCATCAGATCTATATAATACAATTAATATTATTAAATAAATATTATGATTAAGACAAACTCCGCTCTAAACCGTATAGAGGTACGATAAGTATTTAATACCAAAATAATTAATTAACGCTATTTAGTACACGTATTGTAATTATTGGTGTGAAAATGGTGTCATGATTAATTTATTTGTTTTTAATTTTATGTTAAACGAAGAATATATTATTGACATTGTTATTGAATAAAAATCTAATGTTTATCTAAATGTTACAATATACAACCACAGTATATGTAGATAGAATAAGATAAACTTATATGTTGATTGGTTGAGTTTTAATTTCAAAATCATTGATAATGTGTTTTGTAACAAGTTTACACGTTAACGTGCTTTTAATAATTCAAGGTAGTATGTACTTTACTGATTTTCTAAATAAATAGAAATCGGTTAAATGAAATGTAAGATTGGATTTTGTAACTACACATAAATAAACAAAACAAAAAAAAAACAAAAAAATAAGGGTATCAATCCATCAAAGGTAGGTCCTTGAAAATTACTTTAATTTGGTAATTTAAATTTGTAACCGATCAACACATTAAAACTATGTACGTAATGTGTCAGTAGTCTAGGCGGCGACACTAGTTAGTTATATCGTTCATGAAAATAAGATGATTATCACAACATAATTTTGCGCCTATCATCAATTTAATCATTATCAGAGATATTATTTTTGCGGTTTAAATTGGTGTATAAATTCGCGGTTGAAGTGTGTCTAGTCGTGACGAAGAACGAGCACAATTAGTCAAGTATTAAACAACCACACACCGGCGAACGCAGTGACGCAGTCAGGCTCGTGGCATTTCCCTTTTTGCGATTATTGTACTGACCATATTTAAAATTATTACACAGGGTCTACCCCGAAAAAAGGAATTGTTTTAGTAATCTGTGTTTACTCAACAACAATTCATTGCAATTCAGGATAAAGCGCTTAGGTTTTTTCGATATACTATATTTCCAAAATTATGTTAAAATCTTCTAGTTCTTGACCCAATATACCATGCAATACTATTTTAAATTTAAAAAATTCGACAACGTATTTAATTGGCTGAGAAAATGGGAATTTAATTTTGTTCGTACGAAAAAAATTATTTAGCACCGAAAAAATTTAATTTTCATTTTCTCAGCCAATTAAAATTTTTTATGTTAAATTGAAAATATTATTATATGGTACATTTGATGAAGAACCAGACAATTTTAACGAAAGCAAAACAATAAGTTTGGAATTATTCGTGTACCGGAAAAACCAAATACGATTTTTATTTTCGCTTTTCAGTGGGTAAAGCGCTTAAGATAAATAGAGTATTGTTTGCATAGCAATTACTGGACATTAAAGTTTTTACTTGCGTTACCTCGAACGTCATCTACTATAATTTGAATGGCGATCTTTAAAAAGTAAAATGAAATAAAAATCGGTTAAAGCCAGCCGGAGAATGAAGTTTGAGTTGGTTATAACTTTAGAATTAAGGATGTAAATACTAAGGCTGCGGATCAATAGTCAGGTAGGTCATAGCGTAGCAGTTCTCTAAAATTAAAAATGGTTTGATGGGCATAAATTATGGTTTCTAGGGTTGAAAACGCTGGCTAGCAGGAGCAAAGGGAGACGTCAAATATTTTTTATTGTTTTTCTTGCGTAAAATTTAAATAAAATTTATTTTATTATTATTATTCACAGTAAATTTCGACCGTTAAATTTCACCATTATAGACTAATTTAATGGCCGAAATTTACTATGAAGTTACCCAAGGTCTATTTCCGAAATATAATTGGAAACCCGGAAAGTCCAACAAAAATCACTAATTAACTACCACGTCATTTATCTATAATATTTGATTTTACCCTGTACACTGTCAAAAAGTTTACGGCTATTGGTTTGCAGCCTAAGTAGTAAAAGCAAATAACCTGTGTACAAACAGGTAGGGTGGGTTATCAGACTAAATTTTGAAATTGAAGTTCAGGCGGTTTTTAACGTATATCACACATAATATCACAGCGATTGATGAAATTAAGAATGATTTTGTAAAAATTAAAACTTCTTAATCTAACTGGCGGCGAGTAAAATTTAAAAATTATTGTATTATAAATTTTGAATTATTAAATACGTGCTCTCATTTTTTCATTTGTTCATTTATTGTCGACAAAATGAAATGTTTGAAGCTGAACAAGCTCGACGTGCTGCAGCCACTACATCACAAGCTAATTATTGATAACTATTGATACTGCAGCTTTGTCACATGTTAATCGTCGATATATTGAAGCGTTTGGAGCAGCAAAACCTCATTGTATATCTTCATCAGAAAAACAAAAATAACTGCCGGTCATGCTAGATCAAATCGATCGCTATTTCCGTTCTTCTAGTCTCACAACCGTTACGCTGCAATAAAAAGATTGAAGCGAAAATTTAAGAAAAATGAAAAAGAAAAATCATTGGAAGATAATCGAGCGGTGGATAATACTGCAGTTGAAAGTAGCAAAAACAGCAATCAGGAATAATGAGTTCAATCCAATTATAAGTGCGGTTAAACTCTCGCAACAGTGGACTGTTGACTCATGCCTCCAAGTTGAAGCTAACTTAAACTTTATCCATTATAAACAGAGCAAATTACTTAGTAAGTTCTATCAAGGACTTGCTCATTATTTAGCAAATGCTGCGAACCACGTTGGAGTTCAAACTGGACTTCCGGTTATTTTACCTTCTACATTCGAAGAATCACCAAGTAATATGCGCGAAAGGCTTCTAGATGTAATGTCGATTTTTGGCAAATTTGGACCACCGGATATGTTTGTCACGTTTACAGCTACAAATTTGAAACCAGCTGAAACTGTATCTGAAGTCACTGATCAATGATGAAATTGAAGCCACTGATGAATACCCATATTTTGATAACGCTTCACAAAGTTAGAAAATGTAAGATTTCTGAACGAATTGATCAAGTTGTTACTGCTGAAATTACTGACGTGAGACAGAATCCAATAATATATGAAATTGTGACACGATGGATGATGCATGGAGCAGTTCCCGAAAAAATTCCAGGCGTCCATAGTTCCAAATAAAAAAGGATACCCATTATATCGTGATTTGCACTACATTGGAAGTAGTCAAATACAACTACAAATATGGTATATATGCAAAGGTTATGACTGTGCTACTGTTGTTATTGGAACTGACGTTTAGGGGCGAATGTTCCGTGATAAAATTGCAACTGTTATTGATGCCAGAAACGTAAGCGTTTTACTGCATGATTTCAACTTAGCTGAGAAGCTGCAATGGCTAATCAGTATCCCTATACAGAAATCCTGTATAACTTTGACTTTGATCGCGGACAATAAGCGAAGCGACAACGAGGTGGAAATAAAATCGTCGTACCGGGCGCAACCAATTACACTAGTCTGAAAACTGTTGATGACATATGAAACATACAAGGAGGCCGCATTCCTCCGAATTTTTTGTCTTCCGGACCAGTAGGAAAATGTCTAGACGAAGCAGTGGTTTTCTAAATGCCCCCACATATGTGTGTGAGAATATTTTGGTGCGCATATGATTCTTGATTGCTTAAGACATCACAATGAAGCCGCATCATTCTAGACTTATTATTTGAAAATTAAAAAAAATTTGAAAATATTTTTTTTCCTAAATTAAAATTTACCAGCAAATGATCGTTTCCCAAAAAAAGGTGATGTCAGATGAGCGCAACGTTAAAAGTTTATTTTCCGACGATTTTGTTGAAGATTGCGGATTAAAAGGAAGGATCGAACAAAACCAATAAAAATTGATGATGTGTTCTTGCTTCAAGCAAAGATTCATGTTAGGCTGGGGATTGCTGTTTTTTACACAGTTTTTTACTCTTTTGGTAAGAGTGTGCTGAAAAGTATGTAAATTAATAAGTGAACAATAAATAAAAAATTTAATCAATTCTTCTCCAGAATCGAGTTTATTCCTTAGCATCTGGTTTGTCTCAACCCACAGTTGTTATACAAGCATCATTTGAATTCTATCCGGCGGATGAAGAGTTAGAGGCTGAGAGGCTCATGGGAACATTAAATCATCAACAACGTGACGTATTTGTAAAGGTCATGAAACGAATCGATTTGCTGATCATCACAAGCTTTTTTTATTATTGGTTGACTAAAGGTTGCAGTGTGATTCATAGTGTTTCAAACTTCACATTCCAGTGGTCGACACTTCTGTTTCAAGAATCAAACAATCGTCAAAAGAAGCAGTCCATTCAATCCGTTGTTGCAAAACTTCAGACCATTTTCCTTGTTTCAAATTTGAGAAGTGAAGGACAAAATGTATTTAACAAGTGGTTATTACCACAAGATATGGTAGTACAAAAATATATTGTAATCACGGGTTTTGGTCAAAATATTCAAGATTAATCTATTAATGATGTGTCAAAACGTAAGATTCTCTCAACTACAAACGAACAAGTTATCAAAACAATTTCAGGTGATACACATATTTATTAAAGTTCCGACTCAATCATCACAGAGGATTCTAATGAGATGTAGTTGTTATGTTGAATCATACAAAGATGATATTGTGTTTATTCCACTTATCGATAATTATACCGAGCGATGGTAAATTACCATTCATATTGAAGCGAAGACAACTCGCAGGAGCTCTTATCTCGCACAGATAGCTATATGCCGCTCAATTTGAATAGTGAACAAATATCCTTACATGAAGCGATCTGGGATTTCTTCACGCATTTTCAGTTTCACCAATCGATAATAAATATGTCTCACAATACAGATTTTTTCTTAATAGTTTCCAAAATGCTGGTTTGAAAGATTATTTTTTTAATGGGGAAAGGGTTTTGTAAAAACTTACAGTTTTATAATTGTTATGCACCTGAGTGTAGAACATAAACGGTTTAAAACAGTTTTTATAATTATTTTACGAAATATCCCGATAACACATCGCTAGAATCGAGCAAAAAATTGCTTAGTATTACATCTAGGGTTTGTAAAAACCCGGAAATTTTAAAACATAGGTTTTCGGGTTTGGAAAATCCTTAAACTCGGGTAACCGGGTTAAATCCGGTTTTTTTAAACATCATTAAAATAACAAAAACATTTTAAATATGATGTCAGAAATTCAATTTTAGTCATAAAATACTAAAATAATAAACATTTCAATAGTAAAGTAAATTAAAAACCAATTGTCTAATACATTTAAATTAAATATGTCTAATATGTATCTTAATGCTAAAGCATGTATTGCATTATCACCCAAGCGTGTTCTGGTTTTAGTACAAATATTACCTATAATTGAGAATAATCTTTCTGCGTCAGTCGAAGTTGGCGAACTGAAAAATCGAACATTGCGCACTCTTCGGAAGAGTATCTGCGTGTTTGTTCCAACTAGACGGGTCTCTTAGATATGTATCAATGTCGTTAAAATGGCGTATCTAGCAGTTTTAGTCCAATATTTGAATCCAAATTTTAAATTTTCTTGAACATACAATTAATTACTGATTCTGCTGTAATCAGAGTGGCATACTCCCGTCCTAATGCTTCAACTGCTAATTTAATTGGTGATAGTGCATTTCGAAAATCATTCAATAGATCTAAGTCAATTTGTGAGAGTTCCTTAAGATGATTAAGATCTTTCAGAGCAAGTTTTACACATTCGTGCTGCCATATTAAAATTGGAATTCCAACGAGTCTTGCAATCTAGAACTAATGTCAGCTCCTTATTGAATTTTTCCTTTACATAATTTTGTAAACATGGGTTATGAACGGGAGATTTTAAAAAAAATGTAACTATGCTTCGCGTTGCTTCAATACAATTGTGAAGTTTGTCATCGTTATAATCTATTTCTATGTTTTCATCGTCTCTATTTTCCTCAAAAGAATCAATGTTGGATTCATTGTCGGTATCACCCCCGTTATTTGAACCAGCATTAGTATGCATTTTAGATATTTTTCTCCTAATTATTGGATCTAAAACAGCCAAATGAATACTTTGATTTATGCAAATGATGATTTTCGATTCAGATTCTCTGCCAAATTTAAGATTCACACTTGTACCGTCGCATGTTGTCGCTATGATATCTGACCAAAGTATACCAAAGTCTTGAAGTTTTGTGGTTAATAACTCCTTGGTTTTCTCCCAATGACAACTCCCGTAAATTCGCACAAGACCTAAATTAAAACATTTTTGATTTTGAATATCAAAGGTTAGTGAATATTTTGCGCTCTCCATTTTTAATTCCTGTTTCATTTCCAATTCTTTTGTCTTTGAAAAATTAATAATTATACTCATTGTTGTATTCTCTGATTTAGGTGACTCAAACCCTCGGAAACTTGAACTTTCTCGAATAAACATAGACCTAGTGATTTGCCGAATAGTAAGTCCATCCTCATCCGCCAATCGCGAAATAATTTCGTCCATAATTTTACGCTTGGTAAATGATAGTATTGATTGATTAGTAGTTGGTTTTCTCCACTATGGTCCTGGCTTTTCTGACGATTCATCATCACTCTCAGTTTTATGTACGATTCGTGCTTTTTTAAAACTGACGTTGAACTACCTTTACATTGAATTGATTTAAGACAAAACATGTTGATTTTTCTTCTTTTCCGTTTCTTATAAAATGCTTCCACACGCTGCTCTTTTGTGCACTTGTAAAAATCCGAGTTTTCGAACCTGCAAACCTTTCGCCTCCTTTAGGTGATATATACATATATAACTTTCCTATATTATCCTCAACAACATCGTCCTATTTTCAGCGGAATTTATCTGTTTGTGTTTTAATTATTATAATGTATTTTGTGTAGAATTTATTTTGAAATATAAATCCGGGTTTTAAGTAAAAAAAACCGGGTTTTCGGGTTCATCAAATTTGCAAAAACCCGGGTTTTAAAGACCGGGTAAACCCGGTTTGCAAACCCTAATTACACCCAGACTATGTTTTGATAACTATTCACGCAATACGTGTAACTTCCTCAACATATCATAGTTTCACAAATTTCATTTAATAAACGAAGTTTGTTTTCTACACTGGGATTTAATGAAACCGATTTAGTGAATTCGAGCTAAGTCGCAGTATGTGACCATCATAGAATACTTTAACCGGTTTAGCTAAATCAAATTTATTAAACCACAGTCTGTCTAGGGCAGTGGGGGCCAAGCCAAATGAGCATTTTTGACTAATTTGCCAAATTTTGGAACTATACGTTGGTATGTAGGTTTAGGTAATAATTAATATGCATAGTTACGTTTTCATTGTTATAAATACAACAAGTTTGTTAAGCTTAATGTTTTCTTAGATTATCCTAAAATTTTGTTAAAAATACGTCATTTCTTTTACGAGAGTTACCTTAATCTTCCTAGAAAAAGTAAAACTTCTAGGCTACACCAAATGTTATCGACCTTACACTTAAAATTTACTTTTAAAAGAGCCGGCTGGTTAAGTATTAAGAGGTGTACTTCATTTTGTAAATCACATTTTTTGAAATCGTCTCACGACAACACTTTAAAACCAATTCTCTTCCCTTGCTTCGGTGAAATATCAAACTTCAAATTGATCGATCAAGAGGCTACCACACAAATTTGTGGGATATAGCTTCACTAGTTAAACCGAAAAAGAAGGTAGTTCATTTTGAAATGATGAAAACAAGTTTATCGGATTCTCATTTTGAACTAAGCTCAAGACTACTACAACACCACATTTCATTTTTAAATTTAAATTTTGAAAATACAAGTAATTGTAGTGAAAGCTTGATTTAAATTGGAAAAGTGGCCGAACAGGAACCGTTTACCTATTACCAAAACAAAACTTGTATACACTTTCAATAAATCAAAGCCTAAAACTCGAATTAGAAGTACAAATTGTAGTTGCACCAATTAAAGGTACACGATATGCAAAAATGGTTTAAACCAAACATTTAATTTCCCACTGAGTAACATTAATTAAAAATCATAAATTTGTCCATTTTATAACATAATGTGACTTTTAAGTACCTGTGACGCACTACAAAGATAAATCTGAAATACAAGTTCATTAAATATTAATTTATTTTTATTATTACAAATTATTGTAATCGCTACCATTATTAAATCACATAAAAATGTAAAATATTAATTTCTATAAAGTAAAACAACATTCATGTAGTTTTCTAAAATAATAGCTTATAAATTTACTTTATGAATACCTAGATAATTTTTTTCTTTTACCTGCATTCTTATCATAAATTACAACATTTTGTCAACTTTCGAAAAAAAGAATATCCATCAACTTGATAAGAAAAATTATTTTATTAGAATGTAAGTTTTTTTTCGGGAAATCTTAATTACCGCGCATCATTCAAACGAAATTAGCCAACAATTTTTTTTTTATTTGCATTAAATCAAATTATTTTTATTATTTTCACTAAACAATTATTAAATTGCGTTTCTTCTTAGAAATCTCGGTTGCTAATTATTTATTTATGTGCAACAAAAGCATAAGGAAATAGAAATCTGTAAAACTGTTTGTACATTCATATGTATATCATAAAGGTATAATATTTATAGGTGTAGACGTACCTTCAAGTAAACAAAATAAACAACTTTATCGTGAAAAGATCTTTCTACGAATCTAAAGATTTGGAAATACTGCATGAAATGTTGATTTTATTAATTTTCTGTAATCGTTAGCGTGTTTTCACCTGAACAAAAGTCTTGAAAATTTTCAATTAATTAGACTTCAACACGTAAAATGATTGTGTATTTGGTTTGTTTGTAAATAAGCAAAACTAACTTGACTTTTAGTTTAAGTTGGACTTTGTTAAGGATTTAACTGCAGCATATAGTGCAAACTTTACAGTGCCTACCAAAATAAATTTGGTTTTATCAATTGTACTCAACTAATGTAATGGTATTCCATTCATGAAATTATCTTCTATATTATTGAAGTATTAGACTCGAAATATGGTATATTACTACAAGTAGCCCCCTTAAATTAATCGTTACGTAATCGCAATCAATTCTACAACCAAAATTCTAATTGAATATTACATTCAGAATTGTAAGGCTAAAAGTCAATTTCAAACTTTCAAGATAGGATAATGAGCAAGCAACTGAGGATGATAGTGGTTTAGTCTCCGAAATGCATTCTGCACGAACAAATTATAACGACAACAAAATTTATTAAGTTTGCGTTTTTAATAATTGTTTAATTTTTGGTGTGAAACTTTAATTGGGTGAAAAGTATTCGCCAATTGCAACCATTTCACGGTAGTGCTTAAAAGTGGAAAATGAATTTTATTAATTTTTTTCTTTGCAACTTTTAAAGTTAAAATACTTAGGTTTTAAATCCCTGAAATACTTAAATACTGAAATTCTTTAAATTAATGAAATTCATAAATTCCCGGAAATTTATATTCTTAAATCTGGGTTTATGGCGTTCACCATAATTTGCCAAATTCAAATTCTCATGCTGAATTTACGAATTTATTCAAGTGAGAAATGTGTCGTATATTCTCAACACTCATACTTATTAAGACTGTCAATAGTCAACTACCATTATTCGTAATATGTTCGCAATAGAACATATCGGTTCCTAGGCGCTTCACCCAAATCAAACAACAACAAATATAATTCATCATTATTCGTGTTGATCCGCTGGGCAGTGGCGTAACTAGGTACCCGCATCACCCGCAGCCACGGGGAGGGGGGGGGGCGAGGTACGGTTGTTGGGGCCCACGAGATTTCCTTTATTACTTCAAATTTTAGATTAGATAGTTCAGATTAAGCTTATAGTACAAATTTGCAGAAGGGTACATTTCTTGGAAATGTTTAAAAAAATTCGGTGGTCTAATTAATTAGTAAAAGAAATCGTTCCTATTGCTATTAGATATTTTCTTAAGACAGAGTTAATAATTTCTTCTTGGTTCCGACTCCATAGAAATAGAAATGCCTTGAGGTTCTGACCGATATTTAGATGTAGAAAAAAATTACCTAAACTCATTTAAAATGAAAGCTTTCGACATCAAACGACAACTATTTTTGTGTTTGCTGGGTTGATTTAATTGTATTATACGTTTTAACTCCAAGTTTACCACTTTTCCATTTATCAAAATTCAACCTTTTACAAATCAAATTGACCATTTTTTAGAAAGGGTTGAATTTGATTGACCAAAAGATAAAATTTCTTTTGAAAAAGGGAGCTTATAGTAACCTGCTGTTGCTTGCAGCTTGCGATGTATCATTGTGATGTTCATAAAAATCAGCAAGAAACTAGAAAATACATAAACGAGACTGCAAATAAATTCTTGCTTCTCTCAATTGAGCCAAACCAGTTAGTCTCTATAATCAATTAGCGTTCGTTCAACTTATAGTTTCTCATTTAGTAGATCTTTTAATTACCAGTAAACGGTAAATAAAAATGGTATTTACAGGTTTATTTTGAAAAACTATTATATTTAAGGTTCTGCTTAACTATTTAGGATTCAATTCTCGCTTTCCGATTTCATATACGTTTATCTCAAGTTTCATCTTTTGACCACTTTTTGAAATTTAATACCCTTTATAATATCAAATTTCTGAATAAAATGATTTGAAAGCTCTTAAAACTAAAAGTTCTCGACATTTCTTCCAAATACATGATTTATGTTCATAAAACATTTTAACAAAGACATAAGTTATGGAAAGGCACAAAAATTACTGAGAAAGTATAAATAAATTATCTAGCTTAAAGCTTCAAATTTGAAAGTCAAATGGTTTGATTTGAAAAGCTTTTAAAACTAAAAGCCCTTAATAGTTTACATTGAGTACAAATATTCTCAATCCTAATATTCCGTCATACCTTGCAATATCAAATTTCGAAGTAAAATGGTTTGTTTAAAAAGCTTCGGTAAGTGAAAGCTCTTAAAACTAAAGCTCTTGATAATTTTTTCAAATACATAATTTAAGCTCATCACACATTTGATTTAAAACTTGAAATTATTAAAAATTTTAAAAATGTAAATTCAAACCCCAAAAGGTAGGAATTAATTGTCAAGCTTAAAGCTAATTGAAAACAAATATTCTAAATTTATCCCAAAATTCCGTTACAAAAGGTAACGGAATTTTGGGATAAATTGTTTAAAAAATTTCGATTAGTGAAACCAAAAGCTCTTGAAAGTTGTTGCAGAAATTATTAAAACGCTCAGAGAAATGTTAAGTTTAAACCCAAATACAAAGTATGAATTAATTATCAAGTCTAAAGCTTGCATTGTTAACAAGTATTCTAAATTTATCCCAAAATTTCGTCGCACTTTTTAATACCAAATTTAGGAGTGAAATGATTTGGTTCAAAAAGCTTCGATAAACGAAAGCTTATATTATAATACCAAATTCCTAGTAACAATCCCTAAATTCCATTAACCTTTGCAAAATCGAATTTCTGAGTAAAATGGTTTGGTTTAGAAAACTTTTTTAATTAAAGAAAGCTCTTAAAATTAATAGTTCTTGACATTTTTTGCAAAACCTGAAATTATGAAAAGGCTCACAAATGTTAAGTTCACATCCAAAAGGTACAATTTAATTATCAAGCTTAAAACTCATTGAACACAAATATTCTAAATTTATCCTAAATATCACCTTACTTTATAATATCAAATTTTAGAGTTAAAAGTTTGGTTTGAAAATCTCTTCAAACTAAAACATTTGATAATTGAAGATTTACTTTGAGAACAAATATTCTAAATTTTACCCAAAATTCCGTCACCTTTTGTAAAATCATATTTCTGAGTAAAATGGTTTAGTTAAAAAGCTTTGAAAATTGAAAGCTTGTACAATTAACAATTTTTTTGCAAGTACATAAAACATTTTAACAAAAACCTAAAAGTGTGATAAAAACTCAACGTTAAAAGTTAAGTTAAAACCGAAACTTGTTTTAATTAATTATCAAACTTAAAACTAATTGACAATTTTTACAAATACTTATTTTATGTTTATACAATTTTTTAACAAAACTTACGGATAATTCGATATTTGAGAACTTTCAAGAATACTCAATATAAATTGAAAATTCGACATTTGTGAGATTATTGCGAAATTCTTATATGAACATATTTAGAAATTGTCTGAGCATTGGGTTGTAAGATGTCTCGTTTAGGACTAAATAGGAAGAAATAAGTTTTTCACTAAAAGCTTTACTTGTTCATAGGTAACAAGAAGCATTTTTAGGGGCCCAAAAAAATGTGGAGGGGGCGAAATTTGAATTTACGCCACTGCCGCTGGGCTTTGTTTTTACAAATTTCCATCTTATAATGGCAGGAACATCTCAGTATTTTTAAAAAATTGATCAAATTTTAAAAAAACAACATAAGTCCATTCAAGGATCATAGGCATGGTTCCAAAGTTGACCTCACCGATTTCAATCTTTTTGATGTAGAAAATGTCTTCATTGTGTAGAAATACTATAAAGAAGACATTTTGGTACATTAAGCATTAAGGTTCAAGCTAAACAAATAGTTGAAACTCCTGCTCTAACGGTACTTTCAAAAAATTAATAACGATTACTTTAATATTATTTAAGGCTGTGGCCCGTGGCGGGGAAGGAAATGAGCTCGCATAAATTAATATCGTACAAAATCATAATAGGATTCGGAATAAATTAGAATTAAATACGGGCCGAATTAAACTCGGAATTTCGCATTCGGCGATTTCACGGTTTTTTCTGAGATTTACTGTTTTTAAAAATTCGCCTCTTCCAGAATTTCAGAAACTGAAAAATTCAGAAACTGCTCCCTTTCAATTCAATATAGGCGGGGCAATCGAAGGTCAATAAGCTTGAAAATACTTATTCGATTAATTATCCGATTTCTTTGTATAAAAACACGACAAAAATTAAAAATTTTAACCGATTCGGTCCACTTCAGAAAACTCCAAGAAATATTTATTAATATAACGGAACCACGCATATTTTACAGGGATACCCCTAATGGAAAACCATAAAATAGTAATTTAACCACTCACCTTCCAACATACAAAAATGTATCAATAATATAAAAATGACTAAAAGTTTCCCTTTTTGAAAAATAAGCCAAAACACTTAAACATACTATCGAAAATCCCGTTAGCTCATTCATCTAAATTTTTGTAGCAAACTTCGGTCGAAAAATATTTAAAAACACCAACCAACCACTAACCAAAATAAATAGTTGTTTGCGTAGGTAGCTAATAGTTGGTGGCAGGTAGTTTTGGTTTTTAAGGTGTGCGTTTTGAGTCCAAGGCCAAGCCGACGGCTACCGAATTTAATCACAGACCAAATATGCACAATGGCCCGCTTTCTATGAATTTATTGTTTTAATGCTCCTATTCTCAAAATATAATAATTCTGTAGTTAGGAAATTCGCTGTCAACTAGACACCTCTTCTGCAAAATGTAGCTTAAGAAACGTACCTTTTTTGTCTTCCAAACCTTTGTTGTTACAAAATTTCAAAAATGGCGGATGAACATAGCGGATATCACTCTAAGCGAGCAATTTTATTTAGTTTAAAAAATACTCAGGGTGTCGCCAATTTTTTTAATTAGCCTAATTTGTTGTATTTTTCATTGCTGAACACGAATTCAACATTGCTTTTGACCAAAAGCTCAGCAGTACATCCCTAGCCTCTAAAAACTCTTAGAAAATCAGTTTTACTTAGTAAGTGATCACTGAAGGCGTCGCAAAATTTGAAATGAGCCTATTCCGATGTATTTTCTTTGCTAAACATGAATATTTGGCTAAAAGCTCAGCAGTTCATTCCTAACCTCCAAAAACTTCTCAAAATCAGTTTCATGTAATTTGCAATCACTTAAGACGACGCAATAGTTTGGAAAGAGCCTATCTGCAATTACTTTTGAACCTTCAAAAACTCTTACAGAAACTCCTAATGAAGCTTACATAGAGTACAATCTGTGTATACATTCTTAGTAGAGCACTTTATGTAAGCAACTAAAATAGTTTAAACTGTAACCTTCCTTGGTTTTGCTGACTCGAATCTCTTATTGAGTCTCCTTTTCATCTTGTTATGCTCTGTTTTACTAAAATAAAAACATTTTGAAATATTGTTATTAAATAATTTGAAATATGTTTGTGCCCACTTAAAAAGAGCCTTATATGTTAACAAAGTATCGTTTGGTTTTACTGTAGACTAGCTTTTTAGGATTGTATCTTGAAATCTGCACCAATTCCATCGTAACAACTTTTTCCATGAGCATTAGCATAGAAGTGCCACTCTGCTTCTACAACTCTGAAAACTAAAATATACTTTATGGTGCATGAGGTTAACTATTTAATACCGGTTTAATGTTGTTTTGCACCATCGGTCACATAAATAATTTTTGTTAGTTCGACAAAATTTTTTTTATTCTCTGATAAACCGCAGCAGTATCGCGATGAAGCTGTTAGATAAAAATACGCAACTATTCTGCAATAAATCAGAATTTGTATTGTAATAAGAAATGCCAGGAAATACAGTGCATTGATCATTATTAAAATGAACAGCTTGAGCTGTGTCTTGGGCTGTGAACGTGTAGATCTCTAAAAAGTCAAACATCATCATAACATCTGCTTCATTCAAACCTATCTCAATATCATGATGAGATTCTTTGAGGAATGAAAATCCTTCAGATTCCGGAGCAACATCCGATTTTGCACTTTCGTTTTTTTCCATTTACTTCTACAGATATTATTCTTTTGTTATAGACAAAATTTTTTGTTTCAGACGATCGTTGTTTTCCAAACTTGCCAACTCGTCTTTTAACTCTGTTAGCACTTCCCTCCACTCACTTTCTCTGACTAATTTAGAGGCGGTTTTCATTGTCGCTTTTATCAGAATTTTGGCCTTCAAATGAGCTTTCATCCACTTGATACGTTGATCGATTAAGAATCAAATATGAATTTTTTTCTGCAGTCGACTTGATGTATTATTACTTGGAAGGAAACCTTTACAAGTTTCTCCTTTTATTCTTAAACGCTTACAGATATTTATAAACGCTTACAAATACAATAAATGTATTGTATGTGAAACTATTTTGCAAAGTTTTTGAGGTTAAGAGCTTTTAGCCAAAAGCAAGGCTTTATTTCTATTTACTAGGAAAAATACGTCGGAATAAGCTCTCTCAAAGTCTGGACTTTTGCGATCGCGTACTACGTAAAGCTGCTTTTTTAAGAAATTTTTGGAGGTTAGGGATGAACTGCTGAGCTTTTGGTGAAAAAAAGTATGGTTGATTTCGTGTTCAGCGACGAAAAATATATGGAATTAGGCTCATTTAAAAAATTTTCGGCACCCTGAGTGTTTTTAAATTATATAAAATTGCTTGCTCAAGGTGATCTGCGCTACTTGAAGCCACCCATATTGATCCGCCATTTTGAATTTTTATAAAAGGCCAGAAGTCAGAAAAAGGTACGTTTCTTAAGCTTCATTTTGCTTTTTTAAAAACTTTTGTACGACAAATAGAATTTTCGGCAGAGGGGGGTGTCCAGTTGACAGAGAATGTCCCAATTGTAACTTTAGAGAAATTGTTTATAGAGCAAAAGTTACAGAGTATTAAGAATTGGTATTCAGAAACTGGAAGAACTTCGCCACTGTAAATAAATACATTTGAATTCGCCGTTGTAAGAAAAATAGTAGCCTTGGATAAAAAGATAATAAATCATAACAAGTGATTCAGGCTTGAATCTCGAATGATGGAGAATGAATAAGATTATTTACAGGCGCTTACCTGAGTGAATCCGATGAAAATGAATCACAAACAACGTTCGTGCTCGGCGCAAAACATGAAAAATGTGCATTACATTTTTTAACTTTCTGACTTTTGGAATATCCAATCTTTGTCGAGTTCTGAGCAATCACACAAAAGGTTCTTGCCCCCATATTAAGTTGCTTAGTACGTTTAAATCAAAAATCACAACATCCCAACATTTTACCGAAAATTGATACGTTTTGGATAGAATGGATCTATGTAGTTCAAAGTGAAAATGTCCATTTCAACCGAAATATCGAAAGAAAATTCATGAAAGTTTTGATATTTAATTTAAACGTACTAAGCAATTAAATATGGAATTGTAACCTACTTTTCCCCAACATTTTTCGGAAATGTGATATGTTTTGTATAGAATGGATTAAATGTCCATTTCAGCCGTAGTAACCTCTTATAAATATCGAAAGAAAATTCATGAAAATTTTGATTTTAGATTTAAATTAATAGATCCTCTTTCAAAATCGTTGCTTTATGATAAAATTTATGAACAATTTTCCACACAACAAAGTTTCCAGCATTACAAGTAAAGTTACCAAGCTATAGGTGAAGGCTAAACAAAAAGATTTTTCAAAATTGTTTTTAGTATTATAGAAACATGAGTCAAGTCAGTACAGAACATTTTTCTGGGAGGGGTCAATTTTTAAACCAATTCGAGTTTATTGTATCCAAAGAGGAACACTTTGAAGGGAACTGACAATCATGTTACTATTGAAGAATAAACAAATATTTTTTAAAATAAATACAATTTCCGGGAAAAATTAAAAATGTGATATTTCGAAAACAAAGACATTTGAAAATTCAAAAAATAAAATCATTATTCGGGCTGAGAATATCAGACAATCAACAAAGCAATTTTACTTCTCTATTTTAATATTTTTGTCTCCCGACAATGGCTGTGTAGTGTAATGATTATCCACGGATTATTGACTCATTTCGGGAGCCTAACATAATACTGTATGACATACTCAATACAAAATTCTGTATGTTTTAAAATTCTACATTTAAAAATTCTATTCGAAGAATTACGCCTACGGCTCAGTGTTTCACGTTTTAGGTGTCACGAAATGTAGTACCCCATTTCACTATTATTGCTCGCAATTGGAACAGAGATTCAGAAAATGTAAAAATGATTGAGGTGAGTTGGCACCCTTAAAATGAGCACCGTAACCAAACTTAACCTTAAAAAACATGTTTATTTTGTTTCTTTAAATTATTAATTTCGCCTAAATTAATTTTAAATTTTAATTTTTATTATTAATTACAAAAATATGTATATGGTGCATCCATTTATTTAGGCATGAAACTTTTGAAAAAAACTTGAATCGAATGTCCCTGCTCATCAGCGCTGCCCAATTGGGCAGACTAAAGAACTAAACCGACATTGAGAAGCTCCGTCATTCAGTTTGATTAAAAATTGGTCTATAAATAGAATTCCAAATTTTGCATTCACATTGTGAGTTACCGTCACTCTCAATATATTTCTCTAATGTAGCTACTTCTAAGACAACAACGAAAAGAATTTAAAAATTGAAAGTAAGCAAAAAACGAAATACATATTTTGATTTGCCCATCATGCGGCTAAAATGCACATGTCACTTTCTTCTGTTAAATTAATTTCGCGTGCGCACCTCGTAGTTACAATTAAAAAACATTTTTGCAGACAGACCTGTGTTGTACATAATATATAGTGATTGACTTGGATACCAATCGAAATAATCATTAATGTACTGAATACGTATTATACGATTTACTTGTTTTATGTTATTGTTGATTGCAGAGAAAGTTTTCGATAATCATAAAAGTAAATACTTGTGCGCGAGATAAAAAATATGAATGTAAATATAATTTCTTTAAACGCAAATATCGTAAGTCTTTTTTATTTTTTTTTGTATCATAAGTATTTGGCGGAAACCGGTTAATGATAAAACTTAAATTGTACAAAACAATATTTTTTTATTGAAGAAATGAATTTACTTATGTATTTCTCTAAATTATAATGTGTTCCCTTTCGATAAATTAATGATGTTTTGAATTAAAATGAAAGGTAAAATGCCAATGGTCTGAATTTAAATTTTAATTGTTTTTCACTGGTTTTGTTGAGAGACTGTTGCCAAATTGATTGACAACATGTGAATTTTGGACTGGTACCGGTCTTACTTACTTCTGCATTTAACTTTCTTTATAAATATTTCGGCGGCTTTTCTTGAACTGTGATGATATTAAAAGATTTAATGAAAGTAAAACTGTATAATGTAGATGCCCGTCAGCTATGAGTATATGCAAAATTACAAATTGGTTATAAATGTAATTAGGAGACTTTTTATTATAAAATCGCGTGTTTGATGATACATGCAATAAAATGTGATAAAAGTGAAAACAGTTGCTTAAACGAACAGACTTATTTTATAAGAAAAACTGGATTTATCGTTTTTTACATAACACTCGTATTGAATCAAGAAAATTGTAAAGTTTAGATATTGAAAATGACCAATTTGGAAACGAATTTATTTTTACACAGTTAATGCCCAACTAATTATAAACCAGTTGGCTGTCATTTACTATATTTATACAAAATCGAATTTACTATTTTTATATAATTATTATTAGAAAGTTGAAACACCCATTAGAATCTAAAATTTCATTTTTTACGTTCTATTTAAGACTAATAAAATTGTTTTATATTGTTTTCTTTTCAGAAATGGCAAAAATTCAATGAATTTAATTGAATTCAACAAAAACAATATAAAAAATTCATCTGTTTGACACCAACTAGACAACAAACCGGCTTCAAGATGGGAAATTCTGGTAGCATGCATAATTTGGCGGCCATAGATGCTCATCAATATAGTCACAATGTACATCATCATATGCCACCACAACAATGGGCACAATCATTCCCAAGGCCCTCACAACCCCAATTTAAAGTTTTGCCGGACAATGTACCGGGGTCAAGAGCGCTCCGGACTACCAATAATGGCACAATATTACAATCAGGCGGCACATTAACCAATCGAAAAGATATGCCGGTAAGGAACATAATATAATTTGTATGCACAATGCTAATTTTTTTAAAAATTTTTTTTTAGAATGGCATCCAAAGATCTAAAAGTATAACAGCACCCCAGTACCCTGTACACCCAAATATGAACGCTTTACGTGAAAGATCACGTACTCAGCTGAACATGATTGAGGAACGTGAAGCTAGAGCAAGCAATTACAAACGGTTTGGTTCCGAACCTGACCTTCGAATGTCAGGCGATGAAGAAAATGTGGCAAACATCAAAGGAAAAGCGAAATTAATGCGTAACAAAAAAAAGAAGGTTGCCCCACAACCGCCTGTCAAACAAATGGAGAATGAATATGATCCAGCAAGATTTGGATGGCGTCCCAAACATCATCACCTTTCCCAAGCACCACCTCAGCGACCACTAGAACCTCCACCACGAAAATTACGCCTGTTTAAAACTAAAGCTGAGTCCAAAAAAACAAATATTGATTCAAGAACAAAACCTTTAGATCAGGTCGATTATGAAAGACGTAACCTCGACCGTAAAGAAAGTGTGCCTGAAACATTCCGCGTAATTGAACAAATACCACGCGAAACAAATCATATACGACCACGCAGCGGCCAACAACCGCCACCTACGACACAATTCCGTCGTGAAAAATCATTTGACGTAAGCCTGCTAAGTAGTAAAACGAATGATATTGAAAATTATTTACGCGGTCGAAGACAACGTGCACCGTCACCGACGACAGAGCGAAATCCACCGCCTCCCCCTGTAAACCGATACTCTGAACCAGAACCACCAATAATTAAAGCGGTAATAAAAAATACAAGCACAGAAGTAGCAGCACCAAAGAATTTGAGAAAAATTAAAGAGGATTCAAAAGAGAAATTACGAAAATTATCGCAACCGAGTCATTCGAGTAGCGGTAATAGTTTTCAACAGGAACTTTTGGAAGCAACTAAACGCCGATCATTTGCTTCTGATATTAAAGAAGTCGAGGAACCGAGAGAAGTAGCTAAGAAAATTACTAAAGTGTCTAGTAAAACTACACCGTTAGTTTCAAATTCAAGTAAACCCAAAGAAAAAGAGCCACCAGTTAAAAAGATACCTGAAGTTGTTCAACCGAAACCAAAAGAGAAAGAGACAATGGTTGAAGATGTTAAGATGAGAAAGCCGTTAGTATTTTATTACCTAATTTATTATTATTTTAATAGGATGACTTCCTTTTGCGAACTGCTCATATATTGGCACAGTGATCTTGCTCACTAATCTGATGATTATATTTATGTAATAATAAGAAGAATATTTTAGAAGGGCTACTTTATTGGGTGTTCTCCCATTAAAAGATTTACAATTTTCCCTTCCTCCTTTTGGCTAGCTATCAATTCTGGATTATTTGTAAAGGTATTGAAACAGAGCAAAATCCTAAAAAAGCTCAAGAACATTTGATCGACATATTTTACCTGGGAATGTGAATATGAGTTGAATTTAAGATACTGGCTAGATATCAGGCTCTTACAGAATTGGCTCTTTCGGAGCAATAGAAAAGGGTGCTATATTCAAGGAGTGCGAATAAAAGCTCAAACACAATAATCGGTTTATTTAGAGAAAAAACTCAATGAAACGCTTTGGAAGCAGTTCTAACGTTAAAATTAGATTTTAATCAAAAGTCTGATGTTTGTATAAATCTAGTTAATTTCAACAAAAAGCGTTAAAACCGTCACAATTAATATTAGTTAGTCTGATGATTAATGAATTATTAAAATTTTTGAATTAATGCATTTTGTTTCTGGGACTTTAATGCTCCCCCTCAGATTTTGTTCCATTTATAGAGTTGCCCTCTGTTTACTTGTAATACTGTTGCAACTGTGACCAAGTTTTATGGTAGTTCCTTAGATTAGGATAAGTATACTTATTACCAAATATTACATCCTAATGGAGTTTAAATATATCCTATATTCCTTGATTACATAACAATATGATATTTTAAAACACTCATTGAATAAATGACAGTTAGTCAAAGCTTCCCTGGAAATTATCCAGTATGAGGTGCTTATAGTGTTCTTTCAATTGTATTAACCAATGCTTTCAATGCTGCTTTTAAGTCAGATCCCATGTTGATACCTTTCATTCGTGATCCCTTGAAAGCTGCCAGAAATGATTGTCGTCACTAATCCCTTCTGAAATTAAATAGCCTTAGATAGCTTGCTCGCGAACATTGCAATTTAACACTTATAAATAATCCTTGCCCCTCGAGCACTCTCATCTATTTTGACTCAGCATAATTTATCGCCATACGTACTCCTACGGCTAATCACCCATTATCTATATCATTTATTGAATTTGTTATTTAATATTGTCGACTTAAGAATGCGTATTTGTTTTAGTTTTAGCCATCAGCGAATTTGTTATGGGGATCTTCTATTATTGATCGTGTTATATGATGATTTCGTGCCAATATTATTGGATGTTTCCTATTTCGGCAACATTGCGTTGTGAAGTTTTCCTCCAACTCGAAGAAAATTATCACTAACAATGGTTGAGTTCAAACACAACAATTTACTGTTTCGTAGTAACTTGTCTACCTTTTTACTATTTAAATTCTTTTATGAGTGGTCCCTCTCTCCTTGTTCGATATTTTTTTGCGCGGCTGACACTTCTCGTGTGTACTTAAGGAAACATCTCGTATTGTACTTCTGTTCTCTAACGAATGAAGACAATTTGGTACTTGCCACCAAAGTGTAAATTTTTATGCCGCTCAGAAGAAACCCAGTAGCCGGAGGCAATCATAAATTTATTATAATTGATACCCTGTTTGATACAAAAGGTTTCCATTTCTAAATGTTAGACACTTGATCCATACAAGAATTACACCATCTCCATAATATATTGTGATATTTATGAACTTCAGGGACGATCCTTATTTACTGTTTTTTTTTTTCAATATTTGCGGTATAATCGTATCGATGAGATCGCCAGCGAAGTAAAATTGTACATAGCTTATCTTTAATTCTTTTTACACTATCTGCTGTGGGCACTTGGCGAAACACACTTAATACAAACATTTTTTTAAAAAACACTTGTTTTAATATTTCGCAAATTTTATAGGTTTAAAAAATCACTCGATCAATTTCGGCTTGTTAGGCCATCATCAGGATTATCTACTAAACTGTCCATTTGACCATTTGACAGTTTAGTAGATACTCCTGATGATGGCCTAACAAGCCGAAATTGATCGAGTAAGTGTTAATTGATTTTTTCTTGTTCCCGTTGGATGTTTGTGCTGACGCATCGTAGGCTACTTTAGGTCTTGTTGTTGCACTTGGTTTCTGGATTACCTTATGAGATAAATTAAACCCTTCATTTAAATTAGGTTTACAGAAAAGTTTCTCTTGTTCAAGGTTAGTATACTCACGAATAAAATCTTAGTATTTAGGTTTCTTGATTTCGAGCTGCCAGGATTGGCGACTATATATGCGATATCGGTGTTCACTTTCGACCTTATTTCCGTCATTGTCAGTTAATACTTCCTCCAGTTTATAAAAATTCTTCATTGCTTGATGAAAATAGATTAAAATATTATAATTCATGTTAACCTTACCAGTTATTTTAGGACAGGTGCTAAAATAGCTTTTATAGCAGTATGATTAACTCAATGTGTTTTGATCTTTACCTACTAATGCCTACGTAAATAGATATCTAGTCTTTGCCATCAAATCAGTTGTTTTGCTGTCTCCTAGTCTGGTTATTGCCTTATTTAAGTTTTTCTTGGTACCAATGCGGAGAGCGACATTTTGAGTTACAAAGAAGCCTGCTTCACCCATAATCAATTTTGTTTATTGTTATTATAGAATCTCTCCCATGGGCCCTGTGGGCTCCGTATCTCTGAACTGATAATTTTGACCACCAATCACTGACGGCGTGTCTCTGCTTTAGAACAATACTTGTAGAAATTCGTCAGTTTTGGACAGTATACATATATTTTGTACGATAGATTTGTAATTTTTGTTAGTCGTCACGCAAGTTAAGCTATCCGGGAAATGGTTCCTTAAATGTACCTTAGTAGCGTTCCCCGACATTTAGCGTAACGTTAATATATTTCAAACGATATTATATTGTATCAGTGCATAATATTTATGAAATGTTCCATTTTGCCAGAAATGATGAAGAGCTGGCAATATTTAGTTGCAAATCTGAGTTCTACGGCACCAGAATGTACGTAACATTATATGTTTCATTAGGTAGCTCTATTTTTGAATACAAGACATTTTTCAATTTTTTGGAGTCATCCTTCCGTCTCAAACGATATTTGAGTAGTAACTCTGCATCTTATTTGTTCGACTATTTATTCATTTGTTCATTTATTTACAATAATTTTTGGCACACTTTATTTTATGCGTAAGCTCATTCACAATAGAATGTGCAGTAATTTGCCAACATATAATATTTAAAATAAAAAAAATGCATGTACGGTCACGCATTTCTTTGCTTGAACAGCTTAAGCTCCGTTAGCCTTCTTTTGGAATATATCCCACGCGGGTTAAGCACATTATCGGTCCTATTCAAGCCAATTACGCTAATAAACTACTAATTTTTACCTAGCTTAAGTTTATTTATGTATGTAACCTTCCAGTAGTAAACATTTTGAGGAACTTTTTATTTATAAACTGAAAAACCTAGTTAGAAAATTTTAGCTCAGCTTTTGTTTGGACACGTGGAGTGCTGAAGATCCTTAGTTCGACGCTAGCTAGACAACTCCAAATTTAATTTTATTTCTGTTGTTTAGCGGAAAATGTGTTTAGCGAAATATTCTCATGGCACATCTACAATCCAGTACATAATGAAAAAATAATGAATAGTAAAGTTAGCATACATTTAGGCGCATATACTACCTAAATAAAACTGTACTAGGGTAAACCTTAGCGATAAAGCGGATGACTGTGCTAGGACTAGCGGGTTGGTACTGATCGATGATGCCAAAAAATTTAAAAATAACTATCAAAGCCAGAATCAGAAGTCGGCTCCTGAAGCAAATAACAATTTTCAGTTTATTCCAGCACAGTAAATTATCTCATTTCACCGACCAAATGGCATAGTGGTTAAAGCTGCAGACAGCAGGAGAGATTAACTCTGAAGAGTAATATATGCTGGCATTGAGCTAGCCAATATGCAGGTGGTAGGTAAAAAGACGGTTTTAGCCGTGTGTTAAGGCGGCGGTTACTTATTGGAAACGAATTCGTACGAACATTTATTGGTTCCTTTGCACACTTTTTATACAACTGTTTCTTACTTATATATTTGTACGTACGAGCTCGTACGGTTGTTCGTCCGTATGTAAACAAATTTCAATGTTTTACTTTCTTTTACTCTAGTAAAATAAAGTATAGTAATCATGAAAATTTTAGACCTTGATATTTTTAGTGATTTATCTGTTTTGAGGTCCCCTGAGTCCGAAAAAGTGGGTTTCGAAATGGTGTCTGTCTATCTGTCTGTCTGTCTGTCTGTCAGTCTGTCAGTCTGTCAGTCTGTCAGTCTGTCAGTCTGTCAGTCTGTCAGTCTGTCAGTCTGTCAGTCTGTCAGTCTGTCAGTCTGTCAGTCTGTCAGTCTGTCAGTCTGTCAGTCTGTCAGTCTGTCAGTCTGTCAGTCTGTCAGTCTGTCAGTCTGTCAGTCTGTCAGTCTGTCAGTCTGTCTGTGTCCTCTCTACAGCCCAGATGGTTTAACCAATCGAACTGAAACTTCAGATTTAAGCTTTTTTGATAAATTGGGAGGTCCCAGTGAATTTTACTGCAAATTGGCTAACCGGAAGTGGCCACTCCCTTGGTTCAGAAAATTTATTTTGCAAATATCTTAAAAAGTATAAGGTTTACAAAAAACTACTAAAACAAAATGTTTCCAAAAATTAAAAACAAATAAAATTAAAAAAAAAAAATTAAAAAAAAAAATTTAAAAATTTAAAAATTAAAAAAAAAAAATTTAAAAAATTATAAAAAAAAATTAAAATTTCTCAAAATTCTCTGTTCGTAAAAGAAAGTCGTGTGTTGGCCACACCTCCATTTTTTTGATTAGCAGTCGTACGAACTACTAAGAAGTAACGAAGTAAAAATTGAAAATCTAATGTTATCACTTCACATGATAAGTAAATTTGAAGCCTAAAAGTTATTCGCGAAAGGGTTGGGTGCAAAACAGCTCCAAAGTTAGAAACAAAATAGCCACAATTTTATTCCAAGGATATCTTTAGATAAAATTGATTATAATGGGCATTCGAGAGTTCAGCGACTCGCAGTTATGGCCGTCAGTATCAGATAATATATCGAAATTGCATTACGATTTTCGTTTGCCCAATTGCGATTTAATTTTTGAACGGAGAACTGCATAATCTGCGCTGTTTTGTAAATTTGTTGAATGCAGCCGTAACGTACTAGAAATGTTCAAGAAATGTTTAACCTCTCTAAAGGATATTGAGAAATTGATTATGTAAATTGTTCATATGTAAAAGACATTATATTGACAAAGGACTGCGAAGCATATACTGAGTTGGGCGGTAAACCTCCAGGGGCGGAGCCTCCTTTTCTCAATAATTCTGTGGTCACAAAGCACAATCGCTTAAGTCGACTTTAGACAAAAATAATTTTCAGTGTGTAACGTTTTCTAGCTCTTTTCTAACTTCACTAAATGATTGGCTTAAGTGGTAAAGCCTTGTGGCCAAATGCTGTGGTCGCAAGCCGTAGTAGCTTTAGTCGGCATAAACGAAAATGAATTTAATATTCAACTTTTTCTACGTCTCTACAAAAATTATCAAATTTGACTTAAGCGGTTACGCCTTGTGACCACAGAATTCTAATGTACTACAAATTTTCAAGAACTAAAAATGTTTATAGCTAACCAAAAGTCTACATAAAATTTAGTTCGTTGCTTAAGTGTTGATTTGTTCGTTTAATATGCTAAGAGTCTCCAATTCGATGTTAGATTCTTGCAACTTTTTTTAATATTTGTTTCGCATTACTTATTTAACAAAACGGGTGACTAAGCTGGATTAGAAGACCCAACAGGCTATATTTATTCAAAAATACAACAAACAACACACACAGTGCTTTGGTGGCGTGCTCCAATTCTCACACTCGGTTTGCAATGATGCAATTTCCGCACTTGTATTATGCAACATACTATTGTTTAATAGTCGGCTAATCCAATTGGGTAAAGCATGCCAATGAACGCTTTCAGATCTGCCACTGATGGTGAACACTTTCAGGTCCCGTAACATGTTGTCTTTGAAAATTTATGGATCGAAAAAATGATTTGTCACATTGGCATGAAATGTTCAATAAATGTTTACACTATCATTTTTCTATGTCAAAGATGTTTTATTAAATATCTTTGTCAAAGATAAATGATAGCGTGAGTTTCAATGTTTATGCTCGTGGCTACTTTTTAATAGCTAGGTTAGAATAACACCTTTGCTTTTCTTCTTTAGTTTTGGGAGGGGTATGTGATTTAGTCTACAATCGATCAACTTAATACTTTATAAGTACATTTATAATTACAATATTTAAGAAAGATGACTTATCTTATATTCTAAATTAGCTAAATGTTTTGAAAAATTATCAATCATCATCTATAGATTAAACAGTTACATTGGTCAAAAGACAGCAACCAACGCGGACCTGTTACCTACAAAAACTATTAATACTGTATAATGATTATGTGTATAGCTGCGAACATTTAATAAAATAATCAAAAAATACAAAAATTTCAATCAATTTTGACTAAACATTTATACATCATGCGGGTAACTTCGACTCTTCAATGACAATCTCGAAAATTTCGAATAATCTCGATACCAAGAAACACAATGCCGTTCATATTCGCAATATCTGGATAAATAGAAAATTATTTTGAGGATCTTGGAAAGTGAAATATTCCAAATTCAACTAAATTTTAAGTAACTTAACGCTTGCAAATCTCGGAAAGCTCAAAATCAAAAGTTTAGATAAACGCAATTCAACCCCTTGCAAATTTTGAGGAAAATCGAGAAACACGGATATAAACTCGAATAATTTCGACAAGTCCGAATAGTCTTAAAATTCTAGAAACTCTCAATCAAAAATGCAAAAATGCACAAGAACGCATTGACTTAGCGAATTATATAACTCACCAAATCTAAAATGCGTTCTTGCCTCATACGTAATGTATGAAGTTAGAATTGAATTTTTTGTAGTTTGTTCGTAGCTACCTGATGAATAGACCGAACTTTTTATTTGTACGAGCTTGTTAGTACGAAACCAAACTTCCATAGAGAAAGCTCAAGGAAAGTTTTCATTTTTGGAGTAGATACACTTTGAATTGACCTCGATTTAAAGTACGGAGGGGGGGGGAGGGGGAGAAAGGAGGGAGGGGGTTTTATATTTCTACTTTTTTTTTTTGGTAGATATGTTTATAAATGATTGGCCTCTTCATTTTTTCTGAGTAAAAAGTCGAAAATGTTGTGAATCCCATTATTTTTAATATATTTTGTCTAGAAAAAGCCGAAAGAATCTTAAAAATTCGAATATGGCTGAAAATCACAAATAAAATCAAAATTCTGGAAATTCGTAAGGTTAAGCAATTAAAAGTAAACAAAAAAAAGTTAGGTTTATCCAACTCCTCGAAGGACACTTTTTCCACAAAGTCTCCGGTATAGCTACCAAATCAAACCAATTATATTTTACAAAATTTTTTGTTATTTTGAGCAGACAATCCCAAAGAAGATGTGACGGTTTTTTTAAATTTGGAGACCATTCTCCAATGTCACAATTAGTCATGACAATATAAATTCTGTATCCTCAAGTCGCCAAACCGCATGCTCAAATCCTTATAAATTTTAAATTAAATTTCATTATGAATTGTATCTATATTGTGTGAAACAATATAGATCTTTACGTAGTTCAGCTCTTTAGGCCTACCTTCGAACAAAGGTCTATAGCGTGCATAAGAATCCAAGTACATCGAAAGGGTAGCTTTCTCTCCATATATTCCTACCCCTGCTCTGTCTTCCGTTTTAGACCTTTCTTTAAACCACACCTTAGATCCACCTTCAGAGGACGGCTCAACTGAGCCCCATAAGATCCTATCTGGGATATAACGACGGAGAAGCGTCTTTGGAAGTCTAGTTTAGTTGGCTTACAGTCGGAAGGCATTTCTATGGTATGGTCTAACTGAAATTGCTTAAGGATCCTCAGATGAACCACCATATACAAATTGAAGGCCGTATTTATAGCGTCCTATTTAATGTGGAGGTACAACGGGGTCAGTTCTAGTGCCTCCGTGGCGTTTGCGCTTCTTTCTCTTCAGGTTTAGGGCACATACAAACGATGGATATAATGATTGTTAAAAATGACCAGTAGACCATCTTTGGTTGTAACCCCCAAGTTCGTGCATACATTCTCAACTTTAAATAAATATTGTTTCCAATTCAGTTTTTGATCCAAGCCCCTCCTGAACACACCAATTCCATATTATGATGAGTACATTCTGCATGAGGTCGCAGATGATTTCAACAAATTTTCATATCATTATGATTGCCAGATCATCCGCGTATCCCTGGATATCTTATCCATGAGTACTCAGAAGAGTCAGAAGTTTGTCACGCCCCTAATGGTTACTGAGTCACTACCTAATTTAGCTCTTCCTATGTTCCTGCATGGACCGGATCCACCAAAAGCCCCATTAATGTCCACGAAGGTACTGTTCCTAACGTATGTGAAGTTATCCCAGGATTTCACCCCAGCAAATGACGTATGTGAAGTTATCCCAGGATTTCATCCCAGTAAATTGCAAAAACTTGAATCAGGCAACTCTAGAAAATTCAAAGCCATATTTAATATGTGAAAGTTAGCCCAGCCCATGATTTTATTAAAATTAGATTAAATATCGAAATTACATAATATCCAATAAAATAAAATCCACATACAAAATTAATAAAATTTAAATCATCACTGATATTTTTTATTTATTTGCAAGATTTTACCTAGCACCTACAAATTTATGCATGTTATAACTATTAGTTTATTTTGCCGCAAAATAAAAGTCTCGTATTAGTGGTAAAAATTTTCGAGATAGAGATACCATTAGCTTAATTTGCCCAAGTGCTCGAAATATTGCCATGGGCTGAGAAGTTTCATTCATTTTTATATTTCGATACAATATTCGTCTGGTTTGCCAAAACTAAAAATGTCTCGTATTAGTGATTAGTAGTTTTGAGATGGGGATACCATTAGCTTAATTTAGAAAACATTTCATTAAAATCGTATTGTTCCAAGTGCAAAATAAATAAATTAAATTTTAGGTGCTAGGTAAAATCTTGCAAATATATAAAAAATATCAGTGATGATTTAAATTTTATTAATTTTGTATGTGGATTTTATTTTATTGGATATTATGTAATTTCGATATTTAATCTAATTTTAATAAAATCATGGGCTGGGCTAACTTTCACATATTAAATATGGCTTTAAATTTTCTAGAGTTGCCTGATTCAAGTTTTTGCAATTTACTGGGATGAAATCCTGGGATAACTTCACATACGTCATTTGCTGGGATGAAATCCTGGGATAACTTCACATACGTCAGTTCCTAAACAGATTTAATATAAGATCGTCGCTTCTAATTTGGTGATCCAAAACATTTTCCATCGTTTTCAGCAGAAACGGTGTGAGGCTAATTAGGCAGTTTGCCTTGGGCTGAGTATCTGGACGGCCCCCACTCTTTGGTATAATCACCACGTTTACTCTCCTGTAAAGTAAGTTGTTTTGGGATGTAGTTATTCAATACCTTTCTGCAGTAAGGCTGGAAAAAGGCCACCTCTTCCAATCTCTAAAAGTACCAAAGCAATTTATTGATTTCCTCACAGAAACTTCTCCAAGTTGCGATTAGGTTCAGTCAAGGCCGGCTTGTACTCTACCCTTTTAGCCTTGTTAAATAACTTCCTCGATTTTTTTCTTGCTTTTTCCAGCACCCCTTCCACGCATTTCTGAAAGTAGTTTTTTCTTCCTATTTGTATTGTCCACATTATTTATTATCCATCAAAAAAACAAAAAGATACTCAATTCTGTCGTTGCTGTAACTGCTGACCTTCTCACCGTATAGTGCGTATTCGCATCACATCCTATCAGGTAGTCCAACCCATCTACTTGCAGTGGGCTATGAGGCGAATAACCTCATCCAGGGAATTTACTTCTGTGTCACCAGGAATGTAGGCGGAAGTCATTAGAGCCTCCTGTTTGCCTCTTTTCCCCAACACCTAGGAATAAGAATAAGATTTAATTGCGTACTTTCTAGAATGGCCCCTCTAAGTCTCTCAGTTAAGTTATCAAAAATCAACTTACCCACTGATTTAGGTAATCCCTTAACTTGATTACCTATAGTCGACGGCTTCTAAATCAGGGATATGTCTATGTGTTGACAGGTAAACCTGCGGTTGAGGACTTTCGATGTGGCCTTAGCACGATGCAGATTAATTTGTAACATTCAATTTTTTTTTTCTAATTATTTTTTATTGTTTTGTGACTATCGGCTACTGTGAAGGGGCGGATTGCACTCTTCACCGCCTCCTCCCTCATCCTGACTGGCAGTTGGCTGAGATTTGCCCTCCATCTCCTCGCCCTCTCCATCGGAGCTTGATTTTTACCAGGCCTCTTTGATACTTTTACCGGGAGGGGCATCCTCCGATGCCCGCCTTGTCCTTTCCTTCAACCGCCTCTTTTGCCTCTTAGATAAGATCTGGACCATTGAGGTCTTATCCGCATGAGCCGCAACCGCGCCTCTCGCAGACTGTGGTCCTATTTATGGCAGTTGGGTTCACATTTTGCTTGCTACCCTTTGGGTGAAGCTGGACCAGACCAAACATATAGTTCACGCTCTAACAAGTTTGCTTCAATTTTCGTTAAGACGAGTGATCTACCGAGAGTGCACAAAAGGTATCTTTTGCCACCCTCCGGATCACTCTCCAATTGCCAGTATTGATACTCTCATTTGGCTCTTAATAAAGCGAGGTACCAGATTAGCCGATACCTCCGCGCTGTTCCCGAGGGCCGAGGCAGGTTGCTCACCTTAACAGCCTTTAGCTCTCCTCCTTTTCACGGCCTTACGTTTGCGACGGTGGGTTTCAGCCATTCTGCAGTGGCCTTATTGGCATAAGTCACCAACAGCCATTCAAGCCTGAACTGGTTACCGAGGAACTTTAGTTTGATCTCCTCGCTTTCCTGCCTCAACACCACCCACGTCCACGGTCACGATCATCTCAGGAAAACTAATGAGCAAGACCCTGTTTGAACGTAACTCCAGACTTAAAAGCGAAGACCGAGTGTGTCATCGGGACACTATCCTCAGCGTAGCGTGCTATCCTCAAATTGGTTTATCCTGGCCGCGGATACATCTGAGGTAGCTCTAGTCTCCTCCAGTGGCCGCAACGCCAAGAGTTTCGTTTCTCGCCCGGGAGATTTGCCCTGCCCAAGAAGTCAGCGCTATATCACCGATCGACACATTTTCACATGAGGAACCTCTGAAGTATTACTAGCCTCATTCTACACATCCTTTCCTTCACTTACAAGAATATTGTGACGCTTTAGTAACGTCACCATCCTTATTTTAGTTTAATTCTTGTATTTTGTTCGCACAAGCTGGTGGAATGGAAGAGTCGCCTGTGGGCCAACCAGCCCTACCACAGGAAGGATAAATGAAACTGGAGGACACCTGGTAGCCAGAGTTTGCATACTAAACACAGTTTATCTTAACAGCCTTTCATCTGTCAGCGTGCGCTGTTCCACCTTAGACTAGAGTTTTTCTCAAGGTTTTCTCCTTTAGCGCCGTACTTTAGCCTGTTGTCAAAAGACAAATAGGTTCTGGTGCTCTATACGAGGATGCAGCACGCACACCTGTGAATCATGATTGGGTTGACTCTCACTTTACCGAGCACATCCGGAGAGCTACTTAAAACCTAACCGGAACAACCCACCGGATGTACAAGATGCTAGGAGGCTATGACCACCGTTAAGGGAGGTAACTTAGGAAGATATTTAATTGATCCTTCATTCGATTTTTCCAATTATTCTTTTTAAAAGCCATTTCCCGCTTAAGTCATACTTACTAACGTTGAATCCGTCGCTGCCTGTCAGTTGATTCATTGCTGCCACTCGATTTAGAAGCGGCAACCTTAACGGCTGGTTTGGGTTACAGTGCCTTTACTTGTTTCTTAATGTCTAAAATAAGCTTTACTGTTTTTTTTTTTTTTGAAAAAACATTTTTTATGATTAATCTACCCCTGTGGTTTTCGACCTGCGGAGAATACTGTTGTGTTGTGACTAGATTTTTACGGTATTTTTCTGCGAGGCGGTGCTGCTATAAGCACCAAGAAATTTTCCATAGTTTGGTACGTTCGTCTATTCCAAATTGGTCTGTATAAAAAAAAAATTCTGCTTCGAAGGCAGTATGGATTAGGCTGATTGTAATTACGATATTTAAAACAATGGTTTCGATAGATGCTGAAACCTTCTTTCTTAAAACTGCCTTTTCATGTTATGTCACTTTTTAGAGGATGTGTGATATTTCAACAACTTGTCCCACGAGCTTCCTTAAAAGAATACCATAACCAGAGTCCGGAAAATAAAGCCTATAACTTAAGAGATAGAATTCTTAGAAATAATAACAAATTTTGAAATTGTATACAACATCTTCTTATTTTATAATGCATTTTGAACAGATTGCGCGCAGTTGCTTTTTGGGCCAAAATTTCAATTTTGAATTTAAAATTTATTACATTTCTTTAAACCCATACAGATCAACCACTAATAATGGTGCAGCACCATCAAAAACATTTTATTTTGGCATGGGCGACAAAGTTGAACATGAAATCAACAAAGATGGTGGCATGGATAAAACTCAAATGGATGTTATCGATAAATTTGCTGAATCAATAATGAAACGAAAAACTATTCCAAAAATGAACAATGGTAAGCGATAAAAATGTTTAAATTTTAATTATATCCCTATATCACCAAATTATATTTAGAATCATCTGAATCAGCCCTATCGTCGGATGTTGATGATGGAATTAATGAAAATACTCACGAAGAAATAATACCAGTTGAGGGTGAAACCGAAGGTATTTCATTACAACTTCGCCCAATATTGCCAAAAAAACAATTTGAAATCCCAAGATTCAGTCCATCGGCTGCATGGCGTTTGTTGTCGCCCGATGATGATCAGAAAGAGTCCGCTAAATGGTATCATCCGGAAAAATTAAATTTAGAGCCGTATAGTACACGACAACTTGAGGAACATGTAAGTATTGTAGATATACATACGCTATAAATTGTACGTGTGTTCATTAAATAATTTATATTTTGTAGAATGGTAGCGAAGACCGAATAGAACGAATATATCGAGACCCTATTCCAGGGTTACCGGACAATAAAAGTGGTGACAGTGGAATATCGGGTGATGCAGGTCTAGCCGCCGAACGAGAAGAGAATTTAGCTAAGCCGGACAATGAGATTTTAAATAAAAAACCAACGGTAGGACCATTTTTATCTGCCTGGACTCCACAACAAGATTTGGGTGAAGAATCAAGTTCGGACGACGCTGAGATGGTAACAAAAAATGAGGTCGCTAAATATAATGCGACACGAGGGCATGTATTTAGTTTGTCACTTCCGCGAGAGGTACATATTGCATCACATTTAAGTGAGAAAAGTGAAAAGCAATCGTTTACGACAAACAGTTTACAAAAATTAAAGAAAACCGTGTCGGGTGCATTTAGTGGCAACTCAATTCATGATAAAAATGAAAATGTTCGCAGCGATAATTGGTTGTTAAGTCGATCACAGCCAAATTCCATCGACAATATTGGTCCGCTAAGTGCAATGTCGGAAAAGGAGGATAATATGCCGTCGAGACGAAAACCTGAAGATCGTCAAATAAATAGTCATCAGTCACGTATGAGCGCCACAATCGCGCCACCATCTTTTAGTTATTTAGCAGGCGGTAAACACATGATGTACTTTCCAAATCATCCCGTTGGAGAGTCATCTGATTTGCATACAAGCAATAACGGGAGACGGGAGTTTCTCGATAACCTTATGGGAAAAGACGATTTTGATGATCTGAACAATGATGAGCAGGAGAATAAAAAAAATCGGGAAAATTTACAAGATGTGCCACCTATGAAAATAATGGACTTTCAAACAAAACCATTACCCAAATCGAAAAATCATCGATTCACTTTCCAAAGTACAGTGCGTCAAATAGAGCGCCGAAAAATAGCGGACAAATTATCAAAGGAAGCCGAAGAAAAAGAGGCACAACGCTTAAGCGAATTAGAGGCTATGCGACGCGTCGAAGAGGAATTCCAAAAGAAACGGGCCCGAGAAAAGGCTAGCATTAGACAACAACTGCGCCTTTTTAATATGGAAGAAAATCAATGTACCAGCCTCCCGGTTGAATGGTCGTCAGACGCGCGAGCCGATCCTGATGGTCAAGTCTCTAGTCCAAAACATAGTCCAATAACGGAAAAATCCAAAATTTTCATTGATGATAACATAGAATTGGTCAAAAAAGACACTGATTCATATGTTGACACAAAAACTCCATATATTACAAAATTGATCGAACAGAAGAGCAGTAAAAATATCCGAAATTTAGATCAAGCAAAATTGTACAAACCAATAACCACTGAGATACTGTCAGAATTTCACCAATCGCGTCGAGAATATTTAGAGTATCGTGGCCATAAAAGCAGCAATAAAAGATCGGAGAGCCCCGTTATATCGTCTTCATCGCGAAATTCGAATAATCGTAATCAATCGACAGAGCATCCTACAGTTATGTGCAATATACAAGGAACACGAAATATTCAATCGTTCGATTACAATTATAACGAGCATGATCTACCGATTCAAGCCGATAATTATCGAAAGGATTTCGCTCGCGGCATTAATAGTTCCGATTCGGAAATTTCTGGTCCATCGTTGAACGACTCGAATCGAATTCGAGTTAAACAAATTTCAAGGTATACATAAATAAAGAATTCAAAAATCTTAGTGGCGCCTAGTCAATTTTACTAATTAAATTTATTTATTTTTTAGATTTTGAGGTAAACGTATAGGAAGAGGCATAATTCATAATTTTAAAAATACATATATTGTTATAAATATTATTATTAATTACTAATAATAAATTAAATAAAATTGTTATCAACAAAATCTAGTCTAAATAATTAAAGTGTATAAAAATAGTTAAGTAAAGTGTATAATTTTGAACATAAAATCATTTGAATCTTATTTTTAATATAAACATTAACAATTTTTATAAAATTTATATTAAAATAATTGTATATGTAATTATTGTAATACCGTTTGTTCATAACAAATCATTAAAAAATACAAAATTTTAATTAAATAGCATTTCATGGTTTTATTTCTCTATAATTTTATAATCCTAGTGCATATTTTCAGGTAGGGATGATTTACAATTGTTCAAAAGACCAGTTTTCTAAAATTGAATAAAACATTTTATGTTTATCACTAATATGCAGCGTCATTTAATCAAAAATGCAATAAAGACAAAACCAAATGATTTCCATAATCTTCTGCTTTTTATTTATTCAAATCTTGTTCTTTTTACGTTACAAGTTTTTGGCGAATGCCGCAGACTAAAATTTGAGTATAATACATATGTAGATGATAGTCCAACTAGTTTTAAAATTCTGCGGATGACATTTAAAATTTGTTTGACATTATAATAAACCATATCCACGTACCTAATGATAAAAAAAAAAAAAATCAAATTAGTTGGTCGCGTTTTATTGATTTTATTTATTAGAAAGTCTAGGACAAAATTTTGATAAATATTCAACTAATTGAAAAAAAAAAAAATAATAATAGTAATAATAAGAAAACATCAAGGTTGGTTTTACCGGTTAACATTAGTGAGGCGGCGTGATAAGAATTTCGCCTAAAACTAATAAATTTAAAACTCAAATATTTACTTTTAAAAGTTTTGTATTATCCGACGAACATTTTGAACAAGATTTTAAACGTTGTGGTTATTAATAAAATGGCAAAATGCTGGAAAAGACTTTAGTTATATGCTCTTACTTTTTAACAGATTAAGATCGATTAAAGTTAAAAGCTTCTTCTTTGGTGTTTTAAGCGTTCCGTTTGGTTTGTTCGTCCTAATTTACTCTATAATCCAGTGGCAATTACCCAAAACAACATAACTCGAATTGGGTAGTTTTTCAGATTGTTGAAGTTCGAAACAGCTGCATCCGGGGAAACATTTTGATATACATATATGTAGGTGCAACAATTTTAACGGTACTTTTAGTTAAAACAGTTTTCTCTTTATCAAAGTGTTCTATTTGTTGCATTTGTTCTAAATTTTGATAGGTTTGAGGAGCTACATAACTCGAGTTATTTTGAGTTATGTTGTTTTGGGTAATTGCCACAGAATTTATGAATGAAAGACGAACACTTACATACTACGAACGAAGGAGAATAAAACGAATGCCAGATTAGGATAAAATGTTAAATTTTTGGAACCGACATCATTGTCTTTATAAATGCGAGATACTAAGATAAATTTTGAAACTCGTTTTTGTACGATTCACTAGCGAACAATTCCTGCTCACATTAAAATTAACCAATAATTAACCAAAAATTGTCAAGAAGAGAGAAGCCTTTTTCTTCCAAACATTTTAAAATTGTTAAACAAGGTAGAACGGATTTTTTGCTTTGGAAGAAAAATGTGACGAATTTGTTGAAAAAATAGTCGGAATTGCAGCTAGTTGGAAACAAACATTGTCAAAAACAAATTCAGCACAAAGTGAACGGCCGATCATATTTTTGAATCATCCATCGTCGATTATAGAGGAAGGCGAGAGTCTAGTGTTGCCCAAAGTTTACAATATAATAAATCGTGAAGTTGATTTGGGCGTTATTATCGGAGAGAAGTGTAAAAATATTCAAACGCATGTTGCAAATCGTCAGTTACAGCGTACGCCATCTATCATGAATCGAAAAAACTATTTCAGTGAAATCCTACTTATCTTTAGCCGTAGAATCCGAATCTACAATAAAAAGTAGTGGTTCATATTTTAGTTTCAAAGTTACCCCCGCCCCAACTACAAGGAGGAGGGGTGTGTACTAATTTTAACACTAATGTATTATTTCCCCCACGGAATAATTATATTTTGATCTTTAACATTTTTTTCGTATGGGTGCTTATTTTCCGAGATATTTGATTGTATCGGGTTAAAAAAATCAGCTGGTATGACAAAGTATAATTTTGCAAAAAATTATGTTATATGTTAACACAACGTTAGATTGGCGATTGGTTACTTTTTTATTAGAGAACTCCTGACAAGAAATTATAGCCGATATTGATGAGAGAGTGAAGTAAGAAGTCTTTGTAAGAAGATCTTTTTGACAATGTGAACTTATCCGTGTAAGACCTTCCGAAGCCAAACTGAAGCTATGAGCATTTATCGATGTGATCTTGACCCAAAAAACTGTCCTCATCCTCACTAAATTTATCAATAAAAAATCTCGCTTAACGCTCGATATATGTTGCTGAAACATATTCAGCTAAATTTAACGATATTTTGAATAAAACTATCTTTTTATCATTTTTAATGTTTTCCCTATTTATAATTTCGTTAAATACACGTCAAATGTACGGTAAACTGAATAAAATAATGTGACGGTGACTTCTAGTGTGTAATAGAAAAAGTTAAATTAATAGCTCAATGTTTAACTGTACTAAAATGGAATTTTCCATGATAAAATTGTTCTAAATGTTTCTGCGCTATTCTAACTAGAAAAGTCATGAGTTTTCTAGAAGTTTGGTTTGTGTATATAAAAAGGCGAACGAAGTCGAATTGGATTAGTAGTATTTGGTAAGCGACAGTGTGAAGATTACAAAGGACTTAAAAAGTGATTTAAAAAGTGTTTTAGTGGAAATAAAAATTATAAGAGATCGAAGGGCTGGATGCAGAGCATCATGATTTTGGAGAGAATGTAACGGGTGCGGCAACCGTAGAACAGAAAGAAGGAGATAATAATGGTAGTTTCGATTTGTGGCAGTTAATCGCTGCTATGAACCAGATGATGGGACAAATGAGTGTAATGAGACAACAAAATGAACGACAGATGGAACAACAAAATCAGTTTAACCAAGAAATTAAAAATCAAATGGTACAACAAGGAGAGCAGTCAAACCTAAAAATGGAACACAAAATGTGCGACAGTTGGAGACTATAAACCAGTCAAACGAAGATCTTAAACACCGGATGGAGAAACAAGGAGAAGAAATTAAAGACCAAATTACAGATGGTCATAAGAAAATGGACGATAAACTTCCCGAATTATCTACTAACATACACGGCGAAGTGGAGAAGCTGCAAATGGAGATGGAAAAGGTTGATGAAAAATTAGAAACGAAGGTTCAACATATTGAAGAGAAATTGCAAACGGAGATTCAACAGGTTGAAGGAAAATTAGAAATGAAAGTTCAACAAGCTGTGGAAAAATGTCAACGTTTCGAGAAAGATCTAACTGATGTCAAGGCAAGTGGAACAACGACGCAAGTGGTTCAGACCGTTCAATCAGTTAAGTTAAAACCACCAAACTTCGACGGAACAACATTTTTTGGCATTTTCAAATTTCAATTTGAAACGGCAGCCAATCAAAACCGTTGGAACGCTGAACATCGTGTCACGGCTTTAATAGTGACTATCAAAGGCGAAGCAGCAGAGGCTTTACAAACCATTACGGAACAAGAGCGCAACGGTTATCTCGAAATTATGAAAGCGCTGGATTGGAAGTACGGCAGTGACCATAAGCGGGAAATTTATCGCAGGGAACTGAAAAGCCGCTTCCAAAAGGGAGGAGAATCGCTACAGGAATTTTCGTCGGCAATCGAGCGATTAGTACATGTAGCACATACCAGTATGTCGGCCGATTATATGGAAAGGCTAAAAATTGACGCATTCATTGACGGCATTCGAGATCCAGAGACACGCAAGGCGGTGATATTGTCACCTAAAGCGACCTTCGCAGAAACCATCGCTTATGCGTTAACAAATGAAACTGCACAAGCTATCACCAAACCGTCAATGAAAATACGCCGAGTGGAAATCGACACCAGCATAAACACCGAGCGGTCAGCACCAAGATGCCGAGACGGGAATGGCAAAATCAGATGTAAGGCATATGATAAAATCGGACACATCTCTCGGGATTGCTGGGAAATAAGAACAAAACGGGAAAGATCACCATCTCCTATGCAGCAACGATCAAGCGGAGCACAGACAGTGGCCAAGCAAGAGGGCCAAATGACGACGGAGTCGTTAAACTTGAAAGAGTCAGCTTAAAGGGGCAGAAGCTGACTCTCACAACCGATTGCCCCATAACCTCCATCCACGTTTCGAAAGAAGCAAGAGGCGGTGACAGCTTAACAATCAAAGGCGACATTGATGGCACAGAATACATCATCACCGTGGATACGGGAGCATCGATGGAGATGTACAACCAGCTAATGGATTGAAGTTACAAACAGTAACTGGAGGTAGTTCAATAATAAAAGGCAAAAAGATTGTGAAAATAAAGATCAGAAGAACTTTTTTCCAACACGAAGTATTGATTGCAGATATTGTGGATGAAGTCATTATGGGAATGGACTTCATGAGGTCAAATGGCTTCGTGGTGGATATTGGTCGAGGAGTTTTAATTTACGATAACATCGAGTTGCCACTTCAATCTAGCAGTGCAGGAGCAACTAACTACCAGGCGAATTATTATCGATCATCGGGAGAAGCTGCCTCCGAACTCGGAAACGATCGTGTGGGGAAGATTGAAGGGAGGTTGAGGGTCACCCAGGTTTTAGGTTGTGGAAGCTAACGAAGAGGAGAATAGAGCCAAGGAAGTTATAATCGGAAAAGCCCTAGTTAAACCAGGTAACGACCATAGAGCACCGATTAGGACTCTAAATCTCTCGGATAAGACGAAAACCATCAAGAAAGGGACAGTCATCGGCAAATGTAACAAAGTTTCAACTATAGTAAAGTGTGAACAGAAAAGTCCAATTGAAACGGCCGACATGCAAGGGCAGAAAGAAATGGTAGAACAACTTATGTAGAAATGAACCGAAGATCTTACCGAGGCACAGAAAAATTCTGCACAAAAACTACACAAACGGTACATGTCCATATTCTGTAGTAAGTCGGATAATAACGGAAGGACCTCAATGGTAAAGCATCGAATTGATACGGGAGCAGAGATGTCACTTCGTCAACCACCCAGGAGATTACCATTGGCAAAACAAGAAGAAGCCGACCGGTGGTAACAGAAATGCAGACGGCAGGAGTAATCGAACCATCTAACAGCCCATGGAGCTCACCGGTAGTATTGGTCGAGAAGAAGGACGGTAGCATGGGATTCTGCGTTGATTACCGAAAACTCAATGCTGTGACTAAAAAAGATAGCTACCGACTGCCAAGGATTGATGACACGTTAGACACGTTATCGGGTGCTCGAATATTTTCGACATTAGATCTACAAAGCGGCTATTGGCAGGTGCAAGTCAATGAGGAAGATCGCGAGAAAACAGCGTTCAGTGTGGGTGATGGGCTTTGGAATTTAATGTTATGCCGTTCGGATTATGTAATGCCCCTGCGACGTTTCAACGATTAATGGAGCGCGTGTTAAAGGGATTACATTGGAAGACGTGCCTAATATATCTGGACGCCTTCATCGTCATGAGTAAGGATTTTGACGAGCATCTAAGGAACTTGACGGAAGTTTTGGATCGGATACAGGCCGCCGGACTAAAGTTAAGCCCAAAGAAGTGTAAACTGTTCAGAACTGAAGTCAAATATTTGGGTCATCTTGTAACAACTAATGGAATTCACACCGACGAAGAAAAGATCACAGCGGTAAAGAACTGGCCAAGACCTAAAAATGTACACGAATTACGACGCTTTCTGGGATTGTGCACCTATTATAGACGCTTCGTGCCAGGATTCGCCAACATTGCAAAGAGTTTACTTGAGTTGACCAGGAAGAACAAGCCGTTCGAATGGAACGATGACCAGGAGGAAGCATTCGTGGAACTAAGGAGACGGTTATGTGTTGCACCAATCCTCGCATATCCTATACCCAACGTGAAATTTATTTTGGACCCCGATGCAAGACATGACGGTATAGGAGGTGTGTTATCACAGGAAATTAATGGCCAAGAACGAGTTATTGCATACTTCTCCAAAACATTATCAAAACCGGAGCGTAATTACTGCGTGATACGGAAAGAATTGTTGGCTATAGTGGAGTGTGTCAAGCATTTCCATAAGTATCTTTATAGCCAAAAATTCCATTCTAGTACAGTTAAACATTGAGCTATTAATTTAACTTATTCTATTACACACTAGGTGTCACCATCACAATATTTCTCATACTAAGATGCTGTTTGGGTTAACTTCATACATTGTTAACTTCATACATTAACTTCATAACTTCATACAACTCTATACATTGAGCATTTTAACTCTGAAGATCTGAAAAATGTGGATATAAAATATCGAGTTAAGGATTTAGTATAGGATTGCTGAATCTAGTTACAGTTCTGCCGGGGTGTATCTATTCCGGAAAACCCGAAACGTATTGGTTTGATGAGGAGTATCTTTGGAAAATAAAGAGGTCCTTGGAAGGAGGACCGTTAAATTATCAAGTTCTATGCAATAAGGAGTACAACAACTGTTGTACTAAAACTGTAATAACCTAGGTCAACTGTAATAACCTAGGTCTTCTGACATACATATATATTGTTCAAAATAAATTTCAGTTTGTTCATGAAAGGTAGAAGAATTATTAAACCGTAGAGATTTGCATTGATTATCCAAGAAAGGGTCTAGCATTGCGAACCACAACACAAAGGATATCTGAGTTTCAAACAGACAAGGACGTGGAGCAATCGGGATAGTCTACGGCATGCGCTGGTATAGTGGGAATACCTATAAATAAATTGGCTAACTTTTTTCTATGAAAGCGCAATTTTGATAAACCTACTATATTAAGTACGTTTTGTACTTAAAAGTTTTTCCCAATTTTTGGAAAAGCTTAAATGCGAAGTGTCTGCTCGATTAGTTAAAACAAACTATCGGAAATTTTTGGTATTAATGCTAGCACTCGGCAAGGAGGTACTACAATTATGTGTGGGGAGGAACATTAAGGAACGGCTTGATTTATTTATATATATTGCGTCCACTCGCCTTAGAAAACGATCTACTATACAATAATTGTCTAAGTTTCGGGGCCAGTCTACTGATTCAAATTTATCCGGTAATCCTCCAGAAATTTCAAAGAATCATACCGTTGCATTAAATTTTGAACTATACAAGGTTCAACCAAAATACATAATTTACGCTTTAAAGCGCATTTTAATGTTGACAACCTTTGGATGATCTCCTACACGACCTTGTCTAATTTTGAATCAAGTCTAACAAATTTACTTTTTTTTAACCAACTTGATATCAAGCTTCCAGTTTAGTTTATATTTAACATGTCGAAGTTGTTTTTTATGATACTCATTCATAGAACTTTAGTATGTAAGTTAGTTAAGCGAGGTTATACTTTAAATTAATGATTAAACCACCTTAAGTTAAACTAATATAAGCGAAATTTTTAACATTTAAAACGATTTTAGTTTTAGTATTCTGACATATAGAACTACATAGTAACAAGTATGTTTTTGTCGACATTTAACTACGCCGATTAGAAACACAAAGATAGTTTATCTTCATACAGAGACAGACCGCAACTAGTTAACCTTCATGGATAAATATATGGCGGAGGAAAATGATGATCTATAAATTAACCAAATCATTAACATAAACATAAAATTTATTAAAGTTCGGTAGGATGTAGACGTTTGTATATTAGATTAACAATTATTGTTAACATCAATGTATTATAAAATCACCTTACAAGATATTTCAAGTTCATTACATATTTCTTACTACATATAACAGTTTTTATAGTTAAAATATTTTATGGTTACAAGATTATTGCTGTTTGTTGCAGAATTTTCATTTGTTTATTAAATCATCGTGGTGACTTTGAAAAGTTCAAAGTTTTTTGGGAATTTCTTCTTAAAACACTCCGTCTTCAATGATTTGAAGCGTTGACATGTTGGTTTGGTTGAAATGATGGTTTATGTTCTAGTAGTGACGTTGTTTTGACAGCGTATTCCACTTTTATTAAAAAATTTGATTCCTCTTTAAAGTTTCTCCGAGGCATCAGTTGGTGTAAATTGTCTCACTCTAACTTATCACCGTTTGTAGATATGGTGATCGACTTTGAAACTAAGTATCCTTGCTCTTCTCTATACAGACAAACCATTCAGTGCCCAGCAGGATGTTGGTTGACTTGCTGGAAGCAACAAGCTAAGTTCGTCTGAATATCGTTATCGTTATTGAGCAAAGTACTGTATCTCCAATGAGCTCAGTCTGAGATTTCTGGTTTATGTGCATTTGTAAAGCGCAATTCACTGTTGTCGAAATCCAGATACCAAAGCTATACCAAAGCTGGTTTCCATAGTTATAAGTGTGTTCCCCGGATCAAATATGAAGGCATAGTATCAAATAATCGTGTGTGAAGTAATCGTATCCAAAAGCAAGGTGAAGGTCAATAAGATTCCAAGCGGCTTAAGCAGTGACGTAAGTAACTAGGTAACCACAGCCGCGGGGGGCCTACGGTTATTAGGGCCCACGAGATTTATCAGACGTTCGAATGTTAGTTCAAAGTCAATATTAGGTAGATGGTAGCTCAGATTAAGCTTACATTTCTAGAACATTTTTAAGAAAAGGCGGTGGTCTGTAGCTTTTAGAGAAAAAAGAAATTAATCCTCTTGCTTTTAGATATTTTCTTAAGACAGGCCCAACAATTTCTTCTCGCTTGCTGAAGCTGCCCATACAAATAAAAAATGGGTTTAGGTTTTGATAGATAATTAAATTGTCTAAACACGTTTGAAATTAAAGCTTTCGACATCAAATGATAACGATTTTAGTGTTTGCTGGATTGATTTATCTTGTAACACGCTTTTTGCACTCCAAATTTACATCTTTTGTGCATCAAATTAAACCTTTTACAAATCTAGTTTTGGTTAGAAAAGGTTGAATTTGATTTGCGAAAGATTGAATGTTGTGACAACTGAAAATTTAAATTTTAGAGAAAATACCTAACCACGACGGTAAATCATTTCTTGTTTCCCTCGTTAGAAGCGCCTTTGTCTTTAGAAAGGGGATTCAACGGATACTTGAGTCTCTAGAATGAGTTTGTTCGATTTATAGTTTATCATTTACCAAATCTTTTTTATTTTCTGTAAAAGGTTAATAAAAACTAAATTTATACCGGTCAACCAGGTAAAAGCGGTTTATTTTGAAAAACTATTTCAAATATAAGGAAATTGCAAATTCCCAATTCATTTTGAAATTAGTGATCGTGTTTTTTTTGCTTTTTTTTGGCGAGTTCTTCTGTTTCATATCCCCTTCTTTGGGATTTCATGTTTTAATCACTTTTTAAAATTTCTCGAGATTATTGCAGTGTAGCATGGAAATGGGGTGCATGATGTTCGAAACTTAATTGGTGTTTCGAAAGAATCAGGTTATTGAGATTTTCCAGGTTATTCGAATATGTTTGAGATTGTATAGGGTGTATTTGATGGTTCGATGTTATTCGAGAATCTTAGAGCCTATTCGAAGAAAATTATGGTTCGATATTCACGATATTATCCGGTACTATTTGAGGGTTCCATTCTTATTGCATATCATTTTGTTGACCTTAGTCTCAGCTTGCTTAGTAGTATTAAGTGATTGTCCCATGCACAAATGGCAAACCGTCATTCCAAAACGTCAAATCCAATTATTGCCTAAATTGATTGATTTTCAATAAAATAAATTTTATTGAATTGAATTTAATTTCTTTCCAAAAACTCAATTTTATATTTCGACGGACGGATTTTTGCTTGACGGCCAGCAAAACATTGGGGTTTTTTGAATGAAATTAAATAAATTTTAATAAAATTTTCTTAGAATAATGTGGAAATTATAGGTTTGAACTATTTGTTAATAGTTTTCATATTGCAAAGTGAAGCAACTTAGCCAAAAATTGCGTTTGACGTTTTTAAAATGGCGGTTTTCCGTTTTGCATGAGGCAATGCCTTTAGTAACAAAATTACTTGATAAATAATAATTCGATATTTTTATGGGTTTTCTAGATTTTTACAGGCTTTCCAAAATTATCCATTAATATCCAAATTTTTCGGTATTATTGAAATTGATCGGGATCAATCGAGATTCACATAATTTAGTGATTATTCGATTTTTTTTGAAAGAGAAATTCCTTAAGTGTTTCGACATTCCAAGGATTATTTTAAAGATTTTTAAATTTATTATAATTTTGTTAGGCAATGTTCTGCGCTTAGCTTTGAATTGTGGGAATTTGCGATTGAGTTAGACATATAAATCTGAATTTTGATAGTAGATTTTCGAGATTATGCCAAAATGTCGATATTCCTTCAATTTCCTAGGTTATTCGAAATTATTCAAGAATGTCCAGGATATTTACGTTTCACAAGGTGACGAATAGCGCATATAGGAATTCCGTTAGTTTTACTTACTTATGGATAATCGATATTTGAGAAGTTTCTAGAATATTTAAGATACTTTGAAATTTCGACATTTTTGAGATTATTTCGAAATTCTTGATATATTTAGAAATCGTCAAAGCATTGAGTTGATTGCGGGAAATTTCGTTTTATTTGAAGCCATTGAACTGAATCACTTTCTGTATCGTATATTATCTCGAAATTAAAGATATTTTTAATTAATCCGAGGCTGGACAATACGAAGAGATAATTTTTTAACTAAAAGCTTTACTTCTTCATAGGTACCAGAAACATTTTAGGGGCAATTTGTAGTTACACCACTGGGCTTATGGTGTTCCAAATAGTTTTGGTATATTCGTTAAATAAAAATCACTGTTTTTTCACTGTATTTACTCGCCGTATTTTATCAAAAGTTTTATTCGCTGAAAAGATTGTTCGCCGTATTTATCGCTGTTTTATTTGATTTTTAATTCACAATTTTAAATTTACAATATTTTATTACGAATGTTTCTCGAATATTATGGAACGCTAAACACACTGGCACAGAAAATGGGCCACCCTAAAAAAAAAATTTTAAACCGCACTAGCTGGAAACTTGAAAACCAAAACAAAATTCAAGATCATGCAAGGCAGTCTTAGAAAATATTACCATAGCATACTTTGTCTAATCATGTGGCCGAGTTTTTTTACTTATCCCCCAACAAACAACATTATCTAATTGAATTTCCGTTAGTCTTATAGTGAAAATAAACTACATCACTTTTATTACAGAGCAGTTATGAATTTATAAAACTGTAAACATACATCTGCATTGAGATTGGTGATACAAAATTTATTTGTGCAAAAACTTTTAATTATTCGTTACAAAATATTATGTGAAGTTAATATTTAGTATCCTCGATTGTGGAATTGCATATTCTTAATCGCAAAATTTGTTTATAGATTTTTGAGTTATAATTTGTGAATGGTGTTAATTAACAGTTTTAAAATTACCTACAATTTTATATAAACAGTGATTAAATATCATAATTTCTATTTACAATGAATGGTTGTAAAGTGTGCAGCGACAAAGTCTTACATAATAATAAAACTGATAAGATTCTTTGTTCTCAATGCAACTGTTTTCACCACAACAGTTGTGTTCCTTTATCACAATCCGATACGTTCGTTTGGAAGTATGTGTACTGTATTAAAGCTAGTGTTATCAATAAAAACCGATATCGATGCATTCAAAACTAAGCTTCCGTCCGTTGCAGTGAGATTTTTTTTATACAAATTTTAGGCCAATTAGGAAGCAAATTGGTCATTTTCTATCCGATTTTGATGAATCTCAGCATTTCCAATAGAAATGGGATTCTTAAATGACTTTTAGAGGAAGTTCTGGTATATGGTCAGTTAGGAAGGAACTTGGCCATTGATGATTGTGATGACCTCCTGAAGATGATTGATGATTGTGATGACCTCCTAGATTTTGATGTTCAACTATTTATTTTACAACGTTTTGTTTAATGTTATCGATAGATTCGTTCCAATTTCTGTTATGAAGAATAATCGTAATAATCCAACGTGATTTAATAAACGCTTGATTAATTTGGGTAATCGTAAGAAAAAATTATATCGGAAATGGCAAAGATCCAACATTGTTTCTGCTAGCTCGGCCTTTTCGACTTTATCAAAGGAATTTGATTTTGTCCACAAAATAGATTATAAGAACTATAACGATAAGGATTAAGACGATTTGAAATTAAATCCCAAATTGCTTTGGAACTTTTGTCAGACTAGAAGGAAAACATGTGGCCTTCCGTCGACAATGTCTTACAATACAATATCTTACAATTTATGAGTATATACCTTGTAGCACTCGAAAGGAAATTATTGAATCACTCTGTAAGTTTAAAGATGGCCATGGTCCAGATGGTGTTTCTTCAAGATTCCTAAAAAAACTTAGTTATGAGTTGGGTTTCCTTTGTCAATATTATTCAATGGATCACTTTCTCCGAATATTCCAACTGTCTGGAAATCCTCTCATATCGTTCCTATCTTCAAATCCGGTAATAGGAATGATGCCTCTAATTACAGGGGCATTCTATACCGTGGCAGAACGTTAGGGATCTGCCTTCTTACGTCGATAGAGGCAAATTTTAAAGCTAGAGCCAGTTGAAATTCGTCTTCAACATGCAGGTGCCATTTTCATTCCCGATCTTCTAAATGGCAATATTCAAAGTTCATTTTTATTAATTTTGGATTATACATGGTGGGCCAAATAATTTTTTTTTTTTTAAATGCAATAAATAAAACAAAAAGTTCTCAATATTTTTTCAAATTTATTTTTTCATTGTAAAGAACAATCATTTCGATTAATTATGGAATACTATTTCATTCATATGACTGCCTCGGCTGGCCTTGCCGTACCCCATACGGTCGGTCCAATTTTTGAGCACATTTTCGATGATATGCGGCATTATGTGTTCAATGGCAATTCGAATATTGTTCTTGAGAACGTCAATCGTTGCTGGTTTATCGGCGTAACACTTATCTTTGACGCCACCCCAAAGATAATAGTCCAACGGCGTCAAATCACATTAGCATTTCGGCTGATAATTCGATCTTCGAAGACAGTGCGCAAAAGATCAATTGAAACGTGTGCTGTGTGGCACGGAGCGCCGTCTTGTTGAAACCAAATGTTGCCTATGTCCTCCTCTTCAAGTGCCGGAGACAAAAAATCGTTTATCATGGCGCGGTAGTGCTCACGATTGACAGTAACGGCGGCTCCTTGCTCATTTTCATAGAAAAATGGCCCAATGATGCCACCGGGCCAAAATCCGCACCAAACAGTCACTCGTTGAGGATGCATCGGCTTCTATACGATCACGTGCGGATTCTTCGTGCCCCAAATGCGACAATTCTGCTCGTTTACATAGCCGCCAAGATGGAAATGCGCCTCATCCGAAAAAATGATTTTTTTGCCAAGATTTTCGAAGTAATGTTTCAATATTTCCCAGCGTTGTTCAAGCGAATACACAACCATTTTCGTTCAGCGGAAGGAGAAAACTAACTTTCTGTCAAATCAAAAGTGACATAACCCTTACCATACTCAAAATAACCGCTAGTTCAAAAAAAAAGTTAGATGGCCCACCCTATATGCTCCGGAAAGGAGTTTAAGATCTCGATCTCTTTTCAAAACTGAATTTCATAGCACTATTTTTGGAACAACGGGCATTTGAATCTGATATCTAAGTCATATATTGAATTGAGTAAGCTTTGTAATTTTAATATGAGTAAATGTGAGATCAGACGATCATTGAAATGGGATTAATTCCCATATTTCAATAAATGATAGCTTATTAATTGTGTAATAAATTAAAATTATACTGGAAATTCTGGTTCCTAATTAATAAAAAATTAAAAAATCCCAGAACTTTCCATCGTGCATAATTGGCCATATTCCAGAACTAACTAATGCTCCTATCATAGCAGAAATGTCTGTCCGTGTCCGCTCTAATAGAGTATCTGCTTAACTAAGGGAGTTTTCCATGAAAAAACTTCAGATTTACAAAGGCACTTAAATGAGGCACTGAAAAGAGGTTTTACTGTATTAAGATTCAAATCAATCTGATATGTCCAAATTAAACGTATAACTAATGTCAATCATTATTAAATGAAAACGCATTATTCAAAAAGCAAATGGTTGTGGTTATTAATCGTTAGGAGCAATTGGTTCGATATTGCTATTCAACCAGCTGCAACTGTATGGTGTTTGGTGTTCCTGAATCAAGTTCCTGCATCATCATTTGAAGAAGTGTAGTATTAAAATAGTTCAACATCGTACGAGATCTAAGTCTAATATTAGGCATACAATGGTAGAATTTGTCACGAAATTTAACAGAGGCTATGTCCTACGGTGCTTTAAATTGAAAAAAGTTTTTTTTTGCTACGGATGTCGGTTTTTCAGAGGGATGCAAAATTTTTGTAGTGGAACATCTCCCTCCTTCTACGAAAAAATTATTATATGACGCTAAGAAACTGTTGCAAAACAGTGCAAGGGAATTTCAGACCGACCGATTATTTTATCAACTCATGCAGATTTACACCCTTTTAAAGTTAGCCGTAAGTTTCCAGCCGAAAGTAAAAAGTCGATAATGCAGATTATGTTATTAATATTCCAGCCGAAAATAAACAATTTAGTTTATCAGCCGAATGTAAATAGGATACATTGATTGAAATAAAACATTTTTGTAAATAGTCTTACGTGGAAAACTTTGTTTAACCTAGTCGTGAAAAATATCGGAAAATCAGAAGAATCCACAAAACTGGAATAAAATCAGCTTCTAGAGTATATATCTGAAGTTGAATCGTTTTTTTGTAATTTGTCAATAGCTATCGCAGGAAAAAATTCAGTTCAAGCACGGGAAATCTCGGAAAATTTGAAAAAGATTCCAGCCAAATGAATGGTATAAAATCAGCCTCTAGTGTATTATGTCTGGACTTGTCAATAGCTAAATTGTCAAAATTTGGAAAAGTGTCTTGCCGAAAGTAAGAAATGAATGTATAAAATCAGCCTCTAGAGTGCTATGTCTAGAAATGGATTGCATTGATGTGACTTGTCAATAGTTATCGTAGGAAAAAAAATCAGTTCAAGTTCCCGAATGTGATCCGAGGAGTTTTGTTAACTCAGTGAAAAGCTTAGGCTCGAATTGACTACCTTGATCGGTCGAGATATTAATCGGCACTTTAAATTTAGAGACATAGTTCCCGACAAACGTTTTGGCAATGGTCGCTGCAGTGATGTTTCTAATGCTTCGGGCGATCGGGTGAATCAAAGTGGTCCTACGATATCTAACTAAAGTTACGAGTTGGAACCAGTGTGACAAGGGGAACCCCCTTCCAAAGAAAGTTCTGAAGTAACATGCCAATTTTCTGATCCTGAGTGATCTAATATTAACCGAAGTGCAGCGACCACATTGTAACGCGATTGTCTTGGATTTCGTTCAGTTTTTTATTCGACTAATCTTGTCAAAGGCTTGTGGTCGGTGTAAATGGTGAAGTCTCGACCCTCGAAAAAATTCTCTGTCGAATGCTGAGTATTTCCTTTCGGCACCCGACAATTTCTTCGAGAAATATTCCCGTGGCTTCCAAGAGCCTTCATTATAATGCTGCAGGACTGCGCCAACAGCAGTATTTGACGCATCAGTAGTGATGCTGAACTTTCTGTTGTCCATAGAATGTGCAAGCAAAGTTATTCTTGACAATTCACATTTTAACTGAGAAAATGCATTCCTCAGGGCAAGAAAAGTTCTTGGGTGTCTTGGGCATCTTGAGTAGTGCAGCCAAGGTTGAGTGAATTGGAGTGAGTATATGAGCAATTTTTGGAATGAATTGGTGATAGTAGTTTACCATACCGATAAATCGATGTATTTGCTTGATTGATTGGGGAGCTGGGAACTCAGTAATGGCATTAATTCTTTCTTAAGAAGTAGAATACCATTAGCGGTTATTTTTTGCTTGGGGAATTCAGGAGTGCGTACGACGAAAAAGCATTTCAAAACAAAGTCTAGCTCTCTGAAAGTCTCGTTGATAAATCGCTGGAACGTTTGCGTAGCATTTCTGAGTCCAAAGGGCATTCAGGTGAATTCGAAAAGGCCAAATGGTGTAATGATGGCTGTTTTGTAAACATCTAACAAGATCGATCTTGGAGAATAGTTTGCACCCATGCAAGCACATGGAGACATTTTGGAAGTGAGGAATCGGGTAACGGTCGGGTGTTGTAACCGCGTTTAAACTGCGATAATCCCTACATGGTCTTCAATCTTGCTTTTTTCTCACCGTATGGAGGGGACAAGAAACTGAGGTGCCATTGGCCGGCATATACCTAATTCCACCCTGTGTTGGAATTCTGCGAATTCGGCTTTTTGTCGCATGTGATTTAATCTTTGTGGCTTAGACACGGGCATATGGCCATTCGTAACAATGTGATGTTGATCTTGTGTTTTAATGGTAGATTGTAATCCGGCGCCGCTGTAAGTTAAGGAAATTTCTTGATTAGACGATTCACATCTGATAAAATGAAAGCATGAGTGAATGTTCGTTTAAGTCCGAGATTTACTTGTAGCAACTTACGGCTGTTAGTATTGTAATAGTATAGTAATCGTGCCATTGGCAGCCGATAAGAATAGATCTAAAGATTTTCGGTTGATAAATGGATTGTGCAAAAGTGCGCACTGAAATAACGGAGAGGTCAGCGCCATTGTCTTTAAGGAAAGTCAGGTTGTTGGTCGTGTCTTGTATGAATAAGCGTCATGCTTAAGGAAATTATTATTATTACTGAAGAGCCATGCGGGCATTCAAGCCACCTCGCACTGCGACCTAAAAGACCAAGCATGGACCTTGCTCAATTAGCCGTTCAGTCAATATTCAGGCTCTTAATGAACCTAATAGTACTACAGGGCTGTATATTATGCATATTTTCTGGGCTCATTAGCCGCCCTCCTGTATGTTGCAGTCCTTTGCGGAAAATGGCTGGGCAATGCAACAAAACATGTTCTGCTGATTCCGCTTCCAGGTCGCAGAAGCGGAATCCGTCAGTCGTACTTAGGCCTATTTTCTTAAGGTGATACCTTAAGGGGATGTGACCTGTGAGGAAGCCAGTAAGCTGTCTCAACTCGGGTTTCTTAAGTTCAAGACACTCCTTAACCCTGACTGACGAAGGTGATTTACATTTCTTCGCCTGTCGTAAACCTGGAATTCTGCACCAGTAGGAAGACTTTTGCACATCCTCCCAGCGTTTTACCGCTACCCTGGTAGTAGCGTTGTTGCCCAAGAACTTCGAGAGGACAGTCCAACTCCCCTGTAGGAATACCCCGCCCGTCTTCTGTTTTTGATCTATCTGTAAACCATACCATTGACCCTCGTTCAAAAGATAGTGCACTGTTCTCTAAATATCCCGGTTAGGTAACCTAACACAAAATGGTTTGTGGAAATCCAGTTTAGTTGGCATACAGTCGGAAGGCATTCCTATGGTTGTGTCTGTTTTAAATTCCTTAAGGATTTCCAGATGACCCACCATATTGCCCGGTTTAATATTTCCCTCCGTCTGTATCTTAAGGGCCATAACAGCAGCATCCTTTATGACAAGCAGATGCAACGGATTTAGTCCTAGGAGTGTCTTCATTGCTGCGGTTGGACATATTTTAATTGAGCCCATAACACCGATGCGGGCTATACGCTGAACCTTATTCAATGAAGTTTGCGCTGTACTCTATTAAGTTTAGGCCACCATACTACCGATGCGTAGGTGAAGATAGACCTAATGATTGTTGGAAATGAACAGTAGATCATTTTTGGTTGTAGTCCCCAAGTACGTTCATAAAGTCTCTGACAGGCCCAAGAAGCCTTGGTGGCTCTATTTTGAACTTTCAGTAAATGTTGTTTCCAGTTCAGTTTTTGATACAGGATGACCCCTAGATATTTAACCTCTTTGGAAAAAGGAACAATAGTACCGTTTAACGAGGGAGCTATAAGCGAGAGCTTTTTCCTCCTCGTAAACGAGACAAAGACACTTTTGTTTGGATTGACACTAAGTCCTTCATGGTCATACCACTGCCATATTATATCGAGTGCAGTTTGCATGAGATCAGAGATGACCTCATAAAACTGGCATCTAATTGTGATAGACATATCATCCGTTTATGGATGTACATCAAACCCTTAGCTGAATGGATTCACCTACTTGTAGAAAGCGGAACTTCCTTCTCCATTGCTGCCCTCTCTATCGATACATAGGAGGTATTATTAAAAGCCCCCTCAATATCCACAAAGAACAATTTCTTTATATGCCACCGCTCTTTCAATCCTCGTGACTATACCACTAAGAGCCATCACAGTGGATTTACCACTTTGATAAGTAAACTCGTCCCGATGCAGCAAATTATTTACAATGACCTCACTTCTTATTTGATGATCCAGGATTTTCCATCGTCTTTAACAGAAACGATGTAAGACTAATTGGCAGATAAGCCTTGGCCTGGGTGTCTGGTCGACCCCCTCCCTTTAGCATAAAGACCAAATTTACGTTCCTCCGTAGCTTCGAAATATGTTGTAGTTAAAACATAACTTGCCCGAAACATCTGGATCAAGCTGGGGAGTATTTCCTCAATACCTTCTTGAAGTAAAGCTGAAAAGATACCACCCCTCCAGCAGATTTGAAAGGTTTGAAAGATCCAATAGCCCATCTTACTTTGCTGGATGTGAAAATTTGTCCAGAGAGATTCTGGATCTTACTGTGTGAGGTGCATAGGCTACCTCACTCGAAGGGCCATGCCCCTTGGGCGCCTACCACTATTGAATCCGGAAAGTGGGTATCTAATAGTACCTCCAACGTTTCCTTCTGGTTTTCAGTGAACCTCCCATTTTGCTTCTGAAGACGTCCTAAACGTCCTAATTTGAGTGATCCCTGGAAAGGACTTTCTGGAAACAAGCTGCAGAGGCCAATCCGTTGATTCCCTCACAGAAGCATCTCCAGGTAGCCCTTTTGGATCTTGTAGGGGGTTAAGGCCATCCTATACTCGCCCCATTCACCGGTGCGTTTAGCCTTGTTGGCGGAGATTTAGCCTTGTTACTGGAGGTACTCACCCCTATTATTCATGTCCGTACCGCCCCACACCGTGTGGTGCGCGCTTGAGTGGAGTTGTCTCTCTGGAGATCTCTGAGTCTCCAGAAAAGTAGTTTAACGCCAATATAGCCTCTTGTTTGCCTCTTGCCACCAGAACCTCCACCATCACTGCAACCAAGTTCCTGGAGATGAACTCTGAAATATGAATAAAATTAATTTGCGAGCAGGCCAAAATAGCCGCTCTTGAACTCTCAGTTCCATTATGTTTAATCAACTTACCCACATGATTTGGTATACTTCTAATTTGGGGACCTATCAGTCATGTCTCCTGGATGAGGAACATGCCAATGTTTTCGCAGATAAACCTAAGACAAAGGACGTCCGAAGACGTCTTTGCATGATTCAGGTTTATCTGCAGGCAGGCGATGAGTGCCCTCACTTATCTGAAAAAAATTTCTTCAGAAGGCCCGGATCAGCCTCCTTTATCGCACGCGCGGGTGAACCCATTGCGGGGCCACTCCCCGTACAACCCCGACGCCTTCTGCTCTGCAAGCCGCCTTCTCCTCACCTGAAGAGCCTTTCGCCTCTCTCCTGATAACCCTCCAGTCAATCGCCTAGATGCCCATAGGGAATTCAGCACTGTTAGGGAAGGTACCAAACATAATCTTTGCCCGAGGCAGGTTTCGCGCCTCAGCCACGATCAACTATGCACCCTCCCATTGCTTAATACCCTTCTATGGCTCTTTTTAGGCAGAAGCTGGCTGCCAACGAACTTAGGTTTAAGCTCCTTGGCCTCTTGCTCCAGTAGCTTGTCTAAGATGTCCTGCTGGACAGCCTTAAGCAGCTCTCCAGTGAAGATAACCTCAGGAAAACCAGAGGTCAAGATCTTTGACTCTACAGCCTGCCTGAAAGTAATTCCAGACCAGGCTGTAGAACTCGAGACCACCGGGACAGATTCGTCCCCCACTGGCCTAAGTGCAGGTGGAGTGCCGTCGTCCGAGCGGACTCTTTTAGATGATGGGGTTACAGCTTCAAGAAATAAAATAATAAGAAATTAACTTTAAAGTAAAGACGACTAAACAATTACAAAAAATGCTGTACATTCTTAAGGTGCTTAGGGGCGACAAAGGTCTAAAGCCGGCTCTGCTTATTGTGTTATTTCGTTATAGCGCCGTCTTACAAAAATGTTTGTCCATTACTGACTGGAAGACATTCTGGCTTTTGAATAACGTAATCCTATCAAAAGTTCATCCATATTCTGTTGAAGGCGATGGCATAAAGAGTCAGTGCCTCCGATTATTACCGCCATCTAAGTTGTCAAAATTAGTAATAGAATTTATTGCGAAATAGTCGTTGGCGAAAGCAATCTTAGGCATATAATACACTTTCGAACAAATAGCGCGAGCACAAACAACGAATACCTCATGCCACCTGCTTATAGATCGATAGGCGGATATGAACGTTGAGCTAAATTTTTAATTATTTAAGAAAAGTGCTAAGTTAATCGCTAAATGGAGGAGGAAATCGGTGAATTGTAATTATATTTCTTTTTAATGAACTAAAGTTAATTATATTTATCCTTCTTTGTATCGATTTAGTCGCAAATATATTACATGTCCTGATTTTTAGAAAATTCAAACGTTATTGAGAGAAGTAGGGGAATTTTAAACTCACACCCAATTTGCTCGTTATCAAATGATGCAGCTTTTGATGTTCTAAACCGTATTCTTTGATGTAGTTTCTAGAATGAACCAAATGTAAATATTGACGCAGTCAAATGTAAAAAGTTGATTATAACTTCTTAGTGACGGAATGACAAGCTACTGCCAACAAAATGGTGACCTGGCAGTTTAATTAAGTCTTTCGTGGAAATGTTGGATTCATTAGAATAGCATGCATATAAATGAACTGGGAGCCGAACGGTCCAGTATTGATAAATGAGAAACTGAAGTCATACTAAAGAAGAAAGTGTGGCAGTTATTCTCAACATCACAAAACTAACCAGGTTGGCATTACAACAATCAATCAAAACTTTCGAGTAGTGCTACCTGCCGGTCAGTATAGGAAAAGGTTGATTCAATAACAATTTGCCTATAGCTAAAATCTCTACAAAAATAAACAAAGAACGAATTCACAATAATGTCAAAAATACAACAAAAACGGACACGTGCGATTTGGTTTCGATAGCATTATTGAAAATCATTCAAATTCTGGCTGCTAAATTATACATCGAGATGAAGCTCGTTTAAAGAGGTATATTGTTTCTTTTGCTGGTCACTTAAAACTTTATCAATAAACTGCGTGACAGTTGGAAGTTCTTCTAATCGCAGAACCGGCAGCCCCTAAGTCGTGGAATAACATTTTTGTTTTCTCCTTTAACAAAGCCCGTGAACAAGAGTAGAACAATCAATATAAGCCAAAGGAATTTTGCACAATAGAGTTACGGCTACATTTGAGCATACCATGAAGTCACACAAGTTACAATTTTAAATTACAACCAAATACCAAATATACCCAACAATTACAACCGAATAATTTGATGACAGATTTATTCGGCGAAAAAGTGTTAATTCATTCATACATACATATGTGATAATTATATGAGATAATATCAGCGCACAAATTTCAATTTCGTTTTCGTTTGACATTTAAAAAGAAACAAAAAAATAGTTGTGTTTTTTTTTTGTCGCTAAATACTCTTAATTTTTGATGGTCTCTATACCTTTTTGTCCGCCAGACAAAATTGTACGTAATGATGATGACCTAAAATTCGAAACCACTAAATATAACGACAGTTATTCGATTTTTTGCAATAATTAATCATCATCAAATTAATTATCATCACGAAGTTTTTACATAAATTATTATTAATGAATGACCACCACACACGGATCGTAATTTTTTTTTTGTTGTTCATCTTACAAACATCCATGCACAGAAAATCCATTCACTTAATTGAAGATGATGGAATTATCGATATTTTAATAATAAATTGGATGTTTGCTGCATTCACAATTTAACAGTTTTGCACCTTGACTTATTTTAGTTTTTTATTTTCAATTATTTGGGAGATGAGAAATTTTGTAATGGTGGAAGTGTTTAAAAATTGTATTTTATTGTAATTATGTAACACATTTGATATTGATGGTTTGATTGAAAATAAAAACAACTAAAAGTGCAAGTTCTAAATGTTATACGCGAGACGATTACCAATATTGGTGATTACGTAATTCTTATCAATTCTTGACTTTAAAAAATGAAAGGAATTTCACACGTATAGCTAGACGCGAATTACATATAAAGAAAGGAAGCTCAGATTAGAATAGAAGAATTGTTATTATTATTGGTCATAATCGTCGAAGTTTACACAATTTGCACACTTTGAAAGTTGAATCAAATAATTACTAATTATGTTTTATATTCGAAAAAAAATAATAATAATTGATTACATTTTTTGTGGCTAATTATAAAATCTGAATGTCATGTTTATCGAGGATGGTAAAATTTAAATAAGATGTGATTGTTTTGTTGAATTAATCTTTATTGTTTGTTTATACCTTGTTTAAATAATTGAGTTTATATTTATATGTGTCCAATACTTTAGTATGATACAAACATCACAAAATTTATGCATGAGCAGATATGAGTGAATATAGTCAATGGAATTTTTATAAAAGGTTGGGTTAATCTCGAACAACGTCAATGATGAAAATCTTGATCTCATTTCTTAATGTTTTATTCAGAATTGCACAGTTTAAATTTAAGAGATACAAACCAGCAATCGTTTTTCAATCTTAGTGACTAGGCCGCTAAGAGGGGTCACTATGGATTCACCGGATTGATATGCAAATTTCCTATAAGAAACGATGTGAGGCTTACTGGGTGTCTGGACGGGCTTGGTATAAAGACCACATTTTCTCTCCTCCAAAGTTTCTGTTCTGGGTTTTCTAACTTCGTACTTTAATAAAACTAACTCATCTTTAGAGGACAGTTTTTCTTTCTCCAATTTACGTTTATCATAGTACGTTTTTGATTTGTTTTTAAAATTTATATAATCGTCTTAATTATACATAGACTCATTGGATTGAAAAATTGAATGTAACGTACACGTAAGTTCAGCTTCCCTCAAATTGGACTGTCTCCGGGTAATAATATCGAGTGTTTGGCGAGGTTTATTGATTGCAATGCGACTCCACCTTATTAATTGTGAGCTTTGATTAGTTGAACTATTTAAATATGTTAAAGAACAATGATCGGTAATTATGTAGAAAGTTCTTACTTATAAATATGGCCTTTAATGGTTAATTCCTAATACTATTGCGAGAAGTTCTTTGTGTGTGGTAGAGAAATTTTCGTTTAAGAATTTAACTTCCATATGCTACAGGATGATCAGGTCCATCTACCATATGTGAAAGTATCGCGCTTACAGCAACATCACTAGCGTCACAAGTTACATAAAAATCTTTTTCATAATCTGGGAACTGTAACAATGGAGGTTTCATCAAAAATTCTTTTAATCTTGAAAATGCTTCGTCACATTTTGCCTCACATATAAATTTGGCATGCTTTTTAGGTTGGTTAATGATTTTGAAATGTCAGAAAAATGGGTGTGTAATGAAATCCCGGTTTCCAAAATCCCGATTTGTAAAAATCCAGTTGTTTTGGTTAACCCTGATTTTCAAAATCCTGGTTTTAAAAATCCCGGTTTTTAAAATCCCGGTTCAGCAAAAATAAAATTCTCCAGAATTTTTAAAACCGGGATTTTGAAAACCGCGAGTTTTGAAATCGGGGTTTTGAATTCGGGATTTTGAATTCTTGTATTGTTTTTGGTAAATGGCATAAATGAATATATACCATAAATCGCGTTAATGTTTCATGGGTCGGGCTTGATGCCCTCATGAGTAATAATATTTAAATTGAATTTTCGCAGGGTAGATAGAATTTCACTAAGCTTATTATTATGAAACAAGGCACTTTAAACTAGTAAGCCCAGTTAATACACTATTCATAAGCCGTTGAAATGTGCTTGGTACATTTTTCAAACCCATGCTCATTCTTTTGAATTGATAGTGCCCGGAATCGGAACTTAAAGCGTTTTTTTTTTTTGCAAGATCAATGGTGCTGAAATATAATACTTTGCCCAGTTGCTCTAAAATTAAGGTAATTGAGGGGATCGCGAAACGTTCACTAATGGTAACCTCATTTAATTTACGATAGTCTACAACTATCGTCCATTTCCTTTCCTATTTGGCTGATTTTTTTTTTTGGTATACACATAAAATAGGAAAATTTGGTATACACATAAAATAGGAAGTATACACAGAAAATAGGAATCACCATCACCATCACCATCACCATCACCATCACCATCACCATCACCATCACCATCACCATCACCATCACCATCACCATCACCATCACCATCACCATCACCATCACCATCACCATCACCATCACCATCACCATCACCATCACCATCACCATCACCATCACCATCACCATCACCATCACCATCACCATCACCATCACCATCACCATCACCATCACCATCACCATCACCATCACCATCACCATCACCATCACCATCACCATCACCATCACCATCACCATCACCATCACCATCACCATCACCATCACCATCACCATCACCATCACCATCACCATCACCATCACCATCACCATCACCATCACCATCACCATCACCATCACCATCACCATCACCATCACCATCACCATCACCATCACCATCACCATCACCATCACCATCACCATCACCATCACCATCACCATCACCATCACCATCACCATCACCATCACCATCACCATCACCATCACCATCACCATCACCATCACCATCACCATCACCATCACCATCACCATCACCATCACCATCACCATCACCATCACCATCACCATCACCATCACCATCACCATCACCATCACCATCACCATCACCATCACCATCACCATCACCATCACCATCACCATCACCATCACCATCACCATCACCATCACCATCACCATCACCATCACCATCACCATCACCATCACCATCACCATCACCATCACCATCACCATCACCATCACCATCACCATCACCATCACCATCACCATCACCATCACCATCACCATCACCATCACCATCACCATCACCATCACCATCACCATCACCATCACCATCACCATCACCATCACCATCACCATCACCATCACCATCACCATCACCATCACCATCACCATCACCATCACCATCACCATCACCATCACCATCACCATCACCATCACCATCACCATCACCATCACCATCACCATCACCATCACCATCACCATCACCATCACCATCACCATCACCATCACCATCACCATCACCATCACCATCACCATCACCATCACCATCACCATCACCATCACCATCACCATCACCATCACCATCACCATCACCATCACCATCACCATCACCATCACCATCACCATCACCATCACCATCACCATCACCATCACCATCACCATCACCATCACCATCACCATCACCATCACCATCACCATCACCATCACCATCACCATCACCATCACCATCACCATCACCATCACCATCACCATCACCATCACCATCACCATCACCATCACCATCACCATCACCATCACCATCACCATCACCATCACCATCACCATCACCATCACCATCACCATCACCATCACCATCACCATCACCATCACCATCATCATCACCATCACCATCACAATTGTTATTTAACAATAGGTTTTTACCTACACATTCGATATGGTTGGTTTGCAAAGAACAAAAAAAAATATTATTGACTGGTGCTGAAAGGGTTATAAATTCTAGGACCGACTTTATTAAGTAGCAGCTCGAAATCAGTTACCGACATTCCACAGAAATTGTGAAACTAACCTAAATCTTGTTTGCACAAATCGTGCAGTAAATTGGTTCCCCCATATTTCTTACTGCTATCATAAACAGAAGTCATCATCTAACTCATCTCGTTTAACGTCATTTTCTTCTTTCTTTGTCCTTCGCTAATTCCGTAATAATAACACAACAAGCAGATGCAATTATCTGTTCATTCGAGATTTTTAATTTTTCAGCACAAAATACATCCACACTCTTTGTCACCAATTTAATTTGCAAACGAACAGCGAACATGACAGATACGGTAAATTAGTTTTCCAGTCGTTTGATGTGTAAGATACTCCAAATCGGCAATGAACGAACAACAAACAATCGCTGTTAAGTGTTGATACGCTATTCGGTGTCTGAGTATTATATGCGAGTAGAATGCGATACTTTGTATATGATAATTAAATAATTTTGATTTTTTTCAAAATGGACGACTGAGAGCCTACTGTATAAATAAGTCTCCAGTATCGACTGTATTTTTTACTAAGCTTAAAATAAGATACATACAATTTTGTCTTTACTATATATGGGAAAATGATTGATGTGAGCTTTTGGTTTGTTTCTATATAAAAATGTTCATGAAAAATCGTCTTGAATAAGGCATTTTTAACTTTAAAATGTTGTTGTTTTTGTAATTTACGTCATAAACTCATTACTCGAAATTTATAAACAACACAATAATCATCTCTTTCATTGCCTCTATTCAAATTTGAATTCGAATATCTATCTATTGTTATTTTGAATTTGTGAAGCATGCTAGATTGTAATGATTTTATGATTTCTTCACACATGGGTGTGAAGTTTATGACAAATAACAAAATATAAGCATTTTTTAACAATTGAGTAGTTTTGCGTTCGCGGTTAATTGATTGATTGATTTTGAGCGTATGACTATGCACTAAGCAAGATCTCCCGGTCGACGCCAGGCCCATCGTACACCCTTTTTTTACATTTACTTGAAAGGATTGGATAGGATTGTTAGTATAGGATTGAGATCGACCCGGTTACAAACACCTTGACGGTCAATTGTTAGTAGTTACATTTTTGCTAAAAACTGCTTTCAAACATTGGCTTCATAAAGTCAATATTTATTAGTTATCAATTACCCCTTATATGTTTCCTACCTCCTTACTTCCCCCGGCTGGTAATAAAAAGCTTAATTTAATTTCTATAAATCTGGTATGAATTAATCTTTTAGTACTACTTATTTAAATGATTTCCCCCATACTGGTCACTATCGTAACTTAAACTACAGTTTAGCACAACTGCTACTATAAATGAAGCATTTTGGCGGACCTGCTACTAAGATTACAGACATTCAATCTGTGTTCATGCTATCCTGTAATTAATTACAATTAACGCCACCAGAAACCTAAATCAAAAAGATAAGACACTAATTAGTTTCTAAAGTGCGAAGTCCGACCTGGAGTTCCAGTGAATTTAGATGACAAAAATCAATAAAACTCAATTTCAGAACTACCTATCTGCTGGGTGCTTAAATTTTTTGGAAATCTGCATTAGGTTTCTCTGATATTCTGAAAATCCAGATCAAATTTGCTAAATGTCACTAGGTACTACTTTAAAATCAGTATACTTCAACTCCGATATCCTCATGGTTTAGTTTGTTTTAAATCATCTACATACACAGCAAAATTAAATCATAAATAAGCAAATTAAAAGAATATAAATTAAACATCAAAATAAATAAATTGTACTTACAATTTAAATAACAGTGTTTATTACTTAATAATCTTATTTGCCAGCAATGTATTAATATTAATAGAATTTATATCGAGCTACGGGGCTCCACTGGTAACCTTCATAAGGATCTAAAAATGAATACGTTAGTGCAGAAGTTAAGAATTATGCAAAGAAACATGTTCAGCACCCTAGTCAACATCACAATAAGGATTTGCGTCTTATGCTGATCAATACACAAACCCAGTAAGACGGCTTCGACGAACGAAGCCGAATCAATGGGCTGTACTCCACGAAAAGTTAAAAACTTTTAATATAGATTAACTACTAGATGAATTATATTCAGTTATAATATTTATTATTATTATTATTATTATTATTGGAGGGCCATGTGAGGGATCAGCCACTTCGCACTGCGACCTAAAAGATCTATTGTGGTGGACCCTGCTTAATTATCCGTCCAGTCAATATTCAGTTTCTTAATGAACCTGACAATACTGCCTCCCGGTACGTGATAAATACTATCTGGGCATATTGCTCTCCCTCCTAGATGTTTACTACAGCATGTAGTTCCGCTCGAAAGACGGTAGCATTGGAGCCCAAGGACCTCGAGGTGGTTGTCCCACTCGCGTATATTCCTACTCCTGCCCCGTATTCCGTTTGATTTTACTCTTACGAGTTGCTGGGAATTGCGAATCGCCTGTAGGTCACCCAGCTTTATACAGGAAGGCTAAATAAAATTGGAGGGTGCCTGGTATCCAGAGTCCGCATATTTTGGACTGATTAACCTATCAGCCATTCATCCATCGGCATGTGCTGTTCCACCTTAGATTAGAGTTTTTTTGTCAAGGTTTTCTCCTTTAGCGCCATACTTTAGCCTGTACCAAATGGCCTTTGTTACCAGTGGTTGCCTCGAGGAGGCAGCACTTACACTTGCGAATTGTAAACAGGTTACCCCTTACACAATTGTACCCATAACGGAGCTGCCTAATGACAAAACCAGAACAGCTGACGTGATGCGCACCCTACTAGAAGGTTACGGAGCTGGTAGATTAACCTACTCAACTTTGGTCTCTCCCTTCAATAGATGCCAAACCACCCCATAATTTATTAAATAATTAAATAATCGACAAAAGAAAGCTCGATTGAAGATTAATCTATACTCTCGGATTTTTATTTAATCATCAAGAACAAGTGAACATTGCGAATGTACTTCATAATCAGAATTTGTATTCCATTTTTCTGTCAGTGGATCGAATGGTGCGAAAGAGAAGCACTTAATAATGATAGTAGTAGTGTATTGAATTCCAAGAAAGAATTGATTATTTCAGCAACTCACAGGAAATTGTTTATAGTTAATGCTTCATCAAATAATAAAGTATTAAATGTCAATGAAAAACAAACAGTCGATCTGAAATTGTGGTGCAGGCGAATGAGCCATATGAATTTTGGTAACTTTGAAAAGCTGAGGTCGGATTTTGAAGGTGCTAATTTTAAGAGGATTCCAAAATTGGTCTGTTTTATTTGTTTTAAAGGTAAACAAGAGAAGAGCTACAAGTGTTTCACTTGGATTTTCGGCCCTTTATTAGAAAACCCTTTGGGTGGTGCAAAATACATTTTAGTTTTACTGATGATTATCCCACAAAATTGTTTGTTTATTTTTTAAAAGCAAAACATCAAGTATTGAACAAGTTAATTGAATTTAAAAGTCTTGGGGAAAATCAAACAAATAAGAAATTTAAATTGTTCGTACAGATAATGAAATATCATTCCAAATATTTGTAATGAGCAATTATATGTGTTTTAACATAAATTTGCGTAATACATCAAACAAAAGAGCATCAAACAAATTAATCGATCGCTTAAAATTGTTCGATTAAACGAAAATTTCCTTTCTCAAAAAAAGTGTGAAAAAATTTGAAATTGTGAACTGAAATTGGTTTGTAAATTACTTCGGTTGCCTTTTTTATTGAAAAATAGTGCAAAACCTAACTTTATTTTGTTCTAATAGGATTTTTGTACAAAAAAAAATGAAATTAAAATAAAAATGTTTCCTAAAAAGTTTTGAAATGAATAAAATTTCGCTTTAATCGATTAATCGATACCGAAAATTCGGATAATTCGTTAGTCGAAACTTGGACAAATCCATTAATCGACATGCTGGTACGTACTTGCTTCTCGTTCTGTTTGCTTTTTCCACATTACAAAGCAAAAGTGGCGAAAAACTAGAAACAAAAAACCACGTGTTTTTTGGGATATAGTAATACAACAAAGGGTTGTCGTGTTTCTGATCCTGAAGAAGACAAAGTAATGATTGTTCGCCATAATTATTCTTGTAATACAAAAAAACATAATTCATGTGAATTGGTAATTCATATGATGTTACTTCATTTTCGGAAGAAAGCAATTATGTTTCACCATAAATTATAAACGTAATCGAGAAAAGTCCAGTCCGCCGGTTAAGCCGACCAGTAAAGTCAATTAATGTTATGGACTTTATCACCTATAATGTTTCATGGCATCCTGTTTAAACAAATGATAAATTGAATATCAAAGAAGTTCTTAATCGAACCTTATAGTATGGCGACCTTTAACTATGGCGAGCGGCAATGGGAAAATATCCCATGTGCGAAACATTTATAAACCGGAGGATAGCGGACTCCATAGCTTGTAAGTGGGCTTTTAAAACTAAAGAAGAATTAACTGAGATAAATATAAAGCAATTGATTGAATATGGTGGGAATTATTTGCCAATGGTACGATGTAATTCAATGAGATTTTTATTTGCAATGACTACCAAATATCATTTGAAGATGTTGGTGTGATAATTTGTTGCTTAAAAAAAAAATTAATATATAGACTGAAGCAAGCCAGACGAATCTTAACGGAATAGCAAGCGGAGCATATGTCTTAGGAACGCAGTTGTCACGTAATAAAAAATAGGGCACAATTTCAATTAGTCAAGAGCAGTATACAAAAGGAATAGTGCGAAAATTCAATATGTAAATAATCCCATGTACGTATATAGGTAATCTAATCAAAAAACGCATTTTAATGTTTAATAATTATTTAACAATTTTTTTTTTTTTTCAAAATGTTACAATTTTCAATTGATTGATTGGTTGGAGTGCACGATCAAGCTTTAAGCAAGTCTCCCGGAAGAAGCCGGATCCACCGCACACCCCAGTAACTTGTAAGAAAGGAAGGCAAAGTTTTGCTAGTAAGGGGGGGGAGTCGATCCGATTTCTGACACATAAGCAGTCGATAGTTAGTAGCACAACACATTTCCAATCTACATTAAACATGTAACATAAAAGCTACATTCTGAAAACAATGTACATTAATTCTAAATTCTACGGTATAAGTTCAGAATCTCTTATCTGACTAAAATTTATATATTTTTAAATTTATTTTTCATTCATTGATTTCTTTACCTTCAAATAATTGTTTCCTGTAAATAAATTAAGCCCAACTACCCAATGCCCATACCTATTTTCACTTGTATTCCAATACTTCCGTATCCACTACTAGTCGAAATCGCGTTCTTTTTGAAGTAATCAAACCTCTCATGTATTGGACTTTGTTTCGGCAACTCAACACTCGCTCTCACACAATCCACCACAGTTTACCAATAAACAATAAATTGTTAAATTAACAATAAAATAATTAGTTTTAATAAAAAAAAAAATAATAATTCTTAAGGAAAATTTTAAAAAAATTAAAAAAAAACCCAACCGTTTGACTCGAAAGTCGTGGCCAACCAGTAGTTTTGCGTTCGCGGTTAATAACAAGAAATCTAAAAAACCCTCGAGTTTGTTGTAAGATGCGACTAAGTTAAATTATTAGCTTTATATTTAGTGTATCAAATGGCTCCGTTTAAAAATAGCACATGGCCCATTTGCTACACTATACATCAAGCAACTAATTTAACTTAGTTTTCCAAAACGTTTTTTCAACCCGCAGCAGCGAAAAAACATTTCGACCGAAAAATACAAAACTCAAAGATAAGAGGTTTCAAACCCATCAGATTAAAAAACAATTTTTATTAGCGCAACTCCGAAGTTGATTAATCTTACAAAACTCTTTTTTCTTTATCTTTTTTTTTTATTTTGGGTGTTGGGTGCTTCTCAATAGGGTAGGGGTTGACCATCTATAGCCATGTATCTCGTGCAGCTATGTAGAAACCACCAAATATGTCTAGTATACCTCCACGTGGTATAACACCCGGGCTACGATGTGAAGCATCGGCGAAATACTAGAGGCGAGTGCAGTACACTATATATAAATGAGCAATGAGCAGAACAAATATGGAAACTAATACCCAAGGTGGTACATCTGTTGCTCAGGTAAATCCAACATCTTCGGAGGTCGGTCCCATGGACTCTGGGGGAGACCAGCCACTGCTGTACTACAATTATTTTAACCAATCCCAAGACATGTTGATGAATAAATAAGCTCAATTTAGTGAAACAGAAAAGGATAATTCACATCCCTTCCAGAGGAGTAACAAAGTGGCGTATTCTCCGATAAGTGGCGATAGTCCTTCCATTGGGGCCAGCAGCCACAACACTCGCTCTACAAACGAAGAAAAGCTTCACAATGAATTGTGTAAAGCTAATAATGCATTAGTTGAAGCCAACAATATAAACAAGCAACTGCAGGAGCGTATGAAGACGCTTGAAAACGAAGTTAAAGCTCTTAAGCCAAAGGAGAACATCGGTTCTACTCCTAACCAGAATACAACACCATAAGAGTATCATACGGAAGAAAAAGAACTAGCTCGAGAAACTGAGTGGATTAGAGTTAAAGGTGGGAGAAAAAAAAGGAGATAGAATAATACGCCCTCCCCACCTCAATTAAAAGATGATGTTCCAAATATTATCCAGAACAACCAAAAAAAATACCTCCACCACCACCAATAGTAATAGATGAAGTCAAAGACTACGATCTACTCTATTAGAAAGTAAAAACAAAAACTACTACTGATAAGCTTAATGCAAAGGTGATGAATGGAGACACCGTCAAAATAAACTTGGAAGATGCTGAAACATACAGAAAAATGACAAAAATGTTAGATGAAGAAAAACATGCTTGGCACACGTTTGAAAACAAACAAACCAGACCAATTAGGGTCATGGCTAAAAACTTACACTCTACTTGTAAACCAGAAAAAAATAATTGATGACCTGAAAGCAAAACGATTAAAGGCAACTCAAGCATCGATTAAGCTAAAACGGAGAGGCAAATTACCTCTCAACATGTTTATGTTGACCTTCGATACTGATGAAGATATCGAAAAAATGTATCAAATTAAGTACATCTTGGGTTGCAAAGTGATTATTCAGCCTCTAAGAAGATCTAAGCTTATACCACAATGTAAACAATGTCAACCCTATGGACATACACAAAAATATTGCAACAGGGAACCCAGGTGTGTCAAATGTTTAGGTAAACATCACACCAAAAATTGTGTAAAAGCCCAAAATGTTCAACCTAAATGCGTTCACGTTTATTCAGGAAGCAAGCGGTTAAGATGAACCAACCCGAAGTAAATCGTAGACTATTGGAAACTACTCAAGGACAATTTGGTAAAATGACTTATGCTCAAGTAATGATGAGCAACGGAAATCCAGGAAAAACTGCTCAAAATGACGATATAAGTCAAACACTTAAATTAATTTTAAGCAGACTAAATACATTTGATGAACGATTACAGAAACTAGAGTACATCACAAAGGGAGCCATCCCTAAACAGAAAAATGGCCAATGATCTTAGAATCTTATGTTGGAATGCCAATGGATTGATGCAACATCAACAAGAACTGCAAGTGTTCCTGGACACAGAAAAAATCGATGTATGTCTCATCACGGAAACACACTTCACTAGACAATCAATCATTAAATTTAAAAATTATCAAATATATCACACCATTCACCCTGGAAACACTGCTAAAGGTGGTAGTGCTGTAATAATTAGAAATAGTATTCATAACTAAGACACTGCTGTTATTGTCAAATGCAAAAGTAGTTCTATTTGTATTGCTAGTATTTACTGCCCACCGAAACACTCAATAAAACAAAAAGATTATCTCGAATTCCTTAGTAAATTAGGAAAACGATTTGTACTTGGAGGAGACTTTAATGCAAAAAATGTCCACTGGGGATCCAGCTTAACAACGACTAAGGGTCAAGAACTCCTAAAAGCTATCAGAAAACCAACCTACTGGCCAACTGATCCAAACAAAGTACCAGATCTGATTGATTTCTTCATAATAAAAAACATATCTGCAAATTATGTACAAGTAGACGAAAGCCATGACTTAAACTCTGATCATTCACCAATACTTCTAACGTTTAGTGAAAAAATCATTCAGAAAGAAAGAAACCCATTCCTAGTAAATAATCACACTTATTGGGCATGTTTTAGACTATCGCTAGAAGAAAAAATTAACTTAATGGTTCCATTAAAGACTGATTATACAAAGAAGTTCACAAATTTGTAAATGATATACAGCAATCAGCTTGGGAAAATACTCCTGAAATTAAAACGAAAATCAAGGGAAACAACTACCCTATGGAAATTAGGGAACTCCTCGCAGAAATAAGAAGAGCGGGAAGAGTATGACAACAAACAAGAGCCCCCCAAGATAAAACTCATTTGACAATCTCACTCAACAATTAAGAAGAGAGATCAAAGAATTGAAAGATGAATCAATCAGCAACTATTTAAGAAAATTAACTAATGATAACAGTACTGATTATTCTCTTAGGAAAGCAACCAAAAGAATCAAAATACCAATAATGCAGATTCTCACAATAAAAATAGCAGTGGAGCTAGAAATAATGAAGACAAAGCTCGAGAATTTACTGAACACTTCGAAAAAATATTCCAGCCACATGAAGACTAAACGTTGGAAGCACAAGCTGTACAAGAAAGTAAAGAAATCTTACCCACAACACCAAAAGAATGAGATAAAAGCTCCTTGGTACGATCTTATTACTGCAGAAATCTTAAAAGAACTGCCAAGGAAAGCTCTGGTGAAACTCACCAATCTTATAAATGCAGCATTTAGAATCAAATGTGTACCAAGCTTATGGAAAATTGCAGAAGTAATTATGATCCCAAAACTGGGAAACTACCACACATAACATCGTCTTATAGGCCAATTTCGCTATTGCCAGTCATGTCCAAACTCTTTGAGAAGCTTTTGGTAAAAAGATTAAATCCGATAATCGAGAGTAAAAACTTGATCCCAAATCATCAGTTCGGTTTTCGCAACCAACACTCAACAATTGATCAAGTACACAGAATAACCAGTATAATTGAGAAAGGATTAGAGGAGAAAAAAAGTCTGTTCAACAGTATTTCTAAACGTTGCACAAGCGTTTGATAGAGTGTGGCATGAAGGACTTAACCACAAGTTAAGGAATCTTCTACCAATGCAATTTGCTAAGATACTGGAATCTTACTTGAAAGGTAGGTTCTTCAGGATTAAGTTAGATGATATATTTTCTGAATTGAAAGAAATCAATGCAGGAGTTCCGCAGGGCAGTGTATTAGGGCCGGTTTTATACCTACTATACACTTATGATTTTCCACATTAGAAAACAACACAGTGGCAACTTTTGTAGATTATACGGCGATCTTAGCTGTTGGAAAAGGCAACGAAGAATCACCACAGAAGTTACAATCAGCTATAACTCAAATATATAAATGGACAAAAAGACGGAGAATAAAACTAAATGAAGCTAAATCAGTTCACATCAACTTTACAAACATATGATTCGAACATATTCCGTTTACCATAAATCGGGAAATAATACCGCATGCGAACACAGCTAAGTATCTCGACATGACCCTGGATGCTAAACTACGATGGAAAGCACACGTCAAGAAGAAAAGTGGAGAATTAGGACTTAAATGGGAAGGAACTCTTCTTTATCAACATACAACAAACTTCTACTTTATAAGCCAATATTGAAACCGATTTGGACTTATGGTATTCAGCCTTGGGGTTGTACCAAACATAGCAACGTAAATATCATCCAAAGATTTCAGAATATGGTATTAAGGAACATTGTTGATGCACCTTGGGATGTCAAGAACAATGACCTTTATAGGGACCTTAAAATGAACCTCATCTTAAACGAAAGCCAGGAAAAAGCACGGAGACATGAAGAAAGGCTCCACCAACATGTGAACATTGAGGCAACTCAGCTTCTAAGCATCACGAATTTAGTTCGCAGACTTAAAAGAACCAAACCTTTTGAGCTGGTGTGATTGTCAGTTTAAACAGTATTGTGCTGATCTAAAATCCACTACAAAGATGTGGTTTATTTCAATTTAACAGACACTATGGAACGCCAATGGGAAGAAACCATATATTAATTTAGGTTAGTAAATTAAGTCAGAAACAACTTGCTCATTAGTCCAGGAGACTAGATTGTAATTACATAAAATAAATAAATAAAAAAAAATAAAAAAATTTATTTACGGCTGACCTTCCCTAATGGTTGACTGTGTTTGGGATGGATGTTTCTCGCGCTTTACTTGTGAATGGCCACCTTCGCCTTGATATAACTTGTCTATTTGCTTCAGCGGCTATTCAGCACTTTCCTGTTTACCAAAATTGCGTGTCTGACACGTGGCAATCGTCCGCATACGCACTTATATGCAGAGATACATACATAAATATTGATATAAAATCATTCCACTATGTATGGTTAGTACAGCACCGTTTAACACCATCGTTTAGTACTTTGTCCCATCTACTCTGATAACACTCGGGACCAAAGTTCCAATTTATTATTCCTTTCTTTTTATTTTTTTATTTATCACCAACACACTTCTGTCTAGGGAATTTGGTTTTGCGCGAACTACGTACTTATATATTGAAACGAAAAGCTTCTCGGGTTTTTCTTTAAACTAAATATCTTTTTAACTGTATTGACGATTGGAGCATCACAGATTCCACCTAGCGGAAATTTTTTAAACTGAGCTGGCTGATAATTTGATGTTCGAAATTGTTGTAAAGAATTCCAATTTTGAACTGTTAACACAATTTTTACTTACCAGATGCTAATAATTGTAAATAATTCCAATTTTGGATTATAAAAACAATTTTAAATTACTGGATTGCAAATTGTTTCGTCGCATTTATGAGAAATGCCATTTTGCCAGTTGCCTCATTTTAACTTTTTCCCTTGAGAGGCGCTTTCTCTACTTTTACAATCGTCAATAAAAGCAGAACAAAACAAACACAAAACATAAACGGTAAGCTATTTGGATTTCTTCCTTTTTTGTTAATATTATTTATCACATTACGTCACAAACATTTCTCATAACCGTTTACAAGATCAAGTTTTGTTGAACACATGTATCAAATTCGCATGTGACGAATTTATTGGCTTACACTATAATTCGTTTAATAAATATAGCACACTGGTTCTTTATGTACACTTATATTCCCGACTTTTCACAAATTAATGCTACTTGGCAAATCACAACCGTTATACTCAATTTTCTATCGCCTGATTCGGCGCAGCCTTCAAGCACACAGAATCCACTATTATTATGCTCCGTTACAATAATTACAGCATTATTATGAGATTGATAGCTATAACACTTAAGTTATTCCTTTTTTAATTTCGTATAATTAATCACCAAAATATTAAGATGGGTGAGCGAATGTTCGTCAAAGAGGATAGACGTGTTTTTTCCATCCTCTTCAAAAATGTAATTTAATTTAATTTTTATTTTGTTTTATTTATGTAATTTATGTAGTGTTATGTATATACTCTATATACATATAGTATATAAAGTTTAATTATAATTATAATTTTGATTCTATTTAATTCAGTTTTAGTGAAATAATAATTAAAGTGGAAGTGAAATAATTTAAAGTGTAATTTTGGAAAATGCAATCCAACGGGATGCATTTATCAGGCAATGTTTTAAATTTATAGATAAAGAAATCAAAATTAATGATTTCTATTCGGTGCATGTTTTTAACGTTTGTGTACATGGATTTTATTACTAAAACCTAATAATTGGATCGTATCAAAATCGTTTTTAACGTAAATTAACATACGTCGTAGTTAATTTCATATTCGATTTTATATCTACGCATAATTGAATGCGCTCTTGCAAGCTCTTGCACAAATGTGTTTATACATTCATACGTATAAACATTTTTGTTGGTTTCGGTATGGTTTCGGTTCTTGGTTTTTATGTTATGTACAAAGTATAATAGACAGAAATACATTCTTGATACATGATAAAGCCAACGAAATGTTTGTACGAGCCGCCTCGTTCGCTCTCTACGCAGATTTTATTAGGGAAATGTACTATTTATTGTTGGTTTTTGTTATGTAATCGTTAAGCAACAACAACAAAAACAGAGGGACTTTTTTGTTGGTGTTAGTATAGTTGTTCCCAATATTTTTCTTTAACTTGATATATAGATCACGGTGGTCATTTTGTGGTGCTATATCACACCTTTATATCACTAGTGGAGACTTTTTTTGTGTGATATAAAAAAATGGAGAAAGTCTACAAACACATCCCTGCAAAATGAATTTTAAGGGGAAAATGATGAATCAAAGTGATAAATTGACGTTTTCACATAACCTCAAATGACATTATATGAAAATTTTATACGAAGTGCTATTTGTGTGGTGATAAAGTAATACTTTAATGCAAAGGTGTTTATTATTTAAATAAAATGTTAAAAATATAATAATCAGTCCTTTGTCAATCAACAATTTTATTTTGCACTTGGTTTCATGATAATTTTCTTTCATTTTTTTAAAACTCCAATTTAGTGGTTTTCCATCAAACTATTTGGAGTTTCATTAAAAACAACTAAATTAAAGTTTAAAAAAATGAATGAAAATCCAAAGACCAATTAATATATTTGTAACATAACATAATTAGAAAAGCCTTTGGTTTGTTAGAATTTGATGTTTAAACATTGACCAATATTTGCATTTTGTGAGGTTATGTCAGATGGTTTATGTTGATTTTTGTTTAAGAATTTTTTTTGTCCTTTGGTATTATGAGCTCCCGATGAAATTTGTTATTCTAGGCAACTAGAATGTTATTTTTAACAAATAATTTACTACACAAAATTGAAATAATTGTTGGTTTTTGTATTTCATTTTTCTTGTAAATTTAACAATAGCCCATTAATTTTATTTCAAAAATATATAAATGATCATTTTGTTAATAAATATCATTCATTTATATTTCGCGTCAATGTAAATTTCATTCATTTTTTGATATTTTTATTAGAGCTTTTTTTAACTAAACTCCATATAAACAAATGTAAACAAGAAAATAATTTTTTTTTGTTCCACTTGTAAAAGTAAGACGGAAGAAGTTGTGGTCTTTTTCATTTAAATCATTATGCGACGTGACGATATTCATCCATGACAACACCGTAGTTAGCTACGACAATTTATTTTTCGCACAGTATCGCCAATTGTGATATATTACCACAAAATGACAACACTGCAAAATGAATTTTAAGGGGAAAGCAATGAATAATAGTGATGATTTGACACGTAACCTCAATTGTTTATTTTTATATTACTATGTAATTTAAAAATCAACAATTATTTTAGTTTTGTGTATTAAATTGTATGTTAAAAGAACCATTCTTGTAGCCCAGAATAACAAATTTCACAAAAACAATCATCCTCCTAACAGAAATGGATAAAAAATAAGCAATTCTTAAACGAAAATTAACATAAACCATCTGATATAACCTCACAAAATGCAAATAATGGTCGGTATTTAAACATGAAATTCTAATAAACCAAAGGCTTTTCTAGTTATGTTAACTTAAAAATATAATAATTAGTCTTTTGTTAATCAATAATTTTGTTTTGCAGTTCGTATCACAATAATTTTCATTCATTTTTTTAAACTTTAATTTAGTTGCTTTCGATCAAACTCCATATAGTTTGATATAAAAAAATTAATTTAAAATTTAAAAAAAATGAATGAAAATTACCATGATATGAAGTGCAAAACAAAATTGTTTGTTAACAAAAGACTAATTATTATATTTTTAAGTTAACATAACTAGAAAACCCTTTGATTTATTAGAATTTCATGGATAAACACCGATCATTATTTGCATTTTGTGAGGTTATGTCAGATGGTTTATGTTGATTTTCGTTTAAGAATTGCTTATTTTTTGTCCATTTCTATTAGGAGGATGATTGTTTTTGTGAAATTTATTATTCTAGGCTACTAGAATAATTCTTTTAACATACAATTTACTACTCAAAACTAAAATAATTGTTGATTTTTATATTCCGTTTTCCTGTAAATTTAACAGTAATCCATTAATTTTATTTCAATAATATATAAATGATAATTTTGTTAATAAATATCATTTATTTATCATTAACTTCAATGTAAATTTCATTCATTTTTTGAAATTTTGATTAGAGATGTTTTTAACCAAACTCCATATAAAAAAAATTTAAACAACAAAATAAACAATTTTTCCACTTTGTAGAAGTAGGACGGAAGATATTGTGGTCATTTTCATTCAAATCATTATACGACGTGACGTTGTTCATCCAAGATGGGACCGCAGTAAGCTACGACAAATGCCGTTTTATCTCAAAATGACCACCCAGGACTGTTTTGTATGTGCGCTGTAATGGTATTAGCTGTATATAAAATAATGAAAACATGATAAGTCTTCTGCTACGCACATGGAAGATTGTAGAGATATTTGCTTTTAATGTGTGTTGGTGGTTTAGTATATAAGAATCTTTTGTTTTAATTTTATTTTGTTATTTCCCCTCTTTTTGTTTTTGTATTCATGTTACAACCAAAACCAACACTAATGTAATACTACAAGCCTGATTCAGTGATGAAAGCACACAGATACCTTCTTTCATTTAACACCAAAACCAACAAAAATGTTTATACAAGCAAAATCTTCTATAATAAAAGTCATGAAACTCTCTTTTACAGACAAATACATTTATTGATTCCACTAGAATTGGCTGTATTAGTTACACTAACAATTCAACGTAAATTTGATTTTTTTTTTCTTGTTTCTACACCAACACCTTTATACTTAGTTAACTAACACATATAAATTTAGTGATGCCAAATATACACCAATACACAAAGAACCTGATTTTTTTTATTTCATATGTATGGAATTTTCATGACTTTTATTATAGAAGATTTTGATACAAGCCAAACAGTACAAACACTTAAGATATAAAAAAGTACGCTAAGGTGTAGTATTAGTAATGCGTATAACAAAATCTTCTATAATAAAAGTCATGAAAATTCCATACATATGAAATAAAAAAAATCAGGTTCTATGTGTATTGATGACAGATGTTTATTTTGGCATCACTAAATTTATATGTGTTAGTTAACTAAGTATAAAGGTGTTGGTGTAGAAACAAGAGAAAAAAATTCAAATTTACGTTGAATTGTTAGTGTAACTAATACAGCCAAATCTAGTGGAATCAATAAATGTATTTGTCTGTAAAAGAGAGTTGCATGACTTTTATTATAGAAGATTTTGCGTATAAAATAAATCAGAAAGTATATATACACAAAATAAATATGTATAGGTGATAGATTCATAATAAATATAGTGTACATTTTTTTGATAGGATCGGTGTATGGAGCGAACGAGACGGCTTGTATAAACATTTTTGTTGGTTTTGTTTAACACCTTATCCTTTAAACTGTTAGTGCGAAAATAGAATAAAAATACTCTCATCTTACCAATCCCAATTAGTTTTTTTCATTATTAACATACCCAATTTTTCCTCCACAATTCGTTTGTTTTGTTTTATCTACAATTTGTATGTTTTTCTCACTCATTTATATAATCTGTCGATCACCAATACTTTCATGTATAAGGGCAAAATAAATTTATAATATTGGTGACAATCAGGCTTCTAGTACATTAATGTTGGTTTTGTTACAACTATAATGTTCTTAAACATGAACTGTACAAACACAACGAAAATTTAGCGTATTCGACTCAAATAGGTTTCTTATATTTTTATATAATCGAATAAGTTTTGAGTCGAATTGGAATCCGCCTTATATAATTCATATAGGATTTATTTATTTTAGATATGAGTTATTTTATTTTTTTACATGGTATTATAAAATGCATTAAATTATTAAATTTATTTAATTAATGTGAAAAGGCTATAAATTAACTAAACCATATAAATAAAATGCTAACTTGGAAGTGTTGGTTTGAGTTGATTTGTGATTTTGGTTTGCATCACATAATGACGTATTCATTTATGCATGCCAAATTTCGATTGAAAGATGGTGAACGAGGTGAAATTATGTGAAAACATTTTCGAAAGGCTAAATGTATTGAACTTAATTATTAACTTAATAGAATATGATTGAAGTTTTAGGTTGCAGTTTTTCACACGTAAACGTCAATTTTGCTTCTATAGTACACCGATTAGTTTTGTAGGAGAATAATGTTTCAATTTTATTTCATGGATTTATTATTTTACTTACTTTGCAGGCTTTATTTTGCAGGGTAATATGTCCAAAAACGGTGTAAACGTTTTATAGATATATTCTATTTATTTTATAGATACAAAAAAAAAAAATCTAATTCTTATATAAATAATAAATTTCGTAATTTTTGAATTTTTGTATTATTTTAATTATGTCAACCAGATTAGTAAATTAAAACATTAATAATAATAATAATTTTTTGATGTCCTAATTTAGATTTGTAAAATCCTGAGTTCTGGCATTTAAATTATATTATATACTTTTATAAATAAATAATTAATTTCAACATTATTAATTTCCTTTTTTCTAGATTTGAAGGAAATTGCCGATTAGTTTAAATTTAATAGTATGGTTAAATATATATTTTCAACTCTATTTTTAAATCTAGTTGCAGTAGATAAGCAATTAATTAACTATTTACAGGAGAATGGTAACTAATGGAACAAGTGCTGTGAATTTAAATTATAACTTAAACGACAATTTAAAATTTTTAAACATTCTTTTGGAATTTTAGCTTAGAAGTGGGAGAGTTTACATATGCAATTTCATAAAATGTTAATTTTTGTAATACTTGTATGTAATATATTGTGTTTTGCTCATTAATATATATTAATTAATTTAGTTTAAAAATATTTAAAGGTTTCTCTTCCTTAATTTGCTAATAAATAACTCAATTTTCAGAATATAACATAGTTCCAGAATCAATCTTTAATATGGAGATTAAATTAATCCTGAATTTCAGAATTAGATTTGACTTTGATATTATGGTGATTTTATAGTTGGAGGGACCGTTGGTTTTTTAAGGGTTTTACAGTTTTGTTGGTGTTTTTTATAAAAATATACGGTGGGGCATTTTTTTTTTTCATTTTCACAGGCACAGGAGACAAGCAAAGTATGGTTTTTTTTAATTTATACAATTTTAGAAAACACAAATGGTAGCAAAATATCTTATGGTGATGGTTTTGGAACATATTTACTGTGTAGACTGGTTTCGGAGGTTCTTCCTTCTTCAGTTCCATTACTGCACTGGGTTCAATGTCAAAGAATGGAATAGGAGGATGGAAATAGGAATATATGATTGTTTATTGTTGGGTAAATGACGTAGTACGGCCGTTCTGTCCATTGAATCCGGTGTTTGGTATTGAATCATAAATTTTGTTTGTTTTGGAATGATTTTGTTTATGAGTGGTGGTGGATTGTTGCGATGTCTGTAAATTTCCAACTCTTCTAGTAGGTTAATGTTGTTACCTTTGGGTGGTTTGTGTAATGTTTTCGGGTTGTTGTTTGTGTCAGTGGATCTTATATTCTTGGTTTGAGGGGTTCCAGTGTGTGTGTTCCTTATTTCGTGTGTGTGCTCGGAGGGACGCGTTGCAAGCGATCGGCTGGTTTGCCCAATGTGGCACTTGGGACGGTCGTTTCATACTGATTTGTTAATGCCACAATCGTGTTTGTTGTTGTTGTGTGATTGTAGTTTCTGTTGTATCTTGTGTTTGGTTGTGTATGCGGGGGTGTAGTTGAATATATTGAAAGTTTTCTGCATTAAGTAACTGGTGTTAGAGTTGTATTATGTGTTATTTATAACGGATATTTATTAGAGTTGTATTATTGTTATTTAGTTGTATTTTGTTTAGTATTTTAACGTTGGGCCGGTTGATTAAACTAGTACTGAATCCATTTTGTGTGGCGATGTGACGTATTGTGTTGAATTCTTCATTATAGTTTTCGGTGCTCATCGGGATGTTGTTGGGTCTATGTGACATGTGTTTGTATGCTGCTATTTTGAATTGTGGCGGATGATCTGAAGAGTTGTGAGTGGTGTGGTCCGTTTGTGTGGGCTTGCGGTGGATCTTGAAATTGTGTTTATTATCTGTATTGGAGGTTCTTGGGTCAAGGAAATTGGTTGTTTTGTTGGTTTCGTTGTCAAGAGTGAATTTGGTATTTCTGTGTGTGTTGTTGGTGTATTTGGGTAGACTGCCCAATTGTCTGTGTGTGCCTTTGAGCAATAGTGGTATATCGTCGACATATCTGTACCAGTATAAGATGTTTTTGCTTGGGGGATTGCATTCGTTGTTGATGAATGTCTGCTCAAGTTTGGGTAAATGTTTGCCAGTATACCCGATGGTGGGCTTCCCATTGGTAGGCCATCCATGTTTGTGTAAGGGGAGCTGTTGCGTTGAAAGTAGTTTTGTTTTGTTATTGCTTCCAGTCGCTCAGTGGCCTCTAAGATTATTCTGTTATCGAAATGATTTTTTAATAATACGTTACAGATGATGGCGATTGTCTCCGTGACCGGTATATTCGTGTACATGTTTGTGACATCGAAAGAAGCTAGTTTTTCACCGTGTGGAATGATGATGGATTGTATTTTGTCCACTAGTTCCATATTGTTTTGACGGACATATCGCTTTCCAACTTAATGTTACGAGTTAGCCAACTATTAAGAAATTTAGCTATTTTATATGACTGTGAAGTGGTGAAATTAATTAACGGGCGAATGGGTATGTTTTTTTTATGTATTTTAGGTAATCCCCTTATTATAGGAGCAGAAGGCTTGATCAAAAAATCATTTCGATAACAGAATAATTTTAGAGGTTGTTAAGTTGCTGGAGGTGGTAACGAAGCAGAGTTACTTTCAACACAACGGCTCCTTTTATGTACAGGTGGATGGCCTGCCAATGGGAGGCCCACTATCGGGTACACTGGCAAGCATTTATTTGAATTGTTTTGAGCAGACATTCATCAACAACGAATGCAATCCCTTAAGCAAGGACATCTTATACTGGTGCAGATGTGTCGACGGTGTGTTGTTGTTGTTCAGGGGCACACACAGACGGTTGAACGATCTACTTAAATACATCAACAACATACACAGAAGTGTTGGGTTCACTCTTGAAATCGAGACCAACAAAACGGTTAGTTTCCTTGATTTAGTGGTTTCCAGCACAGATAATAAGCACAGTTTCGGGATCTGCCGTGGGCCTGCACAGGCGGACCACACCATTCACAATTCTTCAGATCATCCGCCACAATTTGGGATGGCAGCATACAAGCACATGTTGCATAGACTCAACAGTGTCCCGATGAGTGTTGAAAGTTACAATGAAGAATTCAACACGGTGCGTCGTGTCGCTGCACAAAGTGGATTCAGTATTGCTTTGGTCAACCGGCTTAGTGTTAAAGTGTTGAGCGGAATACAATTACGTGGCTTAACTTCTTTCTACACGGATAGCGATCACAAAAGCGGGGGCTGTATCCCAGTTGAATACAACTCTAACACCAGTTGTTTGATGCAGAGGGTTTTCAATACATTTAACTACACCCTCGCATACACAACTGAACACGGGATGCAGCAGAAGCTGCAATCACATAGCAGCGACAAGTGTGATTGTGGCATTTGCAAATTGGTGTGCAACGACTGTCCTAAGTTTTGCATTGGGCAAGCTGGCCGATCGTTTGCTGTGCGTTTTTCCGAGCACACGCACGAAGTGGGGAGTACACACACTGTAACTTTTCAAACCAAGAATATCAGATCCAATTTCTCTCTCCATGTTGTTAGTGAAAAACATACATGCACTATGACTTAGGCAACAGTTTGAGAATATTACACAAACTACCTAAAGGTAGTAGTGTGAACCGATTGGAAGGGTTGGAGGTTTACGGACGTCGCAGCAATCCACTGCTGCTCAACGACGGAATCAATTCCAAAACAAAAAAGGTTTGTGATTTAATGTTGAACAGTGGATACAATGGATGGAATGGCCGTACTGCGTCATTTACTTGACAATGAATGGTCATATATTTTTATTTTTATCTTTCTATTTTGTTTTTTGACATTGAGTTTGGTGTGGTAGTGGAGCTGAGGAGGGAAGAATTTCCGAAACTAGTCTCCATAGTGGGTGTGTTTTAGAGTTGTCACTGTAAGATGTTTTGCTGCCATTTGTGTTTTTTAAAATTGTATAGATTGGAAAAATTTTGTTTTGCTTGTTTTTTGTGATTGTGAAAATAAAAAAAAAAAAATAAATTTTTTACCATATATTTTTATAAAAAACATTAGTATGGTTGTAAAACTTTTAAAGAACCAACGGTTTTTTTAACTATAATATACTAGTGATAAAAGCCACGGCACCTAATAAAAATGGATAAATACCATCTTTATAATATATTATGGTGATTTATTAATTAAAATTAGTTTTCAGAGTTGCCTGGGAAATTATATATTGATTTTATTTGTTGATTCTTAATATACTTATAGTAAGTACCTAACTGAATTATTGATGATGTTAGGCTATTGTGGTGCTGTGACATTATCATTTTTAAATTATTTATTATAAATTTTATAAAATAATTGGATTTTTAATTATTTTTTCTTGATCGGTAGAAAATTTATGATTAGTTTTAAGTAAAATTTTATGTTTAAAATAGTTTTTAACGTTTATTATTCATGTTGCAGTACGTAATAATTAATTAATTAGATATAGAAGGACCATGAAAAATGAAATAAGCGCTGCTTTTGTAATCTTAGCTTAGTAATTTTAATTTTTCTTAAATATTTTATCAGGTAAATTAATGAATGGGGGTTAAAATGAATGGGGGTTAATTAATTACCAAAATATTAAGAAAACATCCAATAGTTTTTTTATTATTATTTTTTTTAATCTCACGATTATCACTTTCTAATTTTCAAACCCTTCTCCTCTTCCAGTATGGGTGATTTTCATTCTTTTTTTGTTTTACTTTTTTTTTTTAAAACAAACCTGTATCTCCCACGCGATTAGTTGCATATTAATTAATTTGTCCACCTGATAGCCGACGAGGATAGGATATGGAAATACACGAGGTTTAGGAAAAATGAATTTTTATTTTATTGCTCTGAACGGTGGAGTGGAACAGCTTGCATGAATTTTCCTCCACAATCCACCTGGCTGAGCTTCCAAAAAAAAAAGTAGGGAAAAAAGCAACACCCAAAATTAGAATTCTCGTCTATCGCCCCTGGAAAATCAGTTTATCTCAAACCCCGTTACAAATTTTAATTGGAATCATATACGTATATGTTATTTTCGTTGTTATAAACTTCACAGGCACCTTCATGCCCATTATGTATTGATTTAATTTGTTCTGTTTGGCTATATTTGATTTATTTTAATTTCGATTGTTGAGCGGATACGTGTTGCCTTTTTTCATACCATTGATTTTAGATGTGGATAAATCATGACTTCATTAAATTGAATTTTATCTAATAAAACAGAAGGGCGGTACCACCCCTTTAGGAAGAAAAAAGTATAATAAGGAGGAAAGAAGATTCACAAGGCACGTAGGCACAAAAAATAGGGTGTAAAGCAATTTTTAGCATAATTTTAGTCAGTGTTTGTTAGAAATTTCGAATCGAAACGATCGTAAGTCCAATTTCAAATAAAATAAATATCACATTAAGAAAGTGACCGAAATCGCGTTTTTTCTTACGTACTCTACGAAAATAAATTAACTTTTAGTGTTTTCTATGTCCCTTATTTTAAGTCCATTTTTCACATGCCGGCTCTATTTACATAGAAAGCTTAGTTTTTCCTCTTTCCTTATAAAAGCTTTGGTTTTTTGGCTAAGACTTTGTATAATCTAGGTTGCTTTGACAGTAGTCATAGAAAAAATATTTTTGTCATATTTTACCAAAGGCATAAACATGAATATATTTCATAACTTCATGGTTATGCTTACAATTGGCTATACCCGTGCCTATGGATAAGAAATCTGAGAAAAAAATAAAAGTTCAAACATTTTCGTTTTTCTCCACTTCAGTGACGGCAAATTTTACAAATAAAATAATTTTATAGAGTTATCTTGGACCGTACCCGCATGCGTCTTCTTAAAAGCCGTTTATCCGTTGTTGAGGTTTAAATAAAATATACTATTTTGAGAGTCGCAGGTTACGTTAAGCGGAGGTCTTATAAGTGCCACATTCTTAATATTACCAAAAATTGCTTCACTTTTTAATCCGCTGTTTCATTTTCCATTTGGTTACATATCTCCGAATATCTTTAGAATAAACAATGATTTTGTAGCCTCTATGTTAAAATAGGACACTGCTGGTAATTAAAATTTATTGTATTTATTTATTTTTTTCGTACCAAGGTTGATATTATTTTATTGGGATATATGTTTTAGAATATTTTGGTAAAAATTAGCACTAAGACCGGGCCTTAGACAAATTCTAATTTAATAAACATAAATTGTTCATTACATTAGAAATATATTTAGCTTGTGTTATTCAAGAGTCACATTTCTCGTTAATTTATTTATCATTTTAAAAAATGTTAATGCATTTAGACGGTGCGACATAATACGTAAACTCGAGATTTTTTTAAGAATCAACCCCACAGTTTTTCGTAAAATCAGGTGTCCTGTTGTAGTTGCTCTAAATACAGATGTGTAGTATTGGCGATATTTGGCAAGCTGCAGATCATTTTAAAATAAAGGAGGTAGTTAATTGATAGCGTAGGATATGTGTAAGAATTGGTCGAAAGAGAGTGTACGTATTAATTAAATAATTCAGGTTCAAATCTCTAATAATTTCCATAACAACTCTTGAAGTAGCTCATCCTTAGCAATTTTGATAAATGTCAATAAACATACATATTTTAAAACTTGGTTAACCTTTCTTGGTATCTTTGCTCTGTGAATAACACGTGTTGACTAACTGCCGGTTTTGTGTTATATTTGATATTTTGAATTATCAGTTTCTTTGAATTTGTAACGCTGAAATTCGTATATTGCCCAAACGCAAACTTAAGTCACACTTCTAACAAATTATTACTAATTCACCACATAAAATAAAAACGCACCAATATTTTTTTTTATAAACAATTTAAAACCTTATATATTATCCAGCATCATCATAACTTTAAAATTTCTTAACAGATTCCTCCTTTGGTGGATGAGTTCTGATATATTCCAAACTGCGTAAAATTTCTGGTGGAGTTGGTGGTCCAACTGGTAAAGAAGCACCTTGGGCTTGGAATCCATTTTCATCAGCAATATACGAAACTTCTACAGGTGTACCATCTGGCGATGTATAACTGTATTTGCCTTGAATATGAGCAGCATCACCATTGGCATCAGCTACAATTCCATTGGCAGTTTCATAGTTATATTGGAATGATCCGTCAACATTAATGTCTGATGCTTGTTTCAAAATTGGTATAACATCATCGACGGCAATTGTAACGGCAATACAAGCAAAAAGTGCTACCTAAATTTAATAAAACACAATTATTTGTTAGTATAAATTCACTCTCAATATTAAAAAAGTTGTAATTACAATAAATTTCATGATTGAAGATTTTTTTCGACTTTTTATTAATGTTTGTACGTCAACGATATAACTGACACTGTGATGTATCAAAATAAATTATTCCTATTTATACAAAAAAAAAAAATAAAAAAATAATTTATAAATTATATATACACTATAATTAAATTATTTTAATAATTCAAAATAAAAAGTATTAATAATAAAAATAAGAAACAAAAATCAGTGTTTCGTAATTCATTATTGATTTGGAAAAAAGAAAAGGTGAAAAATCGTTCATTACACGCCTATATGAAGAGAGAGAATATGGTATAAGGTTATTATATTCAATTACCAATACAATATTGTACTTTATGTATGTACACGCATTTTAGTCTGTTATTAGTTTATTTACTTAAGATCAAGTTCAAGACACATTGTGTATTGAATAATAAATGTACCATGCGTTGCAGAAATTATGTAATTTTTCGTTTCGGTTTATTTAAATTTGAAAGGATAATTTTTTTGCTATTTGATATTTGTGATTTATATTTGTTACAACAGTAAATAATCAGAAAAAAATAAGTAATAAGAAGAAAATTGTACATCTAACATTTAGATAGAAAAAAAATTTCTACAGCTTGGGCGTTAATTAAAATGGCAATGGTTATTTATTTGTTAAATAAATAAAATATTTCTTCAATTTAGATGCATAAACATGGATTAGAGCAAAATGAAATGTTAGGGTTTCGTAAAAATCTAACAATAAGTTGAAGAATTAAGTGATAGATTTTAGTAGTAGCTACTTCAAACCTCTAAAATTTATTTTATAACGATTTTTAATTACAGCGTCACGATTTTCGCAGAAAATAATTTTGTTTATTTCAGACGACACGAGAATTTTATAATTGGTTGCATTCCGCCTCCCAAGCTGCTTTTTTAAAATTGAACAATTAACACGCCACAAGCGACAAGCGTGGTCTTTCTATTTTTAGCCCAAGTTGACAAAAGATTTTTTGGTTCGAGCACTACATCAATTATTATTGTAGATGCTTACTTATTTCTACCAAAAATTATTTCTTATATGGTTTGTCAGAAGTTTCCACTATTTAGATGCGATTTTATCATCAAGACTAAAATTGATGTAGAGAAATTTAATAAAATGTATTTACGTTCAGCAGTCTAGAACATAATACAACTAGATTACAATAATATGATCGCAACACGAATGAACAACGTATTTTCATTATTAAAACTTATTTTAAATATGGTGAAAGTTATTCAGAAGTTAGAAGAAAATTTCGTTCAAAATACGTTACAGAAAATGTTCCGACAAACCGTCCCATTAAAATTATCATTGATAAATTTGAAAAAACTGGTTCAGTTCAAGATCAGAGAAGCAGAATTTATTATCGTAGTGGTCGTTCAAGTGAAAATATTGCAGCTGTTAGAACAAGTGTTGCCATCAATTCGTCATCGTTCACATCAATTAAACCTCAAACCAACAACTTTGTTCAATATTTTACACAAAGATCTTCATGTAAAGGCTTACAAAATACAGTTAACACAAAAAGTAAAGGCAATTGACCACGCATTACGTTGGCAATTCGTTAATTGGGCCATAGAAAAACAAGAAGAAAATGAGAATTTTTTCAATTAAATTATCTTCACCGATTAAGCACATTTTGAAATTGGCGGCTGTTTGAAGACAATGAAACCAAAAAAAGTTACTGTATTGTGTGTATTTTTGTGTGGTGGTCCATATTTTTTTGAAAATCAAAATGGCCATGCAATTACTGCGAATGAACTTTTTGTGGAGTCAATTGGAAGATATTGATGTGCAGAATATGTGGTTTCAATATGATGGTGCAACATGTCACACAGCAATGGAATCAATCGATCTTTAAGTTTCTCGAAGAACAGACGTGAATTGGTCACCAAGATCATGCTTTTTAACGACATTGGACTTCTTCTTATAGAGCTTAACGCTTTGATCCGTTATTAAGTTTAAGGGGACTAGCTTTGTGAAATCCCAAATAGTTTAAATCTTGATAAATTTTGTCTATTTGGACTTTTTTTTTTAATTTAGCATTAAATTCGAATATTTGACTAAAATGAATTTTTCTTCGTACATTTAATAAATTCGCCCGAATGTATGGTTTTTCAAACCTATTCAAGCGCAATTTTGTTGTTGTTATAAAATTTAATATTAATTTAGGATAAACTTCATACGCATATTTTCGGAACACGTCCAGTTTCTTAAATAACTTTCTATTTTTATGAAAATTGCCACAATGGACATGATTAGGTTTCAAGAAAACAGATAGAAACGATATTGGCCGCTAATTACTTAAACATTTTCTTGAACAATGGTGTAACACAACTCTTTTCAAGGCTGACGAAAACTATCCGTTGTAACGATTCAGTTAAAAATAAACGACAAAACCTCGCAAGGAAGGAACTACCTCTAAGCTATAGCTATTGGTTTTACAGAGTTGTTTATCGGCTGAAATCAAGTTAAATGCTTGGTTCATTTATTGGCTAATTAATGGAAGAAAAAAGCTAATATTGAACTTAAACTGCTAACTTGCAGCATTAAAGATTAAAAATCTACTCCTTTATCGAGCGTAAACGAAACAAACATTCATTATTTTTCGGCCCAAAAAATAACCACGTTTTCAATAGCGTTCTTCCACATTTCTCAAATTTATACTGAAAATACACAAAACGGTGATACGACCCCTTTAGTTTAGGTTTATGATCAATATGATCAAAAACGGATTGATGAACAGAGGTATATTACACCATATTGCGTTTCAATGATTTAGATGAACTCGACCTTTACCGTCGTGTTCCACTCTGCAAAATTTTTTGAAACAGTGGTTCTTTATACTTGGACATTTTCCTTTCAAATCTGTTAGGTATTATACCAGCTTTCGCCGATGAATATGGCTTTGCCCAATATTAGTGATAGTTATTATTATCATTTAAGTGACAAAAGTAAAGTAATATTTTTTGATACCGTTGTTAAAATTCCCATCCGTGGCGTTAATTATCAATCACTAAACTGTAATAATTAAAAATGTAATAATTTGTGTCAGGATATTAGAGTATAGGTGAATTTAAATTTTTGGGAGTTGTTTTGGACAACCAGTTTAAACTGGAAGGCTCATACTGAAAAACTGAAGAAAAGCGTTGTGCTAGCTATTATAAAATTAAATTGGTTAAGAACTTATGGATGTTTCATTTGAAATATTTAAAATAGTTTATTTCTCGCCAGTATTTCTCATCCATGTGATGTATTTTGAAAATAGAGAAACCCATGCTCATCCGATCCCTATTTGTGAACAAGTCCATAGTGTTACGTTTTTGCCTTGTCACTCAAGGTTCGTATCACTGGATTGTGAATAATACAAAATCAATTTAATTTCTCTCCAACGAATTTATTTATTTCACACAAGAATTATTACAACACAGTTTATCAATAAAAATTCACAAAATCACTTTAAACAATTTTTTACACAATTTTACTATTCACTTATAATTTTTATTTCGCACTACAACACTTTTTAAATCACTTTTTAATTACTTTTTAATCTTCACATTGTCGCTTTCCAAATATTACTCATCCAATTCGACTTCATTCGCCTTTTTATATACACAAACCAAACTTCTAGAAAGCTCATGATTTTTCTAGTTAGAATAGTGTAGAACAATTTTATCATTGAAAATTCAATTTTAGTACAGTTTAACATTGAGCTATTCATTTTACTTCTTCTATTACATACTAGGTGTCACCGTCACAATAGTTTATAATTTATGAAATAAGGCAAATTATTATTATCTCAAGCCCAGAGCTGTAATTTTTCGAAAATTGTTCCTTTACACAATGCCCTTTCTGAATAACAAATTGGCACTTGATCTCAAATAACAACGTACGAGTATGTAACTTGAATTTTTGTTTTGAACTTATTAACAAGGACTGTGTCCGAAATCTGCGATAAATATTTTTTAGTACTAATTTTTGACAATTTGAAAACACCGCATACACCCAAATTATCACAGTCAAATCCTATGATAATTTTTGACACGCAAAAAATTAATTCATTGTATGACTGATGTAGTCGCCCTTGCGGTTTATTTCAAAGAAAAGGATTTTCGTCATTCGATGTTATGAGGAAACAGTTTTGCAACTGGGACTTGATTTAATTTTGTTGCAGTAATTTTTGTTGTGCGTTAATGAGTGTTATTGTGAGTGTAAGAGATAAATATCAAGAAATCTAAAATTGTTGAATGATGTATGTGATTAGTTTAACTTGTGGTTTATATATTGATCGTGTACGAGTTAACGGCAATTTTCTATTTCTGCGGCTTTTTCTATTCGCATTACATACAAATATTTTTACACAAAGTCTAATTTTCAAAAATAATATCTTTGTCTTCCGAATAGCCTTCCCGAATACTGGCGCCAACATTCCCTTCTCGACCAATTCTTAATAATTCAATACCATGAATCTGAATTTTGGAATTTATTCAACGTTTTTTTAATCGTTCACATTTATATAAACATAAAAAACCCTAATTATTCTTTATATATGCCACTATCTAGCCGCCATATAAAAGAGCCATGTGGCTTACTTTTGGGTGGATTATTGACCTCAAATGTTGTTATTTTCTATACAAAAATCTCGGTATTTCTCGAAAATTATTATATTTAAAGTAAGGCAACAAACGTATGATGCAGAGAAATTATCCAAAATATTATTACTCAATTGTGACAGCATAATGTAGGAGTATATTTTTCAAATAAATGCCAAAAATTTGTACTAAAAAATATTTATCATAGGTTTCGGACACAGCCTAAATATGCAATTAAATTGAAGTGTTATTCGGAGTTTGTGAATAATTACTGCTTGTTTATGTCTTATTGTTATTTACGAAATAGTAAGTAATAATTTACAGCGAATTGTTGACGTAAAGCTACATTTCTGGGTTTTAATAGGCCCAAAACTCGACAGAATACCAATTTTCCGACATATTCTTTTCAGGAAGTACTACTCTCGATTTTTTAGGAAGTTGTAGCGGCTCACTCATTCGTTCTCCGCCACAATGTATCAACTAAATACATTGAATCAACGTTGAATAGCTTCACTTCTGCTGTGTAATAAATAGCTGTGGTGCATTAGAATATTTTCCCCTTACGTGGTCTGATGAACCAGTCACGGCATAAATATTCATGAACATGAATGACACAACAACACAACACAAAACAAAATAAAACGAAAATCAGTCTTCTCTCGATTTTTAACACGGCGACATGCCGTCTTAACCCCATGACAATGGTATATCTATGGGACGCCACAATGCCAAGAAACCTCTTACCAACGGCAATCCTCAACGTTCTATATTAAAGACAAAATAAATTCCTTACACATGCCAACAAACTGAAGGTATAAAGTGGTCACCCCATTTATCGTATTTGGATGTGAAATTTGAGGCTACCGGATTACAAAGGATGGATGATCAAATATAAAAAACCAATATACCCATTTAAGTATTATTATTTTGTTTTTCTGACGAAACCCGGATTTATTTTACGAAAAGGCCCCGTCGGATCCCATTCTGTGAAAAATAGTTTACTTACCTATGCCTATGGTGGTTTGGCGTCTATCAGAGAGGGGGGGGGGACCAAAGTTGAGTAAATTAATCTACCAGCTCCGTAACCTTCCAGTAGGGTGCACATCACATTGTTGAGATTTTGTTGGAAAATTAATATTGAAGTTTGTTGGATGTGCCAATTCAGAATTATAATTTGAAACGACGAATCAAGGTTGGAATGTCTAACTTAATGGGTTAATAGTTAGACATTCAGAAGAGAATTTTGTTAATTGAAGAGAGAAGTATCATGCACTCTTAGCATAAGGAGAACTAATGTACGCTTAACGTCTTATTCATTCTCCCCTAGGTTTTGCTATACCTAGTGCGCTTCGAGTGGCACGAACTTCGTTGCCCAAGTGTTAGTATTTATTTGTTAGTTGATACTTACCATATAGTCTGCTACTTCTCGAAATTGACTGGATTTTTTTTTTTTTTATGAACAGAAAAATTTAAGATTGTTACAATTTATATTTTATTCGTTTGAAAGGTTGATGCTAAAATTAATTAATACAATAATTATGTTTATGCTTATATACTAAAACACTTAAGCTAATTACACTAACAATTTTCGTTTTGATAAAAAAAAAAGTTCGTTACTCTTTTACAAAAAAAAAAATGCTTAAACTAATAAAAAATATTTATTGTCATTATTATTGCGGACAACGCATTTCTTTGCTTTATAATTTTTTATTTAGGTGCATTGACCTGTATGATAATGTATTCTTAATGTAAAGTTTTATTTTATATTTTAATGTTTTAAATTTAGATGTCTCGCAATAATTTTTGGTTTGGGACTTTGATAATTATATATTTAAAAGTTTCATATTTGCTGCGTTCCATTTAATGTGGCAAAGTACACACAAGTACTTCTGACTGCACGCAGCTACTCTTGCTAAATTTTATGAGTAGTTTGCTTTTTGAATTTATGGCGACTTCGTTACAAGAATATTTAGTACAACTAATCGGTAAGAAATGGCTAATCAGTTTTCAAATTAATAATTAATTTTCCAACTTTCCATGTTGTACGTAAATTTTTTTAAATTAATTTTTATTTTCGCAATTAATTTTCTGCGTTCCATTTACCATCTACTCCCAAGTACTTATTTGTACTTTGCCACTTCAAATGGAACGCAGCAATGGTTTGAGTATTTAATCTAATTATTAAAGTTGATTCTAGAGTTAATTTTGACAATTTTGAAATTTGTTTAGTTTTATTACAACAACATGAGCTATTCTGGTCATGTATTAGACAGCTGGGTGACGGGTACAATTGTGTAAGGGGTAACCTGTTCACAATTCGCAAGTGTACGTGCTGCCTCCTCGAGGCAACCACTGGTAACTAAGGTCATTTGGTACATTTTTGGCCATTTGGCACAGGCTAAAGTAAGGCGCTAAAGGAGAAAACCTTGACAAAAAACCCTAATCTATGGTGGAACAGCATATGCAGATGGATGAATGGTTGATAAGTTAATCAGTCCAAAATATGCGGACTCTGGATACCAGGCACCCACCAGTTTTATTTAGCCTTCCTGTGTAAAGCTGGGTGACCTACAAGCGATTTGCATTTCCCAGCAACTCGTAAGAGTAAAATCAAACGGAATACGGGGCAGGAGTAGAAATATACGGGAGTGGGACAGCCTTCTGGAAATCTTTTGGCTCCAATGATACTAGCTTTCTAGCGGAACTACGTGCTGTAGTAAACATCTAGGAGAGAGAGAGAGAGAGAGCAATTGGCCCAGATAGTATGGTCAAGTTCATTGAGAACCTGAATATTGACTGGCCGGATAATTAAGCAGGGTCCACCACAATAGATCTTTAAGGTCGCAGTGCGAGGTGGCTGATCTCTCACATGGCCCTCCAATAATAATAATAATAATAATTCCTATGCCTATCAGTTAAGCGCGTGGAAATAATCTCATACATTCTCTTTCATTTGACTATTTGACTTTTAGGCCAGAATGGTTTTTTATGATTCGGTGTTTGACATTTCGATTTATCACAGGCTTCTATTTTTCTTGCAGCGGCGAATTCAAATGTATTTATTTACAGTCGCGAAGTTCCTACAGTGTGTGAATATCAAATTTTAGTACTCAACTTTAGCTCGATAAAAACTTTCCGTAAAGTTACAACTATAGAATTTTTACATTTTGTGAATAGGGGCATTGAATTTGTAAATTTTTTATTTTAACCCGTTTGAAACATTTTCTCTATTGGAATCAGGAGTACTATTTATATACTAAAGATAGTTTTTTTCACTAAGACCGTGGTAGGAATTTGTGATTAATACTTTTTAGTACGAATTTTTGACATTTATTTGAAAAATATACAAAAATTTTTTATAAGGTGCCGAACCAAAACCAATAAAAATGTCTATACATGTACAATACATGTACAATCATCTAAGATATAGAGAAGTACACTATTTTTGTATAAACAGACAAATCTGTTTTTGTGGTTATTTAAATATTATATAGAAAAAACCAATACATAAAAAAATATAAAGTATATCGACAATGTGTGCGAGCTGTGTGGCCAATGAGCTATCTGTACGGCTTGTATAAACATTTTTGTTGGTTTTGGCCGAAAAAATAATATTGCAGGTATCCCTGTTGCACGACTGAGCATTTCAAGGGCAATCAATGATCAATCACGGTGATGCTCTCTTATACCTCACCGTGATCATCATTTATTCACTTTGTACCATAATTCGTAAAAAACAACATTATTTACTATCATGAAAACAAATTTAAAAAGCCGAAGATTTCGTTTTATCCTTTATACTTTTGTTTCATGTTTTTAGCGTGCCATCTCAAACAAAATTTCTCGACTGCTCATGCAAAGCAGAACTGGGATGTGTGAATATCGCCCAGATAAAAAAAATAAATAAAACCTAAAATCAACTCAAAATCTACGCATATACATACATGCTGTTCATACTAATCGGATTATATCCGATTGCTGTCCACAAACACAGACGGAATTTTGTAAATTTAAATAATATCATTCGTGCTGTATTCAAGTGTTAAAAACATCACTTCACCTAAAATAAAAAACATAAAAATAAAAAATATTAAAAATGATTGTGATTTAGTTTTTCCGGATAATTCCAACTAACACCAACCTAAACATTTGCTTCAACCTAGAAGCAATTCGAACAAATGCAATCTACAACATCTTTCAACATTTCAAAATCATCGTGAGCCGAATACGAAAAAAAATTCAAAAAACCGCCTACTTTATTTTATTTTGTTATGGAAATAACCCTGTTAAAGTTAGCCGAAAGTTTCCAGCCGAAAGTGAAAAGTCGATAATGCAGATTATGTTATTGACATTCCAGCCGAAAATAAATCAGCCTCTAGAGTATTATGTTTGGAGATGGATTGCATTTATGTGACTTATCAATAGCTATCGCAGGAAAAAAATTCAGTTCAAGATTCCCGTGGGAAATCTCGGAAAATTCAATTTTCCAAAAATTATTACAAAATTGGTATAAAATCAGCCTCTAGAGTGTTATGTCTAGAGATGGATTCAATCGATGTTATTACTCAATAGCTATCGCAGGAAAAAAATTCAGTTCAAGTTTCCCGTGGGAAATTTTGGAAAATTCGATTTTCCAAAAATTATTAGAAAATTTGTATAAAATCAGCTTCTACAGTGTTATGTCTGGAGATTGATTGCATTGATGTGACTTGTCCATAGCTATCGCAGGAAACAAATTCAGTTCTAGTTTCCCGTGGGAAATCTCAGAAAATTCAATTTTCCAAAAATTATTACAAAATTTCTATAAAATCAGCCTCTTGTGTGTTATGTCTGGAGATGGCTTCAATTGATGTGATTACTCAATAGCTATCGCAGGAAAAAAATTCAGTTCAAGTTTCGCGTGGAAAATCTCGAAAAATTCAATTTTCCAAAAATTATTACAAAATTAAAAATACAAACAACTGAAACTTAAATGAAATCCAACTAGAAACATGAAATGATTCTTACACAATTAATTTATCATATTAATGTCCGTATTCAAAAAATTCCGTTAATTTTAATGAATTTTTTTCTTGCGATAACTATTGAGTAATCACATCAATTGAATCCATCTCCAGACATAACACTCTAGAGCCTGATTTTATACCAATTTTGTAATAATTTTTGGAAAATCGAATTTTCCGAGATTTCCCACGGGAAACTTGAACAGAATTTTTTCATTCGATAGCTATTGACAAATCACATAAAAACGATTTAGCTTCAGATATATACTCTAGAGGCCGATTTTATTCCAATTTTGTGTATTCTGATTTTCCGATATTTTCTACGAAACAAAGTTTTACACGTAAATTTATTTACAAAAATTTTTATTTGAATCTATGTATCCTATTTACTTTCGACTGATAACTACTAAATTTTTTTATTTTCGGCTGGAATGTTATATTCGGCTATATAAATCGGATAATGTATTATTTGTTGTAAAGCGATATGACGGTAATTCACAATTTGTGAATGTATTTACGGATAATCAGATTCTCTTCACCATCTTCAAAATTTGTAATCTTCGTAATGATCGACTCTGTTAGCTGAGGCGATAATGTCCCGTGGATAATTTACTCATTATCGCATAACTAGAGGTTCAAGAAAAATCTCCTTGATGAGACGTCGTATGAGGAAAATCTATTAGTTTGAAATAAAACGAAAAGGTGACTATGTCAACCACAATGAAATTATTTTGTATCTGTCAAAAATACTGTAATAATTTGAGAATGTCCGGTTTTTTCAAATAAGACTGTGACCGAAGGTTAGGTTAGGTTAGGTCGGAGTGGCTGCGAACGCACACTTAGACCAAACCTCGGAAATGGGAAGTGGATCTATAATCGAGAAGAATTTAAATTGAAATTGTCCAGAGGTGATTTAGTGTGGCGTGAAATTTTGTATTGTTTCTTTTTTTATTGTTGACCTGATTGGATTTTCGACTGGTATTTTGATTGAAGCTTTGATGTTTGCCTGAACTGTTTTGGAATGGAAGGTCTATCTTTATTAGTTGATAAATCGCAATACATTGTTTTAGCTAAATTGAATGTGAGAGGAATTTCTTTATATTCAAACTCGTATTAGAATTTATCAGTTACTCAAACTCTGGATCCATTATCTGCGCGTCCGCAATCGCACCGTAATCAATTACTTCTGGAATGGAAATTACTTTAACTCTGGAAAGTGTATCGGCCATGACGTTGTCGTTTCCCGATATGTGTTGGATGCCCATTGTAAACTGTCCGACAAAGTGTAAATGTCGATATTGTCTCGGTTTCGTCCTTTAAGTAAATGTCGGAATTGTTTAATGTACTTTTTCTTTGAGTCGGTTAGTCGTTTCGAGAAAAACCCGAGTGGCTGACAGCTATATTGTATCTGTTGTTGCACCACTGTCCCCAGTGCGTCATCAGAAGCATCTTCCGTGGCTTGGCTTAATTTTATCTTGCAATTGCTAAATGCCGCATTTGTTTCCTCGTTTCACGTGATGTTAATTTTTGACCTTTTCTTATATCCTTTTAGAAAATTGTTTAGTTGTATTTGGTCGGTTGCTGCATGTGGAATAAAACGAGGATAAAATTTAACATTAGCAAAAGTCTTTTAAGTTGTCGTACTGATTGTGGCCGTTCGTATTGCTTTATCGCCTCCACTCGTTCTGGTATTGGCGAATCACCTTTTTCGGTTATTGTATGTCCTAGAAAGTTTATTTGCGTTTGGGCAAAAACACACTTTTACAAATTAATAATTATGCCTGTACTTACAAATTTTTCAGAAATAAGTTTTAAATGTTCCACATGGTCACTAACCGAATTTATGGCTAAGATCTCTATACCTATATACAAAACAGAAATTTAAATTTGCCAATACTGCATTCATTAATCTCTGAAATGATTGCGCAGCATTTCGTAATCCGAATGTTATCAGCAGTAAGACAATCGGTCGAGGCTGGTTTAACAATCAGCATGAAAGTGTCAGCCTTCCGCCTCGGCAATCTCAAAATAATTTTTAGGGATTAATTTTTTTTTCAATATCTCTAATTTTTTCTATTTAGTTAAACCAACATATAAAAGGGCGTTGAATAATTAGAAGCGTGTTATATATATATATATATATATATATATATATATATATATATATATATATATATATATATATATACAATATATAGAAATATATATATATATATATATATATATATATATATATATATATATATATTTATATATATATATTTATATATATATATATATATATATATATATATATATATATATATATATATATATATATATATATATATATATATAAATATATATATATATATATATATATATATATATATATATATATATATATATATATATATATTTATATATATATATATATATATATATATATATATATAAATATATATATATATATATATATATATATATATATATATATATATATATATATATATATATATATATATATATATATATATATATATATATATATAATATATATATATATATTTATATATAAATATATATATATATATATATATATATATATATATATATATATTTTATATATATATATATATATATATATATATATATATATATATAATATATATATATATATATATATATGAAATAAATGTTACTTTCCACAGGGAAACAAAATCTTCCACATGTTAGAAAACGTTCCATTGTACTTTTAATACTTCTACCGATCTTCTTCGAACTTTTTTCTTACTATCTTAAAAAACTTGTCTACACGTAAATTTATTCTTATTCGTCGACCGGTAAATTAGCGCAATCCAAGCACGTTTTTAAAACAGTTGGCTCTAGAATTAGTTGATAAGTGAACTAACTAAGGTTATTTCTTTAGAATAATATTTCCATAGCATAATAACAGTGATTCGCACTAAACGCTAATTAAACCCACAGTTAGTGAAAGATGACACTGAAAGCTCACTATAGGTGAAGGTAAGACACGACTATGTAAACCTAATTAATTAATTTCATCTGTCCCCCAACCGGGGAAAAAGAGGTACATACATAAGATCAAATTCTGTAATATACGAATATATTAGCTGTGTAGCGAAGATTTATTATAAGTGAAGTAGTACGAATGGTAATAAAAATGACATTAATGCACAAATAAAAGATTCGCTAATCCGAATTATGCATATTATTCGTTATGTCAATATTTAACAATCAAACACTATTTTTGTTTAATTTGTCGTTTCTTCAAATCTAATATTTGTAACCAGACACACAAATTTGTTTGGGATGCCCTTGATCATATCTCACAAATTATTTTCATTCACAAATCACAGAAGATAAAATAAAAATTAGTTAATTTAAAGTGAAGTTTATGTCTTTGTGAATAAATTAAATGTAATTTTATTTGTGGATTTCGTTGTTAATTAATTTAATTCTCTATTTCTTTATCCCATCGGCGTGATTAGCGTTAATCACAAAAAATTCCAATATTATATTATCACTTGATACAAAATGTATTGAATTGTTAGATTAATGATTACTCTAACCATTTTGGGTGGTTGTTTTAACGACATCGTTTTAAGGAATGGCTCCTTTATGAATAAATACTCTTCGCTATCTGTAACTACAGCGAAAATTGTTATTTAACTTGATCATTTCATTACTTTTGTAAAGATGGAATTTTTAATTTTTAGGCATTTAATTTTGTTAAGACAACAAATTCCAAAGTATCTTTGACAGAGTCGGTACAGTACGAGTTCATAATTATCGAGTACTACGATGATTTTTTACCGAACACTATTTTGCTTCAATTTCATACTACATTAATTTTTGCATTAATTCTGTTTTTACTATCTTACACAAAGTACAAAGAAAGTAAACGAATCAAAAAAATTTTGCAACTCATCATTTCAATGGAAATGTTCATCTTAAGTCATAGAAGTGCCCAAATTGACCATTTCTGGAAAATGTGTATATACGTATGGATACCTGTGTGTTCTCCAACTCAAAAACTAGTTCCTGTAGAATTATGAAATTTTGGATTTAGGTGTTATATTATGTGGAGATGTGCACCTTCTACTTTGGTTACGATCCGTCAAGGGAATCTTGGGCCTCCCGTACTAACTGAACACTTAGACCAAACATAGGAATCTGGAAATGTATATATGTATGACCTTACTTCGAAAAATTTCAGATTTATTTCACTTAGTTACACGGTTTTTTGACAGTTAAAAACGTGAATGTAACGTCTCAACGTTAAAAAACCCACGGTACCCCCAATACTGCCTCCCGGTACGTGATACATACTATCTGGGTTTATTGCTCTCCCTCCTAGATGTTTACTACAGCATGCAGTTCCGCTAGAAAGACGGTAGCATTGGAGCCCAAGGACTTCGAGAGGGTTGTCCCACTCACGTATATTCCTACTCCTGGCCCGTATTCCGTTTGATTTTACTCTTACGAGTTGCTGGGAAATATAAATCGCCTGTAGGTCACCTAGCCTTACTACAGGAAGGCTAAATAAAACTGGAGGGTGCCTGGTATCCAGAGTCCGCATATTTTGGACTGATTAACCTATCAGCCATTCATCCATCGACATATGCTGTTCCACTTAGATTAGGGTTTTTTGTCAAGGTTTTCTCCTTTAGCGCCTTACTTTAGCCTTTTCCAAATGGCCAACAAATGTGCCAAATGTCCTTAGTTACCAGTGGTTGCCACGAGGAGGCAGCACGTACACTTGCGAATTGTAAACAGGGTATCCCTTACACAACTGTACCCATCACGCAGCTGTCTAATGACAAGACCAGAACAGCTCACGTGATGCGACCCTACGTGAAGGCTGCGGAGCTGGTAGATTAATCTACTCATCTTTGGTCCCCCCTCCAATAGACGCCAAACCACTATTAGTGAACAGAAGGTATAGATTCCGGTTGTGCGGAATTATTTTATGGAACGGAATTTTGTTCTAAACGAGAATTTCACATTCCGGTTCAGTGAAATGGAATAAAAATATTTAATTTTTTGGAATGAAACTTCAAAATTTCACAATTTCTCTCTTCTTAATTATAAAATATATTGACTGTGAATCTATTGAATTATTATTATTTTTTCTATAAAACAGGCAGCTAGTGTGAAAAATCTTGGGAAAAATTTTCGTTAACTCAGAATAACCTTCTTCAAGATATTTAGACCAAAATACGGGTTTGACTCGGGGAATGTTAATGATGATTTTTTTTATTTTAATTTATTACCTTATTTATATTTTTCGCAGATTTCAGAGGCGTTTATATTAGACGTAGATAATCGATGTTAAAATAATACTAGGTAAAGGAGGCCGCATGTATGCAGATAATTTGCGGATAAATATTTATCCGCGTTTTCAACCAAACAAATCACTGAAAACGAAAGAGAATTTCCCCTCCCAAGTTAAAAAAATTTTATCTTTGTGCGGATAATATTGCTCAAAGATAACTTGGGAGGGAAAATTCTCTTCCGTTTTCAGTGATTTGTTTGGTTGAAAACGCGGATAAATATTTATCCGCAAATTATCTGCATACATGCGGCCGCCTTTATATCATAATTAATAAAAATAGAAATTTTTTTTTCAATTAACAATAATTACAGCCAGTTTTGTTTAATACTAGAAATATTCCAACTTCCAACTTCGCACCATTCGTATTCTCCGACTTCGTTAAATTAAAATTATAAGATTGATATTGACGATTGGAGCCGTGATTTTACACAAAATATTGGTTGGCTGCTCGGCTTCAAGAAATTTCCACTATATCAAATTTTAGTCGTTCTTCGAGCGCTGATTCTAAGTTTTGGTCATCGTTACAGCTTTATTTTATTCCGATATGTAGTGTTGTTATGCTGCTTATGTTCGAGTAATACGGGAACACATGGGATGAGTATTGCATACCAATTGAAAACGCCATTTTTAAAAAAGTGGAATTAAGGGTAAACTATATTTTGGATTAAGTCTTGGCTTAGAAAACCTTACTATTTGACAGCAAATATCTTATTATGGTTCGAGTCTTGGGTTAAAAACCACTTACTCTGGTTTGCATACATATTTATTAAAATAAATTTGGAAATCTTAGTATGCGTATTATTTCTTAGATAGATCGAACCATCGGGTTTTATAAAAATAAACTATATTTTGACGTTTGCGTGAAAATATTGATGTATAATGAAATGACTACTTAATTAATTTATATATTGTGTATAAAATATACTTTGTTTATAAATAATGCAAGTGCATATTTATGAGGCAAACGAATTAATTTCTTCGCTTAATACGACTGCCACCAAAAATGTTTATGTTTATCATAACGGCATCGTAAGTGGGATTATCATTAAGAATCAATTTCAAACAACACATAGCTATATACTCATAAAACAATGCGACATAGTGGTGGAGAGGAATTATTTAATCTACAGTTAAATATTGAAACATGAACTATTCAAACGTGTACTATACGTATATGGTAATGATGATGTGAATTATTGTTAAGTATAGGAATGATAATTTAGAAACGAAAATTTAAATTCTGGAAAATGAAGATTTAATTTCCTTATCCAGAATTTCCTGTTGAAATATTTTGGAAAGGTGGAATTTACAGCTCTTTCTAGTAATATATTCTGGAAAAGAGCCCATATTCATATTCTGGGAAAAACGGAAGAAAATTCTATAAAAATATTTTGGAAAAAGGGGAACTTACTGCTTTTTTCTAAATCCATATTTAGGACAAGTAGGAAATATTTGGGAAAAGGAGGAATTTACAGCTATTTTATAGTTATTTTATTTTCCGAGAAAGAAAATAACCAAGTCACCTTCCGATTTTCTATATTCTAGAACTTTACCTTAAAATTATTTTAGTAACTGTCAAATTTCACCAGTGTCGGTTAACAAATAGCCAAGATAACTATAACCATAACCATCATCCATCATCATCATGATAATCACTACCACAACAATCATCATCACCATTATCATCTCAATCCCCGTCTTCATCATCATCACCATCATCATCACCAAACCATCATCATTTAAATCACCGACATCTTCATCGACATGACCATAACCATCATTAATCACCATTATTTCCATCTTAATTGTTTATATTCTAGAACTCCTTCTTAAAATCATTTGAGAATCCAACCTCCATCATACACGACAAATTTCATCATAATCATCTTCATCCAATCAGGATCTTCATCCAAAAATCATTTAACAATCGCATTTTCATCATACCTGTCGAATTTCATCAAAATCGTTTTCAAAATTACAAAGTTCCATTAATTTCATCTGAAAATCATTAACTTAAAGAATCCCATTTCCATCGTACCGGTCGAATTTCATCATAATCGGTTAATAAATAGCCAAATTGCAAGCTAATCGACCAGTTTACCAAAAATTCATTTAAGAATCCTATTTCCAACCCACTACCTGTCGAATTTCATCATAATCAGATAAAAAATAGCCAAGTAACAAGTTAATTTTTCATATTCATAAACTTCATCCAAAAATCGTTTAACAATCGCATTTCCATCGTACCTGTCGAATTTCATCACAATCGCCATTTAAGAAATAGCCAAGTTACAGGATAATTTCATTGTTAAAGGCACGGCCCAATGCAAAACGATAAACCGGCATTTTAAACCGTCAAATCCATATTTTGCGAAAATTGTTTCATAAGCAACATCAAAATTATTTAAAAATGGTTCAAATCTATAAGTACCACACTCTCAGAAAACTTTATTGAATAAGATTTAATTTCATTCAAAAAACACCAATTATAAATTTTAAAGTTGAGTTTTTTTGAATGAAATTTAATCATTTTTAATAAAATTTGTTCAGAATAAGGTAAATAAATTTGAACCATATTTTAATAATTTTGATGTTGCTTATGAAACAATTTTCGCAAAATTTGGATTTGAAACTGTAAATACAAGAATAGTTTTGATTCTTGCAAGTTCAATCTGGAGTAAATATAACTATTCATTCGATTTGAAAACGATTTGATTTTTATTATTGCCTGTACGTAGTGGGAGGAAGAGACGGATCTAAATTATTATTCAATAAATTAAATTTAGCTAACTAAATTAACCACATCATGTAATATAATACATAATATAGTATGTATAACATTCGAACTTTTCTGAGATAACTAAGGCAAATATTCCAGTGACCCACTTTGCTTTGCGTATTTTCCATTTACAAAAAGAAACCAAAATTTTCCCGTTGAATTCATGACAGCTGAATTAATACTTAATCTCGATCAAGGTGGTTCTGATATCTGTTGGACGAGCCATTAGCAGCCCCAGTTGAGAACGCATTGGAAGGATAAATGTAGCAATTATGACTAGCAGATTACCTGGGACGCTATTAACCACGGAATAGAAGGTCAAAATGGGTTCGACCATCACTGTAAAAATCCCATTGTAAAGTTCCTAAATTAAACCTGCAGGTTCCTGTGTAAGGATAAGGCCAAGTACAAAATAGAGAGTGTCCAAACAAACCTGCACATACAATGGCCGTGTCATCGTCTCTCTATAGGAGGTTTGGTTTGTGAATCTCAACAGTGGCCCTGTCATCTGGTGCTGAGATGCTGGATAAAGCAACAACTGTAATAACGAGTGACCTTTCAATTGATATAAATTTAGTCCTTCATCCAGGATCTCAGTACCAGATGATCCGTTAAAGATAAAATGTATGTTAAATTCTAAAAAAAATGTCCACGTAATTAATGTTTACACTATTACGCGAAATCTATGAACTGTACGACAAGTTAGAGAAAACTATGAAGTCACGTTTAACGGCAGCCACAATACTATTTCAAGGATATTTAAAATGGGAAATAAGATTTTTTCTTATTTTATATTATTGGTTCAACCGTGACATTTTTCTGTTTGACTCATTTTACTATTTTAATGGATTTATGACCCTTTATGTTTTAATGTATTTTAACGAAAAAATTCGATGATCTGAGTGCTCCTCAAATTTGGAGCGGCAATGAGATACTTAGGCCTATCAAGCTTTTGTATTTGAACCAGACCTTCAAGAACTTATAAAGAACATTTAACCACATTGTCAAACAACAATTTTAACTGGCTGTACAAAATGGAAGTACCAAGGACAATTACATGGACAACCATAAGCAGCCGTTTGCAAATTTTGTAGGAACATATTCTGGTTTAACACAGACTCTCTCCTCAATGGTTGATATTTTAAATCTCTCTGTGTTTTGCCCTCCAATGTACTAAATAAAAATATTGTTTATCAAAAAGCATTAGGTTATTGCTCAAATAGTAAAATATTTTTGTTGAATTAAAATAAATTTACTGAAAACTACAAATATGTCTGGATCATTTCTAAATGTAAGCCTAAGAAATATGGGGTACCACTGCCAGTGTTTTCAAAAATATTGCTTATGTTGCTGGTAGCTTCTTGTACTCGAAAGATTACTAATTCCTAGACAACGTAGAATGAAAACCACGTTAAGCCAAGCAGCGGCACTTCAGTATATAAATATCTGGTTTGTTGGTTCCTCGTACCTCATCATAATTTGGAGCAACCCAATATAGAATTATTTCATATTTTCACAATTTTCAAGTTTCGTTTACTTGGAAATTCGTACTTTAAGTCTTCTCTAGTGAAACATTTTTCGAACCGAACCTATTAATCTAATTAGTACTAATAATTTATAATAAGCTTGAAAAATTTTAAAATATTGACTGTGTTTGCGAAAAGTCCTTCGTCTCACCGTACAAAATATCTCTAGGCAAGAAATAATCGTAATCGAGACGCCGAATGGCAAAAAATTGCAACGTTTTATACATATGAATGATTTGTACTCAAGAAAATCGAAATTGCTAGATCTACTATGTCATGTGATTCGAGCATTAAGCCCGATTACCATTGAAAAATTTTCCCGCAATTGAAAAAATCAGATTAAATATTTTCTAAAATTATTTTGAATGAGCTAGAATTTGGTTTTTGTTTCATGTTTCTAGCTAGGGCGGTTCTAAAAATATTCGCATCAAAAATAAATTTTTTAGGATGGCCCGTTTTCAGTGTCGGTGAGTGTGTCTTAGCTCGAGTTGCCTTCGGTTTGCTATGACAGCTTATATATTTTATTATTACCTCACAGGTTACTTATGTCGTTTTCCATTTACACACTACTCTAACCTAAATCTACTCCAATCCGCCATCAAGAAAACCGTTTAAATTGACGGAGTAGCAAACTACTCTAACTAATAGATTTACATCTATTTTCGATTCCAAATGAAAAAAATGTTTTTTTGTGTGTTCCACTTGAAATGTCAAAAAACTGTCTTTTTGAAAGCTCTTTCTACTCCTTTTCTACTCTTTCGCTACTCTTTGTTGTAACTGGAAAACGACATTGGTTATATTAAGTATTCACATTAAATGCAATTTTATTGCATTAAATGTGCAACGAGTTGAGCTGAGCAAGCTAGACTAAGATAAACAAAGCTATATTTCTCGCTTAGCTTATTTGAAATGTGCGACAGGCTTAAAGTTAATAATTTAAAACATTTGGTAAACTCGTGCATACAAAAGTCAAATTTCGAGCCGAAAGGTTGCTGTTCTGCCGAAGGTTATATATCTCGCCTTAGCTCGAAAGCAACGTTAAATTTGTTGCTTTAAATTTGGGCCCGATTTATGTCTCAAGCACGCATATACTGTGCTACCTAATAATAAATTTTTGTGCTTTTATTTAAATTTAACATTCATGTTGAAAATGTTGCCTTCCAGCAACAGAAACTGCATAAATTTCAAAAAACAATCTCGTAAAGTAATTGAACAAAAATTGTTGCATTTTTAGTTAACAGACCAATGAACCACCAAATAAAAAAGATTCCAAATAAATCTATGGTAACCCCGATCCTCACAAAATGTAAATTATAGTGCCGATTTATTTTGCATTAAGTTATGGTACAGTGGCGAATCTTTACTGTTGTATGCCATTCATAGATTCTGCAACACAAACAGTGCTATTAAACAACAATATTCTGTAATCAATTCATTTAAAGTTACTTTTTACACTTTGTTAATCATTTTGTGATTTATCCCTGCCTAATTACTTCATTTTAACGGTGCTTAAATTAAAGAAACCTTTCAAATTCAAAAACGGTATACGTTTAGCATTCATATGAATGTAGTTAATTTTTATATGTGATGTAGAGTTCTTCAAAAACGATAATGCGGCTACTGACCTAAAAAGATTATGTTTTACGATTTTAGTGTAAGTTGCACTTTCATTCGATCAGTAATAAATTAAAAAATCTTTAAGCAGGAGTTATTTACGTACAGTTACAATACATATGTAGGTAATTCCATTCACTTAAATTTTTTGGATTTTGATTTCAATCAAAAGTAAATTCACTAAAACTTTCATTATCTTTTAAAAGTGATCAAGTGACTCGATTTGTCTTTTGTGTTTTCATCTAATTAACCTTTCACACAAAATGAAGTCACTTAGTATTTCTATTATACAATATAGTATTTTTCTATAATTAATGTTAGACTTATGTATATTAAAAGAGCAACAAGTAATAACTAATAAATCTTCTAAATTAGTAGTAATTTTTAAACAGTTTGCTGCTTCGTTATGGTTATGGCAAGTTGTGGTCAATTATACTAAAAGCCATAGAAATATTCGTTGTTTGGAAAAAAAAAATTATTGATTTACAAAACTAACCAATTTTGCCACTGATGATAAAAAATAGTAAATCATTTTTAAAATTGATGTTATCCTATAAATAAATCAATTTAAAACACCGACAGTTTGGGGCATGAGTTTCGATCCTTAGGTAGCTCTTCATATTTGTCCTTAACAACCAGGAAACGCTAAATAATTCTGGGTGCCGGTGAGCCATCGCCACCGTCCTGTGGCCCGACCAACAGATAAACCACCTCTCAGAGATTGCTTCACTTCTCGCTCCAGATCGGCAAGCAGGACTTGACCCTTTTCCTGAATGTAATCAGCAACTTTTCATGCTCATCCGTCAGCACCCAACTCTCACACCCACACAACACCCTGTAAAACTTCAGCTCCTCGGCTTTACAAGGTATTTGAACTTTAGCGATGTATGAAGAGATACAAAGCATAATTATGCCAGCAGAAAGAGCCTTGACATCCTCCCTAAAACTATTATCATGCGAGTGTCAAAAGATACCATGTATCTGAATCTGACTGTTACCACAGAAATGTGTTGACATCATTTTGATAATGTAAATAGAGTCATGGCCTCTAAAACTAGAAATCGGATATTTTATATTGGGCCGAGATTTCATCTGCATCTGATGTATTCCAATCTGACATTAAAGTGATTCAGAGTGATTCTCACCATACTATGTATGCTGCGGTAATTTGTATGCTGTGAAATGAGACCTATGTGTATACCGCAATAGTTCTCGCACTAAGTGCGATCTCCCATCTTAAAGATAGGGAATAATGTGGTCTCTCTTCATTCATCAGGCATTACTCCACTTCAAAATGCTAATAGAATAATATCGAAAAGACAGTTCTACAAAATTTCCCCAAGGAATAATACGACCTCCAAATTAATAGTTGTTGGGGTAAGATATTTATATTTTTAAATTCACACCGTCGGATTCGATTGACCTTGACAAATGTTTCCAACGCTGTTATGCCGGTTCTAAATGGCTTGCTTGGTTTACTTTCCGTGAGGTAAATAACTGGCTGGGCTAATTGTTAACAAAGTGGTTTTTGTAGCAATTAAGATTTAGTACAGATTAAATCAGTTTTGAATAAGATTGTGTCCGACACATGTAATAAATATTTTTTAGTACTAATTTGTATTGTGATATTTATTTGAAAAATATTCCGCTACATTCACAATTATTGCCTCTCATATTAGTTGTCTTTCTTTAAAGTTTAAATACAGCAATTTTCGAGAAACACGGAGATTGTTCGATAGATAATGACAACTTTTAACGTCAATAAAAGTAAGCTCATGGTTCTTTTATATTGTGGCTAGGTAGTGGTATATTTAAAAAATAATATAAGGCTGTTATGTTTTTGTAAATGTGAACGATTAATGAAATATTGAATAAAATCAAAAATTTAACTTCAACCTATTGAATTGCTAAGAATTACACGAGAAAGAAATGCTGGCTCATTTCATTGTTAATACAATAATTCTATTAGATATTAACATCCGCAGAAATATAGGCTTTTAGGCTCTTAGAACTCTATTGGCTAAGATCCTCTTTCTAATTTTTTTAAAGAGGAATTATTAAATTTATGTACTAACAACCCTACAAAGAATTGTTTCAAAAATGTAATCAGTGTTGTGTTTATTTTTTAATAATAATTAAAATTTAATATAATTTCTATTTTGTTAAATTGATACTCCAAGTGCCGGTCGCACCACGAACCAGAAATTACAAATGTTTTTGAGCTTTTTGGAGAAAAATCCGCAAACTCCCCAAACCGGCAAGTAAAATTCTTTAAAAGAACCAGAAGACCGTGTTTACATATAGTGTATCATTTAATTTTACTGGAGTTTGATATTTCGTTAATTATTTCTTAAATAGATTTCAGTCTCTAAATCACTGGAAAAACCAGCTAAAATCCGGATTCGGGTAAAACAACTGGTGACGGTGTGCATCAGACTCCAACAGTTCAGCTATCGGTCTTTCAAGAATGGGCTCTCACAATTTTTGGTATTCTTCCGGTCAGGTCTGTTATTTTTTGTGCGGTGGAAATTTGTGAAGTGGCGGAATAGGAGCCAACACCAACCTCCTCGATTAGAAATAAAACTCCCACTCGAAAGAGAAACTACTCTTCATACTTAATTGCAGTGAGCGAATGTGTAAAGAATATTACGAAGTTGGTAGAGGAGCGTGCACAGCACGAAACAAAAATGACCAAGATGGCCGAAGAGATCGTTTAGCCCAACAAATAAAGTAAAAACGTTAGTATTAAAAATTTCGTAATTTAATAGTATTTCTTAGTATTTAAGGCTCTTTAATTACAATTACAAAGTATTTACCTACTCGTCAGCCTAATAGCTGTTATCTATTGACGCTCAATGACACTGTGTCCTCTTCTTCGTCATACTCGACAAAATCATCCTGCTCTTAATCGAAACCACAGTCAATCAATAAATTGTGAAGTATTACGCTTACGTATAAATAATTACAGCCGCTTTATCTGGATACACAGCATTTATCTAGGCAATGAAAACGGTTTTGTAGGACACCAAAAGGTCTTTCCACCGAATTCCTCGCTCTTGACTGGAAAAATAGTTATAATTCATAGCAATTTTGTTGTTTGTTTTTCCCTAAAAATTTGGCTGGGAATTATTTTTCCCAAAACATGAACAAAATACTAATCGCTCAGTATGCTTTGGAAAAAAGAAAAACCAGAATAGTGCCACAGATTGCAAATGTTTCTTTCTTCGTATTTGGGAGAAGTGTCATTTTGTCAGTAGCATCATTTTAATTTTTTTCCTCGAGAGGCGCTTTCTGTTCTTTTACAATCGTCAATTGACGATTGGAACCGTGATTTTATACAAAATATTTGTCGTAATTACAACTTCAAAAAATTCCCACTATACCATATTTCAGTCGTTCTGCGAGCACTGATGCTAATTTTTGGTTGGTGTTCCACCTTTATTTTATTCCGATAGGTAGTGCTTTCTCTCTATTTCCAATCGTCAATAGCATAAGATGTAATGTTAATGATAGATGTCACTACAAATTGGTTAAGAGAGACATCAAATAATATAAAATATTTTTGCTTTGACATTTTGGAAGGAAATAAATTTGAAACTTGTGAACAAGTGAAAAATTTCATAAATAATTGACGAATTTACATCAACAATTATTAGAAACTAAGTTAAGTATAATTCAATTATAAAGATTAAACAAATACTACCTGCTACTACTATTTTTCAGATTATATAGATAAACAGTGACAGCTGATTTTATATAAACAAAGTGCTTGGGATTATGTAAATCGCACCATCCGAACAACAAAATGATAAGTCAAAAACATTGTTTTTAGTAGAGGGCTTTGCAGTTTGATATTATGAAGGAATACCATGTTGAAACATTTCTTTGAAGTAGAGTAACTATAGTGCAGGAAGATCTGAAGAGGAAAAAAATGTTAGATAGGACGATAGAGCACCTGGCACAGATGTTAAAAATGCAACCATGCAGTAAACATTGGTATAACTAACACTTATCGTTTTATTATTGTAATGGTACGAAATTTATAATTATCTAATTCGTTTTCGTTTTCAAATATTTCTCTCGAGGATTTACAATCTGCTATTTGGAAGGTTAAATCGGAATCTTCTGGTCTGGATAACGTCAATTTAAAATTCGTTAAGCGAGTTTTCCCTTTCGTCTTAAAATATTTGTTACATATCTTCAATTTTATTCTCACATCCTCTTCCTATCCAGATCAGTGGTAGCTAAGTAAAATAATCTCCATCCCAAAGATCAGTAATCCTTTAGAGCTATCCCATTTTTGGCCAATTAGCATTTTAAGTTCTCTCTCTAAGGCTTTCGAGATAGTTGTTAAAAATCAAATTCAATCGCATTTTCATAGCAACAGTTTAATTAGTTGCTTCCAATCTGGGTTTAGAAAATTTCATAGCACTTCCACTGCGTTATTAAATGTATGTGATGATATTAGGCGTAATATGAATAATAGGGAATTAACTAATTTAATATTGTTAGATTTTTCTAAGGCCTTTGATTCTAATAATCACAGAATTCTTTTTAATAAACGCTTATCTCAGTTTAAATTTTCGGTTTCTGCTGCCAAATTGATTTTTAACTATCTTTCTAATCGTTCTCAGGCAGTTTTTTTCGACAGTTCCTTGTCTGATTTCCTTCCTGTAATTTCCGGCGTGCATCGAGGTTTAGTACTGGGTCCTATTATTTTCTATGTACATAAATGACATAGAATCCTCCATTCAACATTGTTCATTTCACATTGATGATGACGTCCAAATTTAAAGAATTAATCGTTTGGATCAGGATTCTATTGTTAGGAATATTTCTCTGATAAATGATGATTTAAGTTATATCGTTAGCTGGTCGATCTCTAACAGGCTCGCTTTAAACGCAAATAAATCTCAGTCGATTATAATTTATAAAAAACCGTTAGATACCTCGTTCTTTCCTGTTATTTTTCTGCAGGATTGGCTAATTGAATATTCAAATACTGTTAGGGATTTAGGCTTAGTTATTAATAAAACTCTTACTTGGGGCGACCATTTAGTTACTATTAGTAAGAGGGTCTTTGGCATGCTTAGTTGTTTGTATAAAGTGGTTGGATTTTCTGATAGTCAGTTTAGGAAATAATTGTTTTTGTCTTATCTTCTTCCTCATTTTATTTACGGTGACATAGTTTTATTCGGTATGCTTCAGGAAAATATGAATGTTCTCCAAAGATGTTTCAATACTTGTACTCAGGTTTATTTTTGGTTCGATCATATTTCTGCCTATTCTAGCCTTGTTTTAGAACGTAGTTTATCTATTTTTTACGAATTTCGTGTTTGTCTTTTTATTTTTAAACTTCTCAAAGCTAAGGAGCCTTGTTATCTATATAGGAAATTAATGTTTAGTAGGTTTCATTCCTCTAACTTCCGCCTAATTCCGGCTAAAAATTGTTGTAGGTCGCTAAACACGTCATTTTATGTTGGGGAGTTTCCCTTTGGAATTTAATTCCATTGGAAATTAAGAGATTAGGATCGCAAAATTATTTAGGTCAAAATTTTTGTGGTGGCGTGATTGATGGGCAATACGTAGTTTTTTTAATTTATTTTATTAACTATGCTATTTTTGTTAATTTTTAATATTATTTCACCTCGTGCTGTACATTTTATTGTAAATGAGCTACTGCTCAAAATAGAATGTGTAAGCGTGAGGTAAAATTGTTTGAAAAAATTTAAGAGGTTTTTATGCCTAATGGAACCAACTTGTGCTTTTCCTTTTAATACTAAATTATTTATAAAATACTATAAATAATTAAATAAATAATTATGGAACAAATCAACTTGTAATAAACGGATTTGTTTATACTATTTGGGATACCCTTAACAACATTTATACATATACATATATATTCACCTTTGGAACAGCTGCCAACAATGCCATCAACTCCAGCTGAACGATTTCTCTTCAATTTCTGTACGGCCTGTGAAAATTCCTCATGGGATGGATCCTCAAGGCACATCTCCGCGATCTCTATTGAAGAGATTCATCAACAGTCTGTGACACATGATGAACATTAAGTAGATCAGAAAATTGTCCATGTACAGTTGTTAAATATTCATTTATTCAAAATGACATAAAATAATTATTGCTGTGTCCTTATTACAAGACATTCTGTTGCCATAGCAAGGGACCCGAACTGGCATTAAAAAGGTGCCTTACGTTACGTATGCGCACGTTACAATTAATATTTTACAGGCTGGGTGAAACTATGGTCAACATCAAAAATGTACACCAGTGTACAATATACCAACCGTAACAAAATCTGGGAAAATTCAGTTTTGCAAAAAATTATTAGGTTGGTATAAAACTACCCTCTAGATTGTTATGTCGGGAGATGGATTGCGTTGATGTATTTGGTCAATATCAATCGCTGGGCAACAATCAGTTCAATTCTTCCGTGGGAAATCTGGGAAAGCTGGATTTTCCAAAAATTATTAAATACTTTGCATAAAATCATGGTTGAAACATTCTGTACGCTTGATATTAACAAATGGTCAATTTGGCTTCGAGAAGTCTTGCTTTAGTTAATGAATTTATTAAGAAACATCATTTTATCTTGAGAAAATGTGCTAGCCAGAACGAGATCGCGCAGGATCGCAAGGTATATCATTCTCTCACCATTATCGATCGGAATTTCATGCCAACCTTCGTTTTCACATAATTCGGTCTGATAACACTGTGCTAGCCGAAAATTTCAACATTAATGGGTCCTGGGTAGAAATCACAATTCTTGTACGCTGAATCCAATGCCATCGGCCGTTTTGCAAAGTTAACTCAGGTTTTTGAGATTTTCACGTGTGAAAGATTTTACACAAAAAGAACCAAAAACAAGATTTTTTCTGTCGGTTTTAACCATTTATTAAACAGATCCCTGTTCAGTTCGACAAAATTTCTTCGTGTCATGGAATATTTTCCACATTTTTGGCCGCAGGAAGTGTAGAAAAATATAGAAAAGTCTATTTTTCCCCAAAAATTCTGTATTTTCCACATAGAAATATTATTTTTTTTAAACATCTTCTATTTCTGATGCTTTTTATTGCAAATTTCAACAAATATCCCCTAACAGAATATCCAATTTTTTGTCACTAGGTGATTGTTCAGCGAATTTTTCCACATGTCCATGTAAAAAATGAATTTTTAATGACATTTTGACATTGGTACGGTGAAAAATCCTCTTTTACTTTCATGCCGCTTTACTGCGAAAAAATTCGACATTCGCATTCACTTCCGGATTGAACGCTTTTATGAAATTCTTGACAATTCTAAGCTTGATATGCAGCGGTGGTAGCAAAACTTTTTCGATTGGTATGAGTAGAATCTCAACGAGTGAAACGATCTCAACAGCAAAACGAGTGTTCCATAAACACATAAAGTACATATTTTTTGTGTATCCTGTTTCAATGCCTCTCAAAAGAGCTATCACTTCAAGGTCAGCACAAATTTTCCATTGAATGTTATTGTATTTATTTAACATCATCCACGATTTTCTTCAATGATGAATACGTTTCTTTGGTGTTAGTGCTTAGTGCGATCGGAACGGAATTTTTCGAGTTGGTAACGTGAAGCAGAACTGCCCCAGACTGCTTTTTAAGGAATCGATGAACAATCTCAAGTTTTCAGATTTATATTCTTCAGTGTACATTGCCAAAACCAAACCGCGAATATTCGTGCATTAAGTGAATGAATTATTGCAGTTGATTTGAAAAAATTCTTAAACTTGAGATGCGATAACTGCGATAACTTGAGACGGCGTACGATGATATCAAAACGATCTTGCGAAATTTCGATGTGATTGAATACTGTAGTGATATTCGATGGTTGATGGTTGCGAATGATGGTGGCAAATATTCTTCCGTTGAACTCGGTATTCTCGCAATGGGAATGTTTTCTGGCGGCAATGGCAACTGAACAAATTTTGTTACTTTGTATTCCAATTAACGTTCTCTTCTTCTGTTTAATCTGACCACATTTTCTTGGATCATGGACTTGTGGATTCAACCAAATCATCGGAACGCCAAAAGTCATACTATTGATTCTACCTTTATTCCATTTGTTCAATCCTGACAAGCATCTCGTACACCATAGTATTGACGATACATTTGACGGACCGATCGAATTGTGAACCGAAATTAATAAACAATGCAGCTTTTTCAAAAGAAATGTCAAAATATATCAACCAAGTGCAACAAGCCAATGCCACAAAAGTAACGCCATTCGTCGTCAAATAAGTGAAATAGTTCTCATTCAATGTTATTTTATCGAAACGAAGAAATTTTGTCGCACTGAATAGATATCTGTTGAATAAATGGTTAAACTCTTTTTGTTTTTTTTTTATAAAATCTATACACGTGAATACCTCGAAAACCAGAATCAGCTTTGAAAAACGGCCGATGGCGTTGGATTCAGCATACTCATATTGTGTTTTCTACCCAGGAGCCATAAATATTGAAAAGAAAAATTTCCGATTCGAGCACAGTGTTATTGCCAGCTCCAGATTTAAAGTTACCAATCACCAGTCTGACATAGTACTAAGTTATAGATTCCATTAAATCACCTACATTGAATAAAATGAGATTCTACCTTTGGAATGGCTCACTTCACTGTATGCGTGAATGCAGATTATCTGCGGCCCAAGAACAAAACTAACACCAAGATTCCGAGATCTTCTCCATTATAAAGCAACGTATATTACTGGTACATGTATTTTCTGGTTTTAGACCATCGAGCTTCTTAGAGAGCAACGAATGCCAGCCAATACTTCTTCATGCTTATGATAAAGCCCTCAACTCTAGTTATGGCGGTATCCAGTTTTTTGTTTGTTGATGTATAAGGATGTGGGATGTTAGTCTGTAGCAATCGAACCGTTTATTCGCCTCCATCGAAAAGTAATATACACTGTGGTGGTATTCTAAAGCTGACCATAAGCCGTCCATGATCGTCGAGCAACTGTTAAAAATTTAATTTTAATGGCTTTTGTGGAAAAATAACTTATTTATCAAACATTTCTGAAAATTTCAAAATTATTGTTTATGTAATTTCAAGTTTTAATATATTGTATTTTGAAAAAAATCTCCAGGCCAAAACTTAACACTACGCTCGCACTTCAAAAAGTCTCGAAGATTAAGTTAGCAATCACTTTACAATTTTTAAAATTTTTAAATTTCTCGAATAATCTTGAGCATTTTTGAAAATTTCTAAAATTTCGAAAACCCGTCCGTCTAATAGTAGAAGCTTAAACCAAAGAAACGAGAATACGTGTTTTAAATTGATAGAACTGAATTAAATACTAGGGACAAGACCCTAATGACAGCCAGCCGACTACCAGCGAAAAAAAAACAGTTGCTTACGAAGATTCTGAAACGTGATTGTTTGTCTGTTCTTATGACAAAGCAGATTAATAAAATATTTACGCAACACTTGACAAACGGTCACAGGACTGAATTGAGCACGCATTTTTTACTGTACAGAAAATGTATACAGTGAGACATGTTATGGCAAAACGGGGGGCGAGTAGCAGGGACAGCAGAGACGCAACGATTTCAACAACAACGTCAAGCAACACTACCTACAGTTAGTACAAATTTAGGTGACCGCATGGGAACATGATGATGGAACGAAATCTCGCCCCCCTCTCACAACCGCCGATGGAAAAAATGGTGGAGGGGAATAATAATAGTTGTTTACAGCTTTTCAGAAAAAGAGTTTGCGGTACCAGGAAATTTGTGTTGTCATTGTGTCTTCTTACAGATTGGAGCAGTAAATGAACTTTAAAAAATTGTATTGTCTTGTGCTATAAATTACTAAAAAAATATATTACTAACAAATTTACTAACTATCAACTACTTAGGTGTCTGGAACCGGGTTGAGTCTTTGTTGCTAACATTCCTTTCCCATCCCTCGATCTTGTTATATGTAAAAAGGTGTACGACGGCGGCCTGGCCAGGGGCGGATATCACAACTATTAGACTTATGTAGTTATCGATGTGGCCGCCTTTCTTTACGAGGTTTGGCTTCATGAAGAATGGTGTCGTGTTGTGTAACATGGGTAATAGTGGTGTGGTATTCGCATTTATAATACGGGAGACTTGCTTAATGCTTGATCGTACATCGAAATCAATCAATCAATCAACAGTGAGACATGTTATGGCAAAACATGTTATGGTACAATACAACATGTTACCAAAAGAGCGAGCAGGAAAAGCGCCGGATGGAATAATATTGAAAACGATGGAATTAACAAAAAGTTTTTATTTGCCCAATTACCAAGCAATTTGATGCCATTGGATCCGCAACAATGGATATATAAATAAGACTAATTCTATCGCAAATTTTTAATAACATTTGAAAATCATCGTGAGCAACGAAGCGCACTTTTGTCTCACCGGTAGTGTCAATAAGCAAAACAATTATGGGCACATTGGAAACCAAAATCCCTCGAACGAGATAGTTAAAGAAAAACTGATTTATTAAACAGATGAGTGTCAATAGTATTTAGCAAAATACGGAGTTGGACAACTAAATAACGACGATAGCTTGGTAATTCGCCATCACATTTGTTTCAATTTGGAATATAAGTGTGTAATAATTACTCGGACTACAGACTTGCTCAGTTTTCATGACAGATAAAATTCTAAAATAGAAATCTAAAAGTAAGCCTGTTGGAATAATGTTTCATCAAATAAATCTCGCTGGTAAAAGGAAGTAAGGAAAAATTAAAAACACAACTTTATTTTACATTTATACCTGTCCTAAACATAATTCTAATATCATTAAATCTATTCTTCTTTTGGTGGATGAGTTTTTATGTATTCGAGAGCTCGGAGTACATAAGGTGGTGGACTATCAGTTGATTCTGATCCCTTTTGTTCTTCATCACTGCCATCAGCTTCATAAACGATTTCGATTTGTCGCCCTTCAGGTGTTTTATATGAGAAACGTTTTTGTGCCCCACCGCTTTTACTAGCAGCATCATCTGATACAATATCATGACCACTTTCATATTCAAATTTATATGAACCATTAACATCAGTCTCAGATGATTGTTTGGCAGATGGGGCTTTGTCGACGGCGGCACATAATGCTGCTATTGTGAAAAATACAATCTATAAAAGTAAAAAAAAGATTAAATAAAATAGTCTTCACTCGATTTTTTAATGATTTTAACAATTTTATGTTGCAACTCACAATGAATTTCATTTTAATTTTTGTACGTTGTCTTTTACTTTGCGGTCAACTTTAAACTACACAATTTTTGTAAATCTTCTTTGCGCTTTTATACCAATCCATCGATTTAAACTTTGTTAAAAACAAAAAATCTATTGCGATACTCCATTATACTCGTACCTCATTGGGTAGAATTTTATTTTCGAGAAAGCAAAATCGATTGAATATTTTTTTAACCATTATAAGTATTTTGTTCATCGCCAAATGCTAAAGGTATTTTTTACTCAATTACCTGGATCAAAAATTTGTTTGTTTTGCAACTCCCAAATAAACAATAAATTATGAAATCGGCAGATTTTAAAACTTTTCTACCTACACCAATTTATACCTTCATTATAGGTTGAATTAACATATACAATATGGGCCAGTAGAATAGGTGATACAAAAAATTTGAAGAAAAAAATAAAACTTGTTGGCATTTACAAAACGAAAACTCATCTTTGGCCAAAAAACTTTTATTTTATAAGACATTATTGTTACATACGTAGTTTAGCACACAATTATGTGCCTCAATTAGATAAAGTGCATTCCAGAAATGCAAGTACACATTCTACAAAATTCTCTTGTAAATTGTCAATACATATGTGTACTCGTTAAATAATTTGTTTATCCTTCATCGAATGGTATTGAGGTTGAATTTCCAAAGAGAAAATTGAAAGTAAATGTAATGAATAATCAGTAGCAGAAACTCACAAAATAAGTTATTTAAATACATTGCTCTGGGAAATGAACACTTGCATTTCATGAAATAAACTTGCCACGAAACGAATCTCACTGTCTATTTATTGAAATAAATAACAGCTGATCTCATAACATATTTGAGTGAAATTTAAGACTATGTAATACATTTCTCTGTAACTCGGATCATTCGATACAATCTGCAAAGTAGGCGAGTTACAGCATTTACAAATTTCACTCTAACTTTTATCAAAATAACTTTCTATTTTCATTGTTGCAGTAAATCTTTTTAGATAGAAAGTGCTATATTGTAAAATATCGAAAATTGTCAACAACATGAGTGCAACAATTAATAAAGTTAGTTTGCAAAAACAAAAAAGACAAACGGTGAGTTCAGTATAGCACAGTGATTCAAAATATTTTAATAAATATTTTAATTTAAGCACAAACGCTACTGTTCAATTTGCTGTCGCATTGAAACGGAAGGGTAGGGTGGTTAGTAGCAGTCTAACCACACTCGGATCGAGGGTTCTTTGACTTATTTCTTCAATATGAGTAATAATTAGTACGATTCTTAAATCAACAAAAAGTTATTAAATCAGAATAACTATAAAAGTGAATATATATTATCAAAACACACATAAATCAAATTATCATACAAATTATCAAAACACAAAAATTACAATTTTATACAGGCCAATTGCAAAGTCCGATAGATACAAGTTTTTATTAGGAATGTGATTGAGACTTTAGATTCACATAAAGAGGAACAGCTCCACTTGGTACAACGACGTTCACATCAACAGCCACAAGATCACAACTAATTGTATTCTGCTCTCTGAAAAACGAATTAACGCCATTACTGCGTTCCCAGCTCCTACTTCAAATCAGAGTATTCAGCGATTCGTTGGTATGGTAAATTACTACCATCGATTTAAACCAGAGCTCGCTGAAACATTCGCCCCAATTCACAATTTCTTGGCAGCTTTATTCAAAAAGCCCAAGAGAGCCAAGAACTTCTCTTGGCTCGACGAATGTTAAGATACATTCACGTGGCTGACGACTGAATTGATACAGATAATACTTCTGGCGCATCCACTGAGCAACCCAAAGCTCAGCTTAACTAATGACGTATCAAGCACTGCCGCTGAGACAGTGCGACAACAGTGCAATAACGAGTGTTGCCGAAGAGAAATATTCCGCATTCGATCGGGAACTACTCGCAATATATCTGCCAGTTAAATACTTGCAATCAAGGGTCGGGACTTCACCGAATATAATTCAAGCCTATCTCGCCTCTTAGATTACATTAGTCAATTTACTACGAACACTCGGCATGTTTACGAGCGTGATAACGTTGTTGCGGACAAATTATCTCACACAACGGATAAGTCAGACGATTCACTAACTCCGATTATCCACTTCACATTCTTCGTGATCATGATATAGGGCTTCGAATTATCACCAAAATACCACCATACCAATGTTATCGAATCATCAAAAAGATAAGCAACAAAAATTCGATGATAGTTTTTCTAATACGATTGATAGACTAGGAATTAATTAAGCGCGATTATTGATTTTTTCGAGATGAGCCATAGTGCGTCAAGTCCAAGAGTAGCTAATCGCTTGTTATTTCAAGTAAGCGCGATTAGCGAAATAATGTCTCAATACTCGTATAATGAAGTTTATCTCTTTCTATTGAGTTTAGTGAAAGTACCGTTGCATGTAAATGTTAAAATAAATTAACACCATTGCGTCACACAAATTGAAAAATTTAAAATTACGGCAAATACTGCTTCAAGAAATGTCCAATTTGAGATGAATAGTCCATATTAGATGTTAGATTAATTCCAATTTTTTTATTGCTAGATGATACTAAGCCATATAATGTCGTATGATTGCTTGATTGGCCGGAGATTTTTGTTAAATACCGAAGTGAGTTTTGTAATTAAATATCACCATGGGAGGATTTGTGATAACTTTTCTGTATCGTGTAGCTTAGATATACCGCAAAGTAATATTGATTGATTGGAGTGTTCGACCAAGCTATAAGCAAGATCTCTCAAAGATGCCCGGGTTTCACCGAACATTCTATTACCGACAAGATAAAGAGGAATTGGAGAGGTTTAATTAGTAATGAAAAAATTGACCCTGTTACAGACACCTAAGTGCAGCCAATAGATACAGTAGCACAATGACAATACATTTCTAATCTAATTTTATGGTTTATTAAAAATTAAAACTGAAATAACATTTATTAGTTTGATGAGACAGATTTCTGGGCACTTCTGAAAATCGTAATCATAATTAATTTAAATTTAACATAAATCTTATAAAACAGTAGCTCAGAGGTAACCTAATATAGTAAATATAGTAAAACCTGCCAGTAAGATTATAGAAGTTTGAGCTGTGATGGACGATGTCCTGTAATGAATTACGATTAATGCCACCAGCTGAATCAAATTCCCTGGGATTCTCTGAAAACAAATTCAAAATTAACCCATTATTGCTAAATATTTACTACTTATTTAAGTTTCAGTAAATCTATTTGTTCTAAACTACGCGTCGTTAGATGTTTGAAGTTTCCGGAAATCCAATCAGGTTTTGTCAGGTGTTTCTAAACTAAAACAAATTAAACGATTATTTTACACATATTATTTAATAACTCACCCGTTCACCTAGCACCTGGTCTAACACTCTAAAATAAATTAAATTAGGCATCTGAATTGCAAGAACAGCAAATAACAGTAAGATAAAGCAGCTCTAATCTTGTACGGGTTACAAACACCTAAGTTATTAGCGTTTTATATGACAAAGACAAAGGTACAATTCTACATACAATTCTAAAATCTATATAGATCCTCTAGATGCTTGAAGATTTTGGAAAGCTAAGATAGGTTCCGCGGGACGTCCTGAAAATCGAAATTGAGATTAAATAGTTATTCGTAAACTTTACTTATTTAAATAGAGTCGATTTAAATTGTAGGGGATTAATATATTTCTTAACGAGAAAATTAATCCCTACATGAATAAAAAACGGAAAAATTTAAAATTGAAATTAAACAAAGTATTCGTCATTTACTACTGAGCTCATGCGCCATACAAATATAAATTTATTAAATAATTTCAGAAGATATGAAATCAACAAAATTATTTTCATGATCAAGGTTATTGCGTTTTCTATTTGGTCATATGATTGATTTGCAGTATAATCAGCAATCATCAAAATCATCATCAGCAAAATATTTTATTCACATTTCAATGTGTAGCGTATTCTCCTCTAATTCTATACAAGCGAATTTCCATAACGAAAAATACGAATTAGGAGAAATACTGGCATATACATGCAACAAATACTCTCGATGTACTTATTACATTGCCTGTCAAGTTATGCAATACCATTAGCATTTTATTTATGTGTTTCAGAATAATATACTCTGGCACATAAGGGGTTGTGATATACACGGACAAACAAAATATATTTTGTTTGAACGAAATAAAAACGAGGGGATCAGTTCTATCGATGAAGTGACTTTACCAACGTAGGTAAAAATTATAAAAAGAAATAAATTCTAAAAAATACCAAAAAAAGTGTTGGAAATTAATTTTTCTTTTTTTTGGAAAAAGTTTATATAAAAAGTGTATGATACAATGGTAAAACTTATAACTAAAAACTTTGTTCATAAATTGAAATAATAAATTAATAAATTGGTTAAAGTGAAATTTATAAATAAAAAACTTTAAAAACCAAATCCAAAAAAGATTTGTAATCAAATTATTACATTGGTGACACACCGACAACGGTTTTTACCGTTAAGTATATTTATAAATATATTGGAGTCAGCAGAGGAGCAGCATATTGCAGTACGAGGCGCACATAGAGCGCTTATTTGGCAAAGGGATTTTATAACTGGACACCTGGTACGACATCAGTCGTACCAGGTAAAGGTACGTAGCCAACAATTTTAGCAAAATTTAAAAAATAAACACATAAATTACAGCGCTTTGTTTTTTTTATTCTTATATGAGCGACTATATCAACGAGGTTACGATTGTTTTTATATAATCAAGTAGCAACGGTGCGACTGCAGCAATAAACATCACATTCACAAGGAAATTATAATTATAAACGTACGTATACAGTAAATCTAAATACCCGCACCAACGAGAAAATAGCGGTTAAAAGTACGTTTACAAAAATCATCGCACTAACGGAGGATACACATTTATACGGTGTAGCGGCCAACCCACACCGCAACGCGGGAGCAACAGTAACGGGAGCGGCAGAAGGATAGACGAAGAAAATCGGCAAGTTTTTATTTCAAAACAAATTTAAAATGTTTACTGTATCAAAATTATTCTTAAATTCTTAAATTATTTGTAAAATTTCCAACATTTTCGGTAATTTTTTTTCTGTTTCTATAGCTCTTTCAAATCGTGTTTCATTCAATCGTTTGCAATTGGTCGTCCCGTCCAAATATAGTTTTCAAAATCCCTGCATTAGTCATTGGTCGAATTCCGGAACTAAGCGAGAGCTAAATAATAACGCCCGCAGCATCCGACGATTATCGAAACAATTATTATTTTTTAAAGAATTTCGGATCAAGGAATCCGAAGGCAACCCATTTTTTTTTTTATCGAATATTGTTCAAAGTAATTGACAGTTATACGACGAGTCTGAAAATAAATAAAACAACAAAAAAATAAAATGGCAGACGGCGAAAATAAAATGGATACATTAGACAAAAACGCTCCAACACAGGCAACAAGTGACGTACGCATAACAGACACTGTAAATGGGAAGGAAATATCATCAACAAGCGTCAAACTGCAACCTTTGTGGACGGCATCACCATTGAACTGGTTCCGAGTGGCCGAGTTGCAGTTTGAAACGCAACAAATTAAATCCGAAAAGACCAAATTTTTGCACGTACTTGGCGCTTTAATGCCTGATACGTGCAATCTAATTTCCGATTTTTTCGAATGTCCTCCCACGACCAATCAATATTTAAAATTAAAAAATTTGCTTTTAGAGCGCTTAGCTCCTTCAGAAGAGCAAAAGCTCGCACAATTACTGACAGGTCAGCAGATTGGCGAAGGCAAACCATCGGAAATTTTAAGGTCGATTCGCTCGCTTGCGAGCACGAACTTATCCACGGTAGTAATCCGATCATTCTGGGTCAGAAGGATGCCAGAGATAATCAGAATAGCCATAGCAGCGCAGCCAGCGGAACAGACACTAGAAGAGTTGGCCAAAATGGCAGACCGCATGCATGAAGCAATGCAAACAAATGTTAGCCATATAAGCGCAATCACCAGTCACAAGCAGACATATCAGACTTCAGAAAGATCCCGTCCCACTCAGCGTAATGAGCAAGGTCAAGAGCTCCCTATTAGATCGTCCCAAAGAAAAACAGTCGAAGAGCGATTAACCCAAATCGAGGCAAAATTGAACCAGCTAGCCCAGGGGAATAGGTCACAATCACAAGGATGGAGACAGCGAAATAGATCTAACTCAAATAATAGAAGTTATAACAACAGGTCGAATCAAGGACAAGGGTCGCCAAGTAGACCTAATACAAACAGATATTGTGTATTACATTATAGATATCGAGAGAAAGCGAGAGCATGTTATCCGCCATGCAGCTGGAGCGGGAGCCAGCCTTTAGCAAACCAGGCGACGACCGAAAACGTGCCGAGCACGTCAAAAAACATTTAAACAGTCCCCAGGTCTTTACGGCACAGACCAACAAAAAAACAAGCCGATTAATTGTATGTGACCAAATAAATAACCTACACTTCTTAATAGACACGAGAGCTGACCTGTCGGTGCTCCCTGTCAGACATATAAACATGTCAAACCTGAATTTTTATAATAATTATACAAGCAAAATGAATTGCAATAATAATAATAGTAATAAGATTGGCAACATGAATTCTTCGCCAATTTATTTGAATTATAATAAGTCCGATCTCGTATTATCGGCAGCCAATGGCAGCACAATTAACACCTACGGTACAAAATTGTTAGAGGTTAATATCGGACTCAGGCGTACATTTATTCATGCATTTATACTCGCCGATGTGAGTCGTCCGATTATTGGTGCAGATTTCCTGGTGAAATTTGGCCTCTTAGTCGATCTTAGGCGAAAAAGGCTAGTTGATTCAGCGACTCAGCTGTCAATATGTGCCAATGAGACGCAAGTAGAGGTTGAAAGTCCAATTCATTTCGCAATCGACAATGGCTATGGGACAATTCTTAAAAAGTTCCCTTCGCTCACATCAGAGCCTAATTATAATACACCAGTGAAACATCCAGTGGTCCATCATATAGTTACTGAGGGACATTTACCAGTGACAAGACCAAGGAGATTAGATTCCATACGCCATAAAGCAGCCTTATTAGAATTTAAGCATATGGTTGAACTAGGCATTTGTAGACCTTCATCTTCTCCTGTATCATGCCCATTGCACATGGTCAAGAAAAAAGATCTTGATTGGAGACCATGTGGTGATTATCGCAGATTAAACGCGATCACAACGCCGGATCGGTATCCGATACCGCATATTCAAAATTTCTCCATGAATTTGCATGGAAATAATATTTTCTCGAAAATCGACTTAGTCAGAGCCTATCATTTAATTCCCGTAGCTCCGGAAGACATTCATAAAACAGCGATAACCACTCCTTTTGGCCTTTTCGAGTTCACTAAGTAGTTAAAGATTTAGACTTAGTATTCGTCTATATCGACGATATTTTAGTAGCATCTTCCGATGAGGCACAGCACAAAAAGCACCTAGAACAACTCTTTCAGAGATTAGTGGACTATGACGTGCATATTAAGAGCTCTAAATGCGTGTTCGGTGCAAGTTCTTTAGATTTTTTAAGCCATAAGATCACACCTAATGGTATTCTGCCCTCTCAAGAGAGAATTAATGCCATTATTGATTTCCCTGCTCCTGAATCAATTAAGAAAATTCAACAATTTGTTGGCATGGTGAATTATTACCACCGGTTTATACCGAATTTAGCCGAAATATTAGCCCCAATCCATACTCATTTAGCAAATTTACTGAAAAGGCCTAAAACACCGAAACATTTTTCGTGGCCAAAAGAATGTGATGATGCATTCCAGCAATTAAAAACTAAATTGGGCACAGTTACATTACTAGCGCATCCGCTGTCAAATACGAAATTTAGCGTGACATGTGACGCGTCAAATGTAGCAGTAGGAGCAGTGCTACAGCAACATAATCAAAATTGCTGGGAACCTTTGGGATTCTTTTCAAAGAAGCTTTCGGACGCAGAAAGAAAATATTCCGCGTTCGATCGGGAATTATTGGCAATATACTTAGCCATCAAACATTTTAGGTATTTTGTGGAAGGTCGGGAGTTTACAATATATACCGATCATAAACCACTGACTAGAGCAATTCAGTCCAAAACTGAACGTAATCCTCGCCAATCTAGGCATTTAGATTACATTAGTCAGTTTACAACAGACATTCAGCATGTGCAAGGTAAAGACAACGTAGTTGCAGACGCATTGTCAAGAATCAGTACAACGATAATTGAAAATGATACTTGCAGAAGTACTGATCAATTAGACATTAATACAATTGAGGCAAAGCTTGATTATGGCGCAATTATTTCAGCGCAGCAAAAAGACGAGGAACTACAGAATATTTTATCTGGTTCGCGCCGTCATAAAGCTTCATATCGCCTTGAAAGCTTCAAACTTCCAGGTTTCGAGGTACACTACGAAGTATCGACAGGTACAAACCGTCCGTACATACCTGAACCTTTGAGAAAGAATATTTTTCAGCAACTACATAACCTTTCGCACCCTGGAGCTCGGGCTACACGTAAACTGATTACAGCTCGTTATTTCTGGCCAAGCATAAACAAAGACGTAACCCAGTGGGCCCAGTCATGTTTAGCATGCCAAAAATCGAAAGTCCAACGGCATACCAAGTCGCCTTTAGCGCAATTCGAGATACCCCAAGGTCGATTTGAACATATCCACATAGACGTAGTAGGTCCTCTTCCACCGTCAAATGGATGTCAATATTTACTAACATGTGTCGATAGATTCACCCGCTGGCCAGAAGCCTATCCCATGATGGATATGTCAGCAGCAACGATTGCAACAACATTCGTTAATAATTATATTTCGCGATTTGGTGTACCTGCAACAATAACAACAGATCAGGGCACCCAATTTGAGTCCAAACTTTTCAGTGAATTAACTAAACTTCTTGGCTCACATCGCATTCGAACTTCTTCATACCATCCACAAGCGAATGGAATGGTCGAACGTTTTCACCGGCAACTTAAAGCAGCATTGATGGCCCGTGATAACACAGTCAATTGGAGTCTAGAAGTTCCTATAGTACTTTTGGGAATTAGAGCAACAGTGAAAGAGGATATAAAGTGTTCACCGGCTGAGCTTGTCTACGGACAAACCTTGAAATTACCCGGTGAATTTCTTGCAGATAATCCTCGCACTCCTATGCCAACCCATGACACAGTGATCGACCGTTTAAGATCAACTATGCATGATATCATACCCACTCCACCACGAGTAACAGAGAGCAAAATTTTTGTGCCAAAGTCACTTGAAAATTGCGACTATGTATTTGTACGCATAGATAAAGTTCGCACAGGTCTTACTCCACCTTATGAGGGCCCATTTAAAGTGATTCGCAAACTACGAAAACAATTTGTCATAGATATTAAAGGCAAGCAACAATCAATATCGCTTGACCGTTTGAAACCAGCGTATGGCATACTTTGCTCAATGGAACTGGAAGCACCAAAACCAATTCGACATGTGCATTTTAACTTTTACCGCAAGCAGTAGTAAATTAATTTATCGCATTTGGAACCTATTTCAACCGAATCATTTCCGTGGCAGCTATCTCAAGCCAATATTATAGATATAAATTTAAAAGCCTACAGGTTTTCACATCAACACCCGGGGGACTTTAAACTGCAAGGGGGGTGATGTAGGGGATTAATATATTTCTTAACGAGAAAATTAATCCCTACATGAATAAAAAACGGAAAAATTTAAAATTGAAATTAAACAAAGTATTCGTCATTTACTACTGAGCTCATGCGCCATACAAATATAAATTTATTAAATAATTTCAGAAGATATGAAATCAACAAAATTATTTTCATGATCAAGGTTATTGCGTTTTCTATTTGGTCATATGATTGATTTGCAGTATAATCAGCAATCATCAAAATCATCATCAGCAAAATATTTTATTCACATTTCAATGTGTAGCGTATTCTCCTCTAATTCTATACAAGCGAATTTCCATAACGAAAAATACGAATTAGGAGAAATACTGGCATATACATGCAACAAATACTCTCGATGTACTTATTACATTGCCTGTCAAGTTATGCAATACCATTAGCATTTTATTTATGTGTTTCAGAATAATATACTCTGGCACATAAGGGGTTGTGATATACACGGACAAACAAAATATATTTTGTTTGAACGAAATAAAAACGAGGGGATCAGTTCTATCGATGAAGTGACTTTACCAACGTAGGTAAAAATTATAAAAAGAAATAAATTCTAAAAAATACCAAAAAAAGTGTTGGAAATTAATTTTTCTTTTTTTTGGAAAAAGTTTATATAAAAAGTGTATGATACAATGGTAAAAATTATAACTAAAAACTTTGTTCATAAATTGAAATAATAAATTAATAAATTGGTTAAAGTGAAATTTATAAATAAAAAACTTTAAAATCCAAATCCAAAAAAGATTTTTAATCAAATTATTACAAAATCCAAAAAAAAACACATAAACCATCCCGTGAATCGGTCAATCCGAAACCCAAAAGTTTGCTACATATTCTCTTTCCGCTCTCCCATTGTACCGCAACCGGCGATTCACCGCAAAATTAAAGCTTTTTAAAGCTGATATCTGTTACACTTTACCCGTACTAGTTTCTCAGTTACCAAACGAACTGCATTATCGACGAAAACTACCCCCCATATCTTTAACTGCAAGATCGATGAATTGTACTCACTACAATTTATTTGGTACAATTATACCAATCAACGGCAAAAGCATTACCGCATTGCCTTGGTAAACCAAGCTTTAGCTGTTTTAGCTTTGTTAGAATTGACCAACGCCACAGCAAAAAACAAAAACAAAAAATTTTGGTTGTGCTATGTATCAGGGATGAAACAAGAGTATTTCTGATAGTACTTTTTCCATGCACCAGATAGTACTTCTTCAGGCCCGAAAGTACTTTTTACTTGGAAAAAAAAATTAATAAATAAAAAATTCAGCTCTTTTATAGAAGAGATCTTTGGGTATAAGATTTTATTTTTTTTACCCCTTCTTCGGCCCTATCGCCCACACCCGTCTTATTACAAGTTTAATGCAACAATCGTCGAATCGCATTTGTAAGCGCTACCTAAATGGCTTAAGAAAGTAATCAACATAGATTTAATTACGAGTTAATAATAATAAGAAACTAACCGAAGGATCCCGTTTTACCGAAAGCAATTTCAATAAAAAATTCTTGCTACAATTTTTTTTTTTTTTTTTTTTAAGTTATTAATAGTTATTTAAATCACGAGGGCGGTAAATCAGTTGTTACGAGGTGACGAAGGAGCGGAAAATCGCGTAAAGTTCATTCATTTCTTTTAATTCAAGAAAATAGACCTGGTGTTTTGCTAAATGGTAATGATTCGTTTTCCGATTTGAAATCTGTCATGTAAACATTAAATTTCTGTATAATATGGAGTAAATAGGCAAAGCAAAAGCTTTCTTTGTATTTTCAGAAAATTCAATCAAAAAATTTTAATTTAGATTTCAATTTAAGGTTTTGTTGAAATTCCAGCTAAGAATTTGTAACGACGTTTAATATTTTGCGATTTTCCAGTCATCTTTGGAATTTCAGGAATTCTATGTTTGCATGAAATAAAGATTGCAAAATAATAGCCGGAAGATTGAAATAAACTACGTTTTAAGGTTCCCTACGAATATTGCTTAATATTGAAGTTGCTATAGCTGATGATTGAGCGACAGATCCAAATATATCTAATTTTCCAAATTATTTTGTTTTTTTCTTAAAATAACATTCGATTAATTGGAACAGCCCGAATACTTGAGTTATGGTTTTAAACTGACGCAGACCAAAAAACTTTTCAAACAATCTAAATATTCTTTATTTTCTTTATAACATGAGAATTAAATTGAACCAATTTTTCTGATCTGGGGTGCTATTCTTGAAACATTACGAAAATTTTCGTAACCGATTTTCGCAACGGAACGTTACTAAAATTTTCGGATGGTTTTTGTGTTTCTTATTGCATTTCGTAATGAAATCATTTAGATTTTTGGTTTAATTATATTCATACAAAGACGTTCATAAAACTCAATAATTTCTGTTGATATTTAAAAATAATATGTATTTACATTTCGATAAATATTTATTATTTCATTACCACAAAAAAAGGGTACCTATTTGCTCGTGGTATGTTTATTATTTTCTTAAAAATAAGGGTAATTGTAGGTAATACTAATGGACAATTTGGGATGTATTTTTAAATATCGCGTGTTGTAATTGGAATTGGATTGATATACCGTCACAGGCGGCTAATACTAATGGTACGTAAAGTCATACAATCATACCATCATAACAAAATAGCATCGTACGGCAATACGATCTAAGATCATATCGTCATAGAATCATAGGACAATGCCACTACATAAACAGCCGTGACATCAGTCTACAAAAGTCAAATCCCCAATATAAAGAGGGGAATAAAGATTTTTAATTTCCTATGAAACGTAAACAGAATCATATGGGAATTATTTTGTGTTGTCTTTATTTTCAATTTAAATGAACATTTTTATTGATAAATAGAAATAATTTTAAATTAAATATATCGAATTGCAGCTTGTCCACAATTTTAATTAAAATTAATAAAATTTTAATTCACAATTTTGCGTTTTAGTAAACTGATTTTTATTCTCAAATATCGTCAGGCTCCGTGCTATTTTTAAAAATTTCATTTCGTAGATTACTAGATTAGTTTTATTACTTTACCAATGCTACTACATAAACAGCCATGATTTATAATAAAACTAATCTAGTAATCTACGAAAAGAAATTTACAAAAAACACGAATCCTAACGATTTCCCTAAAAATAAATTTACTAAAATGCAAAATTGTTAATTAAAATTTTATTAATTTCAATTAAAATTCTGTACAAGCTGCAAGATATACAATGTGTTTGATCGTCAAGTGCCCGGCCGGAAAATTCGGAATATTTAAGTAAAATTATCGCAAAAAATCCTTTAAAATGGGTGTCTCATTTTCAAGTTATGGGCTCGATTATAATTCTGTTTGCGGTTTTTGAAAAGATGAAGTTTATGAGTCACTTTATTTGATAGTTGCGCACTTAGCCAGGTTTTTTTAAAGAATGTAAAAAATTACGGGAAAATAACATTTTTTTAGTAAAGAAACCTCTACTTAAAAAACTGAACTGTAAACCGTGAAAATGTCCCATTAAGTTATTTATTTTAATTATTATTATTAATCTACAGCATAATATCTACAAATTGACAAAACTTTGTTACTAGCTAACTCTTAAAAATACCGCGCAAAAATCACCTAGAGAAAGTAGGGAAATTAAACAAAAAAGATGTTTAAATTAAAGTCAAAGAAATAAAATAATACTATTTTATTAATAATCAATAAAAACAATTTTTATTACAAATTATTAAACATTTTTAATTAAATGACATTTTCGAAATGCTCTCCACTCTCTTGTAAACAAACAAGGGCTCTCCTGCAGTTGCGAAAATTCTTGTTGTCAGAAATAAAAATCTAGGGGCTTAAGATCAGGGGACCTTGGCGGTCAGGCCACAGGACCTCCTCTACCGATCCACCGTGGATAATTTTCATTCAAATTATCAAGTATTATCTTTGCAAAATGTGCTGAAGCTCCATCTAATTGCAGCTGCATTCGCCTTCTCCTCAACAATGGCACTTTTCCATGACAACGTGATTCCTAAAAATTCTAATAATTTGTGTTGATCAAGCTTGTTTATTACCACGTAAGGTTCGATAAGTTAATCGTGGATCATTCCCGCCCATACATTTATAGCAAATTGGCTCTGGAAAGCTGTCTCCCTTACGACGTTTGGGTTTTCGACGGCGCAAACATGGAGGTTTCTATAATATGTTATACCCACCCTGGTGAAAGTAGCTTTATCTGTCCACAATATTCTCCTTATAAAATTGACAACACTTTTTTGCTGTGAAATTATCCAGTTACATAAAACTGATCTGGCACGATGGTCAACATCTCCTAGATGTTGAGCACGACGGAAGTGATAAGGATTAAGGCCTTCTTGACCTCGATATGCCTAATCTAATAGACAGGCGGCTGATACTTGCCGTAGGGTCAGCGCGTATTAATCGTAATAAATCCTCTTCCAACGTGTATGTTAATATTCACGCTGGACTCGTGTTGTTGTTGGAATAATCCTTGTTCGGAAAAACGTCGATTTATTGCAATGAATGTCCTATACCCAAGTACTGGCCTGTTGGATATCGACGCCTGTATTTTTCGACAGCAACGCGTGCATTTCCATTACAGAACAGGTTTACAAAATGCATATCGGCTACATGAGAAGGTGGTAGATCACGCAAATGTGTCATTGTAATGATTAAGCGTTTACTTAACACAAACTGTCCTTTTAATTATCACACAAACTTAAAATTGTTAAAACACAGAACACTGAGAGTACATATTGTCACACGATCGGTTAGCGAACAACTGAACTATTTATTATTACTTACCAATTTGAGTTTTCGATCATTTAAAAGATTTGGTTAGATAACATCACTATACCTAAACGGCTACAAACGCCATTTTTTCGACAAATTGGTGTTCGAATATTTTATGAGTTAGGTAGTAATAATGTTTTAATAATTATAAATAAAATAACCATGTCATGGGACATTTTTTCGAATTACAGTTCATTTTTTTAAAAAAGTAGAGGTTTTTTTAAATAAAAAAATCGTTTAAGTAAAAAAATGTGATTTTCCCATAATTTGTTACATTATTTACAAAAACCTGGCTTAGGGTGCAAATTAACCAATAAAGTGACTCATAAGCTTTGAAAAACCGCAAACAGAATTAAAATCGAGCCCATAACTTGGGAGATATGATGAAAAATGTGAAAAGCTATCACCAACACACAAGGGGTCACTTACCGACGAAACAGATTGTATTTAATTTAAAATTATTTCTATTTATCAATAAACATTTTCATTTAAATTGAAAATAAAGGCAACACAAAATCCCATATGATTGTGTTTACGTTCCATTGGAAAATAAAAATCTTTATTGCCTTAACACCACTACAAGTTTTTTTTTCATGGCTTTTTATGTAGTGGCATTGTATAGGATCATACGTACTACCATACCATCAAACCATCATGCCATCATACACGACATAACATTATATCATCGTTCAATCGTACCATCATACAATCATATGTACCGCAGTACCATAAAAACAGATTTTTGGAAAAAAAAATTCTAAATCGGATAAGCGATTTTCGAGATATCATGGGTACAGACATCCAGACGTCCAGAAAGACGGACAGACATATTTTTTTTTTTCTTTTTCGGACTCAAGGACTTTCAAAACGTCGAGATAAATGATTTTGGATCAAACAAATTTTTGGCCATTTTTGATAAGATTTCAATACATTGGTCTTTTTAGACCGAAGTAATTTTCCCTTTAAATGGAAAAGTAGCATACACAATCATTTTTAATATATTTAATTTAATATTAAATAAATAAGCCATTATTGACAAAAATTCACAACAATTTATAATTTTAAGTAAAGAAAGCGTCCGCTTCGCTTAATATTCTGAGTTATACCAAAGCTTACCTAAATATACAAGCCGTCAGGCTCAGACCAATTTTAAAAGAAGCTTAATTTAAGGGGGATACATTTTACGATTTCCCATAAGAGCCCATGTAAAATTGAACATTTTTGATTCAAATTTTATGAATGAAAAATACTCGTAATAGAAAATATTTTTAGGTTTATATTTAAATCAAACCTTTGAGTATAACATATTTTAGAACCAATAACTTAAATTTAGTAATTTGATTAATATAATTAAAATAAAATTGTACAAATTTACTTTTTCTTTGTATGTATATGTAAAAAATTTGGAAAAATACAGTATAAACTTATAAAAACGAAATCAATGACGTAAGATCTTGTTTTGTAAACACAAAATTTTTTTTTTTTTGATGTTATGAAGTTGCCTACAAAACCGTTTTTTTAAATTAAATATTTTTAACAGTGCAATAATTCTGTTAAATGGGAAACAAAGTATTTACAAGTAATTTAAACTAACGTATGTAGTTAATTTATTTAATGTTTTATTTTATTTGGTAAAGTATTTTATGCTTTTCAAATATACAGGTCGATTATAGAATCCGCGTGGACGCGGAAAAAATAAATTCATTACTAAAACTTTTTACATTTATTTTAATGTTCATATTTTGTATTTTGCTCAAATCAAGCATTCTAGCGTTGAATCCATTTCGTGTTCGATAAAATTCGTCCGGTAATTAAGTCTCATATAAAGCGCGAGCTCTTGAATTTCCCCTTTGGTCATCATGTAATTTATGGAATTATACCCGGATATTTTTGTGGCATTCCCGGATTTATTTAATAGTGTCCCACATAATCACAAATAATCCCCTTACTTACATGATAAAGAAATTATCTATTATGTATGGCTTTGGTACAACAAACAAAAGAAAAAAGACGCAATTAAGCAATTGTAGTGATATAATGAATTTATTAATCTCGTTAGTCGCATTTCTTTTACTCTAGCTCAAATTTAAATAAAATAATTAAATAATATATATTTATATATTTATTAAATAATTTAATAATGTTGACACGAACATAAAACGAAGAATTACAGTAACTGCAGCCAAGAAACAACTGTCTTGATTCCGTTCAGGATACTTAAAGATTTCAAAAATAGGTGTCACAAATTTTTGGAATATAGTATCGTCCGAATATAGAAGAACTTTTTGAATAAATAATTTATTGCTTCGGCAATCCGGTCATCAGCTTCGGCACCCTGACTTACTTCCTCCTAAAATTTAGTTTTAAAAAAAAAATATTTTTAGCGATGAACATTTTACCGGCACAGCCAAGAAATTACAACAATATACCTCATTTGGTTGCCTTTCATGATTCGATAATCGCTTTAATGCGTTATGCTCGCTGATGCGTTTTTTGTCTTTCGATGCCTGTCTAACATTTGTTTTTCGCGACCCCTATGCAACTCATGTCGGTATTTTGTATTGCTGTACACATCCATATTCAAAAATATCATTTCCTTCATGGCCACATATCCAATCAAGTAAATAGTCCGTGTCATCAACCAAGCGGGGAGCTTCAAAATTTAGCCGCCAACATTATGATTCTTCTCGTCCTCGGTCAACCATTCAATCGATTTTTTCTCGATCTTTTGTAAAATTTCAGATAATATTTCCTCTTTCACTTTATCTGGTGATTGTGATACTTGATAAATAAAATCAAATACGGATGCGGTAATAGGATTAAAATTTTTAAAATTTTCCGCTCCAAAATACAGTCATACATAAGTTTCTTTACTTTAACAGTTTGAACGAGTTGGTCGTTTGGACTGAATCGCCTAAAATTGGAATCATCTTTGTCGTGTACTAAATTTAGTAAAAACGTTAGTACGGGTGAATAAACTCCAGGATCTTTCATTCTTTCAAGACCATAATCCTGAAGAATTGGTACATTCGCCTGAGCGACTGAATTTGATGCGCTGAAATTAAAGATGAATTCAGTTTTTCAAAAACTAGTCTTAATTAAATTTATATTTACCATGATGCTAATACGAGTATTTGTAAAGCTTTTCTTGCTTCATCTTCCATTGTATCTACAAACATCATATTTTCAATTACCTCACTTTCGATCCAATGCCTTATTAAAATTTCAAAAGCCTTGTAAAACCTTTTGTTAAAAAATTAAATAAATTTGTCAAGTTGTCAACTACCTCAAGAGCATGAGATCTGCCATCCTTATCCGTCGAGAAAAATATTCTAAAGTATTCATTTGTGACAGAATCGCGTTTTTCTTTACCACTCGACCACACTAAATTCAATGATTTAATCATTCCGACCTCAGTGCCCTCGATGCCAAACCAATATCCGGTTGTGAAAAATGAAATGGCTTCAATCACATCACTATTTGTTTTCGACAATAAAAATTCCTCTAATTTTGATAATGTACTATTGAGGCTTTGAAAATGAGTTTCGCCCAAGAATGTTTTAATCAAGATAATGGCATTCTTGCGCACCAAGGTACTTTTATCGTCTAACCGATCGATAGCATTCACTAATATTTTATGTTGATATAACAACGGCACAGCATAAGCCTCTTTCAGCTGATAAAATATATTCAATGCCTTTGATCGTATATGTGATTTAACATCCATACTGTGATCGAAAAGTTTTTCGAGAAAATCATCTCGCACCAGCTTCTTTTACTTTGCGGAACTATTTGCGGTTTTGCTAGAAACGATAAATTTATACTAATCAGCTAATAAATAATAAAATAATAAATAAAAATAAATAAATTAATTTAAATAATTAAAAAAAAAAAAAAAATTCAACTTGCTACTTTTCTCTATTGACAAGTATGACATTTGTTTAGAATATGTCAAAAAATTAGCTTTTCCATTTTGTACACTGTCAAGTGAGAAACTAGTGACATCTGTAGTTTACCACAAAAAATACATTTTTCGGTTACTATTTCTGTTCGAATGAGTTTTAAAAATTAATAATCCGTTTTATTTGGTTTCCCCGAACTTATTATGGTTAATAGAGCAATCAAATGTCAAAGTGGTTTTTATGTGCGAAATTTATGTGGATTAATATTAATTATTTGAAAAAAAAACAACAATTTTATTAATATATTTTATTAATATATTTAAGAATAAACAATTCAATTGAGCCAATCAAAACTTGAAAACCTTTTGTGAAAGTGTTGGATTACGACCTCAATTTGAAAAGTACTTAATTGGAGAAAATTAACAATACTTAAATAATTTTTTAGTTGTATTTTCTATTTCATGCTGTCTTTATAAAGATTTGAATTATTTTAGTAACTAAATTTTTTGGTCATATTATTTAAAAAATACATGTATGTATGTATGTATCAAAAGTGCCACATCTAATCTAGTCATTACAAAGATTTTAATTATTTTATTAACGTAATTCATTACTCGTATTATTTAAACGATACATATATGTATAAAATATATATATATATATATATATATATATATATATATATATATATATATATATATATATATATATATATATATATATATATACATATAATCTAGTCATCTACACTACATCTAGTCTAGTCATTATAAAAATTTGCATTATTTTATTAACTAAATTTATTACTTATTATTTAAAAAATACATGTATATAAATAAGTATGCACATAAGCATTAAATTTACATGAATTATGAATTAGTTAAACTAATTTAATTTACTCTGAAAAGTGATTCGATCAAAAAGTCCAAGATTAAACAAAATTATACCACATTAATAATACAGCTAAATTACATAATGTTTTATTATTAATTAGAGAAGAACCGCTTCACAATTTGAATATGTGTTGGAATTGCCTCCAAATTTCTTCAAGGTTGGGTCGTGTATGCCGATAAGTAACGTTGGCAACATCATTCGTCGGCTTCAGTCAATAAGACTTCATTACGTGGATATTGTTTGAAAAAATGTAAAAGGTTTTTATGCCTAATGGAAGCAACTTTCTTAATTTTTCGTCCTGTTTTTTTTTTTGTTGCTTCCATGTGTGCTTTTCCTTTTAATAATAAATTATTGTTATTATACAAATAAATAAATAAATACAATATTTTATTAAAATCAAAAAAAAAAAATTTTCTTAATTAATTAATTTTTAATTGACGGTACCTTTTACTTGAATTAATTTTCGTATTTTTAATTGAGCTGATGAATTCTTTTTGTTAAACTCATTTCCACCGTTAGAGATAGGAATATCATTATTCAAATTTCATTCAAATCATTATTGCAATTTTTGAATGTTGAAAACAAACGCATCGTCCGAATTTTTCGACTTCAAATCAATAATGTCCGGATGAAATAGATTCGCATGCTCGTTAATCTTTTTATTTACTAAATTATACTCCTAACTTGCTAAAACATTATTTTGATTTGTTTTTCTGAAATATGAATTTATTTCAATTTCTTATTACCGCCATCTGATTTCAAACACGAAAACTACACGGCCATTTTGTTTTTTTTAAACTTTTTTAATTAGTCGAGTTTATAAGTAGGTGTCACTATGGCTTATTACAAAAAAAAACATGAACGAAAGGTATGACGTCATGAGGTGGTAAAGATGTGTTTGTAAATAAAGGGGTTTTACTAAAACATTAATTAAATATCTATAAACAAGATTTTATTAATTGATTTTCAAATCGTATGTTTACCAATCATTCTTCTTGGTAACGTAGAAATCAAAATTCATTTTTGTAAGATTTTTCATTTAAAAAAAACGATATTAAAAAAACATAACTTTTCATATGATTTGTATGAAAAATTCATTTTTTTTTGTCTTTCTATCCCCCTTATATTAAGTTCGAATTTTAACCTGACGGCTTGTATATTTAGGTAAGCTTTGGTTATACTAACATTTTTAATTATCTCTTTCGAAATCTTCTTAGTTTTTTATTCCTCTCTTCGTAATTTTCGTAATGGCTTCAAGAATACTAATTTATGATTTCACCATTACGATTACGAAAATATTGTGCATTACGAAAATTTTCGTAATGTTTGAAGACAAGGCATTTAAAATGATAAAACAAAATTATTCGAAATGAAATAAAAATCACACTTTAAATTACACATTGCATTAATTAATTTCCAATCATTACAATTTTAACAAATAAATATAAAAGTTAAATAGGCAATATAGCTTTAAATAACATATTTTTGTTGTATTACATATTAATCACATATTCCATTTTTGTCCGCTATAGCCAATTGTCAATTACGAACCCTTACACGTATTGTTTAAAATTAGAAAGTGGTGAAGCATTTAAAAAAATATCCCAAGATTTAGGTATACAACATGTAAATACAAAAATTTAGAAGAAAATATCTTTTTGTTCTAGATAGGTAGTAAACAAAGCCGAATGCATATAATTATGTACATCGTTATCTCGAAATAAATAATAGATATTTTTAAGAACACGTGAAACAAAGAAAAAAAGGTACGCTTTTGTTTTCACTTTTTTATAAAATATTGAGAATAGAAAATATTGAGTTTTATGAACATCCTTATCAATATAATTAACACAAAAATCCAAATGATTTCATTACGAAATGCAATGGGAAACGAAAAAACCATTACGAAAATTTTAGTAACGTTCCGTTGCGAAAATTTTCGTAATCCGATTTCAAGAATACGATTTTAGGGTTTTCGTAATACTTTGACACTAACTCGCAATACGAAAGTTTTCGTAATGGTTCAAGAATAGCACCCCTGGGCAGAACAAAGTTTTAGGGAGGATGGCATAAATTAAAGTCAACATGCCTTCCTAAACTGAAATTTAAATCCAATAATTGAGCTTTCGTATCTGAATTTTGAAAATGGTGATAACAATTACAAGTGCATTGCATATTATACAGAAATTTAAACCGGGCTATTAGATGAACTCGCTGTAACATTGCCGTAACATATTATGTCTGGTGGTTAGCATATCGTGTTAGTGACAACTTTTGCTCCAATCACTTGGACACACAATGGTTTTACATTACTTGCTCTCGTTACCGTAGATGTACCGGATAATACCAAAGATATACCGGATATTAATGTTGATCCAACCGTTGGTGATGGATTTGCTTTGTATTTCGCTGATGTGCCTTCTTTGTCATCATTTTCAGTTGAAGATTTACTTGATATCATTAACCTTATTTCACTATTTTCATTTTGGTTGTTGTTATCTGCTAAATTCTTCCCCACCGTTCATGTTTTGATTATCTCTGGAGTATTTTTTGTCGGTTTCAGTACCAATATCGCCGTTGCCCGCAATTTTTGTTAATTATTTTCTTTAATTTCGGGTTTAGTTCCATTTTCATTATAACTGGTTTTATTTTTATCTAAAGCTGTTTTGTTTTTAATTTTATCGTTTGTATTTGTGTTAGATTTAAATATATTTCGACCCATTGACAAGAGCAATACCATTGTTCTTGTTCTATGTTGACGAATTATTAAATGAATCCTCCAGTGGTTTTGGATTTGATGTCGACGCCGCGCTTGCCGGTTGGTCCTTTTGGTTGAAATACTATATCAGTGCTGCTTTAAATTTTCTTTTCTTCGCTTAAACCTATAGACACTTTTTTACAACAATCATTTATCTTACTTATCATTGGTTTCTGAAATCTCCTCATACGCGCAATTTCCAGGTTTTCTCTGAATTGATCGGCGTATCGATTTCGTAGTTCTTGAAGAAAATTATTTTGAGTTTGTAATATATCGTTCATCGAGATATTATTTTGGGAAGCATGATTTTCTCATGGAATTTTTCCCATTTGATCAGTTGGCTTCAGATCAAATGGCTGTAAAATCGCCGTTCACATGTTTTTCGATAGTTAGGAATTCCACCCATCCGTCTTCTAGAAGCGCTCTGCATTTTTTTATTTCCATTGTACGAGTGGTGTCGCTAAAAGTTTTCACTCGGGCTTTAATATTTTCAAAGCCACTCATATGAGATTAATTTCTCGAAAAATTTCGAAAATTTCATAGTTATTGTTCGAAACGTTCTCAATAACTTGTCACTTCAATTTTCTCACTATCACAGTTTAAATAACCATTTTTGTTAATTAATACTCGTATGTATTAAATTTTGTCATTTTGAATTTGCTCCAAGATTTATAAAAAGAGGGCGTCAATTTGGCTCGAAGGACCATGAACAAAGTGTCGCCAATGAGTACGGTCTGAATTTCTGCATAATATGCACTTGTAAAGCATAGTTCACCGTTTCCGAAATTCAGATATATAAAGTTTATTTATTGTTGTAGAATTGTAAATGTCTTGTGTCCGGTTGTAAGGCGCTGGTCAATTCAATCGTTTGTGAATTCTCTGTATCCAAATTAAGTAGCAGGTCGAATGATCGTAGTAGTTCTCTCGCTTCCAAATCATAGGCGAAGGTTAATACATCGAATGCGGCTTTTCTCGTGTCCAATTACCACATTTTAATCTTAATTGTTCCCATATTATTTTAAATTGAAGGTCAAAATCGATTTCCTCAATCGTATCAGTGTCATCCAAATGCGCTTTATAGAATTCGCCGTCCACACGCTTTATAGATAGCTAAGAATTCCTTCCACTCGTTTATATTTAATGAAAGTACTTATTTGGGTCGAAAGTACCTCAGTACTTTTTCAAATTCAAAGAAGTCAAAAAAGTCCTACTCCACCCAAAATATCATCCCTGCTATGTATTGTACAAAACAAATGATCATACCTCTAAGGTTTTTCGCTGTTAACAATGTCCAAATATGGCAAATTTCAAGAGATGGTATTTCTGTAAATTTAACATTTTTAAAAAAAAATTTTTTGTATCAAACAATCAACCAACACAAATAAAACTGACATCCAGCTAGATATGAATTATCGAAAAAAAAATAATAATTTTAGTTTTATTTGTGTACCAAAATTCAAAATACTTAAGGCTAGCATTTCTGAGAGTTTGCCGGTACTAATTTGCACATATCAAATAAACTGCATTATCGATAAAAATGCCTATATCTTGACCGCTTGTTTCCTACATATGTCCCTTATAGTAAAACGATTTACTTGTGTTCTACCTAGAATGACTTTGTTTCACGTAACTATATATATATATATATATATATATATATATATATATATATATATATATATATATATATATATATATATATATATATATATATATATATATATATATATATATGTATATATATATATATATATATATATATATATATATATATATATATATATATATATATATATATATATATATATATATATATATATGTATGTAAATATACATATATATATATATATATATATATATATATATATATATATATATATATATATATATATATATATATATATATATATACTACAAATGACGATTGGAAAACTTTAAAATGCAATACCTATCGAAAATAATGTAAACCCTACGCTCTGCACTAATTGACATTTCTCTCCATATAAAACATATGGAGAGTCAAACTATCGGAATTAAATTAAACCCTACGCTCTGCATGCAAAATCATGACAGTTCAATCGTAAATTATTTTTGTAAATTTTGTAGCGATACGAAAATGATATTTGATGTTCATATAAAACATCGTTTACGAATCATTTTTTAGATTCGAAAACGATACATTTACGAATCCTCCATTCTATGATAATTAGGATTTTTTAAGAAGTCTTTTATTGGTGTTGTACATACATGTCGTAAGTATAGGACGAATTAAGCGTTTCGTTTACGTATCGTAATTTTCATATCGTAAACAGACTAAATGGCTCTATATACATATGTATTTACGAATCGTATTTTTCATATCGGTTGCATTACATTTTATCAGTTCTGCGTGTACAAATTTAATTAAAAAAAAAGCAAACACTTGTTTTCTTACCGATAAACCAATAAAACGATTTTGGGAAATTTTGTAGATACACGGTTATGCACTTTTGCCATCGGTATAAAAATATATATGTATATTGTATGGGTCCCATTTGAAACGCGATATTTAAAAACGAAATATTTCAAAACGCGATAGGTACAAAACGCGTTATGGTACAAAACGCGATATTTCGCAACACGATATTTTAAAACACGATATAGTACAAAACGCGATACAATACAAAACGGGATAATTCAAAACGCGATATTTAAAAATGCATATGTTAGTTCGATCGGACATGTTCAATTTCATCTTAATATTGCGTTTTGAAATATCGAATTTTGTTCCATATCGCGTTTTGTACTATATAGCATTTTCAAATTTCTGCGTACAATGTTTTTACACCAAATTTTTCGCCAATACAAAACATAGAAGTTATGGAAAGTTATAACAACGAGTTTGTAAATGATTTTAGGGATGTGATAGTGATAGTGAAATTGGGAATTACGAAACAAATAATATCGAGCATAATACTTGTGAATCTAGTGTAACTCACAATATTACCAGAGTTTGTTTAAATTCTTTATTAAATATTTTGCGCAAATATTACCCAAATTTTCCAAGAAAACACTGACAAAAAATACAAGCGTAATACCCATGGGCAGTAGGTCGTATTCTCATTTCTTTTTTAAATAAAATCGATTATTAGAATAGTGAGATAATTATTGATGTGGGGATGGATAGAATTTTTTTAACGAAAAGTTCCAAAAGACAGTTGTGGCCGATACATGGTAATATTGTTTCTCGTAGAGAAGCATTTATTATATATTACCAGTCACAATACTATATATATTATAGCAAATTATTATTTATATTATTGGTTCCCTACTGGAATGTAAACAAAGCTTATTATTAGGATCGCATCCCGATTATTATAATATTATTAGGTGCGAATAATAAGCTTCTATTTTATCTTAAAAATTTGTAAAAATATAGCTCAACGAATAAATATAATTTTTTATTGCCAAATTGGTATAGCATACAGCTAAAATAATTGGGCCGCCGTGAATAAATTAAATAAAGATTTTATTTGAGTTTTCTTGAAACAATATTTTTATTTCGTAAGTCCTCCATCTAGAATAAGCCTGCATTACAGCGCATCTTCACCTCACGTAAAAGTTTTGCTGAAGTAGTACATAAATATTACTCATTTACGTGACATAAGTGTGCTGTGTTAGCGTGACGTTTACGAAAACTTTAGTAATGCAAAGCCATCGCAAAATGTACGTAACGTTGTGCCTCGCCTGAAGGGCATCCATAAAGGCATCGAATATGTTACATAGACCGAAAACAAGCAAACGTAAAGCATAGGGAATTCGACGAAACAGATTTCCAGATAATTTTGCAGTTAACGTCCTTACGGTTGAACAAGATCCACCCTACATTCCCCACAATATCCGTTTCTCTCCAACGTGCTCGTAAATATCGATATAAATAATGAAGTGAATTCGATTCCAAATGTTCGTTTCGATCAAAGACATTAGCTTGTTTCCATGTAAGGCTCAGACTGGCTCAAGTTGGAGTTGGTGTTCATGGAAACGAGGTTGGAGTTAGCTTTTTGTTAAGTCGTTTTAAACTCAACGAAGCTAGTTGAATTGAGTAGAGTTGAAAACCAAAATGGCATGGCGAATATATAGTAGGGATTTTTTGTTACCGCCATTAAAAAATGTTACTATAATAAATACAACAAAAAAATATTGATAAAATATTAAGAACGCAATACAAAACCCCTAAGTGTATATTTAATGTACCTTGGTGTAACACTTTTAACTCAACCTCATTCTTGGAAACATGATACATGTTATTTTACAAGCAGCTCATACAGACAGTATGTTTAGTGTACGTTTCGACAGTAAAGCTCGTTGTTATTTTTACAAAGCAGGTCACAAGGATATAGGATTTCCATTTCAAATTAAACCATTTAAAGTTCAATCGAAACTATTTCTAAAACAAAAAAAACTTTTTCCAAACCAAGTAAAACTATTTCGAAACCAAACAAAACATTTTCAAATTCAAATCAAACCTTTATATCACCAATTACAACTTTTCCAAATTCAAATGAAACTTTTTCGAAATAAAATAACATCATTTCAAAATAAAAAAGAACTAAAAAAAGTATGATTTTGTTTCAGTGCAGGGGCTGCCTATCAACTGCTTGTGGCAGTTTCATTAGCACTCTTGTGTTGTAATTGTTACAATCGTTTTGTGTTACTGTTTGTAACGCCTCGTTAATCTCGTTTACCATATCGAGATGGTCAACATTTTCGCTCAAAATTTGCCGAACAGCTAATTTCACCTGTAAAGAAGTGTTTCAAAAATATATATTATGTTTTATTTAAAAATTAGTTGATTTTTGTTGACTTTCGAAAAAACTTGCTCAGCAGAGCTTAAATTCGCAATATTACTTATTTCTGCAGTTTTGTGGATGGGCGCATTGTCCATTACGAGCCACACATCCTGTAAACCTTGAATTCTTACTTTCTTCAACAATTCCCGTAGAAATGAACCAAATTTTAGGCTATTGCAGTTCGAGTTTGCAAAAATATTATGGTGAACCATCCCTGCAACACTTATAGCGGCAATTAGCGTTACGTTCCTTTCACTAACTGTTGGAACATCTAAATTTGCGCTCGTTCCCTTACGTGACCTAGGCCTAGTCCGCCTCAGATCCAAGTTAAATCCACTTTCATCGATGAAGAATATTTTGCTGCGATTTTCTGGCGAATTTTCTGTAAAATTTAGAGCATACTCTCTCCTCTAATCTAACGTTCTTGGCTCATTTAATTTATCAACCTCAATTGATGCTTTTTTCAAAGTTATTTTAAGCCTTTTTAAACAATTTGACACCGTTTGAATACTTATATTTATATCCGAATGGTCCAACAGTTTTTGTTTAACTGTCTTAAGTGTAACGCATAAATTTTGTTTCACGTTCGACAAACATCAACACGTTCTCATTCACCTATTCCTTTCTGGTACCGCCCCTTTTATTAATAATAATTTCATCATCGGCACGTTTATAGATATATAAAATAGTTTTAGCGCTGTTCAAGTTTATATTTGCAATGGACGCGGCTTCACTGATGGTTTTCCCTTCTTCATACTGCTGTATGAAGATTTTCTTCTGCTGGCAAGACATTTTTGAATAGCTACCGCGTCTATGAACCGTTTCATCTTCACTTTATTGAGGTACTATTACTCATTTTAATTAACTATATTTATACATCTATATAGTAATTTTGTATACAAAAATAATTTGTATCGACACAAAATTTGTAACTAACACAAAAAAAAACACCCAAAAATACAGCCAAAGAGTACTAATGCCTAGATGTTTTTTGATTGTTATTTTTACATTAGTACTAAACTATAAAATCTCCTCTTTGAAATTATTGAACCACCCTATACTGTTTTTGTCATTTGTAGTATTGTTTTGAATAATTCGACATGCGGATTTTCATTTCCATTATTATTTGTCTATTATGAATAAGTTTGAAGAATTTTACGAATGAGGCTTGCCTTTATCCGGATAAATCCCTAAATTGTGTGCCAAAATATTATAAAATGGCGTATATGTCAACATGATGGCTCAAAGTTAATATTTTTAATCTTATTACTAAATAAAAAAACATAATTTTATAAATCTTGAATTAATAAATTATGGATATGTTCGGAATTCACGACTTTGACGGATCTTCTTCATATATTTGCCCGTAAGTTTGTTAATCATTTCCAACCGTTTCAAAATCGTATCAAAGGCCAAAAAACAGAAATGCATATCCAAACAAAACACCCACAAATAACGTACACTTACACAAAAATTCTGCATCAACACAAAATTGGTTAGTAGAAAAAGTTTACAAAGTAGGATTTGTGGCCATCAAATAGTTTTTTAACTTGAGTGAAATAGTTTCAGATTATTTTAATGTCAAAAACGCGCGTTGTGATTGTCACCAAAAATTTTACTTTTACAGTACTAAATTAATTTTTGTGTTCATTGCGTAATTCCGTCTCCGTTCCGCCGAAAATAGTTGTATTGCTTTCTCCAAACAAAAAACAAAAAAAAATACAACAACAATCGTACTAGATAGACAAGTAATTTAGTGGTTAAACAAATTTTAATCAAATTTTTAGTTTTAATAACTGGCCACAAGTGTCAAATTGACAAGAAGATACACAAAAAAAAAACCAGTCCAAAATTTGTTTAATTTTTGCTCTTGCTGTGACCGACCGTTAGTCCTAGTTTCGACCCCAAAGTTCGTTGCTATTTTAGCAACGCTCCTCACACGGATAGTATACATATGCAAAAAAAGTGTGTATCGACACAAAATTTGTAACCTACACAAATAAAAAAAACATTCAAAATAACAACCAAAAAGTACTAATGCATAGATGTTTTTTGATTGTAATTTTTACATTACTACTAAAATTTAAAATTTCCTCAAAAAAAATTGCAAAAATTGTTCATCCCTACTTACGAATAGCAGTTCTCTTATATACATTATTGCTGTATAGTAAATAATTTAAAAACAATATTGTATTCATTTTAATAAAAATTTGAGATTAAAATAAAATTACATGTAAGTACCGAAAGTATTGATATACGTATATTGTATATTATATAGTATATCGTTATGTGCAATAAGAATTTTCCATCTACTATATGATTTTCATTCTTCTAGTATGTCCGACTTCGAAATCGAATATTCATATAATGAAGAAACAATACTCGATGCAGAGATTACTAATTCAGTTACTGAAAACAATCATTGTTTAAATCCCAAAAAGAGAGATACTGGGAAACAAAACAATTCGTAATAACCTCTTGCAAAATAATCGGTATGACTTTGAAAGTGAATTGTTGGATGCCGTATTCAATCGCCCCGCATTATTTGACTATACCTTACCAATAAAAAATCGCACACCTTCTCTTTTAACCAACCTTTGGAAGGAAGTGTGTGCTGAACTTCAATCTAAATTTGACTATATAAATATAGGAATAGATTTCGCTCAAAATATTTTTAAGAACCTACGAAATAACTACACGCGGTATAAAAATTGTAGACAAAAAGTGCAAACCAGCGGGACAAAATTTAAACATTTTCCAGAACCAAAACATTTTCAAAAATTAAAGCAACTGGATAGTGTTCTTATAAAACGAGCGTATGTAAATAAAGAGAAATATAATTTGACCAAATCTAAAATATAATTTAATGTTTTAGGCACAAAAGCAGCTTGGATGCTGTAACTCCTGAGAAGGGGCAATCAAATGACAGTTTTAGTTCCGACCGTGCTTCTATTAATTCACCAACAGAAATCAGCATGCAGTTCGAACCAATTAAAAGAGTTAGACAATCCAGCGTTCGTTCAACATGTTCCACGACGCCAAATATTTTAGATCCTTTATATAAATTGGTTGATAAGGTAGGTAACGGGCCTGTTTGAAGTACGCAGCACAATTGTACTTCATGACGTATATGAACGAAGTAGTTCAAAATAAAAATATTTAATTTGTTTTCATTTTTGGTTTTATTATTTTAATATAAGTTTTATACAAAGTCCCACTGCCAAGGAACCGAGCCATCAGTCATAAAGTGCTCCGCAGGTGTGTCTCTTATGTGTATTGCTTTTGAAGCTGCATTATAACTCCCTTGTCTCGAAATTGATAACAATTCTCCAAATCTCCGCCATTCACCGTGTCGGATCTCATTTTGTGTGGTAATTTCCTGGTCCACGAAACTAGAAGGACAATACCTCTTTTGATGGTGAAGCGAATTTTCTTCTTCACGGAGACAATAATTATGCAGACATACGGATGCCTGAACTATTCTGTCTACCGATTCCGTAGAAGTTTCGATACATGTACGCAGAACTCTCCAGCGAGCATTTAAAATTCCGAAAGCATTTTCAATTACTCGTCTAGCCCTCGATTGACGATAATTAAAAATACTTTTTTCATAGTCCAGAATATGGGGTTATCGTATAAGGCTTTAAACCAAAAGCCTTATCACCCAAGAAAAAATACGGCAAAACTGGACCGCCCTCACATATCTCACCATCTTTCGGTGCATTTATGCTATTGGATGCCAATCGTTTACCAATTTGGGAATTTTTAAATACTCCTCCGTGGCTTTGACGCCCTTGCGAGCCTACGTCTATCATTGCAAATCGATACCGATAATCGCAGACAGCTAGCATTATAATGCTAAAATACGTATAGTTGTAGTATTCCGAACCAGAATATGATGGTGCCTACAATATAAAATAAACATGTAATATACATATATGTAGAACATTCACTAAACAAATATTAGATAAGTTGAAAAAGAATATACCTTTATTTCAATATGCTTCTCATCTATAGCGCCAATACAGTTGGGAAAATTCGATCTAATTTTAAACCCTTCCGCGATTGATAACCAGTCGCTTTCCGATGGCAATGGTAATACTTCATTCCTCAAACATTCGTAAATGGCCGTTAGAGTGTCTTTTATGATGTAGCAAACAGTGGTTTACCCACTCTAAACACGTATGATAAACATCGTTGACTACTGCCACTTGCCAAATACCTGTGAAGATACAAATTTTTTATTAACTAACACACATGAAATACTAATTAATTAAATTCGAACCTTAAGGTAAGTGCCAATCTGGTGGAAGGGTTAATTGCACTACGATAGTTGGTATCTTGCCGGGAAATTGTTGGACCAACTATTTTTAACAGGCTGTCAATAATTCATCATATAATCTCCGTGATCATTTCTTGTCTGTTCCAAGAAAATAGGACGAACCCACCACCTGCGACTTTTCCTTTTTTCCTTCCCTGGATTCCAGAGAAATGATCATCTAATAATGTAGTTAGATTGTGCTGTCTTATGCTAACCTACTTATTATATATTGTACTAATAATTTACTAACTATCAATTGCATTGGTGTCTGTAACCGGGTCGAGTCTGTCCCAACTAATAATCCTATCCAATCCTTCGGTTTTGTTATATGTGAACGGGTGTACGGCATGGGCCCGGGAGTCCGGGACATCCTGCTATTATGCTTGGTCGTACACTCATAATCAATCATAAAAGTTTAATTTCAACTTTATTTTATTTAAATGTATCTTTATTTGTTATAATGATGTTTTTTATAATACAGTAGAATCCGTTTATACCAAACCATGTATATAACGAACAAAAGCTTATAATGATCATATAGTTTTGTCATATAGTTGTGTGCCTTGAATTTGCACGAACACTTATTTTTTCTTATACACTACAAACAAAGAACTACGTTTATAAACGTAAACGAATATTTGATTAAAATGAACCGGCTATAGTGAACAAAATTATGTTCCTTGAGTGTTCGCTATAACCGAATTCTACTGTTATTATAATTATAATTTTAGCTTAGTAATTTTAGATTTTCCTAAATATTTTATCAGGTAAATTATTGAAAGGCGAACAGGGGGAAATTACAACATTAATAATTTTTAATTTAGGTTTAGGGAGTCCTGAGTATCCGGCCCTGGATTCCAGAGAGATGATCATCTAAAAATGTAGTTAGATTGTATTGTCTTTTGTTCCGTTAATTTACTAACTATCGATCGCATTGGTGTCTGTAACCAGGCCGAGTCTGTCCCAACTAATAATCCTATCCTATCCTTCGGTTTTGTTATATGTAAACGGGTGTACGGTGTGTGCCCGGGAATCCGGGAGACTTGCTATAATGCTTGGCCGTACACTCACAATCAATCAATCAATCAATTCATTCAGTATAAACATTTATTCTACAAGAATGAGATCACAATAAAGAAAGCATAATTCAAAAATCGAAATGGTGTACAATTTTATTCTTAAAAAGGGAGACATGAACACTATCGAACATCGAAAATAGTAATGGTTAGAACATTTCACCACTGATGTTTTTGATTGTCATTTTTGCATTAGTACTAAAAATAAAATTTCCTTTAAGGAAATTTTGGGTCACCTTATATTTTGTATTATTTTGACATTTGCTTATTGTTTCAATTTTCTTGTCTTGTTTTTGTTGTGAGCGTTAAATGTTATTTCTAATTTTAATTGCGACCTCAGGTAGGTTCGGTTCGGCCGAATTAAATAAGAAGAAAAAGTCCATCCCCCTCCCCCCCCCCCCTCCAGTCGTCCTGTTTGTGAGGTCCATATTAAGGAACAAATATTTGTGATATATGCAGCTAGGGATTCTCATAGTTATCCATTTTGCCACAAAGCAAGGCCATTTGAATGTGATATTTGCAATAGCACAGAGTTACCTAAATTTTAATACAGAGCTGCATAACCATGGGACCGTTGAAAATTAGTTTTGATATGTAACTTAATTACGATTATTACTTGATTTCCGTTTTTGTAATTAACGCGGTCTCCCTTCACAGAGTTATCGGCATAGTTTTGTTGAGTTACGGCTCACACAGGTCTTTAATCGAGAACAAAGATCAAACGCTTATCATTTAGTTTCCATGGTTATCGTCCATGGGCATCTCCAACGTGAATCCAGTTTTCTTAAAATTACACTAAATGTTCAAGCATTCCCGCAATCCATCAGCGCCACCTCAGACGCCCAACGTACTCCTCATTTCCCACCTTTGACAGACACTCCACTTAAACATTGAAATTTGTTTCATTTGCCTCCCTCATTTTCCACGCTCTCGTGTTTTGTTTTTTATTTTTTTTTTAGGTTAGGAAAATTTTGACGCCGAAACTACTAATTATCTTTTTTAAAATTAAATTAGGGCCAAAACTGGAGAAAATTAATGAAAGGAAGGATCCAAATGAGACACGTCACTACACTTCAAAATTCACCAACCGTCCAGTTAAAGTTTTGATATTGTGTACAATGTACAAAAATAATTATTTGAAGTAACCTTTTTTTGTAAAAGAATCTTTACTGATATCGATGTATTAAAACCGTAAAACCAATCTATTCCTAAAAGTAATTTAACTATAAAAGTAACTTCTGAGAAAACTATTTGATCGAACCAGAATTTTTCTTTTGAACATCGCAACAATTTCCAAGATTAAATATTAATATCTATGAACTGGAACGGCCTATGCCGACTGGCACGAAAAATTTTTCTTTAACGCTCAGTGGATATTGATAATTGACACTTCTCTTACAAAAAAAAAAACATTTCCCTCACAATTGATCAAGGGTAAGTAAATGATTAGCATTAAACCACAAACTACCTTGTAGAAAGAAGTAAATTCAAGTAAAATTGCGCAATATTAATTATTTATTTACATTTATCACCATTACAAATTTAATAAACTTCTTTTGATGGATGAGTTCTAATCCATTCAAGAGCGCGGATCACGTGTGGTGGAGTTTCTGGGCCAACAGGTAAATGCGCACCCTGTGGTTGGAAACCATCAGCATTAGCTACATACGTGAGTTCGTATCTTTGTCCTTCAGGCGATGTGAACGAGAATCTGCCTTGAACACCATCAGCGTTACCAGCAGCATCATGTGATGTACCATCACCAGTTTCATATCCAAAATTGAATGAACCATCAACACCAACGTCTGATGATTGTCTGAGAATTGGGACTTCTTGAACGGCGGCGGCGCATACAGCTGCGAGTGCGAAAAGTACAATCTAAAAAAAACTGCGTTAATAACTGAATTTTAACTATTAATTATGTTATTTTGAAACTTACAATTAATTTCATTTTGATTTGAAGTTGTGCGTTGGTTTATTGTCAAATTTAAACTACACTTTCTTGTGATCTTCTTTACACTTTTATACAAAATAAATGTTTTAATTTTATGGACCACCATAAAAACTTGTTGGTATTTCTTTAGAGTTAAAATCTAGCTCAAGTAGATAATTCGGATAAGGTCGAAATGCTATCTAAACTATTTTATATGCATTTTAATGATACATTTTTATTACCATATTAAGGAAGAGTTTAGTTTTCAATAACTGATGTTCAAATGAAATAAATTACTTAGAATTTACATTTAAATAAATCTCGGTGGCTTGCGGGACAATTTGATAAAACATTTGTATTTGGCACATTAGCCGACATATTCGTAATATAATTTGACAATTTATTTGAATTATATAATTTATTGTTTTTCGGAAATTTTCTTGTGAAAAGTGTTTTGTATTTTGAAATCTCTTTCAGTTTGCTCATTAATTGTTGCTCTGTTAAGTGATAGTTAAAATAAAGAAAACTGGACGGACGGACGGTCAGTAACATGCATTTTCCGTAAATCGGCACTATTGCTTATATTAGGTCCGATTCTGCCTTTCAAAATTTTTCATGTTATGTTATTTTTTATTTTTTTTTCATTATAAATTTATATAGAAAGCGGGGGAATAAAATAACATACCATGAATTTTATCGTTCCAAAATCGGGTTCGTTATTCACTTTAAACTGGTTAATTCACAAACCAGGACGAAAAACAATTGTAGGTCCCCATTGTGGAAAAATAATTCATATTGTGCTTTTCCTTAAAGGCAAACAAAGAAGTGCAATCCATTTTCCACATATAGCGGTTGCAACTGGCCTAAACCATCATAATACCTGTTGTTCTTGTTCAAAATCCTGGAATAAGAGTTACAGAATTAATGTTCCTTTCAAAACTGCTTTTTTCAAAACTACATAAATTTAAAAACGGAAAATGTCAAACCTAGATAAGGTACAAAACAGAATATTTCAAAACAGCATTTTTCAAAAATACATTTAACAAAAGTAAGCTGCAATGAGCAACAGAAATTTATTTTGTTAATTTACAGTTATTTCTGGGTGGTACATTTATATCTGGCTAGAGTTCAGAGTGGGTTGTGGTTATTACAAGAAATATGTTAATTTACTTGTTTATACAGCTGTGTAATGATTTTGTTTCACTTCTCCAAGAAATCTTTTATCACAAACTGATCAACAATAACGATGTGCGACTTTTAAATCAACTAAACTAAACATTTAGAAAATTTGGACATTTGAAATGCGAGTAAATTAAAAAAAGTATATGCGCGTATGTATACGTGAAACCACAAATTCGATATGTGGAACCGGATTTCATCATTTAATTTTATGATTTTTATGTTCTGAATGTATAATTCTGAATAAAAAAAAAATATGGAACATATTGTGATTGTTGTGCACACAGCTGACAGGTGAAAAGTGATTTCTGCGAATTCTAACACAGGGCTTATTTAAAGATGGGTGAAACGGATTAAGAAGAAACAATACCATTTTTAATTGCTCCCTTTTTAAAATGGCTGCAGATTTGTTTAATTCAGTCGCATTGCTATACATATATTACTAAAAATTCATAAGCCCAATGTATCAAACAGAACAATTATAAGTTTGGTAAATAGCCCGCCATACTCATTATTATCATTTTTAGGCAATATTATTTAATCTTCCAAAAATTTAGGAACTCAGCTTTTTATAGACAATACTTAAATTTCATTTATTTAAAAAAATCCGTTAGATATTTCGGCTTGTTAGCCATCATCAGTAACTAAAAAAACAATATAATCACAAAATAAGGACACTAATTTTCTATATAACTAAATATAACAACAATTGAAACACTAAAAATATGTTACAAACCTTCAAAAATTAAAAATTTAGAAATACATATTAAAAAACATTATAGAAACATTATTTTAAATATAAAAAATTATAATTACTATTATAAATCGAAACACAACTGATATGGATATTCATATTAAAAACCAGTATCAACCAACAAATTTACGTACTAAAACCAAAAACCTGAAAAAGGCCCGCGTGAATATATATTGGTGTTTAAAATAATTCCATTAACATATAGTACTATGTTGTGTCATCATAAAAAATACAATCAAAAACAAAAAAGTGGGGGTATACTGAATATAAATTAATAAAAATACTAAATAATTGTACAAAAAAAATTGTAAAAAAGTACTAATGTGTGTGTGGTCATGCCAAACCAAAATTTAAAAAACCATCGTTTACTGCTTTAAAGAGCAAAAGTGTGAGTGATCGATCTGATCCGTATTATATTGTGTACTAACAGATATTGAAAAACGTTACCAACTCAATATTATTTAATGAGTGTAGGTCAGGAATTCTTGTGGTAATCCCGATGTAATCATAATGGTTAATGTTTTGAAATAACTATCTAGGTCAAATAATATTAAACAATTTTAACATACATCATTAATTGGAAGAATAAACATGGAGCAGGTTGATACCATATGCTGTTTTAGATGTCAATCTAAAAGAACTAAGTTTATAACCTGAAGTTGGAGAAAACTCCTATCATCGTAATTAATTTATAAATTTGAGATAGAAAAATTCAGTAAATGTAAGATTCGGTGCGTTAATACTACTTGTAAATTATCACATTCTATTTCATAGTTAACAGAGTTGATGTACTACATGGGTTGTTTTAGACTTAAATCTAAAAAACTATGTTATTAGTCTGAAGTTGGGACCCAAATATCATCATAATTTATTTCTAAATTAGAGATAGGAAAAGTTAGTACATGTATGATTAAGTGCGCTAATATTCCCTAAGTAGACTCATATAATTCTCTTGTAGATTTCTACAATCTGTTTTATAGTTTACCGAGTTAATGTTCTTGGTAATATAACACATTTCCTTGAACACTCTTTTTTTCTTTTTAACTTCATAGTCTAGTATTAATGCTTCTTCAAATTTGAAAGATTTTGAGTGTTATGATTTTCTTAGTATATTTTACGTCGTACTTATGTTGGTTGACCCTCATATTTATCGTTTTTGACGTTTCACCTATATAGGAATGTCCACACTCACATGGAATCTTGTACACTACTCCCGCCCTTTTCTCTTTAGGAATACTGTCTTTGGTTGTTCTGAAGCTTCTGTTAAGTGTATTGTTGATTTTTGTCGCAATTTTGTTGGAGTAATTAGGTTTGCTCAAAAGTTTTTTAATTTTTTCAGTCAGGTTAGGGATGTAAGAAATAGATCCTATTATTTGTCTATTCGGTGTATCAGATTGTGTTTGTCGATTGTTAATAGAGTTCTTGTTAATATAAGTATATAGGCATTTGGTTATTAGTTTGTTAATAAGAATATTGGGGTAGTTGTTTTTAGTTAAAATGTTGTGTATTGTTTCCAAGTTTCGCCCTCTGTGAGATATGTCACTTAGTTGTAGGACCCTTTTTATGAATGCCTGTGCTACATTCACTTTCATCATGTAGGGATGAGATGATAGGTAATTAAGCATTCTATTTGAGGAGGTACTCTTGCTATACCAATTCGTTATTATTTTATTATTTGACCTGGTTAATAGGAGATCTAGAAACGGAATGCTATTATTTGTTTCATATTCAATAGTGAATTTTATCTTCTCATGGAACGAATTAAAAGTTACAAGTGTTTCTTCTGTGTTGTCTCTGTCTATGATTAATAAAAAGTCGTCAACATACTTTTTAATAAGGGATGGTCTCTTTGTTAGTTTAGGTAACTTTTCTTTGATTAGTTTTTCCAGTACTATGTCAGCCAGTATAGGTGACAGTGGATTACCCATCGCTAGGCCAAACAGTTGTCTATACAAACTACCGTCTATTTGGAAATAATTATTGTCTTTTACGCAAATGTCAAATATTTTAAAAAATGTGTTACTGGAACCGGGAAAATGTTCTTCTATTTTAGGCCATTCTTCCACTAGTATGTCTCTAGCTACTTCTACCGGTATGTTAGTGAACAACGAGACTACGTCAAACGAGACCAGTATTTCATCGTTGTTAAGGGTTGTTTCATCTAGGATCTGTTTCAAGGAAAACGAATTTTTAATGTTAAACGGACTGTTCTCTATTAATTGTTTTAAATATGTGATCAAGAGTTTCGAAAGGTGATAAACAGGAGACGTAACCGTTGATACTATAGGTATTTTTTTAAATAAATGAAATTTAAGTATTGTCTATAAAAAGCTGAGTTCCTAAAAATTTTTGGAAGATTAAATTAAATCAAGACAAAACATTAAGAATATTATCAACAATTGTGTGAGCATAATACACACTTTAAAACTCATTTATACATTTATTAAAAATGGAACAAAAATCACAATTACAAGGAATACTTAACATGATCAGCCGCAATTTTCCAATAAAAACAACAAGAATCGTGAAACACTTTCTTTCCATCACACACAAATTATCAACAGCAAAAGAAGGAAAGTCCTTTCTACTGGAATGCAAACGTGAAGAGTTAATTCCAACCTTTATTCAGGACAAAACCAAGTGTTTCAAATCGTTCGAGATGAAATACCACCCGTACCATAACAACATTTCCAGAATGAAAAAAACAGTACACAAGAAAATGCTCAACTTAGAGATAAAAATTTCCACTTTTACTGTTTCATACCTTCAAAATCAGGTGAGTGAGGTCCATGCCAAACTAAAAACGTCGTTACCCATTGAAGTTTACTCAGACCTTGTGAACGCTAATAACACATTTAACGATCTTAAAATTAATTTACTTAAAGTCAAACTTGATTCTAAGATCGATAAACTTAAACAAAAACAGCCGCACACATCACTTAATTTTGATCCGACAGATGTAATCAACTTAACAGACATTAACCTACCGTTAGATTGCCTAGCATTATTAAGCTATGGTGGTAAATTTAACCTTCCACAAAATAGTAGAACAATTAACACCATTGACTTGCTTGCAGATATTGAGAATTTACTGACCCAATACCCAGAAGATGAGAATGTTACTGACATGAGAACACTTACGACTAACACCTTAATACAGTATAGAAAACGAAAAAACATAAAAAGAATTACTGAGTCAGAGAAAACCATACTAAAATACAAAAAATCGTTAGATTCCTTTTTGAAATCTAACCTTGACATAGTCATAACTAACGCTGACAAAGGTAATAAGACAGTAGTGCTATATAAGCAGGATTACATGTCAAAAATGAACGACTTAATAAAAGATGAGTCAACATACAAGAGGTTGGAAACTGACCCAACAGATAAAATCAATAAGTCTGTTTGTAAATTGATAGATCAATTGTCCAAAGAAAATTTAATCAACAAACAACAAAAATCTGATCATAAAATGGTAGCCCCAGTAGCTCCTCGAATCTATGGCTTACCAAAGGTTCATAAACCAGGAATACCACTTCGACCTATAGTATCAACGGTTACGTCTCCTGTTTATCACCTTTCGAAACTCTTGATCACATATTTAAAACCATTAATAGAGAACAGTCCGTTTAACATTAAAAATTCGTTTTCCTTGAAACAGATCCTAGATGAAACAACCCTTAACAACGATGAAATACTGGTCTCGTTTGACGTAGTCTCGTTGTTCACTAACATACCGGTAGAAGTAGCTAGAGACATACTAGTGGAAGAATGGCCTAAAATAGAAGAACATTTTCCCGGTTCCAGTAACACATTTTTTAAAATATTTGACATTTGCGTAAAAGACAATAATTATTTCCAAATAGACGGTAGTTTGTATAGACAACTGTTTGGCCTAGCGATGGGTAATCCACTGTCACCTATACTGGCTGACATAGTACTGGAAAAACTAATCAAAGAAAAGTTACCTAAACTAACAAAGAGACCATCCCTTATTAAAAAGTATGTTGACGACTTTTTATTAATCATAGACAGAGACAACACAGAAGAAACACTTGTAACTTTTAATTCGTTCCATGAGAAGATAAAATTCACTATTGAATATGAAACAAATAATAGCATTCCGTTTCTAGATCTCCTATTAACCAGGTCAAATAATAAAATAATAACGAATTGGTATAGCAAGAGTACCTCCTCAAATAGAATGCTTAATTACCTATCATCTCATCCCTACATGATGAAAGTGAATGTAGCACAGGCATTCATAAAAAGGGTCCCACAACTAAGTGACATATCTCACAGAGGGCGAAACTTGGAAAAAATACACAACATTTTAACTAAAAACAACTACCTCAATATTCTTATTAACAAACTAATAACCAAATGCCTATATACTTATATTAACAAGAACTCTATTAACAATCGACCAACACAATCTGATACACCGAATAGACAAATAATAGGATCTATTTCTTACATCCCTAACCTGACTGAAAAAATTAAAAAACTTTTGAGCAAACCTAATTACTCCAACAAAATTGCGACAAAAATCAACAATACACTTAACAGAAGCTTCAGAACAACCAAAGACAGTATTCCTAAAGAGAAAAGGGCGGGAGTAGTGTACAAGATTCCATGTGAGTGTGGACATTCCTATATAGGTGAAACGTCAAAAACGATAAATATGAGGGTCAACCAACATAAGTACGACGTAAAATATACTAAGAAAAATCATAACACAATAACACACCACCGCAGTGCGCTAAGTAAACACTCTATAGAATGCTCAAAATCTTTCAAATTTGAAGAAGCATTAATACTAGACTATGAAGTTAAAAAGAAAAAAAGAGTGTTCAAGGAAATGTGTTATATTACCAAGAACATTAACTCGGTAAACTATAAAACAGATTGTAGAAATCTACAAGAGAATTATATGAGTCTACTTAGGGAATATTAGCGCACTTAATCATACATGTACTAACTTTTCCTATCTCTAATTTAGAAATAAATTATGATGATATTTGGGTCCTAACTTCAGACTAATAACATAGTTTTTTAGATTTAAGTCTAAAACAACCCATGTAGTACATCAACTCTGTTAACTATGAAATAGAATGTGATAATTTACAAGTAGTATTAACGCACCGAATCTTACATTTACTGAATTTTTCTATCTCAAATTTATAAATTAATTACGATGATAGGAGTTTTCTCCAACTTCAGGTTATAAACTTAGTTCTTTTAGATTGACATCTAAAACAGCATATGGTATCAACCTGCTCCATGTTTATTCTTCCAATTAATGATGTATGTTAAAATTGTTTAATATTATTTGACCTAGATAGTTATTTCAAAACATTAACCATTATGATTACATCGGGATTACCACAAGAATTCCTGACCTACACTCATTAAATAATATTGAGTTGGTAACGTTTTTCAATATCTGTTAGTACACAATATAATACGGATCAGATCGATCACTCACACTTTTGCTCTTTAAAGCAGTAAACGATGGTTTTTTAAATTTTGGTTTGGCATGACCACACACACATTAGTACTTTTTTACAATTTTTTTTGTACAATTATTTAGTATTTTTATTAATTTATATTCAGTATACCCCCACTTTTTTGTTTTTGATTGTATTTTTTATGATGACACAACATAGTACTATATGTTAATGGAATTATTTTAAACACCAATATATATTCACGCGGGCCTTTTTCAGGTTTTTGGTTTTAGTACGTAAATTTGTTGGTTGATACTGGTTTTTAATATGAATATCCATATCAGTTGTGTTTCGATTTATAATAGTAATTATAATTTTTTATATTTAAAATAATGTTTCTATAATGTTTTTTAATATGTATTTCTAAATTTTTAATTTTTGAAGGTTTGTAACATATTTTTAGTGTTTCAATTGTTGTTATATTTAGTTATATAGAAAATTAGTGTCCTTATTTTGTGATTATATTGTTTTTTTAGTTACTGATGATGGCTAACAAGCCGAAATATCTAACGGATTTTTTTAAATAAATGAAATTTAAGTATTGTCTATAAAAAGCTGTGTTCCTAAATTTTTGGAAGATTAAATTAAATCAAGATAAAACATTAAGAATATTATCGGCAATATTATTAAACCAAGTTTAGGAAAAACGAATTCATTTATTCTAAATTTTTATGATTTCAAAAACAAAATTAATAACGTTACGATCCCGCCAAATTTCATGCTAATTTCTTTAGATGTTAAATTTTTGTTTACAAATGATGATAGCCATACTGTACGAAATATTATCAGTCAAAATTGGCGAAATATAAAGAAAAATTCTGAATTTAAATTACCAAAAATTAAATTGTTTACTGCTTTAGACATTGTTTTGAACAATTCAGAATTTTGTTTTGATAACAAAATTTATAAACAAACTTTTGGCTCCCCTAAGGGTTCACCCATAAGTCCCATATTAGCAAATCTAGTAATGGAAAATTTAGAAAATTCAGTATTAAACTCTTTGGACTTTCAGCCTTTATTCTAGTTTAGATATATGGACCACATAATTACTGCGGTACCGATAAATAAAATCGATTATTTTTTAGAAGCGTTTAATTCAGCAAATAACAGAATAAATTTTACTTTAGAAAAAGAAGTAGATAACAAAATTGCTTTTTTGGACATTTTGTTAACTCACGAACCAAATGGCAAAATTTCTTGTGATTGGTATCATAAAGATACCTGGTCTGGCAGATATATACATTTTCATTCTTGGCTTCCCATCTATATATATATAAAAATGAATGTTTGTCTGTATGTCCTTTATAGAATCGTAAACTATGCATTTGATCATGTGATGATCTTTAGCAAAGTTGTTGTGCATCAGCCCACGAAGGTTTCTGAGTTGGTACGACCAATTTTCGACAGATAGCGCCACTGTCATTCCAATGAATTTCATATATTGCCGTGACAGTTCATGCTGATTTGAATTGAAACGAAAACAGCGAACGAATGACGACGTTTCGAGTTGTGAGTGACATAAGAATTTATGTAAATTGGGAAATTCATGTCCGGCTTACATTGAACAGACAAAATTGTGCGTATTTTTATATTTGGGAGCGTTTTTCGAATAGTTTTGTGCATTTCATTGTGAGTTAAATTAATTTAGATAAATAAACAGATGGCGCCACTGTCATTCCAATGAATTTCATATATTGCCGTGACAGTTCGTGCTGATTTGAATTGAAACGAAAACAGCGAACGAATGATGACGTTTCGAGTTGTGAGTGACATAAGAATTTATGTAAATTGTGAAATTCATGTCCGGCTCACATTGAACAGACAAAATTGTGCGTATTTTTATATTTGGGAGCGTTTTTCGAATAGTTTTGTGCATTTCATTGTGAGTTAAATTAATTTAGATAAATAAACAGATGGCGCCACTGTCATTCCAATGAATTTCATATATTGCCGTGACAGTTCATGCTGATTTGAATTGAAACGAAAACAGCGAACGAATGATGACGTTTCGAGTTGTGGGTGACATAAGAATTTATGTAAATTGTGAAATTCATGTCCGGCTCACATTGAACAGACAATATTGTGCGTATTTTTATATTTGGGAGCGTTTTTCGAATAGTTTTGTGCATTTCATTGTGAGTTAAATTAATAATTTAGATAAATAATTCAATCGAATTGAATTTTCGTAGTTTCCGTGAGCTGATTTTATTCATTCTCTACAGTGAATTCACGAAGATTATCGAATGTGTATGTGAAGGATCTGACTGCTGATTGACGTTCCGAACGCATTTGCTGTGCAGTTTTTTTCGGATATCATCGTGAGTGGAGTTAAAATCGATTACAACAATTCTCGAATGCTGATTTTTTTCACTTCAAATTTCCCTCAGCGAATTGGTGATCACCGTCAATATTAACATTTCCATCCGTGTGTGAACAGCCGGTTCAATTGGATTGGATACATTGTGAGATTCGGATTGCTGATTGACATCTAATAAATTCAAACGCATTTTTCACGTCGTTCCCGTACAATTATGTACGCTGATTTAAATCGTGGTGCATTCCATTATGACAGTAATAATGATTACAGTCTTCATCCAAGTGTCGTTATTGGAAAAATGGATAAAATTGGCATGTATTGTAGCGCCCTCAAATTTAAGAACGAAACGCCAGGAATGTGCTGCGCCAATGGAAAAGTTAAACTGCCAGAATTACATCCACCACCAGAACCACTATCAACGTTGTTATCAGGTGTTACACGTGAGTCGAAGCATTTCTTGGAAAACATTCGCAAATACAATTCATGTTTTCAAATGACATCGTTCGGTGCAACGAACATCGTGCGCGAAAATTACATGACAACATTCAGAGTCCAAGGGCAAATTTATCATCGTGCTGGATCGCTTCTACCATTGCAGGACGCAGATCACAAGTTTCTTCAAATTTATTTCATGGCAAACAGTGATGAACAAATTAAACAACGATGTTATTATAATGCGGGCACTAGACGAGAAATCGTGGCTGCGGTACAAGCCCTTTTCGATCAACACAATGAATAAGTTCAGTTGTTTATAACCGCCATTCAACGAATGCCAGCCGTTGACTACGCAGTTGTAATTCGAGCAGATAAAAGACCCGTTGGCCAACACGAAAGGCAGTTCAATGCACCAACAATCGATGAAGTGGCGATCGTGATAGTTGGCGAAGAGTTCGAATCGCGCGACATAATTCTTCATCGCAGAAGTGGTGACGTTCAGCGAGTCTCCGATACTCATCGCTCATACGACGAATTGCAGTATCCGATTCTGTTTTGGCGAGGAGAAGATGGATATCATTTCAACATCAAAATGAGAAATCCACAAACAGACGAGGAAGCAAATAAGAAAGTCAGTGCCATGAATTATTATTCGTATCGATTGATGATTCATCAAGACGCTAAGAACCACATTCTGAAATGTCGACAATTGTTCCATCAATACATCGTCGACATGTACGCGAAGATTGAAACCGAACGACTCCTATATATTCGATTGAATCAAACCGAGTTGCGTTCTGAAGAGTACATCCATTTACGAGACGCAATCGTTAATGATGGTAACGTGAACCCAAACGAATTGGGAAGAATGGTCATATTACCGTCTAAATTCACGGGGAGTCCACGGCACATGCATGAATACGCACAAGATGCGATGACATACGTTCGCGCATATGGTCGTTCAGATTTGTTCATCATATTTACATGCAATCCAACATGGGATGAAATTAAAGAACTTCTGTTAGCTGCACAATCATCTTCGGACCGCCATGACATTACCGCACGCGTATTTAAACAAAAATTGAAATCTTTGATGGATTTTATTATCAAGCATCACGTTTTTGGGGAGACACGCTGCTGGATGTATTCCATTGAATGGCAGACAAGAGGATTGCCACATGCACATATTTTGGTTTGGTTAATCAACAAAATTACGCCAGATAAAATTGACCAAATTATCTCAGCAGAAATACCAGATAAGGACATTGATCCAGACTTATTCGACGTCGTTACCAAAAATATGATTCATGGTCCATGTGGCGCATTCAACAACAATTCACCATGCATGTCTGGTGGGAAATGCACGAAACGATACCCAAGAAACTTGGTTTCTGATACCATCACTGGCAATGACGGATACCCACTGTATCGTCGACGATCAGTTGAGGATGGCGGCAAATCCATCATTCTGAAAGTACGAAACGTTGATGTCGAAGTCGATAATCGTTGGGTTGTGCCATATTCACCGTAGCTCTCAAAGATCTTCAAAGCACACATTAATGTTGAGTATTGCAATTCAGTGAAGTCGATCAAATACATTTGCAAATATGTCAACAAAGGAAGCGACATGGCAGTCTTCGGAGTAGGGAATGTGGCCGCACCGCTCGATAAAATCAACCAATACCAACTCGGACGCTACATTAGCAGCAATGAAGCAGTATGGCGCATCTTATCAAAGGACATCCAACAGTAGTACAATTGTCGGTGCATCTCGAGAATGGACAGCGCGTGTACTTCACAGCAGATAATGTACGTGCAAGAGCATGGTTCCACCGGCAACAATTTTAACTGCATTTTACTCATTGTGCCAAGATGATATTTTTGCAAATTCTATACTTTATTCTGAGGTACCAAAATTCTACACATGGAATGCATCGGCTAAACAGTTTTAACGTCGCAAACAAGGTAAAGCAGTTGAAGGATATCCCAATTTGTATTCCAGTGACGCATTGGGTCGTCTGTACACTGTTCACCCGAACAATACAGAATGCTTCTATCTACGATTGCTGTTAATCAATGTACGTGGACCGACATCTTTCCAAGATTTAAGTACAGTGAACGGTCAGCTGTGCGCTACTTATCGCCAAGCTTGCCAGGAACTAAATCTTCTTGAGAATGATGCACATTGGGACACAGCACTTGCTGATGCATCGAATACTATCGAATATTTGCCATAATATTGACAACCTGCTTCCCATCTAATCCAAAAGATCTTTGGGAAAAATACAAGCATTACATGAGTGAAGATATTCTACATAGTTTGCGCGCTGCGAATCAAAATCGGGACATTCAATTCACACCAAACGTGTATAATGAGGCATTGATTTTGATTGAAGACATATGTTTGGCAATCGCTAACAAGGCACTGGTGCAACTGGGAATGCCTGATCCGAACCGACCAGCGAACGACCTTTTCGATCGTGATTTGCAACGAGAAACACACTTTGATTCTGACGAACTGGGGACATTTGTTCAGACAAATCTTCCGCAGTTGGTTCCGGAACAACGCATTGCGTATGACAGGAATTATGCGTGCAATCACAGAACAAAGCGGGACTGTTTTACATAGATGCGCCCGGTGGTACAGGCAAGAATTTTTTTCTTTCACTCATTTTGGCAACCATACGATCACAAAATAATATTGCACTGGCCATTGTTGCATCATCTGGAATTGCGGCAACTCTTTTGGATGGTGGCCGAACAGCGCATTCAGCATTGAAACTGCCGTTAAATTTACAAAACACTGAGGCACCAACATGCAACATCAGCAAAAACTCTGGAATGGGCAAAGTACTCCAAACGTGTCAAACTATCATATTGGACGAATGTACAATGTCTCACAAGAAAGCATTGGAAGCGCTTGATCGTACACTGCGAGATTTGAGAGGAAACGCACGGATCTTCGGTGGCGCACTCATTTTATTGTCTGGTGATTTTCGACAAACACTGCTGGTTATACCACGTTCAACACCCGCTGATGAACTTAATGCATGTCTCAAATCATCAGTTTTATGGCGTCATTTACAGAAATTGACTTTGAAAACCAACATGCGTGCACAACTACAACGGGATGCATCGGCTGGAAATTTTGCAAAACAATTAATGGATATTGGAAATGGGCGAATGCAAATTGATGAATCTACGCAATGTGTCACCTTGCCAGCAAACTTCTGTAAGATCACAGAAAGCATAGACGAATTAGTGCAAAAACTTTTCCCAAACATTGCACAGAACTACAAAAATCATCAGTGGCTCAGTACGCGTGCTATATTAGCGGCCAAAAACATCGATGTCAATACCATCAACTTCACTATTCAGAATGGAATACCCGGCGAAACGACAACACATAAGTCCATCGATACTGTAGTGAATCAAGACAAAGTTGTCAACTATCCAACTGAATTCTTGAATTCGCTTGATTTGCCAGGCATACCACCGCACGTTCTTACTTTCAAAATTGGCGTACCCATCATTCTTCTTCGTAACATAAATCCACCATGACTTTGCAACGGAACCACACTCTCAGTCAAGAAAATGATGAACAATGTTATCGAGGCAACAATTTTGACTGGAAAATTCAAAGGTGAAGACGTACTGTTGCCACGTATCCCAATAATCCCAACAGGTATGCCATTCGAATTCAAACGTTTGCAGTTCCCGGTGCGACTCGCTTTCGCAATAACTATTAACAAAGCAAAAGAACAATCGTTGCAAGTGTGTAGATTAAATTTGGAGAGTCCATGCTTCTCACATGGGCAGCTCTATGTGGCCTGCTCACGCGTCGGAAAAATTCTGATTTATTCATTTACGCACCAGACTGAAAAACAAGAAATATTGTGTATCCCACAGCACTTCAATAAATATCAAATTGAAACGAAACGATGCAATGTCACAATTTTTTCGAAATGAACAAAATTAGGGGTTTTGTGACTCAAAATGAATTAAATATTTGTATAATGTCTTTCCTTCAAATTTATTTTAGTTGGTAGTGTAGCAACGCGCGCAGGGTACAACTAGTCACTTATAAAATTAACCCTATACAAATTTAAACCCAAAAAATTATAAAGCTTTCCGATACTAAAATTTCTAAAAGATACATTAGTGCTTAACCAATATCCCGAAAAATTAATAAAAAAAGTAATTTGGAAAACAACAAATTTTTATAGAAATACTATATCTAGACCAGAAAATGAAATCACAAACTTTTTGGTCATTCCATATATAAAAAACCTTTATGGAAAAGTGAAACGTCTGTTCCAGAATTATAATTTCGAAATTGTGGGATGTGCAGCCACAACTCTAACTGGAAATATTCTTTCCAAAATTAATGACAAGGTACCTTTAAAAAAACAATCAAATATGGCTTACCAAGTCCGTTGTATAGTTGGAACGCTACGAATACTGGACAGACATAACAATTTTTGGAAAAAAGAATTTATCGACACAGATATGACACCAACAAAGATCTAAATTCAAATATTAGCGCACTTAGACGGCATCTGAAAAATTCAAATCATTCAATCAATTTAAATAACGTCAAAATTCTGGATAAACAAACTAATTTTAGGAAAACATTGCTTTTGGAAATGTTACACATTAAATCAAGTACAAATTTGATTAATATTGTGGAAGATTATGCTTATATTGGCAACTCGTACGATGTACAGGGTGGCTGATGAAAGCCGCTACCAAAAAAAAATTGAATAACTTTTTTTCTATTCAATGAATCTAGTTAATTTTTTTTTTATTTTGCAGATTGACTTTTACATTTAACAAAAATGGATAACTGGGACACTGAAACAAGAATTTGGATTGTCCGCCGCTATCACGCTCTGGAGTCCGTAGTTTCGGTTCAAAGAGAGTACAGGCGCACGTTTGGCGGCAATCCTCCGAGCAGATGGACCATAATGAGACTTGTAAACAATTTTGCCGAGCATGGGACAGTCAACAGAAGACCTTACCATCGAAACCCTTCAGTTCGAACGGAGGAAACAATCGCTGCTGTAGCTGCTGCCATACAAAACAATCCACGTGTTTCGACAAGAAGCTTATCTGCTCAAATGGGTATAAGCAGACAGTCATTACAGTCAATTATGCACAAAGATTTGGACTTATTCCCATATAAAATTCAATTGGCCAACAAACTGAACGCTGCAGACTTGCCGATTCGCTTGGAATTTTGCCAGAAGATGCTTCAAATGGTGGAAGAGGATGGAAACATGTTGAACTGTCTTTTCATGTCTGACGAGGCCCATTTCGATTTAAACGGCAACATAAACAAACAAAATTGTCGAATATGGAGTGCTTCCAACCCACAGTTACTCCATGAGACGGAATTGCATCCACTTCGTGTCACAGTGTGGTGTGCAGTTTCATCACGCTGCATTGTCGGGCCCTACTTCTTCGAAGAAAACGGTCACACCGTTACGGTTACTGGAGACCGTTACTTGAGCATGTTGAGAGAGTTTTTCTATCCAGAATTACGCCGAAGGAGAATTTCTTTCAACTCTGTGTGGTTTCAGCAAGATGGTGCAGCTCCTCACATAGCCCAACCTGTTATGACAGAATTGCGACGAAAATTTCCCAATAAACTGATAAGCAGAAACTCCACATTCCGTTGGCCACCCAGGTCGCCTGACCTTACTGCACCTGACTTTTTCTTGTGGGGTTATTGCAAACAGGAAGTCTACAAAGCAAAACCAACAAATTTGAATGAACTAAGGCAATCCATTCGAGAAACAATTGCGGCTATTCCTGTCTCAACTCTCCAAGCAGTAATGAACAACTTTTTGGTAAGATGCCGCACATGCATCAACGAGCAGGGGGGGTATTTAAATTCAATTATTTTTAAAACTAATTAAGCTATATTTAATAAAATTGAATGAGCTTTAACATGAATAAAAGAAAAATGAATTCCATACACTGAAAAAAAAAATTATTTGAGTTTCTTAATGTATCAAAATTCATCAGCCACCCTGTATTTATATTTGTCTCATACAAATTTTATTTTTATTCAATTGTACAACCTTTCTACATGAAATCGCTTTAGCCAGGAAAATTTGTTTTCGAAAAATTTTCTAGGCTGTGCGTTTCCATGAAAAATCGGTTTTTAGTAACAAATGTTTGATTGTTTTAAGTGAAATTCTTACATAAGAAGGAACTCATTTTGGAAATACTTTTGATTGAAAGCTCAAGCTTAAATATGCAACAATAAAGCGTCATATACCAATAAAATAATTTTGTTTAAATATAAAGAATTTCCTCAAAATAAATAAAAATAATTTATAATAGTAAATAAGGTTTTATGGGGATAATATAATTGTAAATACGGGTTTAGATCCATGTAGCTGGCATAAAATTAGTACTAAAGAGATTTCAATTTTTAATAAAATGGCAAAACCTATAAAAAACTGGTTCAAACAAAAAATTTGTACATTTTTGTTGTTGCTTTCAATGTAAGCTTTGATCTGATACGAATCGGGACGAATATGCGTAAAAATACGAAGCTAATATAATACCATTTGAAGAACTTTTAAGTGAACAAAAATTTTTAAAGTGAATAAAGAAAATTATAAACTTCTTCTAAATTTGTAATAGTTGTCTTCTAAGTAATCCATTAGCAAATAGTCATTTTGGTATATATTTCAATTAACATTTGTATACACGCGGCAATTGAACTACAGTAAATGTATTTGTACCAGTAATCCAGATCCTACGCTGTTGAAGTGAAGACAAATTAAGAAATCATAGAATGTTACACTGTCACCAAAGAAAAACATAATGAGAGCTTCTATATACATACATAGCTATGTAGGTCTTTAAATTCAAAAATCGAATAAAAGAGTTAAAATATTTTTGTACAACATTAATTTATTTATTCAACATTAATTAGATTTATTTATCTTCTTTTGATGGATGAGTTCTAATCCATTCGAGGGCACGAAGAACATGTGATGGTGTGGGTGGGCCAACAGGTAAATGTGCACCTTGTGCTTGGAAACCGCCATCAGCAGTAGCTACGTATGAGAGTTCAATTCGTTGACCATCAGGTGATGTATATGCGTATTTTCCTTGGACACCATCAACATTACCGGATGCATCATGTGATGTACCATCACCAGTTTCATATCCAAAACTGAATGAACCATCTACATCGATGTCGGAGGTTGATCGAAGAATTGGAACTTCTTCTGGGACAGCGGCGCAAATGGCTGCAAGTGCGATAAGTGCAATCTAAAAAGATTTTAATTTAATTATTTTATAAAGAAATTTTTACATTTTTTTACTATTTTCTATTACACTCACAATGAATTTCATTTTGATTTTTAAGTTGTTGTTTGCTTAGTTGTCAAATTTAAACTATACTATATTTATGATCTTCTTTGTGCTTTTATACGAAAAAAACATTTTAAAAAAAATAAACCAAACTTGTTAGCATTTGTCGGATGTTTCGCTATTTTTTTTCTAAATTATTTTCTATGAACTTAATTTAGCAAATTACCATATTTAGGAAGTATATTGCCCAAGGACTTACAAATATTCGGATATTGTAACGCATGGTTTTTGGGGGATTTCGAAATGTTTTGAAAATTAACTAGCCTATAAAAAGCCTATAACAGTCTATAATAAAAATTAAATTAATTAATTGTTCTGAAAGCTGATTACTATAATCAACACATTTATTAGATGTTAGACGAAACCAAATATATAGGTTTTGCACTCCAAATTCAACCTTTAACAAATCAGGTTCATCTTTATTCAAAACATATTCATTATTTTTCAAATCAAATTCATCATTTATGAAAATACACATTAAAATTAAAAACATTGGATTGAAATCCTTTGGCTCTCTGATAATTCGTATTTAGAATTTTTGAGATTATTTCGAAATTCAGTGATGAACCAGTAAAAACCTAATTGTTTGTACCAGTAAGCGGGGCAGAAACTAAAGTTTTGCCTGGCACTCTAAATGTCTAATTCCTAATCAAAATTCTATTTTTCAAAAATGTTGTAAAATTTCTAAGCTTGTACTAGCTTTAAAGATTTAGATCTTTATACTCCCATTTTCCAATTTTACCTTCGCAAATCCGCAATAATTTTATTAAATTCTAATATTCCTGCAATATAAATCTTGTAAATTTTCCTAAATTTCCTAATTTTTTTTCATTCCAAACTACGTTACAAAGTTCATTAATTTGTACAATCAATTATTTCAAATTCCAAATAAATAATGAATTTGAATTTAACGATTTTATAAAATTTGTAATCCTAATTTAATTTGTCCACCATTAAAATTTCCAAACTCCAGAATTTTTAAATTTGATAAAATCCTTATTTAAGCTTCTAAGGGGTTTCGCTTTATAAATTCCTGACACTTAGGATGAATTTTAGAGTGAAGTTCAGCTTTAGTTTTAAAGAGGGATTTCCAGTGAATTTTAGAGTGATTTCTAGAGTAGCTTGAATTAAAGGGTATATTTTAGAGTGAATTTTAAGTAACATTTTAGGGTTTATTTTAGAGTGATTTGTATCAAGCTGTGACTATACTCCAGCGTTATTATATTTCTGGTACCGATCAACACAACACCGAAACAAAAGGAAAATAAAACTTGTAATTAAATTTAAAGTTTTTAATTTATTTATTAATGTTGGCTCATGCTTTATAACAACAATTTTTATCAAGTTCGATTCAAATGACTGACCATTCGTCTTTTTTAGAGAAGAAACTAGTTTTCTTTTTATATTCCATTCCCCTACATATTTCTGGTGATATCTGTTGTAATACATTTATACTACAATGACAATTTTATATGATTGCACTAGCGACATCATTCAATGAATAGAAAAGAATTTAATACATACATGCATCTTCTCATGTAAATTTCTTTAACTCATCAGGTTGTCAAATTTTTAAATAAGTCATAGGAGTGTATGTAACTAAAGTTTGAGGCTAAGTTTTGTTTTTACACTAATTATAATAATAAATTCCAATAAATACTAATTTCATTTCAGGCAAATCCAAATATAAACATCATTAGTCGTAGACATCCCGCCGGCCATTGAATTATCCAATTCAATTATATGGAAGTAGGCACAATTTATGGATCGCCCTCTTCAGGTTTCCACATTTGGTTTTTACAGTGACAACTCTAACACGACCATCGTGACCAGGATGTATCTCTTCAATTTTGACAAGCATCCAGTGTGTTGGTGGAAGGTTTTCGATATCGCCTTGTTTTATTTCTGAGTTTTTGTTATACCATTTTGTTCTACTTTGAAGTGCAGTTAGATATTCATTCGACCAGCGCTTCCAAAAATCAAGCAAGCTGCCATCTAGTTAATCGGTTCATGCTTACATCTTGAATATCGACTTCAGATATTTGCGTCAGAGGGTGATCAACTAAAAAATGGGCCGGTGTAAGTGCGTCGAGGTCGTCGGCTGATAAAACACACAAAGGCCTTGAATTTAAAATTGCCTCGATCTCAGGCAGCAGCGTAGTCATCTCCTCGTAGGTAAGAATATTCTGACCAATAACTCTCCTCAAATGGAACTTGGTGGATTTTACTGAAATGCGGAGCACTAGAGGGGTTCATATGCCAATTTACTTTGCTTTTAGATAGTTGATTAGATATAGTGCTACTATTGCTTTAAATAAATTCGTAGAGTTGGATGAGCTGATTGTTTGCACCAACGAAATTAGTGCCGTTGGCGCTGAAGACATCACTGCAAACTCCTCGGCGAGCAGTAAATCTCTTAAAAGCACCCAAAAACGTATCCGTGCTTAAGTCGCCCACCAGTTCAATATGTATCGCCTTTGTGGTAAGGCAAACAAAGATACATATGTAAGCTGTTCATGACCTCTTCTCATGACTCTCTTCTCGGCCCGTTATAATTGATCCCAACTTTCAGGAACGGTCTGGTCTGCTCAACCCTGCCCGGGGGTAAATCAGCCATTAACTGCTCTTGAAGTGATGCCTTATTTCTGACGCATGTTGCACATTTGTGAACCACTTTCCTGACCAAGCGACGACAACCTAATATCCAATAAGTTTGACGCACAGTGCTAATGAAAATGACTGTCCAGCATGATGGTATTGACGATGCATATCCTGTATTATGATATTGGAGATGTAACACTTATAGGTAGGATTACTGGATGCTTACTTCCAAACGACGCCAACGAGTGTTTTATTCTACCTGCAACTCTTATGATACGTTCTTTGTCGAGAAATGGGCCCAGAAATTTTAGCTTACTGGATGCAGAAACTGGCGCAAGGCGCTTCAAGCTACATAATTCATCTGCAAAGTGACTTTTTTGTATATCGCTAATGACTAACTTTCGGCTTAACTCAATATCCGCTACTTTGATAATTACAGCTGGGTTTGGTTGTTGTAGCTTTCCCGAACTTTTAAAACGTTTTATAATGGCAAGTGTCTTAAGAAACTTGAACCAGCTAGAAAATCTTTCACCCAGTTCCTCAATAATGGTAGGTAGCAATACGCAGTTAGACACATATAGATTTCGCGAAATAATTACAGCTTCTTGAGTTGGCCAGTACTCCGATGTTTGCGATAACCAGCTTGGTCCGTTCCACCAAATCGTGAAATCAGCTAGCTCCCTTGGTGACAGTCCGCGCGAAGCACAATCGGCGGAATTTTCTTGTGATGTGACATGATACCAATGCTTTCTATCGATGGTTCCGAGAATTTTAGCAGTTCTATTTGCCACAAACGTAGGCCAACGAGATGGATGCGGCGAAAGCCAATCCAGCACGAGTCGGGTCAGACCAAGCATATATTCCACTTATGTTCATCTCAAGTGCGTCTTTAACTGATTTCATAAGGTTTGTTAGCAGCGCTGCTGCGCACAGCTCTAGTCGTGGTATAGTAGTTTTGCTCAGTGGTGCAGCCTTGGTTTTAGCTGAAATTAAAGAAACCTTTATCGTTTTATTGTCAGTCACACACCTACAATATACTGCTGCAGCGTATGCCTTTTCAGATGCGTCTGAAAACCCATGGAGCTCGATTGATTTGGCTTGTTTGGTTGACAGCCAGCGGGGTATTTTAATATTTCGTAGATGTGGTAGCTCGTTGCGGAGTAAAAACCATTCATTTTTCAGCTCATCCCAGCCCCTAATTTCTGCAGCCATACATTTTGGAAAAGGATTTTAATCCGAACGATGACTGGTGCCACCCAACCCAATGGGTCGAAGACTCGCGAAGCTTCCGATAATGTCTGTCACTTGGTTGCTATTGGTTCACTTTCCAATGTTACTTTAAAATTAAAGTGGGCAGTGAATGGATTCCACAGAAGGCCTAATAACTTAACCGATTGGGTGTCCTCTTTTATCTGTTTAGACGTTACCTCCCGCTGTTCTTGTGCTACATCTTGAAGTAGTTGTTCATTGTTGGAAGTCCATTTGCGTAAGGGAAAACCAACATCTGTTAAAAGCTGTACAATTGTCGTTCTGAGAACTTTTGCCTCTGTTATCGTATCTGCGCTGGTCATTAAGTCATCCACATAAATGTCGTCTTTAATCCGCTTGGCTGCTTCAGGAAATTGGACACTACTCTCTTCTGCCACTTGTTTTAACGCCATGGTTGCTAGAAATGATGCTGGACCCATTCCGAAAGTTACTGTTCTCAGCTTGTAGGCTTTAATTTCATCAGCTGGGTTGCTTCTCCATAAAATTACCTGATATATTTGATCTTCCTCTGTCACCAGGACCTGCCTAAACATCTTTTCAATGTCTCCAGTAAACACTACCAGATACTTGCGGAATCTCAACAAAATCTGGTATAAACTATTTTGAGCAATAGGACCAACAAGCATAATATCGTTCAGCGAGTAATTACTCTTAGCTTCATCGTGGAACTTGAGGCCTTGATCACACCATGACGGGGAAGAAAGCAGAAGTTAGGTTCATTCTTATTTGCTGCTTCTTCCATATGCCCTAGGCTAAAAGCTCGTCCATATAACTGCGGTAGGGTTCGTAAAACAAAGGATTTCTGATACTTTTCCTTTCTATTGCCTTCTAACGCTGCAATGCCATTGTGTAGGATTTCCCAAGCAGCGCTGGTGCTACTTTAAACAGCAATCGGACAACGACTCTTCCAACGCTATTCCTAGTAGTAGTCTTCACGAAGCGCCGCTCACATTCTTCCTCCTCCAGCGTAAAATATCTCTGTGCGGTGGTAACTATTCTATTTCCTATAGTTTTCGCAAGGACTGATCGATATCTGCTTCGACCTGGAAAGAGATAGATGCTTGATAAGAGCGGACAGCGTCTTATACTTCAATACCACCGGTAACCGTCCACCCAAAAATTGTATTGAGAGCTTACTGGCTGATTGCTAGTGCCTGTTATCTTGGAAGAAATAATCAGCTCCAATCAAAAAATCGATACTTCCAGGTATGTTATAACCAGGATCCGCCAGTTGTAGATTGTTCAGATAATCCCACTGTTCATCAAGCAGTTTATTGTTTGGCAAATTTAAAGTAATCACTGGTAGAATATATAAGCTTGTAAAGAAATACCTGCGTCTGAATAAATTGATGTTATTGTCACTGTAATTCTCCCTCGTGATGTATTTCTACCTATTTCCCCAAGGCCCTTAATAATCAGACGCGCATTGTCCCTCGGTAGTTGTAATTTCTGAGCACAGGCTTTAGTGACAAATGACGTCTCAGACCCGGAACGTTTGCTGTGTTATTTAAGTCGCTAGTTCTGGAATAGACACTGTAGATTCCAGTAAAGTTTCAAAAGGCCAATTTGATTTTGAAAAGGATGATTGTGTTTTGTGAAAGGTTGAATTTGAACTGCAAAACCTATAAACCAAATTTAAAAGAGTGCAAATAAAATACTTGGCGAATTTAACTTTTACTTACCTACATTTAATTAGAAGTACAGGAGGGACGTAGATTACGTTAAAAATGCCTTATTGCGTGATTCGAAATTGTACCATATAGAAACACAATAAAGTTCTTTTGGCGGGAAAAATTTAATAGCGAAATTGGGATCGTCTCGTTCTTTATTCAACATTCTACCTTAGTTTTTTTAGTTATTTGGCTGTATTTATGCATTTTTGCTTGTTCAAGATTATTTCTTGAGGATAAATATTGGAGTTGGAGAAAAAAATTTTATTTCTACGTCAAGTATTTTTAGAAATGAGAATTAATAAATACGATTACATATAAAAATGATCGGAATGGATTTGCTAATAAAAGAAATAAAACAATCTTGATACTAATTAAAAGATTTTAATTTCTTTGTATTTTTATTAATAGATTCCATTTTCATCGTACACGCACTATATTTCATCAAATCAGACTCGCAGTTCCAAATTAGCCATATTTATCGGCCATATTCCAGAATTGCATCCAAATATCGTTTAAGATTTCTATTTACATCAGACATGTTGAATTTCAACGAAATTGATTTAGAATTATCCAAGTTCCATCCTAATTGGCCAGGCCCACCTATTAAGAATTTTCCAAGCTCAATCCTAACTGGCATGGTCCATATTACAGAACTTCATCTAAATTCATTTTGTAGCATAAGTCGTTTTGGAACTTGTCATTTTGACCGGGAAATCAACCACCAATTTAACATAAAGTGTCATATGAGAATATTACGGAGTGTGCAATATTGGACCTTAACAGTTAATTTGAATATAATATTGCCCAATCCGGTACAGTTTGTAATCTCATGTAGTTAGTAGTCTCAATGTCACTAATGATATTTTTACTCACAACTCTTGCAGATTTACGTTGAAAAACGCAAATAAAAAAGTTGGATTCATAAAGAAGCTGAATGTCTGGGTACCACGTGATTTAATAGTGAATGGACCTAGTTTCCATCTGAGAATCACTGTTTAAATAAAAGGTACTAAACCGAACCATTTTTGAAATGTAACTATAATTACGGGGGACAAAAAATGGATCACGTACGGTGCCAAAGCCACACTTGACGCCACGGAATGTGATGGAAGGCTCTGTGTTTGCTGTGATTGGAAGGAAATTGCGTATCATGAAGAGCTACAACCAGCTCAAGCTATTGATTCTGTTCTTTAATGTCAACAATTAACCAGTTTACAGCAGGATATGACCAACAGAAAAGAAGTTGTGTTCCATTATGACAATTCGGGACCACATACATCTTTACTGACATGGCAAAAATTAAAAGAGTTTGGTTAGGAAGTTTTAATGCATCAACCGTACAATCCAGATCTTGCACCGTCAGTGTATCACTTGTTTCGTTCACTGCGGAACTCTCTTAATGGTACAAAATTGACTTCAAAAGTGACCTGTGAAAATTATTTAGTTCATTTTCCACCCTAAAATCACAGAAAATGACTTTACGGTGACGGGATAATGGTTTTACCAGGAAAATGGCAACAACATATTTAGTTGAATAAAGAAAAAAAACGTTTGGAATTTGAGTAGTGGCGGGAACTTCTTAGATTATCTACTATTATGAAAATGTTTTACACTACTTCTTCTTTTTCTTCCGCTGGCGATACTTTCCATGGAGGGATTTGGCCATCTCATCAACTGTCAACATTATCGAGATCATTTTTAACCTCGCAATTCAATCGAATTTTTTACGAGGCTCCCTCTTTAATAGGATCGAGAATCATTCTTATGATCTTACGCTCAGCTATAGCTATTTTCTTAATGTTTTGTGCTATCAGTGTCCGAGACTCGCAACCAAATGTTATAACTGATAATATCCGCGCTTTGTAGTTGCAGTTTTGCAGTTTTGATTTGCGCGATAAATAAGGAGACGAATGAAGGGAAATGGAATGAAGTCTCAACGCGTTTACCTTCTCGTGGTTCTCAGCGTAAGAGTTTGATCGGTGGTTAGTCTATTTCGACGAAAACCACATTGATAATCACCCAAGATCGTCTCGCTATAAGTTGATAACTTTGCCGCGACTACACTGGCCGAAACTTTGTAGCATGTGTTCAGCATAGCTCTACTGCGGCAGTAGATGCAGTTTTGACCGATCTATCTTTTATGAAGTGGACAGATAATATCCGTATCATCTCAACGTTAATATCGCATCACGTTGAATCAAGAGAAGTTGTTGCTCGGCAGGTGTTGCCTGTCTATTTAGAAGTGAGGAGAAATAATTCCGCCACATCCATCTATCATTCCGCCCAATTTTAATTCACGGGATTCATTGCGAATAGTGCTGCTATCTATCTCTTAGAGTAGAATTTTGGATGTTGCGTGCCTGTTTGATTGGAGATTTTCCTCGCAGCCAAGTAAGCGTTATGAGATTGTCTTGTTCTTTGCCGTGTGTTTCTTTTCGAGCTGGTCGTAGAAATCGTTTTTGATTTGATCAGGCGTCTCCTCGGTACGAGTATGAACGTTCACAAATGTGTTGTTAAAGTGACGAAATCGTTTGCTAATCAAGAAACCGACGCCAAATTGAGGCAGAGAGTTAGTCTGTAGCAACTATAATACATGTTGTCATTGTCGATTATTCTTGTTTCCTGCAGCGCTATGATGTCGAGTGTATACGTAGACGCTTGTTCGAAGGTTGATGGAGGCTCTTCAGGCGGTTAAGGCTGAGTACGTTCTATGTTCCAAATTTAAAATCGTAGTCCTTACATCGTGGTTTTATTGTGAGGCTTCGTAACAAAATTGTTTTACAGGCTGTTAACCCAACGCTTACATCTTATAGAAGGACCACATCCCTTACACTTTAACCTACTTGCTACTTATTTTTACTTTCTGGTTGTAATTTAGCCCTAATTATTTTCTGTCTCTATACAAAGCAAGGTGGCCAAAATATAAGTATTTTTAAAAAAAGTACAAAATCTTTGATTTTTTATTTTTTTATTTAAATCAACATTTTGTATTAAATTAGTGGCCAAATATTATTAATTTGTTTTACTAACGAAATATAAATTTTGCAGTTAAAAATATTTTAAATCATAAAGAAGTATGTACAAATCAATCTGCTGTCTTCAAGGTCCCCAAACTCGTTAAGCTACTCATCTCACTTCTTTGTAAATAAATTGGTTGCCCGATTACTGATTAAGCTATTTAAGGAAATAGCCCCATGAGTAATTTTAATTTGTATTACATTAGTAAGAAAATTATACAAAAAAGAAAGAAGACGCCTAGAACTTGACACAAGTTGCATTCAACGAAAAACAAAACTGTATTTCGTCTTTTATAATAATAAAAAAAAAATTCAAACAGTTTTTCTTTAATTTTTTTAAAATCCTTCAAATTCATTAAATCCTTCTCGTTGAATTCCAAAAACTTTTAAATTCTTAAAATTCTTGAGCTTCTTTAAATTTTTAAAATTCTTTAAAATCTTTAATATATCTAAAGCCCTTAATTCTATAGACAACAATTTTTATTTTCTCTTTAAGTTATTCAATTTTTAAAATTTTTTAACTTTAATTATTTAAATTTTTAACTTCATTAAATCCTTTGAATTGTTTTATTTTTTGAAATTCTTAGAATTTTTTGAATATTATAAAATAATTTTAAATATTTTAAATTCTTAAAATTCTTAAGATTCGTTTGGTTTCCCAGAACTGACGTACGTGAAGTTTGTCCTAAGTTGTCTTAAGTTCTCGTAAGTTGTCCTAAGTATGTCCTAAGTTTGATTAAATGTGTTGGTGTAAAAGTTTCGTTATTATGAATTTATTTAATTCATATTGAAATAATAAAAATTATGCTTAAGATTATTTACTATTACACAAAAAATTTACATTTTTTGAATGGCGCGAAATATTCTGATGGTGAGTGTATAAAATCAGATCAGTTTCCAAAAACTGAGAAACTGGCAGAAAACCCGTCTCTAATCGTGTTTGTTTGCAAATTTACTTGTGAAAATCGTACGAAGCGGCCACCAAAATGTGCACAATTCTAAGTTGTCATAAGGTCTTATCTATTCGAAAAATATTTCACTTTTGAAAAAAATAGGGGATTAGGGTATTTAGGACAACCATGTTTGACATAATCTCTTATGATACATCGAATATATGTATGAATTTTCGAATATTCTTGAGAAATCCAAGGAACCGGCCACCAAAATGCCCTATATTCTAAGTTGTCGTAATGTCTTCTATTCGAAAATTATTTCACTTTTAAAAAATTCAGCCTGGAAACACTGCTAAAGGAGGTAGTGCTGTTATAATTTGAAATAGTATTCATCACTATTAGGAGTTAAAATATGAAACGGAAGAAATACAAGCAACTCCTGTTATTGTCAAATCCAAAAGTAGTTCTATTTGTATTGCTAGTATTTACTGCCCACCGAAGCACTCAATGAAAGAAAAAGATTATCTCGAGTTCCTCAGTAAATTAGGAAAACGATTTGTACTTAGAGTAGACTTTAAATCAAAAAATGTCCACTGGGGATCCAGATTAACAACGACTAAGGGTAAAGAACTCCTAAAAGCTATCAGAAAATGCAGCTGTGAAGCCCTCTCAACTGGAAAACCAACCTACTGGCCAACTGATCCAAACAAAGTACCAGATCTGATTGATTTCTTTATAATAAAGAACATATCTGTAAATTATGTACAACTAGATGAAAGCCACGACTTAAACTCTGATCATTCACCAATACTTCTCACGTTAAGTGAAAAAATCATTCAGAAAGAAAGAAACCCATTCCTAGTAAATAATCACACTAATTGGGCATGCTTTAGACTATCGCTAGAACAAAAAATTAACTTAATGGTTCCGTTAAAGACTGAAGAACAATTAGACAAAGAAGTTCACAAATTTGTAAAAGATATACAGCAATCAGCTTGGGAAAATACTCCTGAAATTAAAACGAAAATCAAGGGAAACAACTACCCTATAGAAACTAGGGAACTCCTCGCAGAAAAAAGAAGAGCGAGAAGAGTATGGCAACAAACAAGGGCCCCCTAAGATAAAACTCATTTGAACAATCTCACTCAACAATTAAGAAGAGAGACCAAAGAATTGAAAGATGAATCAATCAGCAACTATTTAAGAAAATTAGCTAATGATAACAGTACTGATTATTCAGGAAAGCAACCAAAAGAATCAAAAGACCAATAATGCAGATTCCCCCAATAAAAATAGCAGGTGATAAATGGGCTAGAAATAATGAAGGCAAAGCTCGAGAATTTGCCGAACACCTCGAAAAAATATTCCAGCCACATGAAGACCAAACGTTGGAAGCCGTGATAATAATTGAACAAGCTGTGCAAGAAAGTAAAGAAATCCTACCGACAACACCAAAAGAAGTCATGCGTGAGATAAAAGCTAATATGAATACGAAAAAAGCTCCTGGGTACGATCTTATTACTGCAGAAATCTTAAAAGAACTGCCAAGGAAAGCTCTGGTGAAACTCACCAATCTTATAAATGCAGCATTTAGAATCAAATATGTACCAAGCTTATGGAAAATTGCAGAAGTAATTATGATCCCAAAACCTGGGAAACCACCGCACATAACATCGTCTTATAGGCCAATTTCGCTATTGCCAGTCATGTCCAAACTCTTTGAGAAGCTTCTGGTAAAAAGATTAAATCCGATAATCGAGAGTAAAAACTTGATCCCAACGTTGCACAAGCGTTTGATAGAGTGTGGCATGAAGGACTTAACCACAAGTTAAGGAATCTTCTACCAATGCAATTTGCTAAGATACTGGAATCTTACTTGAAAGATATGTTCTTCAGGATTAAGTTAGATGATACATTTTCTGAATTGAAAGAAATCAATGCAGGAGTTCTACAGGGCAGTGTATTAGGGCCGGTTTTATACCTACTATATACTTATGATCTTCCTACATTAGAAAACAACACGGTGGCAACTTCTGCAGATGATACGGCGATCTTAGCTGTTGGAAAAAGCAACGAAGAATCAACACAGAAGTTACAATCAGCTATAACTCAAATATATAAATGGTCAAAAAGATGGAGAATAAAACTAAATGAAGCTAAATCAGTTCACATCAACTTTATAAACAGACGAATCGAACATATTCCGATTACCATAAATCGGGAAATAATACCGCATGCGAACACAGCTAAGTATCTCGGCATGACCCTGGATGCTAAACTACGATGGAAAGCACACGTCAAGAAGAAAAGTGAAGAATTAAAACTTAAATACAGAAAAATGTATTGGCTGATGGGAAGGAACTCTTCTTTATCAACATACAACAAGCTTCTACTTTATAAGCAAATATTGAAACCGATTTGGACTTATGGTATTCAGCTTTGGGGTTGTACCAAACAGAGCAACGTAAATATCATCCAAAGATTTCAGAATATGGTATTAAGGAACATCGTTGATGCACCTTGGTATGTCAGGAACAATGACCTGCATAGGGACCTTAAAATGAACCTCATCTTAAATGAAATCCAGGAAAAAGCACGGAGACACGAAGAAAGGCTCCGCCAACATGTGAACATTGAGGCAACTCAGCTCCTAAGCATCACGAATTTAGTTCGCAGACTTAAAAGAACCAAACCTTTTGAGCTGGTGTGATTGTCAGTTTAAGCAGCATTATGCTGATCTAAAATCCACAACAAAGATGTGGTTTGCTTTAATTTACCAAACACTATGGAACGCCAATGGGAAGAATCCATAGATTAATTTAAGTTAGTAAATTAAGTCAGAAACAAATTGCTAATTAGTCCAGGAGACTAGATTGTAATTGCATAAAATAAATAAATAAAATTTATTTTAAATATAAAAAAAAAAAAAAAAAAAAAAACTTTTGAAAAAAGTAGGGGATTAGAGTATTTAGGACAACCATGTTTGACATAATCTCTTATGATACATCGAATATATGTATAAAAGATTTCCCGAGTTTTCTTGAGAAGTCCCTAGGAAGCGGCCACCAAAATCCCCAATACTATCATTTATGCATATATTTGATGTATCATAAGAGATTATGTCAAACATGGTTGTCCTAAATACCCTAATCCCCTACTTTTTCCAAAAGTGAAATATTTTTTCAAATAGATAAGACTTTACGGCAACTTAGAATATAGGGCATTTTGGTGGCCGGTTCCTTGGATTTCTCAAAAAAATTCGGAAATCATTTATACATATATTCGATGTATCATAAGAGATTATGTCAAACATGGTTGTCCTAAATACAATAATCCCCTATTTTTTCAAAAGTGAAATATTTTTCGAATAGATAAGACCTTATGACAACTTAGAATTATGCACATTTTGGTGGCCGCTTCGTACGATTTGCACAAGTAAATTTGCAAACAAACACGATTAAAGACGGGATTTCTGCCAGTTTCTCAGTTTTTGGAAACTGATCTGATTTTATACACTCACCATCAGAATATTTCGCGCCATTCAAAAAATGTAAATTTTTTTTGTAATAGTAAATAATCTTAAGCATAATTTTTATTATTTCAATATGAATTAAATAAATTCGTAATAACAAAACTTTTACACCAACACATTTAATCAAACATAGGACATACTTAGGACAACTAAGGACAACTTAAGGCAACTTAGGACAAACTTCACGTACGTCAGAACTGAGTGAAATTTCTTCGGTAGAAGCTTTTTAATTTTGTGTATTAGTCCGTCGTGCCAAACTTTATCAAGGGCTTGTGCGATACCCAAAAAGGAAGCAGAACAATTAATCGTTTTGTGTACTTGCTCTGTGGTACCATGTTGGTGTCGGAACCAAAATTCATAATGTGCCGTTCTTCTAATACAGGTTTTAATTTGGTCAGTAACATTTTTTCAAATAGCATTGGCTTTTCCTTCATCATTTGTCGCCAAATTTCCAGTTAGATAAGTTAAAATTAAATTCGTCAAGTGTTTTATTTTTATCCTTGTAAATTTTCGAAACTATTGGTGATTTCATCTAACCTCTAAAAAATGTATTGAGGAGAAATCGGCTTTAAGACTAATTAATTAATTTAATTTTTATAAAATATTTATTTATTTTTAATTCGGCTTCCTCTCATCCATTCCTTTTCATTGAACACCATTTTAATGGCCAGTTAATTTTCAAAAATTCCGAAATCCCCAAAAATCACGTATCACAAAATCAGAATATTTATAAGTCGCTAGGCAATTATGCTTCTTAAATATGGTAATTTGCTAAATTAAATTCATAGAAAATAGTATAGATAAAAATAGCGAAACATCCGACAAATGCTAACAAGTTTTGTTTATTATTTTTTTAAATGTTTTTTTCGTATAAAAGCAGAAAGAAGATCATAAATATAGTATAGTTTAAATTTGACAACCAAGCAAACAACAATTTAAAAATCAAAATGAAATTCATTGTGAGTGTAATAGAAAATAATTAAAAAATGTAAAAATTTCTTTATAAAATAATTAAATTAAAATCTTTTTAGATTGCACTTCTCGCACTTGCAGCCGTTTGCGCCGCTGTCCCAGAAGAAGTTCCAATTCTTCGATCAACCTCCGACATCGATGTAGATGGTTCATTCAGTTTTGGATATGAAACTGGTGATGGTACATCACATGATGCATCCGGTAATGTTGATGGTGTCCAAGGAAGATACGCATATACATCACCTGATGGTCAACGAATTGAACTCTCATACGTAGCTACTGCTGATGGCGGTTTCCAAGCACAAGGTGCACATTTACCTGTTGAGCCACCCACACCATCACATGTTCTTCGTGCCCTCGAATGGATTAGAACTCATCCACAAAAAGAAGATAATTAAATCTAATGTTTGATAAATAAATTAATGTTGTACAAAAATATTTTAACTCTTTTACTCGATTTAGGAATTTATAGACCCAAGTATAGAAGCTCTCATTATCTTTTTATGTGGTAACAGTGTAACAATGTATCATTTCTTAATTTTTCTTCACAACTTCCTTAATACTTTTACTGTGGTTCGATTGCCGCTTATATATAAATGTTAATTGAAATATATGTATATCAAAATAAATATTTCATAATGGATTATTTATAAGAAAACTATTAGAAATTTAGAAGAAGTGTATGATTTTCCTTATCCACTATATACAAAATTTTATGTTCAAATGGTATTATTGTAAAATTTGTAATGGAATTTTCACAAAACTATTACGTTTTCAGTTCACAAATTCATATTCCTGTGTTTTTTGTTAGAAAGAAGTTAACTAAACAAAATAAGAAATCTCCATGTGAAATAAAAAATCACAGTAACGTTTGGTAATAACTATTTGCTCTTTTTTAAACTTTCCGGAGCAATAGAGGAAAATATTGAGAAACTAAAATTTGTCTTTGCAAATTTAGAAAATTGTACAGTTATTTTCATTCATTGCACAAAATCGCCAAAAGTCAAGTTAAGTTTTATTAGTTTTAAAACTTAGAATTGGCATGAGCTGGTACTAACTAGAAAAAACCATCGACCTTAAAGTGAATTAGTGACATTTTCTCGAAAGTTTTTTTGATAACAAACGGTTCGTTGTGAGAAACTCTGTCTGAATTTTAACACCTCCGTTGGTTTACCGTTAGGACGGCGACATCGTCCTGACAGTCAATTAACGTCGATGTGGGAATTCGGCTGCAGTTTCTCACGACGAACATTTTGGTATGAAAGATGAGTTTTCGAGTAAATGTTAGATACGTTAATTCATTGTTAGGTCAACGATATACAAACCGGGTTCTAGATCATTTCTCAACACCAAGGAACTGGGTGAATTTCTGGGTTTTAAATTCTTAAAGCGGGTTTTACATAATTTCAAAGTTTTGACACTGAATTTAAGCAAATTTTTCATTAGCTGTAGGCTTAAATATTCATGAGGATTTACTATCATTTTGAAAAGTAACTAGTTGAATACTTCGCACATAAGCAACAACATCAAAGAAGAAAAGATCAATGAGACCGATCGTAGACTTCACAACCGCACCAGCGTACAAAGTTGCTAAAGAAATAATAATTATTTTCTCAGCAAAAATATACAATTACAAAACGATCATTCAATCTGAAATAACATTGAACTCTTATTTGAATTACTCAAGATACAATTCAAATAACGAAGGAACTGTTAGAGAAAAACGGAACCAGGAAAGAAAAAATTGGCGATATTATCACTCTAATCAAAACAATCACAGAACAAAACTCTTTTCAACACAATAACAAATTCTTTTTAACCTTAGCTAACATATACATAAACCACTTTGAAAATCAGCATATATTAACAGAATCGAACAACAAAAACCAAATAATCAGGTACTGGCACAGATACGTGGACGATATTCTAATACTATTTAACGGCACAATGAGACAGCCCATCAATTTTCACAAAAACATAAACAACAGACATCCGAACATAAAACATTCCAAATATACAGAAAAGACACCCAGAAAAACCACCTATACCAACCAAAGACGCTAACGTTCAACTTTTTAATAAATAGACTAAACACGATCCCGATGAACAATCAGGACTGTACGGAAGAACTGAAAATCATTAAACACATTGGAATAAAAAACGGATATATCACGCACTTAATTGACAAAATGAACGATAGGTACATTTGGAAGAAATAACAGAATATGATGACCACGTTAAACAAGCAAAATGAATAAACAGAGAAATACAAATAACAACAAGAATGTAACGAAGGTTTTTAAAAAACACGGATAGACGATGGCATTTAAAACAAACAACCAATTAGGGAACCGACTCAAATAACGTAACATAAATTCACCAATAGACACCGGAATCTATAAGAACATATGTAATGATTTAAAATTAAAACAAATTTTTAAAATATTGGTTTACGGCTCTTTTTTATTTAAAAAAACTTTATTACAGCTTTAGCCTTCGAGTCCTATTCGGAATCATTCTCAAACGCGTTATGAAAAACTTATATCAAAATTGTTTATTTTATACAAATTTTAATTTTGTAAAGCTACCTTAATAAACCCATTTATCATAGTAATGCCATAGCCTAGAAAATTTATTTGGAAATAAATTTGTACTCTAAAGGTAAAGACAATCTCGACGGAACGGAGACAGAATTACGCAAAGAACGCAAAAATTAATTTAGTACTGTAAAAATAAAAATTTTGGTTTATATAATCTTAAACTATCTAACATGAACTAAACCTTTTTGATTTACATAAATCCATACTTTGTTGGCTCTTAATTTTATTTTGCAAACCCCTTTTTTCACCAATTTTAATTTTCCGTCGTAGTATAAAATCTACTAATCTGGTTAATAACTAATAATTTAGTTACATAAAACCGTTTAATGTCATTGGCATCACTTTAATTTGCATAACTTTAGTTCCCTAGAATGTCTTTCATTTTGTATTTTTTTACATCACAAAGTGACACTTCAATCCGTTCTTGCGTGCAATATTGAAAATAATTTAATTTTAGTACTTGGTCTAATGCTCCGTCCGTCGACTTTGTCAATTCGCATATATTTTCATGTAATTTAATTTTTGCGCTTTTACGTGACTGCGCTGTAGCGTAGGAACTGGTGGGGGGTAATCCTTTCCATGTAAAAAGGTTGTACATTTTAGAATCAAAAATTAATTGTATGAGGCAAAAAAAACTTAGATAAACCAATCATACGAATTACCAATATATTCAAAATCTTCTACAATGTTTATAGAATTTGTACTTGCTTTAATATGCAACATTTCGAAAATCGAACTTTTTTTAAAATTTTTTTGCTTTTCGAGCATTTTCAAGTTATCTAAACTGATTAAATAATAGGTATTTTCAATAAAAAGTTTAGATAAGCCTAAAGCCGCTAAAATGAAAAATTTGCTTAAATTCAGTGTCAAAACTTTTAAATTTTATTAAACATGCTTTAAGAATTTAAAACCCAGAAATTCACCCAGTTCCTTGATGTTGAGATATGATCTAGAACCCGGTTTGTATATCGCCGACCTAACAATGAATTAACGTATCTAACATTTTCTCGAAAACTCATCTTTCATACCAAAATGTTCGTCGTGAGAAACTGCAGCCGAATTCCTACATCGACGTTAATTGACTGTTAGGACGACATCGTCGTCCTAACAGTAAACAAACGCAGGTTTTAAAATTCAGACAGAGTTTCTCATGACGAACCGTTTTGTATCAAAAAAAAATTTTGAAAAAATATCACTAATTCACTTTAAGGTCGATGATTTTTTCTAGTTAGTACCAACTCATGCCAATTCTAAGTTTTAAAAGTAATAACTTAACTGGACTTTTGGCGATTTTGTGAAATGCATGAAAATAACTGTACAATTTTCTAAATTTGAAATTTGCTATTGCTCCGGAAAGTTTAAAAAAGAGGAAATAGTTATTACTAAACGTTACTGTGATTTTTTATTTCACATGGAGATTTCTTATTTGGTTAAGTTAACTTCTTTCTAACAAAAAACACAGAAATATGAATTTGTGAACTGAAAACGTCATAGTTTTTTGAAAGTTCCATTACAAATTTTACAATAATACCATTTGAAGAATATAAAATTATATAGTGGATATAGTATAGAAAATCATAAACTTCTTCTAAATTTCTAATGGTTTTCTTATAAATAATCCATTATGAAATATTTATTTTGATATACATATATTTCAATTAACATTTATATACAAGCGACAATCGAACCACAGTAAAAGTTTTAAGGAAGTTGTGAAGAAAAATTAAGAAATGATAGATACACTGTTACCACATAATAAGATAATGAGAGCTTCTATACTTGAGTCTTTAAATTCATAAATCGAGTAAAAGAGTTAAAATATTTTTGTACAACATTAATTTATTTATTCAACATTAATTAGATTTATTTATCTTCTTTTGGTGGATGAGTTCTAATCCATTCGAGGGCACGAAGAACATGTGATGGTGTGGGTGGGCCAACAGGTAAATGTGCACCTTGTGCTTGGAAACCGCCATCAGCAGTAGCTACGTATGAGAGTTCAATTCGTTGACCATCAGGTGATGTATATGCGTATCTTCCTTGGACACCATCAACATTACCGGATGCATCATGTGATGTACCATCACCAGTTTCATATCCAAAACTGAATGAACCATCTACATCGATGTCGGAGGTTGATCGAAGAATTGGAACTTCTTCTGGGACAGCGGCGCAAACGGCTGCAAGTGCGAGAAGTGCAATCTAAAAAGATTTTAATTTAATTATTTTATAAACAAATTTTTACATTTTTTAACTATTTTCTATTACACTCACAATGAATTTCATTTTGATTTTTAAGTTGTTGTTTGCTTAGTTGTCAAATTTAAACTATACTATATTTATGATCTTCTTTCTGCTTTTATACGAAAAAAACATTTAAAAAAATAATAAACAAAACTTGTTAGCATTTGTCGGATGTATCGCTATTTTTATCTACACTATTTTCTATGAATTTAATTTAGCAAATTACCATATTTAAGAAGCATAATTGCCTAGCGACTTATAATATTCTGATTTTGTGATACGTGATTTTTGGGGATTTCGGAATTTTTGAAAATTAACTGGCCATTAAAATGGTGTTCAATGAAAAGGAACGGATGAGAGGAAGCCGAATTAAAAATAAATAAATATTTTATAAAAATTAAATTAATTAATTAGTCTTAAAGCTGATTACTACTCAATACATTTGTTAGAGGTTAGATGAAATCACCAATAGTTTCGAAAATTTACAAGGATAAAAATAAAACACTTGACGAATTTAATTTTTACTTATCTAACTTGAAATTTGGCGACAAACGATGAAGGAAAAGCCAATGCTTTTTGAAAGCTATTTGAAAAAATGTTACGGACGAAATTGAAACTAGTATTAGAAGAACGGTATTTTATGAATTTTGGTTCTGACACCAAAATGGTACCACGTTCACAAAACAAAAATTGTTCTGCTTCCTTCTTGGGTATCGCACAAGTCTTTGATAAATTTTGGCACGACGGACTAATACACAAAATTAAAATGCTTCTACCGAAGTAATTTCAATCATTTATGGGAAAGGCATTATATGGCCACACAAAATAACGCAAATGCTCACGTAAATGAAACTAACGCAGGTGGTCCGTAAGGTTGTGCTCTAGTCATTTGAACAAAATCGCATACTGGATGAAGGCATGACGAATAAAAGCAATGAAGACATGGCGAACGTCCCCCTGCAAATCAACTCTGCTGATCAGTAACATTAAACGATATAAATATTCCTCAACAAACGAAGGTCAAATACTTAGGATTACACCGCAATAGAAGGGGGACGTGGAAAAGTCATATTGAAGCAAAAACGGAAGATTGATTGATTGATTGATTATAGTGTTCGAACAAGCTTTAGCAAGACTCCTCCTGAGATGGCCACAACATAAAGAGGATTTGGATATATTTAGTTAGTAATCATAATTAATTAAAATTTAACTTAAAGCTTATAAACCAGTGGCTCGGACGTCATTAGTATCACTTTCGCAACTTAGAACTACAATTTCGCTCTCCGCAAACATGTCTCCATAAGAGTATGCTAGTTTGATCTACGATAGACGCTATCCTGTAATGAATTATAGTTAGTGTGTTGTATTTAAATAAATTTAACACAATCACTTTATGTATTAATAATTTATTTAATTTATAATTAAACAGAATTTATTTATATATTTTTTAAATTTTTATACAATTAATTTCTATACATGTCAGCACCATTTTGGTAACACAAAAGTGGTTGGCGGCCAACACCACGAGCGATGAGTTATCGCTTTAAAAATCGAGACCAGACTCATTAATAATTTAATTTTGTTTTGTGTTTTGCGAATTGTCATGCTGCGATTGGTCCAGCAGATTGTGTTAGGTGAAATATTGTAACATTGTCAGCAATGTTCCAGGGAAATAGATGTGGAATTTGCATCCGACGAACGTTATCGTAAAGGAAACAAGACCATTGACAACTCGTTTGGTCAAACAGTATGTGTGCTGCCCTGATTGTTTAATGGTCTAATTGGATGGACTAATGGGTAATAGAGCGGATGAATGTTGTGGTTTGCTACCTTTTCCATTTGTTTTATTATCTCGCCGTATGCCAATTTTTTTTATCAACAACAACAAAAGGAAAAAAAACAACTAGACAAAACGAATTAAAAATTACGGTAATTCTACTTTGCGTTGTCACAAAATCTATAAGCTGAAAAAATGTTTTGTGCTAAATAAAAATTAAATTATATAAAAACTGTATTGATAAGTGGCGGTGTTTTGTGCGCGTTGCGATTTTCGTATGTATTAGCCTTACTGCCATAGGCTTGTTCCAGTAAATTGATACTGTAAGCCGTGGCCATTAGTGTAGAAGATACCGTGGGATAATAAAGGCGCACTGCAGAGATAGTGGAGCGGGACTAACCAGCCACGAGGTTGCTGGTTTTATAAGTTTAAGTTGTCGCGGAAGAGATAAATTTCCGCGACGTTTTTTTTCTTGTTGGTCCCTATAATTGTGAGTGGAAATACTCCGATACAGTAAATAAAAAATAAAAATATAAGAAGGCTAAGGAGCGGTGCGGGAAAGTTCGGCTGCCCGTGAAACATAAAAAAAAACAGGAAAAAATGGAAATGGCCGCCAAATCAGAATGTGATTACGCTATTATGATAGTCAGCTAAGTGGGCTTATTAAATTTGGACAATTGTCTTTATTTATCTATTTATTCATTTATTATATACCCACAAACGCTACTCAAGTTTATTGATACATGTAACATGGATTAGATAATTAAGCAATTAACTTTTCGTAATTTCTCGGTGTTTTGTATGGTCGAGATTTTCGTCACGATATCGCGAACAAGCCTTATTCCTTTTTGTTTCCTATAGCATTGCAATACCTTCGGGTCTAAGCCCAGTTAATCAATCTAGGGGTACGAATATGGGCGAATAAACGCAACAAGACGTAGGTGATCCGGCAGGTTGGGATAACACATGAATAACGGGGCATACCGAATAGTTATGCGTGGTATTGCCAATGGGCGGGAGGATAGCATGTGATCCATCATCCAGATCACCACCAAGAAGGAAATATAATGGCGGTAACAACAACAACAACCCCACTTTGTCATTCCTGTTTTTTTTTTGTTTTTTTTTATCTATATACTTACATAGTTAATTGATTCAGTTTTTTACAGTATCCTTATGAGAACCCGATGATGTTGGTGGAACTTGATCTAATATTGCTCCGTATCTGATTCCCTGCTAACTGACAATATGGGTAAAGCAGCACTTCTCGATCTCCTTGGTCAGTGACAAGAACCTGCCCACCTTCTATACCTAGCCGGCAAACGTGCTGCGGTCACTGATGTGTAGGACCAAGGAGGTATTCTGTTAACGGAGTAAAAATTCCACGCTGTAGCGCCACGTTACCGCGGCGCATAAGTTTAACAAAGTAGCTCCGTTACAATATGCCCAGTACACCAGAAACATTGTATGTAAAAATGTTAATGTTTGTGATGTACAATAGATATTGTAGATGGCGGCCAGAGTGTGGAGTGGAGTGAATCTATTGTAGTGGTGATTGGGTGAACCGCTAAGGAGCAGCCGAAGCTGTTGCGCTTGTATATCAAGAAGAATCAAGACAAAATAATTTATCAACTACATATTCCTTGGATATTTGAAATTTCTTGAAGTTGAATCAGATTTCTCAAGTATCTTTGAAAAACAAAAAGAAAATTAAAATTAAACAATTTTATTACTAAATATGTACCTACTACTTAATTATCAGAATTTAACTAATTTAAATCTAAACCACTTCAAAATTAGACCATTTCCTCCATTCAAAATTAGTTAATAAATTGAATGATTGTGGAATCTAAATGTAAAAAAAGGTGACGGTGTTAAACGGTTTGTGACTGTGAGGATTTTAAAATTTTCATAATTTTCTATTAATTAAGATTTAAAGCCGATATCAAATGACTCGTCCCTCTGTAATTCTTAACTTAACATTTATTTATCCAGAGAAGGCTTGAACATACATATGTAAATATTGAATATACATATGTTAGGAGTGAATTCAAATGTTGCACTGTTTTTCTGTAAATGTATCTCGTCACATGTTGTAAAATATAAAGGAAGAAATGGCAGATGATGTGGAGAGATGGAAGATTAGCAATAGATATTTTACGAGCGTTAACGCGTATTCATGCGGATTTAACTGATCGTTTAAGTTTGTCAACTTATTGTACCTTGGATGACAATTAATATTTCTAAAATTATAAGATTAAAAGAAAAGTTTCACAAGTTACGGATAAAATATTCTAGTTCAGCTTATTGTGTTGAAAAATATTTGCTTCACTCGAAATTGGCAAAGAATCAAGTCAATATGGAAAAACGAAAATACTTCCCGTGTTACTTTTTGCAGATGACATCAAGCTTTCTTGACCGTTTAAATCAATCGATGACTGTCAGAAACTGCAAAATGATCTTAATCGCCTACATAGTTGTGTGTTATCAATCACATGAATTTAAACATCGACAAATGCTATTGATTGAAAATTAAACCAAGAGTTCTTTTCGATTTAGCTAGTCTTTAAGCAATACTCCCGTTATTTAAATAGATCAAGTGAAAGATTTAGGAGTTATTGTGGACAATAGATTTAAATTTAACATCCATATCCGCACAACACCAACATATCATTAAAAATCCTTCGCTTTATGATGAGGACTTACAGTGATTTCCAGTAATCCTTCATCATTTATATCAATGGTTAATGGACTGGTTCGTATAGCAACCTTCAACATTTAACCACTATATGAATTTCTGTAGACGAATGTTACAAACTCACCGTTAAAAAGTCAATCTTCTCATCAGGCCGCGGCGAATGGCCTGATTATATCACAATTTTCGTTCTATTTAGACAGAATGAACTGTTCAGTCGTCGTGGCCTGATGAGAAGATTGATTTTTTCATAATCATAAGCTCATCAGTTCGAAACTGGATTAAATTCTCTTACAACTTTCGGAAATATTAACTTCAAGATAAATTAATTAAAAACATTGAAAACCTGTCGGCTTGGGTAATATACTTTTACGGGTTAATCTGTAAAATACAATAAAATGATCTTTAGGATCGGTTGCATATTTAGTGGTTACACGAATTAAATAATTATTTCAATGTAGAGTAGAAAAAGTAAAATTAAAAATAAATTTTGCTTACACAGGAATAGCGCTGTGTGAATGTGACGAAGAAAAAATTGTAAGAGAAGTTGGCTGTGTTAGTATAATTCGCTAATACAACGTGCACAGTTCACTCTGTTTATATAGAATGAAAATGTGGTAAAAAGTCAATAATGCAGAAAACATTAATTAAATTCGTTGTGGCTATCAGCCGAAAGTTAACAGGATACATGGAATTAAAAACTTTTGTCTTCCGTGAAAAATTTTGTTCCACCTATTCGTGGAAAATATCAGAAAATCAGAAGAACCTCAATTGGAATAAAATCATCCTTTATAGTGTACTTCTGAAGATGGACTGCCTTTATATGCATTATCAATAGGTATCGCTGCAAAAATTTCAGTTCATGTTTTCGCTGGGAAATTGAGGAAAATTCGATTTTCCAAAAACGTATAATTTAATACACATTTATTAAAAATTATTAATTTAAAGTTTCATCGATTTAAAGACGTTTTTTAGCAAAATTCAATAATTTACTGTTTTTATCAAAATTATAAACAATCTTGTATTAGACACTTTAGGAAATGCTGTTTAGTGAAACTGGTATGATTTTGTGAAACTCGCTTCGCTCGTTTCGTAACTGGTTGCATAAATAGCTATTTTGCAAGTTTTGATTAATTAAACAGTCTACTCGTAAGTATTTTGAAGAACAAATCACACTTGTGTGTTTTAATTTAGTTTATCATAATTTATAACTGCAAACAAACAACAACAAAAAGAGAACAAGAGAATATCTTTAACATTCCTGAAGATTAAGAATGGACAATGATCTATATTTTGTTCTTAGTTTTTTTCCCGGACAAAATCCCCAAAGTGGTAAACTCAAATATTGAACGTCAGCCGTTCAATTTGAAATTGAGTTGTGTTTTTAAATGGCTTGTGTAAAACGTAAAAACATCAAACGAGCTATAAAGTAATGAAACGTTCAATGTGTAACGGCTGGGGGTTAACGGAAAAGCACGAAGTCTTGTCAGTACCCTCCATCGATCAACAAGGTCGTGAAGAACAAATAGTGTCAGACTTGGCCAGTGCTGGAAAAGACCGCAAGAGTTAAGACCTGAGGCCATACATAACTAACAGAAGATTGGGCCGGGATATGCAATAGGAAAACGTATGAAGCAAGGGAACGGCCATCCCTCGGCGTGTCGAGGGAGAGGGCCTAATGGCGCATCGACCTTCCCGGGCAAGCCTCAATGCATGTACCACCCAAGCAAGAGTCGACGCTAGCTTCCCGAGAGATAAGGGCCTTATTCAGATGTGTCCGCGATAAATCACCAGGAGGAACCTTCAACCCACCTCCATATACCGTAAATATGATGGTACCGTGAACTCCCTCGATAGAATACCCAAGCTCACCAACTCTCACCCCAAAATTTAATTATTTAATTCATCCTCTCACCTCGATGACACGGATATAAAAGTAAAAGTAACCCACCAACCAATGGTTGTACAAACCGTAAAATAACAAAACATCCGGTCCACTGAAAAATTTAATATTACCACTAAAACAATAACACTGTTCACAATTCATTTGCGACCGAACTGGCAAATCCACATCGATTTCGGAGGCTGTAAACAATTGATCCACCCGACAAATAAATAATGATTCAATATTTTATTCCAAATAAACATCATTTGCGGGAAATTTTATTACATTATTTTATTGCAAAGAAAAGTGCAGCGGAAACTTATCGTTTGCTTATGGAAATTTACGGTGAGCATGCTCCATCGAATACAATGTGCAAAGAATGGTTTCGACGATTTAAAAATGATGATTTTGGCATTGAAGATAAAGAGCATGGAAAACCACCCAAAAAATTTGAAGATGCTGAAATGGAAACGTTATTGGCTGAAGATTCTTCTCAAACACAATCAGAATTGGTTGTAGCATTAAATGTTGATCGATCAACTGTTGCAAAACGTTTAAAAACAATCGGAATGGTTCAAAAAGCTAACAACTGGGTTCCACATGAATTAAAAGAAAGAGACCTCGAACGTCGAAAAACCATTTGTGAAATACTGATTCAAAGACAACAAAGAAAAGAAAAGGTTTTCTGCATCGGATAGTTACTGGAGATGAAAAATGAACTTATTCTGAGAATCCCAAACGCCAAAAATCTTTGGTGAAGCGTGGTGAAGCGTGGTGAAGCTGGTCCATCGCAACCAAAGCGAGATATCCATTGCAATAAGGTTATGCTCTGTATCTGGTGGGATTAGGAAGGTGTGGTATATTCATGTCGATTACAGAATCCACGGGAGAGAATGAATCGCTGATCGAAAACTACATATAAAAAAAATAGGAAACAATTGCTGCAAATCAAAGTATCCTGGAAATCTTGTATTGATATACATACATGCAATTTGGATTTTTTGATTCACCGTACAAACGCAATAGTTTTGTAGCGTTTCTAAAACAATTTCTTTTAAACGATTTGTAAAAAAATCCAAAGCGATTTCAATGAAACTTTGTTATAAAATTTTTGTTTCCAATTTTTTTTATATGTAGTTTTCGATCCGCGATTGATTCGCTTCCGTGGATTCTATAATCGGCGTGATTATGAACTGCTGGAATCCGGTGTCACTATCAATGGCGATGTGTACCGACGACAACCAATACGTTTGAAGTAGGGGAAAAACGACCAGAATGGGTGAATAGACACAACAAATTAATTTTTCAGCATGACAATGCAAAACCACATGTTGCAAACGTTGTGAAAAATTATTTACAATGACAGGACTGGGAAGTTCTACCCCACCCGCCGTATTCACCAGACATAGCTTCTTCAGATTACTACTTATTCCGGTCGATGCAGTTGTCTTTTTCTGAACAGCGGTTCAGTTTTCGCGCAGAGATCGAAAATTGGCTTAATGATTGAATCGCCTCCAAAGACCAAGATTTTTTCAGAGAAGGAATCCGTAAACTGCCTGAAAAATGGGGGAAAGTTGTAGCTGCAAATGGAGCATACTTTCAATAAATAATTCTTTCGTTTTCTAAACAAGCAAATGTGTTTTATTTTAACAAAAAAGGGCGGAGTCATATTCACACAGCCAATAAATTTGAACGGATTTTTTTTTTCTAACGATCGGGATCCTTGTAACGCAGAGCGGATCGATGGTTTGTTGAGATTTTCATATTGTCGATTTATTCACACTTAATAACGTTGCTCGCAGTCAGAAATAACCTGGGACACTGGGTCTCGAGTTATTAAAGGGGTTCGTCACCACCCCAGGCAGAGTACAACCGATGAAAAACACTTTTGTTGTTTTTTCTGTTGTTTGGTTGGTTTTCTGATTAGGTTTTTTTTCCACTTTTTTTCTCGCGTCGAACTTGCTTAAACTACATCTTCTCGTATAACCGAAAAACAACGCACTTAAAATTAAAACGGAATACCGGTCGCCATCAAACTTAAAATTCTCCTCTAAATTACCACGACCAACCAGTCGCCACAAAGCTTAAATTTGTTTTTTTTCTTTTTCGAAAAAATCTTTTCCCAGCAGGCTACTCGTGTTGCTGCATTTTTCATATCTTCTACGTTTGGGTACGGAAACAGGTAGCACGACACAGTGTATCAAATATTTGCGCCTTCGGTGCTTGCACCTAAGCGTGGATTTCGCCAAACCGGAACGATTCCAACCATTTTTACCATTGATACCAAAACCATTAAATAACTCATTTGCTAATACATAATAACACTTTTTTCAAATTTAGGAATATTTGGTTTAATACTCCACAGCCACCTCAGTTGCCAAACCTTTGCTTAGATAGATATGTATAACTATCATCTTCTAGTTAATAGTAAAGTTATGGAGAGTACGACCCAAATTCGTTTTGTACATACTGTATAAGAACAGTGTTGTTCGAGCCGATTCTAAAAGCAATTTTCAAAATATTAGGTCATTCGCTCATTCGTACTATCATTGGAGGAATAGTGTTATCATTTAAAAACTACGTACTCATTCGATTATTTTGATAGAAGTTCGCGGGAATTATCAAAATATCATGTTCAAGAAGTGATGTTTCGGAACATTTTATTTTTATACTTGTTTACAGTTATACAAAAACTATACAACATTAAATTGATGCAATTAAATATTTGGTAAATTCAGTTCTTATTACAAGCTGACCACTATACGGTTAAAAAATACTCTTAAAACCTTATAAATAAATAAAAGTTGTAACGATAAAATACTAGTAGACTCCAATCTATTTTTTTCTCAAAACCACCGTACATAGAATGAATAAGGCTAGTGTCCAAATGATATTTGATGGACACTTGAAACTTATCTTGGAATTCATTTGGATACTAAACCTGAATTGGAAAACTCATATATCCAAGTTAAAAACAATCTGTTTGTAACATAACTGTATAAAGTGTCAAATTTGTCTGTAATACGCCTCCTGTGTGTGTATTACGGTTTGTGATCTAGACCTTCTTTTTCAGAGGTTCTGCCTTTTATAACATCTAAAAAATTTAGCGCTGCCGAATTTCTATTGAAGTATTGACTGTTTCAAATTGTTTTGGGTTATTAATATAGACAAATTCCATAGAAATGTTAGTTCCAACCTTTAGAAATACTTTAATTTTATCAATTACTTTTACTTACTTAATTATTACTTCATCTAATTTGCACATTATATTCCACGATGTCATTACTAGCTTCAAGGATAATTTCTAGCATCAGAAATTGTAAGAATGTAAGACATAACAGTAAACTTTTTCACCTGCGTTGTTATTGTTCCTATTTCGAGCAGCATCAATTTCAATACAATCGGATACAATAGGAAGCCGCATAAACAAACTATCAAATCTAAATATTAAAAAAAAACTTGATCCTAATTAAATTCTGGTTAAAAATATAGTTGTGCTTAGATATTATCTCAATTTTAAAAACTAAAGAAGCACATCCTCAAGGGTGAATTGAAATGTCAATAAATTTGTTCATTCACCAATACAATAAGGAATTTGGCCTAACGACAAGCTACGAAATACTTTTCTTTTCTACGGGTAATCAACTTTCGTAAGTTGGAACACATTATTGATAATCTTGATCTTTAAATGTAGACTAACAAACAAAAAAAACATAATAGAATACACCTTGATGCAAAAATTTGGTTTCTTGTATCGTAAATACAAGTTTTTTTGTTTGCATATGAATGCACATTGACCAACACTTTTGAACAATTTTCTACTAGCTATCTGTGACAAAATTTAATTATTATTTTAACTACCTACATACAGTCATTAAAAACAACGATTTTTATATTCCGAAAATGTATAATCCATAACTTATTCGCGTCTCGCTTTTAACACCCTGGTTTCTAGTTTGCCAAATTACCTTTAAATTATGTAAATTCTAACAACTTTATTATACAAACTTAGAACGATTAATGAAAAGTAAAATTGTTTTTGCTTAAGCAGCGTTTATATTTGCTATGACTTGACGCTATAGTTAATTAGCGTATAATTTGGTTTAACAGTGTAAATTTACACAGGAATCACAATTAATTTTAGGAAAATTATCCATAATTCATTGGCAGGTAATTTTTACTTATCGAAAAATACGAACGTGTCGCTTCAATCGGATATGTCAATTATGAAAATAGAGAAATCTAAAAGTTAATTATCTGTGCGATCTATTGCCCTTGCAATTCTAGTATTTCGTTCTACAACGAATAGGTGACTGGACAGCCTAACTAATAATATAGTACCTTTTTAGAACGAGACTACAGATTTGATTATTTATGGGGATTTCAATTTCCCGAAGTTGTTTTGGAGATGTAATGATGACACTTTTATCCCATTTAATATTACTGATTGTTATGCACTGGTTTGTGATTACATGGCTAGCTTACTTAGGTGGGTCTCAGATTAATATTTTACTCAACAGTCACGGCACATATTTGGATTTGATGTTTTTTAGTCGAAATAGAATGGAATAGAATTCTGTCAAATATTGAATTTGATTGCACAGTTAAATATTTCAATAATTTACTTACCTCGGCTATCGAAAAACATATTCCTAAAATAAATATAAAGAGGTAATTTAGTCGTAAAGATGGTTCATAAAAGAACTCAAGAATCTTGAGTACAGGTTCCACTGCGCATTTTGTACAGTTTAAAAATATTACAAAGCTATTTACTGGCTTAAACAGATTTTTATGTTACAAATTGTAATCAATAATGTAATTGTAATTTACAATTACGATTTTATGAACCGAGTAAGTTTTGAAAATTTGATAAACTGAAAAGTCGAGCTAACGGTTTACCTACATTCATGACATTCAATGGGCAGAAATCGAACGATCCAGTTATAATTTGTAATTTCTTTGCCAACCGCAGTGTATTTGTTAAAGATACCATAAATAGTTCGTATAAACCAATAGCTAAAATTTCTAATTTTTTGTTTTCGTAACTAGATGTTCGGATCCAGATAGTCTGCAAGCATTATTGATTAAGGCTTGCGCAACTGGTCTATCAGCTCCACTTTATTATTTATTTAATCAGAGTCTAAGTCAGGAAACCTTTCCAGAGCTTTGGAAAGCTTCATACATTGCACCGTTCTATAAAAGGCGAATGGGGAGAGGTGGAATTGCAATAATATCCTGTATTCCTAAGCTCAATCAATGGTTAAAGATGTGTTATTCTTCCACTATAAGCTTTTGATAATTACTCATCAACATGGTTGTTTGGTCGTTCGATTTACCGTTGCTAATTTGGCACTTTTTCAGAATTATTTAACCAAACACCCAGAAACAAAAATGTGAATGCTTCTGGGTTTTTTTCAGGCATACCACAAGGCATTCATTTAGAACCTTTGCTATTTTTGTTGTATGTTAGCGACGTTATTAAGTCGTTTGAGTTTGCAGAATGTCTATTATTTGCGGATGATATGAAAGTATCATGTAATATATCTTGCGAATTCGATCGAGATCTATTCTAAAAAGACTTGAACGCCTTTTGTGACTGGTCTACTTTAAATTATATAGCATCCGCTAATTATTAGTTATTTTCTTGATCATCAGATAATAGAACGAGACCACTTAGTTAATAATTTGAGGGGTGATTTTGTTGTTATATTGATGCTGTTATTAGCAAGACTTACCTTCAAACCATTATATATTTCATTTATGAGACCACAAATCTGTGTGCAGACTTGCGTTCACTTTTTAACACTTATACTCCACAGCGCATTTTCCGTTCACGGGATTTACTTTTGATTCCGACAACAACTAATATCTACTGTTAATACAGTGCAGTTATTCGTAGTCAGCGTGATCTCAATTCTTAATGGTGTATCGAAATATTTTGATTTTAATATTTTACGTGTTGTATTCAAATACTCCATATCAAAGTTAAAATTATAACTGAGTGTTCATGATTAATTATGTCATTTTTTCTCATTTTATGAGACTTAAAATAGAGTAACTACGTGATATTGAAGAAAAACGGAGTCATATTGTAGAAGAGGCAATAGATCTTGCTGTGAAAAAATCGGAGGACTACGACATTCCAATTGTAAGACGAATTCGTCGTAGAAAACGAATAGCCGGTGAGTTGGCCACCGATGCAGTACTCACAAATCAACAAACAAAATCATACGTTTATCCGATTTTATTTTTATTTTTAACAATTTTTATTCTTGGGGTTACACCAGGATATCGGCACTGGGTGCCACCCATGCTAGCTACGCCACTGCTGCCAGCCTATATTTACATAAATAATAAGGAAGGTTAGGTTGATCAAATATGGCAGAAATTGGCCCAGTGACAGGCGCTTTAGTGGTCAATATTTACTAAAATATTTTCATGTATTATATCTGTAAGCACCACTTTATGCAAACTTTAATTAAAATGGTATAATAGCCATAATAAAAAAATTATTAGCAATAACACTTATGTTTAACTTTTTCCTTTCACATTACCTTTCGGGTTGGCCGATTTCGCCCTAAATTCACCTAGTTTTTATCGAAAGCTTCAAATTAGTTGTAGAGGTAACATAACAACATATTGTACGGGAGAAATCCAGTGTTGTGGCGTTAAGAGATCAATGTTAATAAATGATTATTCTATTTCAACTGGTATTTTTTGAAGTGCTGTGGAGCGGTTCCTTATTTAGTATATTATTGAAAGGAATTTAGCCGTTTGTATATAATCCTCCCAGAATTTCAATTTACATGAAATTGCATACCTAACATTTTAAGCACTTCTAATCCACAATAAACTTTAAAAAATAAGTCAAATATTTTTATGCACAACATTAATTTATTTATATTTACAAGACTTAATTATTTACAAAGAATCTTCTTCTGGATGGGCTTTATTCCATTCAAGAGTACGGAGAACATGTTCAGGTGTTGGTGGTTCAACGGGTAAATGAGATCCTTGTACTTGGACACCATCGACGTTAGCAATGTATGAAAGTTCGACCTTCTCTCCTTCAGGTGATGTGTATGAGTATTTTCCTTGGATACCATCAACGTTTCCGGAAACATCATGTATTGTGCCATCACCAGTTTCATATCCATAGCTGAAAGAACCATCGACATCGCTGTTGGATGATGATCGAACAATTGGAATAGGTTCCAGAGGTACACATAGAGCTACAGCCATGAGGGCAGAAAGTAAAATCTGTAACGAAAAAATGAATTATAATTAATAATTAATTAAAGAATTTTTTTTTTTATTTTAAAACCACTGATTAACTAATTTTAACTCACAATGAATTTCATTTTGATTGAAGTTATTTGTTTTGAATTCAAATGCAAACTATAACTTCTCCTCGAATTACATCTGCTTTTATAAAAAAAAAAAAAAAAAAATTTGGCCGGTTTAGTTAAATAAAAACCGAAAGTAAAATCGCTAAAATAAAAATTTAAATAAACTGGTTTCCAATTAAATTCTGGGTTCAAAACATTTTTTATATTGGTTATTTATTTTTTATTTGTTTAGAAAATACGTATCTAAATTTGGGACACTAATTTATGGAATCCTAAAGAGCATATTGAAATGGAAACCTATTGTTCAGAAGGCAGTGTATTTGTTTATTTTGTAAGTAATCTCTGCGTACATCACCTAATTACAAACTAAAATATTTTCAGATAACTTAAATTATCTTAGCTTAGTATAATTATATTTAACTGTAATAAAATTTTGAATACATATTTTCAATTAGAGTTAAAATGTATACATAACTATATTATCATATTCAGATTATAGTGATCCAAATTAATATTTGAGCATAAGATACATTAACCTGTATCGGCCATAGAATCTCCACAACTTATTAAAATCACGATTTTGCAGTTTTTTGTTAGAATCTTATCCTTTAGGCGGATTTGGAAACCCTTTTTCATCATATAAAAGTGAGGGTATTTTAGTGAAGAGAGAAAACAAGTTACCGTTTTTTTAACGGAATAAAATTTAAAACATATTAACCTTAACATCAAGTTGGGCCTCATGTTCTTTGTGAGATTAATATAAAAGTTGGTAGGTTTACTATATTTTGAAAAGTTCCTAAAAAGGGATAAACGATTTTTAAAACAAAATATCCTGATTGGCCAGAATTTAAATTATCTATTACAAAAAAAATTCGATATGGAGGTTTTACACTTCAAATTGAAACTTTTACATTTCAAATTGATCTTTTTAGACTTCAATTTGAACCTTCTACATTTCAAATTGAATTGAATTTATCTATTTCTTAAAGAATATAAGTGGAACTTGACATGTGCGATGGAAGTGGGGATTATAATATGATTTTTAGATAAATTTCTCGAATATGGCGAAGTAGGATGGAACTTGATTATTCCTTAAACGATTGTGGTGAAATTTGAACTGTGCGTAGGAAATGAGACTCTAAAATGATTTAAAGTTCGGAAATATGGCCAAGTAGGATGGAACTTATCTATTTCTCAACGGATTTTTGTGAATTTTGATTTATGCAATTAAAATGTGGATTATAAAATGATTTTTGGGTAAAGTTCTAGAATATTATGGTCGTCGATTATACCTAGTGAAGTATGATGGACCTTGGTTATACCTAACGCGATTATGATAAAATAAGATAGATATACTGGAAGTGGGATTCAAAAACGATTTTTAGATAAAATTCTGGAATATGTCCAATTAAGATTATTATTATTATTTACTGGGGGGCCATGTGGGCGATAAGCCACCTCGCACCGCGACCTAAAAGATCTATTGTGCTGGACCCTACTTAATTATCCGTCCAGTCAATATTCAGGCTCTTAATTAATCTGACAATACTACTGGCCGGTACAAGATACATACTATCCGGGCTCATTGTTCTCCCTCCTAGATGTTGCAGTCTTTGCTGGAAAATGGCTGGGCAATGGCACAGAACATGTTCCGCTGATTCCGCTTCCAGATCGCAGAAGCGGCATCCATCTGTCGTACTTAGGCCCATCTTCTTAAGGTGATACCTTAAGGGGACATGACCTGTGGGGAAGCCAGTAAGCAGCCTCAACTCAGGTTTCCTAAGTTCAAGACACTCCTTAACCCTGACAGACGAAGGTGATATAAATTTCTTCGCCTGCCGTAAACCTGGAATTCTGCGCCAGTAGGAGGACTTTTGAACATCCTCCCAGTGTTTTACCGCTGCTCTAAGGTGTCCCTTAGTGACACCGCAGAAGGGTTCTGGTCCAAAAAATGGAGAGGCAGAACCCTCACGGGCGAGGCCATCAGCTGCCTCGTTTCCTTCGATTCCAGTATGACCTGGCACCCACATAAGTGTTACCTTATTTGAGCCTGCCAGATGTTTAATAACCTTCAGACAATCCCATACCAGCCTTGACTCAACGATACAAGACCTAAGAGCTTTTAAGGCTGGTTGGCTGTCTGATACAATATAAATCTTTGCATCGTTTAGGCCTTTTGCTATGCCTATCCTAGCGCAAAGTTCTATAGCATGTACTTCTGCTTGAAAAACGGTAGCATTGGTACCCAAGGACTTCGAGAGTGTAGTGCCACTCCCGTATATTCCTATCCCCGCCCCATCTTCCGTTTTTGATCCATCTGTAAACCATACCATGGACCCTAGCTCAAATGATGGTCCACCTGCCCTCCACACATCCCGGTCAGGTAACCTAACACAGAATGGTTTGTGGAAGTCCAGTTTAGCTGGCATACAGTCGGAAGGTATTCCTATGGTAGGGTCTGTCTGAAATTCCTTAAGGATTTCCATATGACCCACCATATTACCTGGCTTGATATTTCCTTCCGCCTGCATTTTCAGGGCCATACTTGCAGCGTCCTTTTTAATATGCAGGTGTAACGGTGTCAGTCCTAGAAGTGTCTCCACCCCCGCGGTTGGACATGACTTCATTGAGCCCGTAACACCGATGCAGGCTACACGCTGAACCTTATTCAATAAGGTTTGCGTTGTCTTCTGCTCAGTTTTAGGCCACCATACAACCGATGCGTAGGTGACCATAGGCCTAATGATTGTAAGAAATGACCAGTAGATCATTTTTGGTTGTAGTCCCCAAGTACGCCCATAGAGTCTTTGACAGGCCCAGAGAGCCTTGATGGCTCTATTTTGAACTTTCAACCAATGTTGGTTCCAGTTCAGTCTTTGATCTAGGATAACCCCTAGATATTTAACCTCGCTGGAAAAAGACACAGTAGTACCGTTTAACGAGGGAGCTGTAAGCGCAAGCTTTGTCCTCCTCGTAAAAGGAACAATGACAGTTTTGGTTGGATTGACACTGAGCCCTTCCTGGTAACACCACTGCCATATTATATTGAGTGCATTTTGCATGCGATCAGAAATGACCTCATCAAACTTGCCTCTGATTATGATAGCCACATCATCCGCATAGCCCTGGACATCAAACCCATGGCTACTCAGAAGGACCAGTAGTCTGTCAATAACCAATGACCACAAAAGAGGAGATAGTACGCCTCCTTGGGGACAGCCCTTTACGGCCTTGATGGTTACTGATTCGCCACCTAGTCTGGCAGTAATCTCACGATGTTCCAGCATGGAACGGATCCACCTAATTGTGGAAAGTGGAACCCTTTTTCCCATTGCTGCCCTCTCTATAGATCCATAGGAGGTATTATCAAACGCCCCCTCAATGTCCACAAAGGCACAAAGGACAATTTCTTTATATGTCACTGCTTTTTCAATCCTCGTGACTAGCCCGCTAAGGGCCATAACCGTGGATTTACCAGTTTGATACGCAAACTGGTCCCGATGCAGCGGATTCTTTCCAAGGACCTCACTTCTTATTTGATAGTCCAGGATTTTTTACATCGTCTTCAAAAGAAACGATGTGAGGCTAATTGGCCGATATGCCCTGGCCTGGGTGTCTGGACGACCCCCGCCCTTTGGTGTAAAGACCACATTTACCTTCCTCCACAGTTTCGGGATATAATTAAAAGCATAACTTGCCCGAAACATCTGGATCAAGCTGGGGAGTATTTCCTCAATACCTTTTTGAAGTAAAGCTGGAAAGATACCATCCCCTCCAGCGGATTTGAAAGGTTTGAAAGACCCAATAGCCCATCGAACCTTGCTGGGTGTGAAAATTTTCCCGGAAGACTCCAGATCCTACTGTGAGGCGAATAGGCCACCTCACTCGAAGGATCATACGAGTCCTCTTTGACGAGTTGGGGTGGTCCGATACTTCAATGTACAAGAAGTATGATCTACTTGAAAAATGATTATTAAATTATGTCCAATTAGGATGGAACTTATCTATTTCTCAACCGATTTTAGTGGAATTTGACATGTGCGATGGAAATGGGGATTCTAAAATGATTTTTGGATGAAGTCAAGACTTTAGATGAAATTAGGATATAACTTAGCTATTTGTAACCAATTATGATAAATTTTGACGTTTCCAATGAACACAATGAATTGTACCCAAAAATTATTTTTGGATGAGGTTGTGAGAAATATGTCAATAAGGCTTCTATATTGTGGTCTGTTGAGGTTTCTGTGAATCATTCAGCTGTTGAATTAGAACATTTTCTTAAACTTTGGGTATATGTTTTCTGAAAATAATAAATAAAAATATTAATTGCTGTCAGAGGAGCAAGTTTGGCCATGTTTAAACAAAAATAGTGTGTGGCGGACACACGTCGCATAATTGAAACTACTAACGGTAGTTTTACAAATATGCGTTCTGCAACATTGAACATTTCTACAAATATGTTCTGCAACATTAAATATTATAATCATCTCTTCTGCAACATTGAATATTAAAATCATCGTCTCAAGTTCGAAGTTATTCTTAATCAAATTATTTTTTTTTTAAATATCAGAAGAATTGATTCATATTTTACCACGGTTTTAATTGGAATCAAGTGTGCATCATAAAGTTTGTGCGTGGGAAATCTGTGAGGTAGACTTTCAACATTTTTTAGAGTGCGGTTATATATTATTCCTAACGTTAATTATTTGAACTGTCTTGTCAAGCTTTGAGTCAATAAAAGCAGTTGCTTATTTCTATTACATCCTGTTGCAAATAGCGATGAAGTTCTCCGCATATTGTAATGCCATCCATCATCGTTTTATAAAATATATTACTTTAGGTTATTGAATTGTTAATATTGTAAAGTAAGCATATTTTAAAAGTCAATATTCGCAGTGGAATTCAGTCCACAAATTCTATATAAAAATTATTTCAATTTGTGCTGACGATATAAAATATGCTTACTAAATAAAAATTGAATTAAAAATTAATATATAAGAAAATTTAGTTTTTAAGTAAACACAATCAAAAGAAGTCAAAAATCTAGATGAAGGTGAACAAAAAATGTAATTTAAAATTTTAATAAAGACTTTACATAGTGAACAAAAAATGTGATTTAATAAATTCAATAAAAGACATTACATGGCGATCTTGCCTATTACGATCCGATAAAAGACATTACAAAGTTATACTATACCAAGTGCTTTGACACTTAAATTTAAAATTTTTTAAAAAGTGGAGTTAATCGATTTTTGCGCTGAACGGCTCATATGTAGCTTTTAATTGTGCTTTCACTTCAACCTCGACATTATGTGAAATCTGATTTGAATTACACTCAGTTATTACTTTTGAAATAAAATTGTTTAAGTCCGAAGAGACATTTTTCAAACTACCAAAAACTTCAAAATAAACTTTAAAAATTTATTGTGTGCCATTGCATGGCTATTAAGCTAAAAAAATAATAAAACAGTGAAGTGAAGTGGTGTTAATGTCCGTCGCATTAACAAAATATATATAAAAAAAACGATAAAGACGAGAGTGGGCCCACCACTTAAAATTTTGGGGTTATATAAAAAAAACGAGTACGAGCACTAAATGGGTGTTTTTCTGGTGTACGAGTATCTATTTAGAACAATGGGGATACAACAGAGCCAGCCTGCACAGCAATCTACGAACAACAACAACATAAACGAGAAAATTGAAATTAAAGAAGAAAAACCTAACCTTGGATACATCGAGGTAATATTTATATTTATAGCACTAATTATAATAACGTTATTATTAAGAGAAATTTGTCGTCGATATAAGAAGCGTTTGATAGTAGAAGTAACAGAAGCTGCGGTACAAGCCTCAAATGCGTAGATAAAAAAAAAAAAAAGATTGTATAAATAATGTAGAAATTTAAGAGTAGAATTTAAGTTTCAGAATTTAAGAAAATTTGGTTTGAGAAAAGTGTCGTTTGGTTGTGCATATTTTGTGATTTTTATTTTTATTTTATGTGGATCATATTAATTTCGAATTTCATGTGTTGATGAGTTATAAAGTTGTGATTCCACCATTTAAGAAAAAGATGGATCTAAATATTGCTGATACCGTTAAAATTATTCCTGTATTTAATGGAGAACCTAGGGATTTAGAGAATTGGCTTAATTTAGTTAAATTAGTTCATGACCCATTAAAACAAGCGGAAAAAGAAAAATTGGTTACTTTGGTACTATCAGTTAAAATTACTGATACAATAAGGTCTAAGATAGTATTAGAAGACAAACTGATAACTTTTGACCAATTAAAAAATTGTTTCGATGGGATTTTGTGTCGAGAAGAACTGCACTAGAAATACAGTCAGAAATTTGTCGAGTTAAGCAAACGGGTAGAAATGAGGATTATATTACAAAAATAGAAAGTTTAGTGAATGAATTAAACTTAATCCAGAAAAGAAACCTTAAGGATGCTGATTGTAAAACAATCTATAAAATTTCAGATCAAATAGGCCTGAATGCGTTCAAAGAAGGGTTAGTAGAAAAGTTAAAACCTATTATAATAGCCAGTAGACCAAAAACGTTAAGTGAAGCCATAGAAATTGCTCGTGATGCTTCTAAAATATTGGGGACTGACACAAATATTGATTCGCATCTAAGAAATTTTAATAATCAGCAGGTGCAATTTAATAATAGGAACTTTAAATTTAGGAGCAACAATAGAAATTTTCATAACGGTAGGAATAATATGCCACAATTTTATAATAATTATGGAAGAAATTATGGTAATAATAATAATTATCGTGGGAATGTTAGATATTCCAATGCTCGTGGTAATTTCAATAATGTTAATCAACAAAATAGGTATGATGCAAGAAATCGAAATATTAGAGTATTACAGAATTTGGGAAACGAGATGCCTCCTCCTACAACAGCACAGGAGGATATAGTAACGCAAATAGGCGAAATGTCAAGACATTAATATTTCATATAAATAAAGATGCAGGAAACTTGATTGTATTAAAATCTGATTTGTCGGGAGACGTCTTGACATATCTGGTTGATACAGGATCGGATATCTCTGTAATTAAAATAAATAAGATAATTAGTAATTTAGGAATTAATGAAAAGGAAAAGTGTAGAATTACAGGAGTAACAGACTCTGAAACGTATTCGTTAGTAGTAAGTATAAAGCAAAAAATGCATATTGTAGGTTAAGATTTTCCCATTATCACTGGTGATATAATAGGTAGAGATTTTTTTAGTCAAAACCAGTGTATAATTGATTATGAAACCTTTATAATTTTGATAAGATTTCAAGAAGAAGAAGTTGTCTTACCAATGAAAACGAGTTTGCCCAAGAAAAATATTTTTAAAATACCTGCTAGAACAGAAATTTTACAGGCATTAAATATAAAACGAAATAGTGATAGTATAGTCTTAAGTGATGAAATAAAAAAAGGAGTATTTATTTGCAACACATTAATTCCAAAAAATGGTATTGCACATATAAAAATAATAAATACTACAGAAGAATCTGTTCAAATAGAGAATTTTGAACCAAAAGTGGATAGTTTGAGTGACTACCATGTAGTGTGGAATATGCAATGTAGTAATAATATATCGAATGAAGAAAGATATAAGAAAATAATTAAGGAAATTAATTTAGAAAATAATAATGATTATGAAAAACAGGAAATTTTTAAGATATGTAGAGAATTTTTAGATGTATTTCATGTTTCGGGTGATAAGTTGACAACAAATAATTTTTATAAACAAGAGATATTAAAAGAAGATAATGTTCCTGTCTTTATAAAGAATTATAGGCTACCACATGTCCATTATGAAGAAATAAATAAAGAAGTAAAGAAACTAATAGATAATGATATTATAGAACCTTCAATAAGTCCTTACAATTCACCTTTATTAGTAGTTCCAAAAAAATCTCCAGATGGAAATAAAAAAGCTAGATTAGTGGTTGATTTCAGGCAATTGAATAAAAAAATAATAGGTGATACGTTTCCCTTAACACGGCTAGAAGATGTGTAAGACAATATGGGCCGAGCGAAGTATTTCTCTACGCTTGATCTAACAAGTTCATTTCACCAGATAGAGTTAGAAAAAGAATCACGTCATATGACTGCGTTTTCAACGAATCAAGGGCATTTTCAATTTAAAAGATTACCTTTTGGACTAAAAATCTCAACAAATAGTTTTCAAAGAATGTTATCTATAGCATTAGCCGGTTAAGATGAACTTGCTTTCTTTATGTAGATGATATAATTGTTTTTGGATGTGGATTAACACATCATAATTCCAATTTAATTAGAGTATTACAGAGACTGAGGTGCCATAATTTAAAAATCAATCCATCAAAATGTAATTTTCTAAAAAAAGAAGTTACATATTTAGGTCATCGCATTACCGATGAAGGTATAAAACCAGATCCTGAGAAATATGAAGTAATCAAGAACTATCCTCGCCCAACCGATGCAGATGGTGCGCGTAGATTTGTTGTATTTTGCAATTACTATAGAAAATTCATTCGTGATTTTGCGTTAATAGCAAAACCTTTAAATACATTGTTAAAAAAAGGTACAGAATTCATTTGGACACAAGACTGTGAACAATCCTTCAATTTTTTAAAAACAAAACTAAGGAATCCACCAATTCTCCAATACCCTAATTTTCACAAGGAATTTGTCTTGACAACTGATGCATCAAATTTTACACTAGGAGCGATTTTATCTCAAGGAGAAGTTGGAAAAGATCTACCGATTGCGTATGCAAGTAGATCAATGGATAAACATGAATTAAATAAACCGATAATAGAGAAGGAACTCTTAGCAATTCATTGGGCTATAAATTATTTCAAGCCGTATCTGTATGGCAAAAGTTTCACTGTAATCACTGACCATAGGACGCTAGTAAGCCTCTTTACAAATAAGAACCCATCATCTAAAATGACTAGAATTAGGTTACATTTAATGGATTATGATTTTAAAATAATTTTTAAGCAAGGGAAGTTAAATACGAATGCGGATGCGCCCTCAAGAATAGTGTGGGATACACAAGCTCTGAAATCGTTAATCCCAAAAGAAACAATAAATGTAGTTACATGAAATATGAAGAAGAAATTAGAAGAAAATAATATTAGTGTTAGGTTAGAAAAACCAAAGCAAGAGACTGATCAACTCTATGCATGGGAATGTACGTCAATTACAGAAATAAAAAATTTAAAGCAATTGCAATTTAAAATTGAAAGTTTAGATGTCCCATTAGGAGAATTAAATAAAAATAAAGAGGTACAAAAATTTATAGAAGATATAAAAAGGTTAAAAAAAGTAACTGTATTTGTTAGTAATAATCTAACTTTGGAAATGAATTCAAAGTTGGAGAAACTAATAAAACGCATGCATGAATTAAGAATAAATAAGTTAGCGCTCAAAGATAATGATATAATTTTCAGTTACATGACTATGAATGAGGTTAAAGAAAAATTTAATAATCTGCAGATAAATAAGTTAGGGACAGATAGTGAAAATGACTTAAGAATATTAATTTACAAAGCTCCTAAGATAATAGTTAATCCAGAAGAAATGTTAAGAATAATTGAAGAAAATCATATGACCCCAATTGGAGGGCATACTGGCATAAAAAGAACAATTTGTAAAATTAAACAAAGGTTTGTGTGGAAAAATTTGAGTAAAATGGTTAAGAAATTCATAAATAATTGTGAATTATGTAAGAGAAATAAGATAGTTAAACATACGAAAGAAAAATTGGTCATAACTGAAATACCAGGAAGTAGTTTTGAAGTAATATCAGTAGATACAGTAGGACCACTTAAAGTCTCGAATGAATGTAGATATATCCTTACATTACAATGCAAATTAACAAAATATATTGAAGCAATCCCTATGAAAAATAAAGAAGCAATTACAGTCGCAAGAGCAATAGTAGAAAAATTTATTTTAAAATACGGTATTTTCAAAATTTTGAAATCAGATATGGGAACAGAATTTCTGAATGAAATATTGAAAAACATTTGCGATTTATTGAAAATTAATCAAATTAATTCAACTCCTTATCATCATGAGACATTAGGTGCAATAGAGCGAAATCACAGAGTGCTAAATGAATATTTAAATAATTTCACAACAGATTTTAATTGGGAAGAGTGGCTTTCTTACTTTGTATTTGCGTATAATATAACACCGCACACAGAAACACAATATACTCGAATTCGAATTAGTTTTTGAGAAATTAGCAAACATACCTTGATTCATTACAGCTGAAGTATCAAAACCAATCTTCAACTTTGATAATTATGCGGAGGAAGTAAGATTTAGATTGAGAGAAGCACTTAAAAAGGCGAATAATTTACTACATCATTCAAAAATTAATAGAAAAGTAGAAAATGATAAAAAAACAAATCCGTCAGATTTTAAAGTAGGTGATCACATTTTTCTTAAACGAGGTAATAGAAGGAAATTCGAGAGTAATTATACTGGCCCATATGAGATTATAGAAAGAAACGGTGTAAATTCAAAAATAAAGATTGGAAAGGAAATAAAAGAAATTCACAATAATCGTTTAAAAAAGTAAATAAAACAATTTAAACATGTATTTCGGTGGTTTGGCGTCTATTGGAGGGGGGGATCAAAGTTGAGTAGATTAATCTACCAGCTCCGTAACCTTCCAGTAGGGTGCGCATCACGTGAGCTGTTCTGGTCTTGTCATTAGGCAGCTGCGTGATGGGTACAATTGTGTAAGGGGTAACCTGTGCACAATTCGCAAGTGTACGTACTGCCTCCTCGTGGCAACCACTGGTAACTAAGGCCACTTGGCACATTTTAGGCCATTTGGCACAGGCTAAAGTACGGCGCTAAAGGAGAAAACCTTGACAAAAAACCCTAATCTAAGGTGGAACAGCATATGCCGAAAGATGAATGGCTGATAGGTTAATCAGCCCAAAATATGCGGACTCTGGATACCAGACAGCCTCCAGTTTTATTTTTAGCCTTCCTGTAGTAAAGCTGGGTGACCTACAGGTGACTTGCAATTCCCAGCAACTCGTAAGAGTAAAATCAAACGGAATACGGGGCAGGAGTAGGAATATACGGGAGTGGCACAACCCTCTCGAGGTCCTTGAGCTCCAATGCTATCGTCTTTCTAGCGGAACTACATGCTGTAGTAAACATCTAGGAGAGAGAGCAATATGCCCAGATAGTATGTATCACTTACCGGGAGGCAGTATTGTCAGGTTCATTAAGAACCTGAATATTGACTGGACGGATAATTAAGCAGGGGCCAGCACAATAGATCTTTTAGGTCGCAGTGCGAAGTGGCTGATCGCCCGCATGGCCCCCCCAATAATAATAATAATAATAATAAACATGTATTTCCATATGATATATAAAAAAAAAAAAAAAATATTTCATATTTTTTTATTTTTTTTCTTAAACGGTGAGGGTGTAATGCCATCCATCATCGTTTTATAAAATATATTACTTTAGGTTATTGAATTGTTAATATTGTAAAGTAAGCATATTTTAAAAGTCAATATTCGCAGTGGAATTCAGTCCACAAATTTTATATAAATTATTTTAATTTGTGCTGACGATATAAAATATGCTTACTAAATAAAAATTGAATTAAAAATTAATATATAAGAAAATTTAGTTTTTAAGTAAACACAATCAAAAGAAGTCAAAAATCTAGATAGTGAACAAAAAATGTAATTTAAAATTATAATAAAGACTTTACATAGTGAACAAAAAATGTGATTTAATAAATAATTCAATAAAAGACATTACAATATCATCCGCATACATTACTAACTTAGAGCGTAATTTTAAATTAAACGCATTATTAATATATAATATAAACAACAATGGGCCAAGTAAGGATTCTTAAGGAACACCATATTTGCTTGCTAAACTCGAACTCTCACAATTATTAGGATAGGTTAGGTTTAAGTGGCGGTCGTCTAAGATCAGGCATATACACAAAAATGGTCCATAGCCATACCTCGAATAATTGTTTCCTCCAACTCATTGGAACCATTTTGAGCTGTTAACAAAGCGCTGGATACTCCTGACGTCCATCCTACAGAGGTCCGTCAGGTCCTTGAAGAGGGCAGGTGCAAAGAAGATGAAGTACTGTCTCTTTCTCCTATTCGTCCTCGCAACTGCGACAGTAGTCATGTGAGAAGACACCAAGTCTACTCGCGTGCCTCCCTATAAGACCCATAATCACTCCAACAACCACACTGATCTGACTTCGCTTAAGTAAGATCAGCTGTTTGGATCTCGCCAAGTCCAACTTTGGCCAAACCTGCCGCGTTATTACGCATGAGATGATACTTGACAATCTGTTATTCGTCAGCTTGATAGCTTCTTCCTGAAGCAGCAGTTTGCATACCGCAAGAGGCGTTTCAATATCCTTTCTGCTTTCTGAGAAGTGGTTTGTTGTACCACGTCGAGCCAGTTCATCGGCGTTTATATTCCATGTACTTTTGAAATGTCCTGATGAGAGATGAGAGACAGTTCGGGACTACTTTCGACGTGAGGCTCACAATTATTAATTTTAACAAATTGCTCAGCCGTCTAAGGTATGACTGAAACATTTTAAAGTCAGAATGGCCGATCCCAAATTAATTTATGTTATTAATCAGAATATTACGGTTCATGTAGTCGAAAGCTTTTCTTATAAGTGTAATCAACAAGAAATTTTTCGTTTAGAGATTGTTTAATTTTGCTAATCACAAAGCAGAATCCGAATTGTTGGCTACTTATAATATTATGCTTATTGTACATAAATGACGACAGGAATGAAATTAGGCGATAATTCATAATATTCGTCTTAGATTTGGTTTTATAGATTGAAGTAACCTTGGCTATTTTTAGTTCTGACGGAAAAATTCTTTGATCTAAGAATTCATTGATAGATTCTGTTAATTTGGAAACAATTTGCTGATTGTCTGTTTAAATGTTCAATAATATTAATAACTTTCATAATGTTCGTCTATTTAAAAATAGAAGGTTCTTTACGATCAAAGTGCGTTAAGTGAATAGTTATATTTTGATGACCGGTAACACTTTCTAAACAGTTAATAAACTGATTGTTAAATAAGTTACAGATTTTACTCGTATTTAATATTAAATTATTGTCAATATTCAAAGAAATATCAGATGGCCGATTTAGCAAATACCTATTCAAATTTTGCCATTGCTGCCATTTATGTACCACTTTATCGGTAATCCACGGTTGCTTCTTTCTAAAGGAATTTCTCCCCAAATTTTTTAAACTGTGCTATAATTTGCCTGCATTCCCTAATTTTTTCTGACAATGTGTTACACTGTGTAATTGATGATTGGGAAGATTGTAAATTAACCTTATGGTACTCGAAAATAGTTTTGGTGATTATTAGTTCATCTGTTGGCTTTCGGTATTTTCCAAAATTAAGCAAAAGTAAACTAGAATCTCATTTCGATTGCAAATCTCGAATTTAATCATAATGGGTTAAGGAATCCCAAAGAACCGTAAAATGTTAAATTTGAACCTGTATCACATTTACCTTCTACTGAAAGAATTTCATTTATATATTCTTAAGGTCAAATAATATTTTGAGTTGTTATATTCACGTGAAAATAAAAACTAGATTCTCGCGAAACAAGAAATTCTTCATTTTCGTATTTTATCTTTTTCGTGTGTTTTGAGTTTACATACTCTTTAGAAATGTTGCAAAATAATGTGCATTTCACTCCCGTGTTTTTTTACATCTGGGCTTAAGTAATCATATCTTATATTGATCGTATTACATTTTACTGGAACGTCTTCTTATTGACACTGTATATGTACAGTCTCGTATTAAGGAAAAGCCGTGCCCTAAGCAACGTTTTGTTTCCGGAAATATAGGCTTTTTCTCTATTTTCCAAACCCAAAACGTTCGTTTTCTTCATTGTTACATAGTCAAATAATCCATTTTAGAACCGAGAGGGGTACCCAACGGTGACCTCTTACTTAAACAACCCTAGTAGCATAACCCGTAAAAGTCGTCATTTATTTGAGCTACTCCTCAATTGAAAAAAATTCTGTTATTCACTTTTTAATGCAAAGTGTCTGGCATCTGGTGGGTGATTTTAAAATAAAGCCAAAGATGTCAAAGATCCAACCAAATACAAAATTTTACATTTTTTAGAATCAAAAAATTAAGTAGTTTTAGTGCTAATTTTAATGTTATCAACTTTTAGCCTCGCCATGTGTTTAGTAGGTTCTCCAAGATTTATAATTTAAACATGACCACTGATAGCATTAATATAGAAATTTCGGATCATAATACAATTTTTATAAGGTTACAAATAATATTTACAATATCTTTTAAAATGTAACAGGCAGTCTTGTTAATAATTGTTCTATTATTAAATAGGCTGCTATAAGGATTTTAAGCTTGACGTCGAAAGTTTTATTAATAAAAATAAACTTGAGAAATCAAAAATTGGAGTTTCTGAAAAAACATTCAGATAACTCTGGAGTTTCTTCAGCAACTCCAATTTTTTATTACTCAAGTTTATTTTTATTAATAAAACTTTCGACGTCAAGCTTAAAATCCTTAGTAGCCCGTTTAAGAATAGAACAATTATTAACTAGATGCAGATCCTTCCTGGTATACATAACTTTTCACTAATTTCCATAGGAATCCATAGTAAAAATGGTGTTTTTTAGCTTCAAGTTTTTCAATGAAAAAAGTAAAAATATTATAAAATGTTTATATAAAAGTTGTCTACATATCTTTAACAACAATCTACAAGAAGGCTATATTGGTATTAAATAAATATTAATTGCAGAAATATTAAAATTAAATTATTTCTAAAATATTTTTATCAAATATTTCATTTTGAAAAATACATCAAAGTTTGCTCTGACGAATTAAAATAATACTTGCTAAATTTATCTTTAGTTTTACTTGTGCACGTAAGATGTCTAAGATGTTTACAGAAAAATGCGAAAAAAAAATATTTTTTCACAAAATTGTCACACGTTCTCAATATTTTGTGAATTTATTTTGCTTTTCCTACAATTTTTGAACTTAAAATTTCCCCAGGTGGTAATTTTGCTACGATTTTACCAAATTTGTACGGCCAACACTACCATCTATGTAATGTATATTGCTTAATGACCAAACAAATTGTAGTAAGCTTTTATTTCAATTTGATCAGAATGCTGTTGTTATGAAATTTTTTTTAAATTTTGTTTTGGTTTAAATAAAGCAATTATTACAAGAAACTCAAAACAATTTACTTAAACTTTGCTCATATATGTTGAAATTCAAACATTTATGAAAGTGTTTCAGATATTATAATTAAGGATTTGTAAAGTTTTCATTTAAAAATTTGTCTTAGGAAAAAAAGTAATTTCCCATTAAAGTCGGGTGATTTGGCACAGTGGGAGATATGGCGCAATATTCGTTTCTCGTATATACGAATACTCTCTTTACATTTGTACATTACCAAAAAGATTAGTTACTCACTAGACTTTGATCGTTAGACATCTCGTCGTGCTGCATAAAATAATTTAATTTTTAAAACAGTTAATTTTTTGCAAATTTTTATTTTGTGTTTCTGTGTGTGAGTGATTTGGTAAGTATATACCGCATCTGCTCTGCTCATTTGACAAAATGAGAAGGACAGTTTGTATAACAGAATTTTATTTTGCAAGTACCAATTGTGTGATCATGTGTTTTTTTGTAGTATGTAGAAATGTCAGGCGTTGGTATAAAGGAGAAATGGTATAGATAAATTGAAGGTTATATGGTACTTATACCATTTCCCCCAACATGAAATTGGTTTATTGTCTATGTTTTTTCGTGATTTTATAGAAACAGATTTCGAAATTTAAACTTATTTTAAAAATTTTAATTATAGAAATGCCTACGATTTATAAAAACAAACAGAACTCTAGACGGGCTGCTTGGCTAGAATCCGGTTTAAAAGCGGCCATTAAGGATATTATTAATAAAGTTTCATCAATTAATGCAGCGTCCAAACGATACAATATCCCGTCCACGACATTAAGAAGGTAGCTTAACAATAAAAATGACAAGAAACCCGCGTTGTGTACTTCTTGTTGTTTAGGCGACAATTTTGGAAAAAAAGATCGTACGCCATATAAAAAATCTATAAGCACACGGTTTTGCTCCTACAAGAAACGAGGTGAGGGAAATGGCATTCGAACTGGCAGAAAAGTTCTGCATAGTTCATAAATTTAATTCTGAGGAGAAAAAAGCTGGCAAATCGTGGTTTACACTGTTTATGAAGCGCCATCCCAACTTATCTGTAAGGAAATCCGAAGGAGTTTCACAAAACCGTGCTCAAGGAATGAGTCCTAGTGAAATATCCGATTATTTTATTTTGTTGGAAAAAATTCTACTCGAACACGATTTAATAGCTAAACCAGGACACAGTTTTAACATGGACGAAATTGGATGTCAGCTAAATAATCGCCCTGGTTTTGTGATAGCCGAAATAGGGTCTAAAAATATATCAGTAATAACATCAGCTGAAAAGGGAGGAACAATTTCAGTTATCACTTGCTGTAATGCAGAGGAGAATTTTTTGCCCCCAGCCTGTGTTTTTAAAGGTAAAAACAAGAAAGTCGAATTTGAAGATGGCATGTCTCCAGGTTCAGTGGTATACATGGGTGGTAAATCTGCGTATGTCAAGTCAGATATTTTTTACATTTGGCTTAAAGAACATTTTCTTCCAAGAAAACCGAAAGGAAAAGTTTTAATTATATTGGATGGTCATTCTTCGCACTGCAGCAATATAGGTATGTTAGAGTTTGCTGCAGAAAACAAAATAATTCTGCTGTGTTTGCCACCACATACGACACAATTTTTACAGCCATTGGATCGATCTTTTTTTAAATCTTTCAAATCACATTATTACGCAGCATGCAATTTGTTCATAAAAACCATCCAAATAGGAAAATTTCACGTCTGCAATTTGGCAAATTATTAACCACCACTTGGAACCGGGTATGCAACTCCAAGTAATGGTATCTCAGCATTTTCAGCCACTGGAATTTTCCCGTTTAATCCGAACGCCATTCCAATGATGCTGAACAACAGCAACAAGGCCTGGAAACACGTATAGTCGATACAGAAAATTTGACCATATCTTTAGAAGCTTCTACAACAATCAGCGAATTGATATCAATAGTTAGAAATTTCGTTGAAAATGCATCGACCAAGTCTCCATCTTTTCAGTCGCCAGCAACTCCCCAAAAAAGTCAACGATCGGATTTTGAAACGGTTGATAATGAAAATATCAGCGACGTAACCCCTGGAAAAATGTTGGACATAATATCACCAATACCATCAACTAGTAAGAGTAGAACGAATAATTCCAGGAAGCAAAAATCTCGAGTGTTGACCGCGGTAGATAACATCAATCAACTGAAATTAAAATCAATAAAGCGCAAAATAATAAACACTAATAAAACCGCAAAAATTCACAAGAAACGGAAGAGGGTGCTACAAGAATCCTCATCTGAAGATGAGAATATTGTAATTCCATTTGATGACGAGTGAGATGGCTTGGAGGACTTTGAGGAGAATATTTGCGCTGGATGTGGGGAGGATTACAATTCTACTTCCAAAAAGGATTACTGGATTCAGTGCATATTATGTACTATGTGGTCGCACGATACTTGCACCTCTTTCGTGAATACATGCAACAAATGCGGCAAGCAAAATTTAAAGTAAATTTAATGCGCCAAATCACCTTAATCAGTATACCATACCACCCATACAAGAGGGTGATATGGTATTTCGGAGTGAATTTTTATTTTCATATTTAAAGACTGAATTTTTATTTTTTTAGTTATTCTGTATTATTTTTTAAGTTATTCCAAAAGCAAAAATGGTATGCCATATCTCCCGACTTTACCTATGTTTGGTGTGTTTTACTTTGAAAAGTTTGGTTTTTCCTCATTTCTAATTCCCTTATAAAAACTTCATTTTTTAGACTATGGCTTTGTATAATCAAACGACGGCCAAGCTAAGATTTTAAATTCAGTTAACAAAAATAAGCATTTAAACTCGAGAACTAAAAATAAGATTCCAAAAGTGAAGGGAAATTGTTTTAAAAACAAACTCAACAATACTAATACCATTAAGGAAAACTGTAGAATTGTTGATGAGATGTTGGAGCAAAATAAGCTTACTTAGGTCAACAATATTATTCCTATTCTATTGAATTTAATGGCTCTGTTAATATGTACGTTTTAAATAATTTCTGTATAAAAATACAGTACTTATAGTTAACAACAGCACTTTTGTGACGAAGATGCCCTGTTAAGTTTCCTTTTAACATTGCTTTATCATTTAAATAAAGGACCTATAGGCACGGCCCTGTTTTTAAACATATCAATAGCTTTTGATAATGAAACTTCTCTTACAGAAAATGACGGATATTGGAATATGTGGTTTGGCTTATGAAAATCATATCTTACAAGCAGATCCCAAAGTGTTAAAGTAAATGGAATAGTAAGTGAGCAGCAGTATTCCATTGGTGGGAAATTGTTTTTTAAATATATACGATATCAATTTTTAAACTGAAATTAAAAGGTCATATCACAGCGTTTTAACCGGAATTAATTATAATTTGCATAAACGTAATCAATAAGACGTACCATTTGCAATAAAAGAATAGTTTAGTCAGCCTTACGCATAAAAGAAATTAAATTGTAGCTTATGGCTTTTAAATTATAATGAAAATGTATCATAAATGCTAACACAATAGTTAGAGATTTCGATTTCCCTAGAAATTTTATTTTTTGAGAAACCGAGCATTTTGTTTCCCGACGAATTTCGTTTCTCGAAATTCGAGGTTTTGAAATTTGTTCTCGAGTATCTCGGTAATTCTCGGGAATTTTTATATATTTTTTTAAATTAGTAAAAATTTATCATAAAAATACCTTCAATAGCATTGAATGATTTATTTCATGTTTGCTGACGAAAAAACATTTCTTTCATTTTGTGTTTGCATATGGGTCGAAGAGTAAATAGAGCATTTTTATTGCATTGATGCTGTGGAAAAATTTACCATATTTCGGAATCCACAAAAGTTAAAAAATTATGATTCTCTGCTTCTAAAGTCAAAATCGTCTCTATACTCTCTTAGGACCGACCACAATGGGGTGCGGCAAATGCAAGGCGCCTAGGCCCCCTGACTGTTATATCCGAGTTTTTGATAAGCGCTGGAAATCGGAAAGCAATAATCAGCATATGTATCAGCTTTATGAAATGGCTGCAATGTCTTTTCAATTGGTACAAATTGAATTAGTCTATTTGTTTTATCATTGTTTTTGAACTTAACTCTTCATTTTTTCGGTCAAATTTAGAAACGACTAAACATGAATTTAAAAGAAAGCGATATCTGAATCCTATGTAGTCGAAGTTTAGTTTGTTTCATAAGACAAGGTGAATGTGAGGTGCCCGAAAAATAAAGAATTGAAAAAAATAATTAAAAAAACATAAGGCACCGAAGTAGGAGCATTTTGGCTTGGGAGTACTTTCCTGGAACGACATTGGGTCAATATTTAGAATTAATAAGCAAATAAACAAACACATGTACAATGAAACGTTTCATTTATTTTCCAGCAGGTTAACGATCTGTAATATTAGTGAAGCGTTGGTTTTCGGCTCAAAAAATATATGTTTGTAGCGCAAGGCTTCTGATCTTAACCCAATCGATAAAAAAAATAATAATGTAATTTTCCAGTTAAATGCGTGATTTCAATTGATATTTTAAATTGCTGTGTGCTTTTTCGATTGAATTCAAGAATATGGGGCGAGCGTCGCATTGTCGAAAATTAGTAGCTAGTCTTTCGAGATGCAGTGTGGCCGCTCTGAAAAACTAAAGGCTATTCTATTCGTAATGGAGCACATAAATTAGGGGCCCCCAAAATTCACGAGCCCTAGGCGCGTGCTTAATGTGCTTAGGCGTTAATCCGCCTCTGACGATATACCATTTCGCAGCAGACTTCCGGTTTTGGTATCTTCATCTCCAGCATAACACAAGTCTTGGCCGCATTGAATTGTCTAGACTTTAACGTTAAGCAGCATTTAAAGAACAAGTCTTGAATCAAATGGTGTATACCACATTTCACAACGCTGGCGAAAAATCCAAATTTTAATTTTTTTTTCACGTCATATCACCTTTTCTCGTTTGAGTAATTTTTGTTGCGACAATCCCTATTCCCTGAGCAAAAACGATATGGCGTATTACTCCCCACCGTTGAGAAATTTGGTATACACCATTTGATTCACGGCACTTAATACGATGGAACAACTCCGAAGCGCGCTCTTAGAGAAATAGGAAAATATTTAAAAGTGCGTTGTCTAACAGTTTATCCAAAGTATGTGATGGAGAATGACAGCCGTTATTCAAATTCAGGGGGAGAGGCGGGGAATGGGCAATACACGCTACTAAACCTGTTTTAGTGGTTAATTAGTATTATGTTGTTGTGCGAACACAATTTTTTTTTTTGTGAAAATTTAAATACAAATTTTAAAATTTTTCATCATTAGGTTTTTGTTGAATTTAGTTTTAGTTTCAAGTTTCCATCTAGTGCAGTTCAAAAGATATTCCCATGAAAAAAATAAATATTTTTGGGGTGGCCCTTTTTCTCTGCCGGTGGAGTAGTTTCATAGCTTTACGTAGTTACTGATTTCCTTTTATAACATTAATTCAAATTTGCTAATTAAAAACGATCTTCACAAAGATTAGAGTAAATTTAAGATAAACATCTTTAAATCGGCTGTAATGGCTTCAGCCAAGACTCGGCTCTTAAACTGCTTCCCCTTTTCATAAGCCTCTTGCGATAGTGAAGCAAGGAAGTGTCATAATACTTCACAGCTTTCACAGCACACAAATAATTTCTTACTTATTCACTGAAGGTTTGTAACTTGGGTGTGGTGTCACCCTATATTTACCTTAATAATAACGAAGAATAGATTTTTATGGCAGAAATTGACCCAGCGGCAATATTTAGTAAAATATTTTCATGTTCATATTATCTCTGCAAGCACCACTTTATGCAAACTTTAATTAAAATTGCTGTAATAAAAAATTATTAGTAATAACTCTTATCTTTAACTTTTCCTTCTGGTTGGCCGATTTCGCCCTAAATTCACCCAATTTATATAGAAAGCTTTAATTAATTAGTTGTAGAGGTAATGTAACTCCAGATAGAAAAGACACCAACTTTGTTCCAAATTGCGGCAAAAGTATTGTGTGGGAAAATCCAGTGTTCTGGCTTTAACGTAGTTAATGAACGATTATTCTATTTCGACTACTATTTTTTGAAGGGCTGTAGTTTCTTATTTAGTCTGTTATTGAAAGGAATTTTGCCGTTTGTATATAATCCTCCCAGAATTTCAATTTACATGTATTTGAACAGCAAATTGCATACCTAACATTTTAAGCACTTCTAATCCACAATAAACTTTAAAAAATAATTCAAATATTTTTATGCACAACATTAATTTATTTATATTTACAAGACTTAATTATTTACAAAGAATCTTCTTCTGGATGGGCTTTATTCCATTCAAGAGTACGGAGAACATGTTCAGGTGTTGGTGGTTCAACGGGTAAATGAGATCCTTGTACTTGGACACCATCAACGTTAGCAATGTATGAAAGTTCGACCTTCTCTCCTTCAGGTGATGTGTATGAGTATTTGCCTTGGATACCATCAACGTTTCCGGAAACATCATGTATTGTGCCATCACCAGTTTCATATCCATAGCTGAAAGTACCATCGACATCGCTGTTGGACGATGATCGAACAATTGGAACAGGTTCCAGAGGTACGCAGAGAGCTACAGCCATGAGGGCAGAAAGTAAAATCTGTAACGAAAAAATGAATTATAATTAATAATTAATTAAAGATTTTTTTTTATTTTAAAACCACTGGTTAACTAATTTTAACTCACAATGAATTTCATTTTGATTGAAGTTATTTGTTTTGAATTCAAATGCAAACTATAACTTCTCCTCAAATTACATCTGCTTTTATAAAAAAAAAAAAAATTTTGGCTGGTTTATTTAAATGAAAACAGAAAGTAAATAAAATCGCTAGAATAACGAATTATTTAAACTGGTTTCCAATTAAATTCTGGATTCGCAATATTTTTTTATTGGGTTAGTTTTTTTTAGAAAATATCTAAATTTGGGAGACTAATTTATGGAATCCTAAAGGGTATATTGAAATGTCAATAAATTTGTTCAGAAGGCGGTGCATGAAATTCGGCCTATCTTTCGAGCGTTAAATAATTAGCATTTCGAGAACAACTTGTTCTTGATCTTTAAATGGATTAGCAAAAGCAAATTAATGGACTTAAATTTTTATGCATAAATTTCGTCTGTTTTTTGTAAATTTAATACAAGTTTTTTTTTATTAAAGTATGCAAATACATATAATCTATATTATATCTAACGACCAAAATACACATTTTGTTAAAGTGTGCAACAATATAATAGATAACGATTATAATTTACTCCTTTTTAGATAATTTCAAATAAAATTGCGTTATTATAATAAGACAAAGGTTAATCATTATTATTGCGATGCATTAGAGATACACATTAACAACATGTGTAACAAGTTTGTCACAGTACAAACCGACAAATTTAATTTGAATATTCGTGTAAATATTAGTTCTCATATACGGTAAATATAATCATTAAGTCATTTAGGTGAGAACCAGTTCTTTTATCTCAAGAATTCTCGAGACTTTATAAGAATTTTAAAATCTCGTTTTTCGACAAATTTTATTTCATTAATTTTGGAAATTCTGGTTTCTCGAGAAATAATGTTTTTATCTCGGGAATTTTAAAAACATAATTTTATTTGAATTGCAATAAAACATTTTTAAAGGAAAAAAAAAATTGAAATACGAACTTTATTCAGGGTGCCCGGCACTGAAGATGTTATATCGAAGGTGTGATAGAGGACAACAGTTTGGGGGATCATCACGAAATTCATGACCCTTCGAACGTTTATCGTCAAAGAGGCATCGTGAATGCTATTTAACCAGTAATTTACCGTCACAATTGATTCATATGACATATAGTATATAGATCTGAAGCAGACGGCATAAATAATTTTGTATGAACATTTCATTTGAATTTTTTCTTATACATACACATATGTTTGGATCAAAATTATTAAAAATTTTATTTCGTAATTTTTTGTTCAGATTCTAGTAGAATTTATAATTCTATAATTATCAGCTGACTCGTTAATCAAGTACAGAAATAACATTACTGTGAAGGAAATATTTATCGGCATTAAATTAAAAAATAGTGTTTACAACAAATTGCTTCAGTAGCTCGATTATGTATCTTTAACACATTTTATTTAACTCAATTATTAGCAAATTTTACGCCAATGTACATTTTTTAACAGAGTAATCTCAGAGATTCGCTCGCATAAAAATGGCTCTCATATTAATCATTAGGCTTAGAATTTTTAGGATTTTTTTTTTTTTTTTGGAAATCCAAATCAAACGAGCCCTATAAGTTACCACATATTTAAATATTTATGATTATTTTATGTTTAAGGCCATATTTTACGAGTTTTTCAAAATATTTCTAATTTTTCTTCGAAAAATACGTAAAAATTCGACTTACTTAGGTTAAAATTGGATAAAGCAAAGACATTTAAGTCAAGCAGTAATTTTTTAGAAGCTAAACAATGTTTTAATTTTGCCTAAACTACTTAATTTAGATGAATAAATTAAGAACAAACCAAACGTTAAATTAAAATACCTCAATAGTTTACTGTACTCGTACCTACTAGTAGAAAAGCTGGCGGACGTTTTGTTCAAAATTTATAATGGCTTAAAAGTTGTGAAAAGCTAGTTTCGTACCGACAACCTGACTGAACAATTCGAGGCCTGAGGCCCCAAAACTGTTCAAATTTGCTTTAAAATATAGAGAGTTCAAACTGAAGTATATCTCTTCAATTTTTTATAACACGTATTTTAGACCTATTTCAACGATAAAACAAATTGGCCGATTTGGCTTGGCCTGACCTGTCGCAAGGCGAATGTAAAGTGTCATTATTGAGTGCTACATCTAAAATGTTTTATACCGCCTATCATTTTAATGGTATATTTCCATTGTTACTAAAGGATACAAGAATTAAAGCCAACTCTTACAGATCAACCAGGCTTTAATTTTTTATCTGATTATAGCATCAAAAATTTCCTGCAAAAATGACAGGTGGTATAAAATATTTTAGATGTAACACCCAATAATGCAACTTAACGCCTGGCAAAATGTCAGGGCCACAGAAATCGCCTATTATTTATATTATCGCGTAAATAGGTCTTAAGTCATTTATAAAAAATTCAAGAGGTAAACTTCATTTTGAACTGCCTATATTTTAATGCAATTTTGAACATTCTGGGCGGCTCAAGCCCAGAGTTGTCCAGCCAGGTTATCGATATCGATTTTAGGCACAAAAACAACATTTTCACCAAATTTTCAGCCAGTATAAAACAACGTTCACAAAATTTATGTAAAGGGTTTCTTCGAAGTTTAAATGGATCAAACAAGCGCCCATTGAACTATAAAAATATAGGAAATGCAATTCTACTATATTTTAATGGCTTGAATCGTATCAATCGCCACGGTGGTCGGTTAAGAGTCAAAAATTTTAAGTTTTTGGAGATGTGGAATCATTTTTGGACTACCTCACAGCCCATTATAACGCAAGGGAGTTAGTTTGTCCAACTGAACAACCAAAATCTTAGATATTTTTTTTTTTTATTAGTGTATTCAAAACCTCTTATGATAAGTTCTAGTTTTGGATTTCTTTTTAAAATATGACCACACATTTTTCATTTTAATCATATATTTTTACCACATATTTGGGAATTTTAGAGGTACATATTAAATCCTGTTTATCCACTGTTATATTATTTTCTTAAACATCTATTCGTGGTATGGCCCAAAAAATTACGTTAATTTTACTAATACAATGAAGCATTAATAATGGAATACCATCGCATCATCTACGGGTTTTACACGAGTCAATTAGACCAAGCCTTATCATGTCACTCCGCCAACCCTCTTTGCGCATAATAAAGAAACAGTTGGTAATACTAGGTAGACAGAACCACTTATACTGTAATTGCAGCTCTGAAGCTATCTGACAAATCGTGATCACTCTATTATTAAATTCAGATTATAATTTCATTTCATATTTTTTATAATTTCATGCTTACTTCTCAATTTTTTTATATATTTTCTGAATTTTCGCAACATGTTACTTCTTTAAAATCTTCAATACTACAGGGTTTTTATATTATAATGTCCGTATTTTTCAATTTAAATATAAGGAATTCCCTCATCTGGGACGTACAAACAAATATTCAGTATAGTTCAAACAAAATGACGTTCATTTCGGTTCCTATCCGTTCGCTGTTTAACTGGTCCGTCTCGACTGTTTCGCCAACTCAAAAATTTAAAATTTGATCCTAAAGTGACATAATGAAGTTTCTGTCTTTCATTCAGAATTAAAGAGGAAATTGGAACGAAAAAGCCGAGCGAAACGGAACGGATATAATTCTGTATGAACCTTAAGCTTTGACATTTCATTGTGGAAAGAGTTCAAAAGTTGTCCACTAGAAAATTTATTATCAGAGTCCAACTCTAAATTATGGGACATCACGGACAGATTTGGAAAGCCTAGTGGCTCTCTTCACATCCTACATGTGGTACCTATGCGAGCCAATCTCTGAAATCGTATTATTGAGCATAGGATAGGATCTTATACCCCATATATTAATTTTTTTTGTACTACAAAACACACTTGCAAAAAATGTGTTAAAAACTTTACACCGGTTCTTTAGAAACCTTCCAAGAAAAACAAATTTGGTTAAAATTTGCTTTAAAAAATGGCCAAGTGGTATTTATGTTACGGATTTTCCACCTTATAGTTCACGAAAAACGATAACCGTCAGATATTGTCGTCCAGATTTCATAAAACCCCTAGTTATGCACGTATAATTAACGGACTATAGCAATAAAATATCATTTTATCTTTTTACCAACATCTAAGTTTAAGAAAAATTAGATTAAAATATGATAATCTTTGGATTAAGAAATAATTTTTCTTTTAAATTCATGTTTAGTCATCGACGCTAAATTTGACCGATATACTTAAAAAAATTCAGCAAACTTGAAATAATGAAAATATGAAGTACAACATTATTTATCTCATATGCAATGTCGCTTATAGTTGTTGATTTTTTCACTAATCCTGGTTTTGTTAAAAAACAATAGAGAATTATATTATGGTCTGAAAGCTAATATGTGAAGCAACAGCAACATTTGATCCAAAATTGATTTTGAATCACTACAAATGATGACCTAAAAATTAGTTCAGCTATTAAAATATAGTTGAACAATAATTTTGTATTATGTGGTTTGTAGTAGTGAAATGAACATTAAATTAAGTACCAAACTCATTCTGCCTATTCACACGAGTATTGTATTCATGATATCCTTGGTAGAGGAAAGAAGCTACAAAGAATATGATGAATACAATAAGCGTATGAAGAGGTAGACTCAAAACGAAAAGAGAAAGAAAATTGAAATTTGGTGTTTGTTTGTTTGACGCATTTTGGTGTCGTTTCATGAGACATGATTTGATCAAACGTCTAGAAATGCGGCCCTTGTAACTTTTATGGATTCCAAAATTTTGTGAAATTTTCAAGAGCCTCAATGCAAAAAAAAAAAATGCTTTGTTTACTCTTGGGTCTATAATCCAGCTCAAAATGAAACAAATATTTCTTCGTCAGGAATCTTTATATAAATCAATGTTATAAAAACATTTTTTTTGATAAAATTTTATTAATTTAAAAAATAGAAAAATTGTCGATAATTTCCGAGATACTCGATAAAAAATTTGAAAACTCAAATTTTCGAGAAATGAAATTTTTTTTTTTTTTTTTTTAAATGTTGCCAATGGCTTTATTCTTGAATCTTTCAACATAAGAAACTAACAAGAAGTAATCAAATCTTAAGCTAAAAATTATTACATATTTTAAGTCTTAACCAATGTTAATACTTATTGTTAGGGCTCACAATTTAATTAATTTAGACTACACTTATATGTATATATCGAATTAAATTTACAGGTTCACAGGTTCATTAGTTCGAGTGGATCTGTTCTTCTCAGACGTCTAAATCGCGGCTGTTTTAGTATCTCCCTGGTCAATTCGTTGGGATGTGCTTCTAGTTTTGAATAATATTTCGAACTGATTTCTTTAATTGTTTCTTTAACGGTTTTAATCCCAAGGTCGTGATGTATATTACTATTTCGAATGTACCAAGGAGCATTGGTGATACTGCGAAGTATTTTCGCTTGGGTTCGTTGCAGGAGTTCTCTGTTTGAAGCGCTGGTGGATCCCCATAACTGAATACCATAAGTCCATATGGGTTTGATTATTGATTTGTACAGTAAAACTTTATTGGCTAATGACAACTGAGATTTTCTTCCTATCAGCCAATACATTTTGGAAAATGTAATTTTTATTTGGTTGCGCTTTGTTTCAATATGATTTTTCCACGTTAACCTTCTATCCAGATGCAAACCTAAGTATTTTACCTTCGTTTGTTGAGGAATATTTTTATCGTTTAATTTCACTGGTGGGCAGGTGCGTTTGTTTAGCGTGAATGTGACGTGAGTTGATTTGTTTTCGTTCACTTTTATTCGCCATGCCTTTAGCCAGTCCGCGACCTTGTTTAAATGATTCTGTAATTCCTTTGAGGCAATTTCAGGATTAGTGTGAGACACCAGGATGGCAGTGTCATCGGCAAATGTTGATATTATCACTTTGTTGGTTACAGGTATATCAGCTGTGTACAATAAGTATAATATTGGTCCTAGAACGCTACCTTGCGGGACACCTGCATTAATATCATTTAAGCAAGTAGTTGCACTGTTTTGTTTGACCATGTATTGCCTTTGAAGAAGATAGTTTCCCAGAACTGAGTGAAATTTTTTCGGTAGAAGCTCCTTAATTTTGTAAATTAGTCCATCGTGCCAAACTTTATCAAAAGCTTGGGCGATATCCAAAAAGGCAGCAGCACAATATTTCTTTTCCTCGAAGGTGATTTTGATTGCATTTACAATCCTGTGTACTTGCTCTGTAGTACCATGTTGGTTTCGGAACCCAAATTGATGGTCTGGAATAACGCGCCGTTCTTCTAATATTGGTTTCAATTTCATTAGTAACATTTTTTCAAATAGCTTTGAGATTGTGGGCAGCATGCTTATTGGACGATATGATGAGATTTGCGTTTCATTTTTCCCTGGCTTATGTATCATTGTGATCAAAGATATCTTCCATTTTTGAGGAATATAACTGGTTCGCATGACCGCGTTGAATACAAATGTTATTAGTTTTATGCATTTATCCGGCAATTCCCTTATCATTTTTCCAGTAATAAGATCATGTCCTGGTGCCTTTTTCGGGCTTATGCAAGTTTTAATTGTATTCTTAACTTTCTTCCAATTATATTTTATAGGTTTGTAGGATAAACCATCATCCGTTGGCTGGGGTAGCACAAAATAATTATCTTCTTCGTGTGGGACGAATACTGTTGCTAGATGAGCAGCAAAAGCATTGGCTTTTTCTTCATCACTTCTCGCCCAATTTCCAGTTGGTAGTCTAATCGGTGGATTCGAATTTGTTGGCCTTTTTAAATTTTTTGTTGCCTTCCACAAGGAATAATCTGTCCTCTCGGTTGCCGAGAGATCACTTAAGTAGTTTTTTACGCGCTGGTTTTCTTCTTCGCTCAAAGCAAATCTTAGGGCCTTAATAGCTCGATTTAATTTCCACTTCAATAACGGTGATTTTGTTTGCTGCCATTGACGGCGAATCTTTCGCTTTTCCTGGATTAGTTCCTGTATATTATGTGACAGTTTATTAACTTTTTCCGAACTACTTATGCCGGGTGTAGCCCTTTTAGCAGATAATGTCATGACATCTTTTAGATTTTCTGCCGCCGCATCAATATCAGCTGGTGTGATCAGAGGAATATTAAGTAGACACTTTTGTTCGACTAACCTCCTATATTGATCCCAATTAGTTTTTTTGTTTGTAAGACGGTTCGGTATTTCGGTCCTTAGGACATCAGTACTCAATGTTACTATTACCGGTGAGTGATCAGAAGACAGATCATAGCAATCAGTGGCCTTAGCATATGTACGTGGAATGCCCTTAGTTACACAAAAGTCAATTAGATCAGGAGTTTTCTTTTTATCCGTGGGCCAGTAAGTTGGGTTACCGGCAGATAAATAATCCAGGGACTGTTCCTCTATGGCATCATAAAGTTGTTTACCTTTCGGCGAAGTTAATCTGGAACCCCAATGAGTATGTTTAGCGTTGTAATCACCGCCCGCAAGAAATTTATTACCCAGCTGGCTGAAATAATCCAAGAACTGGAGTTTTTTATAGCATGTTTTGGAGGGCAGTACACTGCTGATATGACGCAGTTTCCAGACCACTCCTGCAGACAAATGCTCGTTGATTGTATATGTTCTTTCTCATATTTTGTAAGTTCGTAGTGTTTTAATCTTCGCTTAATCAATACAGCAGTGCCTCCATGTGCTTTACCATCTGGGTGCTTGGTGTCATAAATAGAGTACCCATTAATTTTGAAATAGCTATTTTTGGTGAAGCGTGTTTCTGATATTAACATTATGTCAATATTGTGTTCAGTGAGGAATGCATGTACCTCCGATTTATGTTGTGTTAGGTCGTTTGCATTCCATATGGCTATTTTGATGATGGTCATTTTTGGCTTTTTACGACTATCTGCATCAGCGTGCTCATATTCTGCATCATTAGATCCATGGTTCTCTCCATCATCGCCATGAAGCTTTGTATCATATTAGTCAATTTGTTTAAAGCTGTTGTGATGTTTCCCTCTTCACTTGCTTGCACCTTAGGAGCGGTACCTTTGAGAAGACTTGCGTATGAAACCCCTTGGTGCACGCTGCCGTTTTCAGTTGCGCACTGATTTTCATTTCGAGCGTTTCTGTTTACAATTTCTGGCCTTGCTTCTTTTCTAACTGAAGAATGAAGATTAAGGATTCGCTGCTCTGCTCGCTGCTTTGGATTTATTCTCCAATCCCAGATAAATTGGACACCCTCTATAATTAGCTGTGTGACTTCCATCGCAGTTGCTGCATTTTCTCACTGATGGTTCATTTTTTGCTTTATTGCAAACCTTTGAATTATGGAGTTCACCACATATAACACAAACATCGTTCAAAGTGCAATAGGCTCTAGTGTGGCCATATTCTTGGCACTTAACACATTGTACCGGCCCATTTCTTTTCCTGGGTTCCTCAATGGTAACCCTTCTGTGCAATAGATATTTTAGGTCAAATATTGCATGGTTGCCTTTAACCTTTTTATTGTCTGGTTCTAATTCCAGACGAAACAATGGCTGAGGAACCTTCTCCCGATTAAAAATATTGGTAATAGTTTTGCACTGGAAACCTTTTTCAGTGAGAGCAGCTTGAATTTCGTTTGCATCCACGTAACTATCTATTCCTTTTAACACAACAACCAATCCTTTTTGGCTCTTTAATTGATACGTGTAGTAATGCTTACCAACTTGGTCGAAATGTTTAATTAACACTCTGTAAGCATCAGTATTGAGCGGTTGAATTTTTGTTTCTTTTATATTTCCTCTTTTGATCCCGGAAATATAAAATGCACCTTCAGTGATAAACTCGATCGTTTTAGCAAGTTCTCTATTTGATTCTTCCCTCAAATAGATTGGTGGTGACTTCTCAGCTTTTGAAGTTTTTTCGGGCGGCGGCTCGTCAACAACCAAGCAAGAATACCTATTACCATGCGTTAATTCAACGCTAGCTAGCTTAGTGAATTTATTCGCGCTTGCACTGGCCGCTGATCTAGGGCTTCTTCTTCGTTTTGATGTGACAGTAATATACCGGTCTATTCCCGTTTGCACTAAACACTGACCTACATCACTGTTTATTTTATTGTCATCTGATGTCGATGCACTCTCATTGTTTTTTTTATTGTCAATATTTGGCGACGATGCACTTTTATTTTCGTTATGGTTCAACACACCAATGTTATTTAAATTAATAATTTCACTTTGATTTAAATTGCCTGGTAAGGTAATTTTTTGAACATTTAAAATTTGTTGTCGCTTTGGACTATGCTGCACTTTTGTATTTTTATTAAAAATATCTGAGGTCGTGACGTTCGGTGGCAAATCGCTTGCGGACATCGCTGTCTGCTGATTTTGCCCAGCCTTTTTTACTTGAGGCGGAGATGAGAACATCACGATTTCACTTATTTTTCACATCACAAAATTTAAAAAAAAAAAATAAAAAAAAATGATTTAAACTGCTGATTCAACTTTTCACACAAGTAATAAGTAAATTATTTAAATGTTTACTCGGTGGTAGCAAAATTGTAACTGTGAGAAATGAAATTAATCGGGAAACAAATTTCTCGGTTTCTCGAGAAATAAAATTTCTCGGCAAATCGCAATCTCTAGTTTTAACTGAGCCAGGTTCAAATTATGTTTCAATAACAACTAAAATGTTGATCCAAATTGTGATGCAAAAACAAAATTAAGTAAGAAAACTGTTTTCTGCTTGCCATCGGTCGTGGCCACACCAGTTTAATACTGCTCCCGAGAGTTCCTTTGTTGCATGTTATAAATCATCTTCATTCTTGATTATTCTGTTTATGAGACATAATCATCTGGAAATATTGTTTATGGCTTTCGTAGTACGTGCCTACCTTCTGAGCTACCGCTGCTCATAACTTGGACTTGTTATATGATGGCCATAATCGTCACAATATTTTAATTAACTGATTCATTAAATTTTTGTAAAATGTTTCAAATTTTATTTATAATTTGTAAAAGCTTTATTCGTAAAATTTACCACGATATTTTTTATCACGGACTGGAAAGTCTAGACACAGGGATTTTGGTTTCTATGGAAAAAGTTTCAATTTTTTTGGTTTTATTTTAGATTTGTTTATAAAAAAGAAAAATTGTATTGAAAAAATATTAAAACGCTTTTGAAAATGGACTCGAAGTGCACGCTCATAAATTTCAAAATTGTTAGTTGGGCCGAAAGCTCAGGTTAATTTAAAAAATTAAAAACACTATAGAGCCCTAACCCATTAAAAATGTTAGTTATATATAAACATACACATGAATTTTAAAAAATTAAACCATCCTAAAGTGATTGAAGATTTCTGGAATTTGCCGATAACTATAACTACACCAAGCACTCATAAATAATATGGATGACCACTTAATTAAATTGAAAAAACGCAAAGACAAAGCTAACAAACTTAAGACATACTAATACTGATGATGATAAAATTAATTTTATCAAAGGTAAGAACAATCTTGGGGTCACTTTTAAGAGCCACTATTAAAGCTGGAACAAGCCGTTTCAAATCGAAATTTGAAAATGGCAAAATATGCAGTTCCGTCGAATGTTGGTGGCTTTAATTTGATTGAGTAAACGGTCTGAACCACTTTCGTCGTTGTTCCACTTGGCCTGACATCAGTTAATACTTTCTCGAGAGGTTGACAATTTTCTTCAACTTGCTGAACCTTCGTTTCTAATTTTCCTTCAATCTGTTGAACCTCCGTTTTAACAAATTGAATTTCAGTTTGTAATTTTGTCTGCAACTTGCCTACTTCGTCATGTAGTTAGTCAGGATGAAGATAATTAAAAAAAATTCTCGTCCATTCTATTTTGACCATCTGCAACTTTCCATTTGTTGTCTCATTTCTTTGTTTGACTGGTATATTGTCTCCAACTGTCGCTCATTTTGTTGTTCCATTTTTTTTTTGGTTTGACTTCTCAATTTTCTCCATTTGTCGCTCTTTTTGTTGTTTCATTATTCCCATCTATCCCATTATTTTATTCATAGCAATCACCAACAACGGTTGTTTATTCTCTGCTTCCTGCTCTCCGAAACCGTTATTTCTTTTTGAAAATCATGATGATAGGCGTCTAACCCTTTTTCTCCATGGCATCACGTAGTCGCGCTTGTAAAGCTGCTTTACTACCATCAGTGAGCAAACCCCGTTTCTCAAGTTTCTTCTTTAATTCTGGAACTGTTAATTCGGAGCGAATCGGTGATGAAGAAATGCAGCAGATCGAACGGAAGTGGGATTCCAAAATAGGTTTAAGATGATGTTCTGGAATGTGGCCAATCAGGAAGGAACTCAATAATTTCTTTGCCGATTTCATGTATTTATCTAATTTCATTACAGTCGGTTTTGAAATAAAAGGGTCTCTATCTAATTGGGCATAATCCAGAACCTTTTCTTAATATTATTTTAGAATCCCATTTCGGCCTTTCAAAACGAATTTTATTATAATCGGTTACGAAGCAGTTAAGTTCTTTCCTAATTAGCCCTCTTCCAGAACTTCAATTTCAATTTCATCATAATTGGTTAAGAAATAACAAAGTTCCTTTCTAATTGGCCTGAATTTAACTTGAAAATGCTATATATGGGTAAACTTGTGTATGAGATTTTAAATTTTCTACATTTGGAAAAGAGACAAGGCACAGTCGGATAGGCCAATCCCCAATTAGTCTCTTAAAACGCGGTTTTTCTTTAATATATTATTCCTATGCGATGATTGAGTTATACAAAATTGATTGGAATTTTTGTTACTGAAAACAGGATTCCAGAATTTACCTTGAGAATCCCTAAATTTCCTATACGGTTTAGTGCTAAAAGAGTACACAAACTAAATAAATCCAAAACGGAATCCCGAGATCTCATTTGAGAAACCCTAGTGTCCACTTCGAGATAAAATAATTTTAAAACTTTAAATTTCTATAGGTGTTGGAATGATAAAATTTTACAAGCCACAAAAATTGGTCAAGAGCGATCATAATGATTCTTAACCCGAACAATATAAATATTTTTGCAAATTGTATAAGGTTTGTATTCATGTAAACTCCACCCCAACAAGGAACTTTTATTTGCTCTTTGATCTTTTGAAAATAAATTTTCCAATTTAAGTTAGCATCCAGACGCAAACCTAGAAAATTATAAACAGGATATTAAATTACAATTTCGTACATGGCCAAGAACCTTTGGAACATAAGCCGAATAATGATAATGACGATCGAACCTCGAGAAACTCCAAAATCTGCCTTACACGGCATACTAAACAAATTTCCAATTTTTACTATCAATAACCTGTTACGAAGACAAAATTTAAACATAGAAATGGTACACCTCTAAAACTACACTCGTAAAGTTTTAGTAAAAGTAACTTGTGATCGACCATGTCAAATGCCCTCTTAATCAATAAAAACAGTACCAACACACTTTTTTCCATTTCAATTAATATGAAACCCGTTCAAAAAATCAATTAGAGCTGGTTCAGTTTTTTGGCTAGACCTAAAGCCATTTCGACAATTATTTAAAACATTATGTTTAGAAAACAAGTCATCAACTTGGAACTTTCAAGCCTTTTCCAAAGTTTTCATAATTATGGGCTTTAAAAAAATTGGACGACAATTATCCTTACGCAGTTTATCACCCTTTTAGAACAAAAAATTACAACAGCTTCAAAAAACTTTGATTGATAAAATGTAGCTTTTAACTTGTTGAAACTTGTACCGAGAATATCGCTACTAATACTGAATTTTAAACCATTAATTATACCAACCACTCCAGTAACATCCACAGGATCAATAAGATTGTTTTTTGTTTCAATTGGTTGTTCTAAAGTGAGATACAATATTTAAAAAATATGAACCAAAATCATCTACTATAGATTTACAATCCGTAAGAGCTACTGAGTCACTTGACATAATTTTATCAACAGAATTACCAACAATATCATCTAAAATTTGCTACCTTTACTATCTTTACCACAATATTGAAATTTAATGTTGTACGAGTAGTATGTGAATTTGTCAAAACGTATTTTATCATGAACTTTTTGGCATCGTTTAAGAAATTTTATCTGAAACCTTTATTTGCAGGATGCTTCTTACACTTTTTCCTAATTTTCTTTTTATTAGATATTAAATTTATCAAATAAAACGAGATTCAGGGTTTCAGTTTTAGAATTTTGTTGAATGACTTGTAAAAATTACTTCAGTCGCTTCGTATTAATGCTACTGATTGGGAGGATGTGACTGTATTTTAAATTCCTCACGTTCGTGATCAATATGTTTAATTCATGTTATTATGTAATGGTTTTCGTTTCGTTACTCCTCAGTTAAAATAATTTTGAGAAAACGGTGTAATGAAACCGTTTGTGTGTGGGGGAAGTCACATTGTGTTAATCATGGAGTTTTTGTATTTTTTTTTTATTATATCTATTGTTATTCAATTCATGTACATATATTGGTTTATACTTAATATAAAACGTAAGTAATATTTTGTGGAAAAGCCGGGTTTTTATTTGTTTGTGGTTCCATTGAGATTTCGGTTGTAAATGTTTTTTTTTAGTGGAAAAACAAAAAAACGTCGGGAGTTGGTCGAGGATTGTTATCCAACATGGATGGTTATTAAAAATTAAAATTTAAAAACAAAAAAAAAAAAAAAAATTGACAAAATACAAATTAAACAAAACTTCAAGTGTACTTAACGGAAGTTTCTATGAATATTTATATATCGTGTGGTTTAAAATGCACTGCTGGTTTTGCAGCATAACAATGTTTACAATGACTTAAGAAGTTTAACGGAAACAAACTTACATTAGACCAGTAAACTATTTTCGATTAGATCAAACTTCATCGCCCTCATGTGGCCAATTAAACCTTATTAAAAAAGAATTATTGAATTTTCTAAAGCTCGTGCGTGTTGCTCGGTTCCGCAGAGGTTAATGAGTTTATATGAAAAAAGGCGTCTAAGAAGACAAATTATCCTGGAAGAAGGAGTTCAACGATATCGTTAAATAAGCAAAAATTAGGTTAAACGGGCAAGGTCGAGAATATTCAATTGGAGCAATTCTGCATGGGACAAAGAGGCTTGACCTCTTGGATATTTGTTGTTTGGATTAATTTTGCAAAAACAATTTTTGTAATTTTTATCAGAATCGCTGTGTAACTGAAGCTATTCAGCACAGACTAAAGTACGGCACTAAAGGAAAAATCCTTACAAAAACCCGAATCTAAGATGTATGAATGGCACGCCGTTGGATGAATGGCTGATAGGTTAATCACTTGGTGGTATTGATGGTGCACGTCCAAAACTCAAACTCTCATCATAAAGTCAAACGCTGAAAAGATTGATCGAATTTTGATACGAGATATCGAATTCTTTGATACATCTTCTCAAGACTTTAGAATTCGATATAACATCTCAAAACTCGAGATGTTATATCAGAATTCTATATAGCTAAATAGCAAAGACCTTTCGAATTCTGATAAGACCGAATGTGATATCGAATTCTTACGTCATATGTACAATTCTCAAACCACCAATTTAAATTCTGATCTAACTATCGAATTCTGAAATAAAATACCGCATTTTGAAATGACATAACGAATTCTGATGTATTGATTCTAGACATAAATAACTCAAATTCTGGCACCAAAAAATCGAATTCTTACTTCAGAATTATCGAATTTACACAGTATTAACTCTAATTTTTACAGGACAAATCGAATTCTGGCTGGACATATCGAATTCTGACTTAACATACATAAATTCGTATTCTGACATGACATATCGAATTCAGATATGATTTACCAAGTTTCGGCAAAATATTTCGAATTCTGACACGATATATCAAAATCTGACATTATAAATTCAAATCCTGATTTGACTTATTGAATTATGCCATGATTGGTTGGCACGTATGATGCATATATTCCCACAACAAAAATGTAAATTCTGGCATAAGGTATCAAATTTAGACGTGATATATCAATTCGGACATCATAAATTCAAATTTTGGCACGACATATCGAATTCGCTTGTTGTTCAAATTCTGACTTGAAGTAATGAATTTTGACGTATTTTATCTGATTCTGTCATATATCTCGAATATGTGACTGATATTGTATATCTAATTCTGACAGAAAGAATAGAATTCTGATAAAATAACTCGAATTCTGGCACAAAAATTTAAATTCTGACGTATCGAGTTCTGATGTTAAGTATCGAATTCTGACAAAATATATCGAATTTTGACATCAAAGATTCAAATTCTGATAAGACACATTAAATTCTGTTTCAACCTTTCTGTTTTTGGAATCAAAACTTCAAATTCTGACGTGACATATCGACTGTTGAGATAACACATCCAATTATGATATGATATATAGATTTGTAACATAATTTATTTTATTCTGGTATGGTGTATTGACATGATGATTCGATACATGACACGATACTGACAAGACAAGATACATCAAATTCTGACATATGTATGTATCGTCCAGCATAATATATTGACATCTGAAATTCAAATTCAGACATAATATATCGAATTTTGTCCTCACAATTTCAAACTCTGATATTTCATATCGAATTCTGGTATGCTACAATACATCGAAGCCTGATCAAAAACTCAAATTCGGATATGACATATCAAATCCAGATATGATATATCGAATCCCGACATCACAAATTTCAATTCCGACATGTCTTCACGAAATCTGAAACGATGATATATCCATCGAATTCGTGGCAACTTACATAAGATATAGAATTCTTACATAAGATTTAGAATTCTAACATCATAAATACAAACTCTGATATTGCAAATCTAATTCTGACATCATTCGAATTCTGGTATCAAAAATTCAAATTTTGACGTGACTGGGATTCTGGCATAATATTTCGTATATGTGATATAACCAATTCTGGCGTGATATATCGAATTCTGACATAAGATACAGAATTCTGACATTACAAATGCAAATTCTGATATTGTATATCTAATTCTGACATGAAGATGGAATTCTGAAATGGGATATCCAATTTTGACACCAAAGATTTAAATTCTGACATGGCTTATCGAATTTTGATATGATTTATCAAATCCTGATATGAAATAATTCTTTGTGTGTTCTATGATGTGAAACTTTTTCATAAACACTATGTTCGAAAATAACTAAGAAAAATAAATTATCTGGTGAAACCAGACATCATCGCAGTCACTTTACGGTTGAAATGACACGTTCCAAAATGACATAAGGTACAGAACTGGGGATTTCGATGCAAATGGGATTCTAAAATGAATTAAGTTGAAGTTATGGCGTATTGGCAATGTAAGGATATATCTTGGTTAACTCTTAAACTATATGGATCATGAAATTCAACGTATGCGATGATCATGAAATTCAACGTATTCTTAACAGATTTAGACGAAATCCGACATGTCCGATGGAAATGCGATTTTAAATTTAGTTTTGGAATATGACCGATTAGGTTGAAACTTGGATATTTTTTCACTGATTGTGATAAACTTTGAACGATAATTATAAGAAGTTCTGAACTATGGAACTTCTTGTACGGAAATTGGATTAACTAATAAATAAACAAACTAAAATATTTTATTTGGTTTCAAACTTATTTAATTTGTCTTATCAGCGTCTGTGGTTAAGCACCGGAGAACAAAAATGTTTATAGAGTTCAGGACTGAGCTTTTCGGATATTTTTATTTTCCCCACTATAATAAAGTTATATTGGCTAAGAATTGTAATCGCGAAAAAAATTTGTTCCAGATTTTCACATTTCTCGACGAATTAGGTTAAAAGGACACCAAAATATCGATTAGAAAAATGTCGTGTCCGTTCTTCCGTCCTTCCAGTAATACATTTTTATTATTTTTCTTTTGCCTCCCATTCACACAAATATTGATAGTATTGGTCAAAATTTTGTACAAAAATAGATTTTAGTAATAAGCAGTTTGTATTAACTTTAAGTTCCATTCGAGTCTAGAATAGAGTGGGTTGCAGTGGAAGAGAAAACTCTCAAACAGATTTTCTCAAAAACGGGACTGAAGATTTTTTTGTTATGTTGATGATAAATTTGACAATCCATCATCTACCTGTTCACAAAATTTGAAGTGTAATTTAAATTTGTTGATCTGTTTTCCGAGGTAATGTCAAACTTTTCGAAGAAATATTTTTCTTCGGTTAATACACCTTCCAGATTATCGTGTATTATGGAATTTAAATTTTTAAATTTACCTAAAATACTTTGCTGCTGGCAAATAATATCGTCAACATTAAAAAATAAATTATATCTAGTAAGCTTTTAAATATAGCAAAGCATTGCGATTTCTGTGGCAGTGACATTTCAGACATGGACATTTCTTTGATGTTTGATTGAAATTTCAAGGACATGTTAATCGATAACTATTTGTGAATTGCTTTAATAAAATGGCATTTAAAGGTATTATTTCTGAGTAATAAATTCTCTTCGTATTAAAGCTCACTTTTAAAATAATATCAAGCTATTGGCGTAGAGCAAGTTTAGGATAAATGCGCTGGGAAATATAGCAAATGAAATACTATTGGACAAGGAGGTGAGATTCAGTGACAAAAGATAATTAACGTTAATTCTGATTTTGTATGGTTTGCGTTTTATTATTTTGTATTCTTGAATGGTCTATAATCCACAGCGATGCCCTGTCCATACTGTAGTACTGACTAATTGTATCGGCTAATTCTCACGTTGCTAACACACGTTGTGGCACAAATTTTCAGAAAATAAATTTTGAACATTGTGCTTTGGAGGTTTCCAAATTTAAGAAAAGCCGTGGCACTTTTTAAGGACCTTGCTTCGTAAAATAATGGAAAATGTTTGTAAAATATAAATAGATAGTTTAGAGATAGGCCCAAAGTTTTCAAAATGCTGTTAACATCTTTAGAGAATTCCAATTTACGGTTCAAAAAATACCTAAGTTGCAGCATTACTGTCGGAAATAGAGCAGCCCAAGGTATAGATAATTTAATTATGTATTTAGAAAAATATTCAAGTTTTTTATGATATAATGATTATTCGATCAGTGAAGATCAAATAATAAATTTTAAAGAGCGAGTTTTAGAATGTTGCATTTTTCACTTTTAAATTTAATCTAAAATTAAAGCACTTATCTTAGGTTTATCACACTCTATTGCAAAAGGTCTTCAATTTTATATTGCAAAAGGTCTTCAATTTTAAATTGTTTGAAGATTGGTCGAAAAGGTCCCTAGATGACATTGGTTTGTTTTAACGAATAATAGAATTTCAAAGTTATAATTATAATTTTTAGTAACTTTATATCATAAATTTTCAGTTATGTAATTACTTATCATTATTTGTTATTTTTAAAATGTAAATTTGTTTACATATAAGTAACATTTTAATGTAATTCACGTTTAGATTTTTACATGTTTTACTTGTAAAATGTAAAAAGAGGTTTTTTACACCAGTATGCCCGAATGTGATTCTCTACCATTGGAAAGTAGGCCAATTTGTAATTCCCTAGCAAAATCATACAATAAACAATAAAAATAAGTGGTACCGGTAGCAAAATCTATGGAACTACGGGATGACTATAAATTTACTATTCTTTCGTACCAATTTAGAATACCATTTTCGTGTTAAAAGTCGATATTCATCAAAATCGGTTAAGAAGCATCCAAGTACCATCCTAATTGGCTATTTTGTGGAACTTCAACTAACAACCATTTTCGAATCCTATTTTCAATTCCTTTCCAAGCCAAACAACTTCTACTTATTCGGTTAAGAAATAACAAATTCCTTCCAAATTGGCCACATCGCAGAATTTCACCTAATACTAATTTTGGTTCCGGTTGTTGAATTTGAAATAAGAAATATTTGATATGAAAAATATTGAATTTGGCTTGAAAATTATTAAATTTTATCTAAAAATTGTTAAAGATGGCATCGAAATACTGTACTATTACTACACATCAGTATTTTCAATTGCATAATCCATGCTTTGTTTTAGGAAGACATATTGAATCTGAGTCGTATTGAGACTCCCTCGGAAACTGAACCACAGAGCCCCATCACAAAATAAACCACATGCTTACTATAAATTAATTCAGAATTAAATTTTATAAATACACTTCAAATGCTCCAAATAAGAATTTTTTGAATTGTAAACACTTATAACCCAAATATAAAAACTCAAATTATTTTTAGAACAACTTTACTTTTTTTCTATTTACAAAACTTAAATTTACAAACTATCTTCTTCTGGATGTAGTCTATTCCATTCGAGAGCGCGGAGTACATGTGGTGGAATTTCTGGACCTACGGGTAAATGTCCACCTTGTGCTTGGAAACCGCCCTCATTAGCTACATATGAAAGTTCAATTTTTTGACCATCAGGTGATGTGTATGCATATCTTCCTTGGACACCATCAGCATTACCGGCAGCATCATGTGATGTACCATCACCAGTTTCATATCCAAAACTGAATGAACCATCAACATCGATGTCGGATGATGATCGAAGAATTGGAACTTCTTGTACGCAGAGAGCTACAGCCATGAGGGCAGAAAGTAAAATCTATAATTAAACAGAAATACAACATTTTATTATTAATTTGAACTTTTTTTTAAACAATGATTATCCACTTTAACTCACAATGAATTTCATCTTTATTTGAGTTGTTTGGTTTAATTTCAAATGCAAACTATAATTTTTCAAGTTGATTTCATCTGCTTTTATATAAAATTTAAAAATTTATCTTGTCATTGAAAACCGAAAGTTTAATCGCTAAACTAAAAAAAAAGAACATAAACTTGGGCAGCAACATCTGAAAAACTGAGCCGGTTGAACTTTAACAAAAACATACCACTTTTCTTATAAAAGCATATCAGCAACTGCGCTTACACGGAAAATTACCGTCAAAACTCATCCAGTAGATAATTCTTCTTCTTCTGTCAAGACGATTTTCCACCGAAACTCAAAAAATCTCATTTTTCGCAAGCCAAAAATTGTATATGGTAGATATAGGAAAAAAATAAATTTAAATATGTATTTATTCATTAATTTTTATTAAAATAATTCGACATAATGATTATACCAAAATATTGACAATATTTGGAAAGAAATTAAAAGGTCGATTTTACAGATGAATCGAAGCAACGATAATACCAAAATGATTATACTAGAATATTTAAATTGAAATAGGTACGGAATTGAAAACTATTTTATAGTACAAATAAAATAAATTTTAACCCACAAGCCCTTCTGAAAAGAAACACAAATTAGCTTTCTTTAGTATTATCTTGAAAGCTCAAAAACATCAGCAAATTAGAAAAATATACGCTGAACGAAATTTTTCGCGATATTTTTACCGACTGGATTTCATGATCCGGTACATTCCGCTCCTGGATTATAGTTAAATTTTGGTTCAAAATTTTATCTTTATTGGGTTTGTTTTGTTTTTAGAAAAAGTCTAGTTTTATAAACGCTTTTTGACTGTACTCACTTAATAAACAGTCATTATTAGGCATATCCTAATTGGAGAAACGAAATGTCATTAAATTAAATCAATTGCCGACATTTGGCATTGAGCCTAAGCCAACCTTGAGTAATCATTTTTTACTAATGGCGATCTTCAACCTTAAACTGGCTAGTAAATAAGGCCAAGTAACGGAATTAAACTATTCAGAATAAATTATGATTTTGTTTGTCAATAAAAAGTCACAGGAAGCGTGATGTATTAACTGTAGAAAAATATTTCTCCGAAAAATTCTATATTATCTCGGACAACGGTTCAACCAAATATTATAAGCTGCTCATTACTAAAACCTATATTTGTGTAGAATTTTGGTAAAATCTATTAATATTAAAGAGAAAAATTTGTGACTGGCAAAACGGAAGGATGGAAGGACGGACATGACATCGATGTTTTGGAGACCTGGTAACCTAATCCGTCGAGAAATCTTAAAATCTGGAAAAAATCACGATTACCAACCTTATGAATTATTTGGGTTTAAACTGTTCGATATTAATTCAATTCTCTTTAAAACTAATGCTATTAGTTTAAATCGTTAATATCATTTGAATTCAATTACAGCGCAGAACAATATAAAAATAAAAGCTAGTATATATTGGTCCAGGAGGAGAATTGTATAATAATAGGCTATTGTAAGTGAAACAATCTACTTTTAGTAGCGCTGTATGCTAAGTTTTAGCTACGTTATTACTATTGATCGTTCAACTTAGACAATTCTTGCTCAAACCGGTTACCTGTTATCGATTGGGTTTGAACAAGTATTCTGAAATGCTGTCAGTATACATATCTTGTATATTTGTGCATTTGAATCTTTAACAATGTGTTCCAGATAATTTTCTGTCCTTAATACCTCACCTGAACCGTTATCATGAAACTCTCCGTTTCGGCACATACATCTCCTTGCAGCGACCATTCGTTTGACAGTTTTAAATCAAACTTTTTACTGTGTAAACTAAACTTGCTTCGAATTTAAATAAGGTGATACTATTACATCAGATTCTACCACAGTATGGATCGTGTTGATGTTTAGCCTTTATTGCTTACAATAATTTTCTCTTCGATTAGCTCTCCCGGGTAAAGAAATTTTTTTCACAAATGCTTTAGAATATTGTAAGTCCTAATGAAACTGAGCTATTGAGACACCATTCAGAACCATCAAGCCCATCAAAAAAAAAAAAAAAATGCTCACCCTAAAATCATGGCGATTAGTCAAAATATATCCAATAAATCTGAATAAAATGTCAAAAACAAATGTTTTAAACCGTTCCAGCGTAATAAATAAGAAATATAAGAATTTTTTCAATTCATAATAGTCTCATCATTTATAGATTAATCTTAATATTTTTCGTAAACACTTATAACCCAAATAAAAAAAATCAAATTATTTTTAGAACAACTTTACTTTTTTTTTTTTTTTTTCTATTTACAAAACTTAAATTTACAAACTATCTTCTTCTGGATGTAGTCTATTCCATTCGAGAGCGCGGAGTACATGTGGTGGAATTTCTGGGCCTACGGGTAAATGTCCACCTTCTGCTTGGAAACCACCTTCATTAGCTACATATGAAACTTCAATTTTTTGACCATCAGGTGATGTGTATGCATATCTTCCTTGGACACCATCAGCATTACCGGCAGCATCATGTGATGTACCATCACCAGTTTCATATCCAAAACTGAATGAACCATCAACATCGATGTCGGATGTTGATCGAACAATTGGAACTTCTTCTACGCAGAGAGCTACAGCCATGAGGGCAGAAAGTAAAATCTATAATTAAACAGAAATACAATATTTTATTATTAATTTGAACTTTTTTTTAAACACTGATTATCCACTTTAACTCACAATGAATTTCATCTTTATTTGAGTTATTTGTTTTAGTATCAAATGTAAACTGTGATTTTTCAAGTGGATTTCATTTGCTTTTATACAAAATTTTAAAATTTAACTCGTCAATGAAAACCGAAAGTTCAACCGCTAAGCTAAAAAAAAAACATAAACTGGATTCTAAAATTAAATTTTACATTCAAAATTATATCTTGATTCGGTTTTCTTCATCTTTAGAAAAAGTTTAGTTTAATAAACGCTTTTTGACAATACAAATTTAATAAACACTTATTTGCCACATTCTAATTCGCTGACATTATGGCATTGGCCCTAAGCAACCCTTGACTAAACATCTTTTGTAAATTGGAGCATATTAATGCCGTTCTTGAACTTTAAACGCGTTTGTAAGCAAAACCACTAAATGGAATTAAACTGTTGAGAATAAATTACGGTTTTGTTTATACTATAATACAAGCTTATTTTGCCTATACGGTGTATGTATTTATGCATTAGCATATTTATAATATACAAACACGAGTATATAACGATCAAGGCAAGCACACTAAACTTATTACTGGTTTTTGATAACAATCTTCTATTACTACTTGTTCAATATTTGTTATGTGGTTATTTAAATGAGCGTTGTATTTATATCCTAAACATTTATAATACATAATTCATTCGTTTAATCAACAGCACTCACACATACATACATATTGGATAGTAAAGTAATGAGAAATTGATCAAGTTGTTGAAGTGTGTTTACATGTCAAATGAATGAAGACGGGTACACGTAAAAACCACTCATTTTTCGAATATTGTTACATTCATTGAAAGTCCTAAGTGGACTTATAAAAGTGTCTTCCGTGCGCCGACAAATCGAGTATTTTGAAAACACGCTTTGTTTCACTTTCTCGGTTATAACTGGGATCAAAATCATAACAACCAGCCGATGTGATTAAAGAGCACCAAAAAAGAATACCAGGGGCGTTATTCTTGAACCATTACGAAAAAATTCCGTACCAAAAATTTTCGCAATGCTATTTTCATAATAGTAACGATAAAATCATAAATTAGTATTCTTGAAGCCATTATGAAAATAACGAAGAGAGAAAAGAAGAATAATAAAATTTGGGGGGAGCTGATGAAAAATGTCAGTAGCTAAAATGGTATTCTTGAAATCGGATTACGAAAATTTTCGCAACGGAACGCTACTAAAATTTTCGAAGGGGTTTTTCGTTTCTTATTACATTTCGTAATGAAATCATTTGGATTTTTGTTTTAATTATATTTACATAAGGACGTTCATAAAATTCAATAATTTCTGTTGATTTTTAAAAATCATATGTACATATTTACATTTCACTAAATATTTATTATTTTTGTTACCACAAAAAAGGATATATTTTTAATTTGCAATACTAATTGATAATTAACATGTACATGTAACAATACTAATTGATAATATGGGGTGTAGTTTTAAAAGTCGCCTTTTGTGACAACTGATTCACTATCCGCAAAAATAAACGAGACAATCCCAACGAAATGAAAGTTGCATCAACGGAAGGATAGCTACTTCAAAATTTTGGCATTTATCATTAACTATTATCCATATTGGCTAATAACCAACGGATGATATATGATTCATTACCGAAATTCCATTATCAATTAACCATGGAAAATGTATAAGGCGTTATAATATAATGGAAAATTATGGATAATTACTCATAATTAAGGATATTGTCCTCCTTAATTTTCCACGCTATACCAAACCATCTATCAGAATTAGTCCGACGCAAATACTCCACATCAATCTACAACCGGCTTTCGCCTTGACAGTCGCTTGTCTAAATATCATCATTCGATATTCCCGATGTTTCCTTTAGCTGCTATATCTCTGCCCGATTACATACATTGTAACTAGGAACGACAAATACTCTATTTTTCCTAGTTGTCAATTTTTAAAAAAAAATCTCGTTGTGATGCCACTAATTTATTGAAATGAACATATCATGATTGATGAAAGGCCATAGTTACTTTGGATTACTGATGTAAATCTCTAATTCTCTAATGAAATTTCATATTCCGATATCTCATCTCTGTGCGGATTTCACCGACGTACGTACGAGCATTTATCACATTCCAATTATAGTCTGAGAAATAATTGTTTTTATCTAAATTGCGACACTTCAATTTACTAATAACTATCATTTGGATTTCTATAAATGTCACAATACACCCCTTTAAACGAATTTTTGAGTAACTTCTTCTGATTGGGATTTTCTTCAACGTGATGAAAATTTGAATGAAGTTGTTTTATCTAATCTCTGAGCTACTCAGGTATCTGTTCAACCTCAAGAAGGGCTGCCAAAAGCTTCATAACTTGTTATAATACTTAGGAGTTTATCCAGCTCTTGATTGCGCACGCACAGAGTTCTTAAATCTTAATTGGTTGAATAATAAAAGAAAAGTATCTGATAACTCCCTCTCAGACAAATGTGATCTGTTTGCTAACATTTTTGTTTAAGAGCCACCTCCCCATCGTTCGTTACTTAAATCCTATAGTGCTCAGAATTCAACAATATAAGAAGAATCTTGATCGCTTATATACCATCTCGACACTAGTAAGACCATGATGGCTTCCCATCCATCTTATTAAAAAAACTATGAGGAAATTTTTTTCGGGACTTTTGCAAGATCTCCCTTATCCTCCCGATTTTCAAGCTGGTTAAAAAAAGAACGAGGTCGAAAACAACCGTGATATTACTATTCTAAACCATACCTAAGCTTGAATCAATGGTGCACAGATTTTTGTCTTTCCGTAGACTAGCAATTCTAAAGTGCGGATTTATATCATTTATACCGACTTTCTAAAGTCTCCGATAATTTTTTTTTATTGTCACCTTCTTCAAATTATCGATTGCATTTACTGTAGATAATAAATATGGATACCCCTTTATATGGGGTTGGCATTTGATTCAATAAAAGAGACACATTTAATAAATTACGGATAACGAATAATTGAAATGGGATAACGGATAATGAAGTCCTTCATTCGTTTGCATTATTTCCCAATTTATTATACCAGATGCCTGTGCTAATTTAAATATTGTAAAAAACATGAATCAAAATCATTCAAAAATGGCACAGATTAAAATTTTGACGGACACCTCCATCATTTAATATAATTAACTTTGAAACTTTATAAAAAGTTATTAAGTTTAACAATTTCGCTTCATTAATATCACGTTTCCTACAATTCTACCTGTAACGCTTGTTGTTGAGGGATGACCTATCTCCATTTATTTACAGCATGACTCGTCCTCTAAAATTTCTAATCTAAAGAGCGACAAACGTACTTGTAAAGTAAATAAGTCATTCCCTGAGTTGGCGTGACTTGAAGGATTCCTTATATTAAGGGCATTTGAAGATTAAGGGTCTTGCGAAAGTTTCATTGGATCAAAATCATATACGACACCCATGCAGCATGTTTAAAAAACTTCTCAAATATTTCTAAGTACGCTATACGATTACCGAAATACCAAATAAATCATGTTTTTAGTGTGCCGCACTTTTATAAGTCGAGAATTCATTTCCCGGGACCATGTAACATTTGTGCTTTGCACCAAACAAGTGAACTTTTAATATCGCGGTTTAGGGTCAATTTCGTAATGTCGAGGACTATTTCCTAATTGCCATTAGCACTCTAAAAACCATGAATAATATTAAAAATCTTTGGTGTTCTGTCTTAAGTATCTCCGAAGATTCTTCGAAAATCGCAAAATTCTTAAATTATCACGAAAATCTCGCAAAATCCCTATAACCTCGGATTAAGATATTTGGCTTAGGACCAACAAGCAATGCACGGTTACTACATGATCACTACAACTAAATTATTTTCCTCTTAACAATAGTATAATTGCCTCGAAAAAATATTTTAACCGAAATAATATCATATTCTCAAATGATTGCAGTGAAAACAAATAAAACTACATTTTATTGAAATTCACTTGTTACCATGATTCATACAACAATTAGTAGTGGCAAAATTATTATGATTGTTGTAAATTGATTTTACTTATATTTTTTGTTTATAATTGCCTTCATAATCATAATAGTATTATTAACGGCAATGCATACGAACGAATCGAATAATTTCTAGCATAGAAGTTTATTTTCAGATGTGACATTTATGTTACAATTTCGTCTACCTATAAGTTTTATCAAAACCCAACTTTAATGCTAAAACTTGCGACCATTTTAATGCTCAGGCTTGTGAGTTGCAATATTTTTTCACAACTTACATACGCTTACAGGGCGAAAAATCGATAAGCTCAAGAATAAACTTCAATAATATCGGTAACTACGTTGATGATTGTACTAACCACTAATGGTTGTACGAAGTATGTTTATGATCGTATCAATTCTGTAATCATGGTAGTGATTATAATTACGTTCATTGTGATTTTATTGTTTGATATTAAACAAAAAATTGTAAGGAAATTTGGTTACATTAGTATAATTCGCTAATACAACCTGTATACAAAACATCCGATATTTAGAATGTAAAAATCAAATATAATATAAGGTAGGTTGTTTTGGTATAATTGGTATTTGTTATGCATATTTAGTATACAACTAATTAATTAATTAATTTAAATTAAAGTAAAAATATTGGTAATATATGTACAGTTGGGTTTAAAAGGGTAATATGGGTACTTGGCAATATATTCATACGTATTGGTCTCCAGAAAAAAATTACTCAAAGTGACATGGAAGCCACCATTTAACGTATCCTCTAATTATATTCCTAATAACAGCCTAACATAAAGCGGCCTCTGCAAGCGTGTAGCTACAAATAAAACAACATTACAACAAAAATATTATTTTTCGGTAACTATTAATATGATGGTAACTATTATCCAATGATTTCTGCAAGCATAATTATTCAAAATAATATTTTGGCAATCATCATAATGTTCTTTCCAATCAAAATTTTTAACTACCACAATTATAATATGTTTGTTTACATAATTGCAATCATCAAAAATCCAATCATAACACGATATCTTTGAAACATAATCGTGGCAACTATATTTTTCTCTGCGTGTATCAACAACCTCAATCTATAAATTACTCAATTATCTCGATGAGGCTCGAATAATATCAAGCTCACCTATTTATGAAAATGTTGAATAATGAAACATCGTTAAAAACTGAACCCTAAAAGAAATAATTCTCCAATAATCTCGAAGCCCCACATATATCACGAAAACCTCTAAAGCATCATAATATCTCTCCATCTCCACCTTCGTCACCTAGCCAAATAAATACCTTTTTTTAAAGGAACACTAAAGTATATATTTTTCTCGATTCTACTATATTTCATGAATATACGGGTAAAGTTTTAGCCAGAAATATAGAAAAATAAAAAAATTTCGATTTTTTGGTAAATTACGTTTCTTTTTAAAAAAATAAAAATTTCTTGAAATTTTTTGAATATGTTAATAATTTCACCGGCACTTTTGATTTATATAAATTGATTAATCAATGTTTCACGTACATCTGAGAGTTTTTTCAAGTTTATCGCACTCAACAGTTTAAAATGGTAGACGATCGAGGAGTCTGTTAGATTAACACCTCCATCATTAAGAAAATACGTGTGTTCTCGAAGGGTTAAATACCGCCATAAAATCATTGGATCTTATCATCGTACCATCATACCGTCAAACCATCATGCCATCAGACCCGACATAACATTATATCATCGTGCAATCATACCAGAATATGTACCATCGTACCATAGAAAAAACAACGGGCGAGTTCACGCACGACTCGCAAAAATATTATTTGAAAACCTTCATGTATAAGTATCCACTGAATCATTTCAAGCCTCTGCATGATGTGCCTGAGAAACCAATACAGATATATGGCTGCTGTTCGCTCAGTATTTAAACTGCGTTACATTTTTGGTTTAAAAAGCCAATAAGTTATTCTATATTGGATTTGGAGGACGAACCTTACAGACATTAATTGTTTAATTAAAAATTGAAATTTATAATTTATTTGTTGACAAAGAAAAATACAAACGACTATATTTCAGTATAGCCTGTCTCGATGAGCTTAAGCAAAGTACAGTTCTGTTAAGTTAATTAAAACAGAGCAATCTTGTTGAACATCCCATATTTAAATTTTTGTGAATGGTCATAGGAAACCCGGTGAACAAAGCAAATTGCCATCGCTGAGTTGATCAGTTTGAACTAAATGAAATAGGACGGTTCTATTAGACAAAGGCGCTATTTTGACTGTAAAATCATAGCAGCTGGAAAGATTGTAACATGTCATCCGGCGGCTTCTTCCTTGCGTACATCTTCAGAGATTGTCGTTCGAATCTGCTGACCACTTATTCTATAGTTTTCCTTCCTATACTTGTAACATTTACTTCGGTCCCTTTGCAGTAATGTTACTGATTGTGAGGTTGGGACTGTATTTCAAATTTTCTTAAATTTGTGATCAATGAATATTTCATTCATCGTTAATCATGGAGTTTTTGTACTGGTCATGCAATTCGGTTAGATAGGTTTACAATCAAAAACGCCAATACATACATACATACACAATTAATTTTTTTTGTAAAACCGGGATTTTTACTTTTGATGGTTCCGTTGAAGTTTCGGTTGTAAATGTTTTTTTGGTGGAGAAAAAAAAATTTTTTGGGAGAGTTGATCGAGGATTGTTATCCAGGATAGATTGTTTTTTTTAAAAAAAAAAAAAGATTGAATTATAACCAACAAAAATAAAGAAAAGACAAAGTACAATTAAAAAAAAATAAAAATAAAGAAAGGTGACGTGAAATTATTGAAGACTTCAAATGTGACTGGTGCAAGTTTCCATAAATAATAATAACTTAATAACTATATATTGTGTCACGTGTTTGATAAGTGTGGGATTAAAGGAAACTGCTAGTTTTGAAGTTATGTAAATATAGTGGCTTAAGAGCTTAACTAAGAAAAAAAAAATCATACCTGATACCGTTAGAAATGTAAATCTAATGTGTAAATGAAACGGTTCAAGAAAAAAAAATAGCGTAACGTTCAAAAGTTCCATTTTTTTTTGATCATATATATGTGTATTCGCTGAACAGTTAATGGAATTATAAGACACCTTATAATATAAGGGTTATTGGAGTATTTTGATCTGTTGTACCTGCTGTTCGTTTCTTTCATGCAGAGGTGAAAGAATTTAAAAAAAAAATAACAAAGAAAAGGCATCTAATTAAACAACTGACTTAGAAGAACAACTCCAACAATAAATTAGGTGGAAAAATTCGACTGGAGCAATTCTGCACGGGACAAAGAGTCTTGACCTCGTGGATAATTGTGGTTTTATTTAATTTTTTTTTTTTTGCAAAATGAATATTTTTGTATTTATTTACTCTTATTTAAATTTAATTTTTCTTTAAATTTTTTTTTTAAATATTTAATTACTGGATCATATAATTTCCTGAATTTTGTACATTCATATCATTTTGTTTTGTAAACTTTAGTTAATTATCGATTATATTTTTTTTTTTGTGAATTTGGTGATTTTGGGGTTTTTTACTTTAGGGCAGGATCGATGCCGTTGGGAGCGCTTTCATCGTCAACGATTTTGCACAGGTATGTGAAGTTTTAGTTCTTAAATTTTTTTTTGGGATTAAATATTATTATTCCGTTGATAATTAACTCTAGTAATTTGATTTACTTTTGTATTAATACCTTTTGTTGTTTCTCGAAGTGATTCTGATCCAAATGTTTTAATATTGTTATTCGAGATTGAATTATTAAATTTTGGGTTTAATTGAAATATTACTTTATTATTAATGGTTCCTATGTTCGTCCAAATGAGAATCTAAACCAGTAAATTACCATGGAAGGTGAGTTGAGTGAGAGTGGTATGTTCCAGTAAAGTATTTCTTTGCCATAGCACAGCTGTGTTAATTTTTTTAACTCACGACCAAAATATACCTCTACCAGCTGAGTCAGGAGTGCTATGGTGAATTTTTATTTATTTTTCACAGCTACCATTTTTTTTTTATGTACACAATCAGCCACATTCACTTCATTTTTATTATTATTAAGGCTGAACGTTACATATGGCGCCCAAGCAAATAGGGACTTTATTTTAGTTGTCGTGTTTGCAAACCAATCATTTTTTTTTATTGTGATTACCGTTGAGGTACTTGGACATTTTTCACCTTGAGTTTGATATTGTTGTCAGTATTTCACCGTTGACTACGGATTACTTGATTGGTTTCATTAACAGATTAACAGATATTAAACAGAAAATATTTTGATGTTAAGAAATTGTCCCATATCAATTATTTTATAATTATTATTTTTTTTTCTTTATTATTATTAAATTTTGTTTCCTTCAGTACAGGGATTTCAAATTGAACTAAGATTTTGTTTCTCCACTGAACTTTCCATTTTACAGTCACTACCATACATTATGTGTATTTGATAAGGTGCTTGCGATGAAATGTAGATTGTTCTGGTTTACAAACATTTTCTTTTAGGGAGTTGAATTTGTTTTTTTTGTACTGTATCTACATTGTATTTTGACTAGGTAGTTACCCTTAAGGTTGATGGATTACCTTTGTTAAAGTGCAATCTGTAAATTTTCATTTTATTTGTCAAAGTTCACATTCACCTCACTCAACTCACTTAAACCATGGTCTATTATTATACATCAATTTTTGTTTCTTTTTCATATACATTTAATCATATTCATTATTTTTTTTTTGGTGACGGTTATTAATTGCCTTATTAGTGCAGATATTACAAATTTTGTTATTTTGAGCCTGAATTGTCTCACAAATATTTTTGGATTTGCCCATTTGTGTTTTAGACTCATTTAATCTTGTACATTCGTATAGTTTATCTATATCCATTCCATTTATTAAATAATCCTAGGAACAGGTATAAACCTACCATATTAGTTCCTATAACCTTGTATACAATTTTTTTTTTGTTTTTGAATTTTGAATTGGTTCAGCATGGATATCAACATTTTATTGCCCGATGAGTTTGAAGTCGAATGTTTGGCACGTAATATATTGGGGACTCCGGTTAACAGACTTGCTGCCCTCCAGGTGGCCATTGCGAATGAAGAGAAGAATCCTGTATTAGTACCACACAAGGCACATGCTGCAGCGCGCTCAGCACCACAACGTGAACTACAGAGATGCGCCATTAAACTTAAAGAACATCGGGATTTGATTACCGCGTTCAAACCAGGAACTACCATCGAACCAGCAACACTGCGCACTGTAGAAACCCGATTATTGCATGTGCAGGGTAGGTTAAATAGACTGCTTTCCAGCACCAAGAAATATAAATCTCAATGTCGGGATCAGATAAAGGCGATCGGCTTGGTTTTGGCGGCGGTGCAGACATTAATCCAAGGAGAAACTAATCTTGATGAGACACTGGAACAGATGAAATCCTCTCAATTTGTAGATCCTGAGGATCTTTCCACTTCCGAGGATGAGAGGCCAGTCCAAAAACAAAAGGCGAAGTCTGGACAACCCACGGCTAAAACCACCAGAACCTCTTCGCCATCAGCACATGAGGAAAGAGGAGATTTGGAATTATCCAGTTTATTAGCTACCACAAATATGACAACAGACCAGAATCCTTCAAATTCACAAACAAAACATACTTCGCATTATCATTCTCCCAATAATATCAGTAAGTGGAAGTTATCATTTGGTGGTGACTCTCAGGATTTGGCGGTTGAGCGATTTCTGTTTCGTGTAGAACACCAGGCTGAAACCTACAATTTATCAAAGGAGGATTTAGTAAACCAATTGGGAGTTTTACTAACAGGAGCCGCTTTGAATTGGTACTGGTGTCATATCGAGCGTAACCCAAATACTAATTGGGCTAAATTGAAATTTGATATGGTCGAGCGATTTCAGGACCGACGGTCTGAACATGATATCAGGAGGCAACTCGAGTCAAGGAGGCAAAACCCCAAGGAGAGCTTTAGATCATTCTATAATGAAATTATAGCCCTCTCACTACAATTTCGGAACCCTCTGCCTGACTCCGAAATCCTTCACATCATTCGGCGTAATATGAGGACAGGTTTTCAAAACATGCTGGCAGATCAAGAAATCTCCTCTGTTGCAGCGCTAGTGCGAAGATGTTTAGCCTTAGAAGATACATGGAGGCGCACGGGTTATGAACCCGAAAAACTATGTTCTCGGGGATATGTTAACGAAATTTCATTGGAAGATTCACAATTTAATACAGTTCATGTAGAGGAAATAAATGCTCGTGCTAAAAATGATTACAGAATTGAATCCGCACGCCAAAGGGGTTATACTTATCAGACCGGAAACGAAAACTTGTCCATTTGTTGGAATTGCCAAGACATAGGGCATTTATATGTCGATTGCCCAAAAGCTCCGAAAATATTCTGCTTTGGATGTGGACGTCCTGGAATTCTAAAACCAAAATGTTTTAGATGTTCGGGAAACCCGACAGCGAGGGTACGAATCACTGGGAATCCGATACATCCACCCTCACCTCTTCCCAGCATGGACGCAGCTCAAATTACGGATGCGGCATTTATTCCGCTGCCGAAAACACAACCTCCACAATAACTTCAATCAAACCAATTTGTCAACCTGTCCGAAACCTCTCTTGTTCATCCCCATACCAAAATATAACTCAGAAAAGATCTCATCGAGTCCGCAAGTATTGGCAAAATAAACGAGCACTTCGCGAGGTAGTGTCCGAAGCATTTTTCGATGATGCTATCGACAAACGGCCTTATGCAAAAGTGGTGTTGGATGGGCAAGAATATCTTGGGTTGCTTGATAGTGGAGCAACAATCACAGCTTTGGGAATTGGAAGTGAAAGATTTCTTGAAAATCCCAAATATAAAATTTTTTACATGCCAACAAAAATAAAAACTGCGTCAGGGCATCAAGAGAGGGTATTTGGATATATATACACCACGATTAAATATAATGGATTAACCAAAAATTTTAAAGTCTATATCATTCCAAGTTTAACCCAACCACTTTACTTGGGTATAGATTTCTGGCGTGAGTTCAGTATAAATATAAGTCCGCCACCAATTATATCGGAACTCAAGCATTTCGAACCAAATTCCGAGGGTCCTGAATTCCTCCAGCATGAACTACATCCTCATCAGACCAACACTTTAAAGGAAATCATAAAAGAATTTCCGTCATTTGAGGAGTTGGGTTTAGGTCGTACACCAATTGTCACTCATCACATTGATGTAGGAGATGCAAAACCTATTAAACAGCGGCATTACGCCGTATCTCCTATCAAACAGAAAGCCCTATATGACGAGCTCGATCGAATGTTAGCACTCGGTGTAATAGAGGAGTCAAATAGCTCTTGGAGTTCCCCGGTGACATTGGTCACAAAATCAAATGGTAAGGTTCGAATGTGCTTGGATGCCCGCAGACTGAATGAAGTGACGACTTGCAATGCGCCTCAAACAATGTGTAGGCTGATGCACCGGGTGATACCACATCAACTGCATGAAAAAATATTTGTTTATTTGGACGACCTCCTCATTACATCCGAGAACTTCGAAGAGCATATCCAATTATTAAAGCAAGTTGCATCGTTACTCAAATCTGCCGGCCTAACCGTTAATCTTAGTAAAAGTAAATTCCTTTTAAAGGAAATTCACTACCTTGGGTTTGTGGTAGGAGATGGTTGCTTAAAGGTAAACCAGGATAAAGTTGACGCCATTCTATCATTCCCTGTGCCTAATACTGTGAAAAAGGTGCGTAGGTTTTTGGGTCTGTCAGGATGGTATCGTAGATTCATTTCTTCGTATGCTACTCTGGCAGCTCCAATAACAGACCTTTTAAAAAAACAAAGGGTTTTTAAATGGAGTAATGAGTGTCAGCATGCCTTTGACCAAATTAAGCTGGCCTTATCTAGAGCACCGGTTTTGACTCACCCAGACTTTACACGGCCATTTCATATTCAATGTGATGCTAGCAGTACAGGCGTTGGAAGTGTATTATTCCAGATCGGTGATGATGGTGGCGAGCACCCTATCGCTTTTATGTCGCAAAAACTTAACGCGGCACAGCGGAATTATTCCGTAACGGAATTAGAATGTTTGGCCGCTGTGCTAAGCGTAAAGAAGTTCAGGGCATATATCGAGGGGTACTCGTTCATCATCATCACGGACCATGCAAGCCTAAAATGGCTTATGAGCCAAAGTGACTTAACTGGCAGACTGGCACGGTGGGCGTTAAAGCTACAGGGGTTTGACTTTAAAATTATGCATCGTAAAGGAACCCAAAACGTTGTGCCAGATGCTTTGTCACGTGTCTTTATGGAGGAGTTGTCTAACGAAAAGTTGAACCCTGATGAACAATTATTGAACATAAACCTAGATTCCCCTGCTTTTAATGACTCTAGTTACCAAGAACTGGTAATTAAAGTCCAAAATAATCCGTCCGAATATGTAAATCTTCGTGTTGAAAAGAATAAGCTCTTCATTAATCCGTCTAAGTCTGTCGAAGATAGTTATACGGACATTCCTTTATGGAAGTTATATGTTCCACATAATCTTGCAGATCAATTGGTTAAATTGGCTCATGATCCCCCTTCCTCATCGCATCTGGGAATGGCAAAAACACTTGACCGCTTACAAAGGTATTTCTATTGGCCAGCTATGTCCAAGAACGTCCGAGATTATGTTGCTAATTGTCAGACATGTAAGCAGACAAAGGCACCAAATTATTCGACGCAACCCTTGATGGGTAACCAAATAATTGCTGAAAGACCAATGCAACACCTGTACATGGATTTTCTGGGGCCATACCCAAGATCCTCCAATGGAAATGCGTATTTGTTTATCGTGTTGGACCTTTATAGCAAATTTGTATTCTTAAAGCCGATGAGGCAAGCGTTAGCTACCAATGTCTGTAATTTCTTGGAAAAGGAAATATTTTCAGTATTCTCAGTTCCTGAAACAATGACATCAGACAATGGTACCCAGTTCAACGCAGTTTGCTTACGAACGCTATTAGTCAAATTTGGAGTGAAGCATATGTTTACTCCAAGGTACTCTCCCCAATGTAATGCGTCCGAAAGAGTAAACCGCTCAATTCTCGCGGCTATCCGATCGTACATTAAAGACGATCACCGTAAATGGGATCAGCACCTGCATGAAATTGCTTCAGCATTGCGAAATGTAAACCATGGCGCAACCAAATATTCGCCACATTTTTTGATGTTTGGTCAACATTTTATAGCCCATGGCAGTGAATACAAATTATTGAAAGAATTACATCTGGTCGCAAATGGAGAAATTTCAATTTTAAGTAAAACAAATCGATTGAGCCTCTCCCAACATAAAGTATTATCACACCTAGAAGATGCTTATAAAAAAAGTACACACACTTACAATCTACGGAGTCGATCGCGTAAATTTAAAATCGGTCAAACGGTCTTTGTGCGTAACTTTACTTTGAGCGAAGCTGTTAAAAATTATTCGGCGAAGTTAGCATCAAAATTTTTAAAAGCAACAGTAACACGAAAAATAGGCAATGTTGCCTATGAATTAACCTCAAATAACGGAAAGCCTATTGGAATCTACCACGCCAAGGATATTCATACTTAAGTTAAAGATAATATACCTATAAGGTTTCTTGCCCGGCTTTTGAGACACTCAGGGATCAATGGGTACGTTCCCACGATTGTAACATTTACTTCGGTCCCTTTGCAGTAATGTTACTGATTGTGAGGTTGGGACTGTATTTCAAATTTTCTTAAATTTGTGATCAATGAATATTTCATTCATCGTTAATCATGGAGTTTTTGTACTGGTCATGCAATTCGGTTAGATAGGTTTACAATCAAAAACGCCAATACATACATACATACACAATTAATTTTTTTTGGAAAACCGGGATTTTTACTTTTGATGGTTCCGTTGAAGTTTCGGTTGTAAATGTTTTTTTGGTGGAGAAAAAAAAATTTTTTGGGAGAGTTGATCGAGGATTGTTATCCAGGATAGATTGTTTTTTTTAAAAAAAAAAAAAGATTGAATTATAACCAACAAAAATAAAGAAAAGACAAAGTACAATTAAAAAAAAATAAAAATAAAGAAAGGTGACGTGAAATTATTGAAGACTTCAAATGTGACTGGTGCAAGTTTCCATAAATAATAATAACTTAATAACTATATATTGTGTCACGTGTTTGATAAGTGTGGGATTAAAGGAAACTGCTAGTTTTGAAGTTATGTAAATATAGTGGCTTAAGAGCTTAACTAAGAAAAAAAAAATCATACCTGATACCGTTAGAAATGTAAATCTAATGTGTAAATGAAACGGTTCAAGAAAAAAAAATAGCGTAACGTTCAAAAGTTCCATTTTTTTTTGATCATATATATGTGTATTCGCTGAACAGTTAATGGAATTATAAGACACCTTATAATATAAGGGTTATTGGAGTATTTTGATCTGTTGTACCTGCTGTTCGTTTCTTTCATGCAGAGGTGAAAGAATTTAAAAAAAAAATAACAAAGAAAAGGCATCTAATTAAACAACTGACTTAGAAGAACAACTCCAACAATAAATTAGGTGGAAAAATTCGACTGGAGCAATTCTGCACGGGACAAAGAGTCTTGACCTCGTGGATAATTGTGGTTTTATTTAATATTTTTTTTTTTGCAAAATGAATTTTTTTGTATTTATTTACTCTTATTTAAATTTAATTTTTCTTTAAATTTTTTTTTAAATATTTAATTACTGGATCATATAATTTCCTGAATTTTGTACATTCATATCATTTTGTTTTGTAAACTTTAGTTAATTATCGATTATATTTTTTTTTTTGTAAATTTGGTGATTTTTGGGTTTTTTACTTTAGGGCAGGATCGATGCCGTTGGGAGCGCTTTCATCGTCAACGATTTTGCACAGGTATGTGAAGTTTTAGTTCTTAAATTTTTTTTTGGGATTAAATATTATTATTCCGTTGATAATTAACTCTAGTAATTTGATTTACTTTTGTATTAATACCTTTTGTTGTTTCTCGAAGTGATTCTGATCCAAATGTTTTAATATTGTTATTCGAGATTGAATTATTAAATTTTGGGTTTAATTGAAATATTACTTTATTATTAATGGTTTCTATGTTCGTCCAAATGAGAATCTAAACCAGTAAATTACCATGGAAGGTGAGTTGAGTGAGAGTGGTATGTTCCAGTAAAGTATTTCTTTGCCATAGCACAGCTGTGTTAATTTTTTTAACTCACGACCAAAATATACCTCTACCAGCTGAGTCAGGAGTGCTATGGTGAATTTTTATTTATTTTTCACAGCTACCATTTTTTTTTTATGTACACAATCAGCCACATTCACTTCATTTTTATTATTATTAAGGCTGAACGTTACATACTCCGTCCATAACCAAACTCAGCAACAGCAAGAGCAATACTAAACATACATAGCGTACCGATTAAACAATTTCAAAAATATTATTTTTTTATTGTATTCACATTTTCACAGCTCGCTAAGATGTATAAAATTTAATAGTTAAAGTATGCGTGTAATTCTTCGTGGTTGTTTCTAATGTATTTCCATTTCACTTTTTTCAATGGCTTACAATACACATGCATAACATTCTTGCCTTTCCATTTTAACCCGACGGAAATTGTAATTCGTATAATATATAGTGTGCAAGTTCGGTACATTTTGTGTTCGTTTTTCTCGTATGTATCCTGTTGTACGACTGAGCGCTCCAAGAGCGATCAATCACGGTGATGCTTTCTTATACCTCACCGTGATCATCACTTTATACCATATTTCGTAAAAAAAGCACGGAGAAAATGCGAACATTGTAATTTTTACTACATGAAAAACAAATTAAAGAAAGCAGAAGATTTCTTTTTTTTTTGCTTTATACTTCTTTTTCATGTTTTTAACGTGCCATCTCAAACAAAATTTCTCAATTGCTCACGCAAAGTACTACTGGGACGGGGATAAATATAATTTGCAATTTCGTTCGTACCGGATTTTCTGTTCCTTTTGTTATATGAAATTTTTGGCTTACCCCCGCTAAAGGTGTTTTCACATCAAAAAAAATTATAAATCGGATAAGCGGCTCTCGAGATATCATGATTACAGACATCCAGACGTCCAGGTTTTGGACCAAGCAAATTTTTGAACATTTTTGACAGGATTTCAATACTGTGGTCTTTTTAGACTGAAGTAATTTTCACTTTAAAAGAAAAAATAGCATACACAATCATTTTTTATATATATAATTTAATATTTAATAATTAAGCTATACGTATTCACAAAAATTCACGTCCGCTTCGCTTAATGTTTTCAATTAAACTAACATTTTCAATTACATATTACAATTTAAATCTCCTTATTTTTTTATTCCTCTCTTCGTAATGGTTTCAAGAATACTAATTTATGATTTTACCATTACTATTACGAAAATATAAATTTTTGTAGTTTGGTCTAATGTGGGAACTTGTATGGTCCCAATTTAGATTTGTAAATTCAAACTATTAAAATCCATTCACCAGATATCAAACCAAGCGAGAATAAGACCGAAATATAACTTCCATATCCGTCCTTTTCCAAATTTTGTTTCATAAAAACCAAATAGTCGTAAACAACAGCAGTGTTTTTTTTTATTCACTGCCAATAGATAGACATAAATCTAAATTTGACGTGCTATTTATTTGTAAATTGGTGGTCTAGGTGTAAAACTGGTTGGTGGAATCAAATTGATATTAGTTATCAGCTGCGTATCTTGCAGTTTCTAAAGGTGTTCGTGTTACATCCCCGTGGTGACCACTGAGCAACTAGCTCATCATTGTTTATCACTCTATGTTTTGGGCTTGGTTAAGGTGCCAATTGTATCGTGCTGAGAACCAACCTGTCTGGGGGCCCAGTCTAAAAACTGCCTCAGTTTCTAACGGTGTATCCGGATACTTGCGCCCTCCGGATTATGTAGCCTTATCTACGTCGGCTTCTAAGCTCCGCCCTGAAAGCCAAGAACAACTGCTGGGGGTTCACAAACAGTAGTAATTAAGGAGGACATTAGCTAGCATAAAACTAGTCCCTCTAACTCTTTGGGAAAGGACAAAACTTCTAATAACCCTGTTCCGCGAGTACCAAATACTAATTTAAACTAGTTTAGTAGCGGCTGGCATTGAGATTGGTAGTTTATCTCTGGCGCTTGCTTATGTCAGCCTATCTACCTTTTGAAGGTGATGACATACTACCTGCAATTCTTAGACGTGGTTTAATGGATGCTCAAAAGCGAAGGCGGGGTCATCCTGGGCAGTGATATGAATTCAGACCACACAATATGAGGAAGTACGGGTATAAACGAGAGATGTGAGTTACTCCTTGATTTTATTCTTAGTAATAACTTTCAAATATGTAATTTTGGGAGTAAGCCCACTTTTATAACTAGAAACAGACAGGAGGTGCTAGATATCATGCTTGTCTCAGATTTTATTTAGAATAGTTTGGTGAATTACTGCTATCTTTAGCATAAACTATTTACAGAAGCCACAAATAGAGCTATGTTACACATTGTAGGTAATTCATACCTACATTGTAGGTAATTCATTGCCAATACGGGTTCCAAAACCTACACAGTAGCTGAATGATTTAGTAGGCAATCTATCTGATGATTTTCAGTCAACTATATTTGGAAGCATCTCCTCTGAGTAGAGCTTTGGGTGAACAAAGGTCACATTAGTGGTCGTAACAGATCCAAGCTCTCGGCAAAAATGCAAAAGGATATTTAGAAAAGCGAAGAAAACAAGAACTGCGGATTGGGACTGCTATAAGGAAGTACTGGAAGTATCTGGAAGTACTTGAATCCGAAAGTATAAAGGATATGTGTTATTTTATATAATGCGATCAAATTTACGTAAGTTTACATCGTTTGTCGTAATTTATACATACTAATGCAGAAATGCATGCACTGAAATTTACGACTTTTTAAGAATTACAGAGCATTGACAATGAATATCTTTTTTACTTTTTATTTACTGTTTTGTATGAATTTCCAATTTAATGAACATAAATGTTTGCTCGTTATCTTGAAAATTCATACAAACCAGTAAGTTAAAAGTAAAACGTTTTTTTATTGTGAATGCTCAATTTTGTGTAATTGAACATGTTTGTATGTACAATATTTTAGATACACCTTTTTGGTTAAATTTGTATGTTTAAGCAGAAAAAAATTATGTAAAAATACACGATAATTATCATGATAATTGTACGACCAGTACGCTGATTCCCTAAAAATCACGTTAAATTATAAAGTGTTAACGTGTTAAGTTTAACATAACAACAGTTTAACACATAAATGTATCTTACCACTATTAATTCGAATTCTCTAAAAAATTTAAAACGCAAGTTAAAGTTATTATCAGCAAACATAGAATTTATTCAGCAATTCTCGAACTTAAAATTTATGACCTTTATGCAAGATGCAATAGAAACTATTTGTGATGTGTGGAAAGATAAAATAAAATTACAATCTCTTATTTAATTAATTTAAATATTGTGTATATTGTGCGAATACATTTACGACTAAATACCATAAAATGATTCGGCTTATGCTAGAAGAAGCCGAGGAAAATATTAGAGTGTGTCGTGTTAGAATTACTTGATTTAGGTTACGTGATGAACAAAACCCATTTAATTTGCCATCATGGATATTTCTTAGTTTTGATCGACTACCAAAACATTTAGTTCAAAGTTTAATTGAGGGATTAGAACCATCTTTACGAGTGGCTCGCCGAAATACATCAATTCCACATCACTTACAAGTTCTGTCATTCTTGAGTGTTGTTGCTAAAGGTAATTTTTAATTGGTAGATTTATTTTGTAATGTGAAAATTAATCAAATTTTTGTGTTTTTGAAGGTGGATATAAACAGAATGTGGGATATGATTTTTTATTGGCTTTATTGCAAATGACTTCATCGCAGTGTTTTAATCGTATTTCGAGGGCAGTCGATCAGTTAGGCAATCGATACATAAAATTTCCACAGACGGAAGTTTAAGTTAATGAAGTAAAATCTGTGTAAATATATAAATATGAATAACTTTTTGAAACACAAATTATGAATATTACCTTTGAATTTTTTTTTTTAGATTTTACGAAAATTTTGGATTTCCAGGTATAATTGGAGCGATCGATTGCACTCGGACATAGAAATTCAATATTTTCTTCCATAAAAGAAATTAAAATAGATTTTTGCTCCCGGCTTCCACGTTTTCCTCTAGTTTGTTTATTTCTAAAATTAGATTAAAATTATATTCAACAAAACTAATGGGCATTGTTTAAAAATTAATTTTAATGTTATTGCTTACTTAGATTCCATATTTATGGAATAATATTAGTAATAACTATAAATAAAATATATTTATTTTTGTATTATTTGAGTAAAGTAGGTTTATCACCGCACTTATCCACAGTAAAATTGTTGTGTTAAATTTTGACATTTATGTAACATTATAATTAACAGTTTACCATCACAAATAATAATAGAGAAGACGAAAAAACAAAAACAGCACGCAAACTTATCGTTTACTCGTTAACACATTAGCATAACGCTTAGGGAATCAGGGTACTGTCTTTCCTATTTTTTATACTGTGATTTGCAAGTTTGTGTGTAAATCGGTGTCCCCAAAATAAAATTTCGAGTAATCATTGCACAAAATGTCATTGCACAATCATTGTAATTTTGTTGTAGTTTATTTTCGAAGAGAATGTAGATTTTCCTTATAATCTAGTTCATGGTTTTATTGTACCCAACCGTGATAATATATTATATCGATGGCAAAAGTGCATTACCGTGTATCTGCCAAATTTCCCAAAATCGTTTTATTGGTTTATCGGAAAGAAAACTATTATTTGCTTTCCTTTTTTAATAAAATTGTTGCACGCAGAACGTTCAAACATGAACAATTATTCAATTTGGTTAGTTCCTTGTAGTGTATTTACATATATGGCATATTCTTATATACATATATGGCGCTATCTATTCAGATCACTTTGTAACAACAAACAAACAACCAGATTTATGGTTTAGACAAATGGTGGGTTGGACTTAAAGCCTTGTAAGTGAAGTTTTAAAATTGTTTGTATAATGCACAAAATTAACCCACAAACTGAACCAAATCAAATAATCAAATCTCAAATTTTTCTTTATTTAAATCGGTGCTAAAGGTTTGACATAATCCTTCACCATCAGATGCGAAACGTTTCACAACTTAAGTACGTTCTATATATGGAACACCTGGAACTAGAGGGCTTTAAAAGTAAAACGGTAAAAGTTTTGTGTGGTTGAAGAAAAAGAACAATACATTGCACAATGGATTACGATGGAGTAAAATTATCTAAATGGAGCTTTTACATCTAAAATATATCGGCCGAAATATTTCACTATATGACTTAAGCAAAGTGTGTTAAAAGAAATTATCAGCGACTGCATCTAGAATAATCGAAAACTTTTTCGCTTGCCTCCAAACTCAGTGTATTATCTGAGTTAATGCCAGTGAAATCGTTTTGCTACGGTAAATAATTTGTTAATCATATTGCCTATCCCTGTTTCACCTAACGTCAAAGAGATCAGTTTTGTGAAGTGCCCTACAAAGGCTACTCTAGTGGGAATATGTTTCGTTAGAAATAGTTACTATCGACAAAACTGGCAATAAATAAACCACCGCAACTTGTTTTAAGATTTTTTATTTAATTTTTGGTCGGTTTAATTTTGGGTAACGACTGCCTAGAAGAATTTGTTATTAAAATGAAACAAAAAAAAAAAAATTGATTTATTCAATGAGAAAACAAAATAAAAATCGATTTTTTTTTTTTTACTTTGATTACAAATGGCAAATGAAATTAAAAGTCATGCTGTCGCGACAAAAAAAAATCAGCAAAACGCTGATCTCTTGTGTAAGCAGAAGCTACCAGGTATTGAAAGTGTCGTCGCTCCGCGTCTCGGGTTATAAACTCGCTCGGGCTATAGTAGCATACTTCTCAACCTTGGTATAAAATATAAGTACTATTATTGGTATAGGGCTCTTTATTTTTGTATATATAAGCTTAAGCTTTCAATACCAATTCGGGATCATTATCAAAAGCATTACCAATTATGCTTTTGATAATGATCCCGAATTGGGATTGGAAGCTAAAGCTCAAACATACAAAAATAAAGAGCCCTATACCAATAAAATAATTTTGTTTAAAGTTTACTTAGGCTTGCTTTTGGGATTAATTCCTTTAATTAATTTTCAATAACCGTATAACTTCTGCTGGGTTCCGACTTGTTAAAAGAGTCATTACAAGTCACATCACATAGTTCCTTAAATAAACGAACAATTTATTTTTTACACCGTTGGGTGTAAAACTAATATTTCTGAAAATAATTACCAAAATATTTGGGGGATTTTTTTAAAAGGTAATTCCCACAACTTATTTGCGGTTGTTCTGAGTTAAAAATTAACACCGTTTGGAGTTTGCTATGCCGAAGTAATGATTCGATGAGGATTCGGTTAAGTTTAGCTCGTTCGATTTTTTCTTGTTGCGCAAACTGCAAACATTAAAAAATCATTAGTTCATCTGAAAAATTCACGCCGGTTGGTTACATTACAATAAAAATAAAATAGTAATTAGGCAACATTAAAAATCGGCGAAAAATTTAAAGTTTGTTTGAGTTGATTAAATTTGTGTTAACAATCAATTTTGAATTTGAGATACTTATAATAAATAGTTATACTTATTATTATACTTATAATAAATTGTATAAAATCAAAACATCCAAAAAAAAAATGGAGGAGCAGAAATTGTTTTAAGTAATTTTCAACGGGCATCAAAAATTTATTGTTGTCTCGTCTACTTTACTTAGTGATATTTTGGTAGAAGGTAAGAACATTTTAAGTTTTAAATATAATATGTTAATTGCAGTTGTGTCTTTATTAACAAAAAATATGTTTTAATTACAAAAACGGAAAAAATAAAAAAAATAAATAAATGCAACTATATATCTGACTAGAATGTCAGTCATCTCGACTATGTTACATAGGTCCCACCGATCGGATAATTATAATTTGAATCCAATCGGATATTATAATAAAAATGACATAAAATACACCTGGATAAAAACTTTTACACCGCATAAAAACCAAACAGGAACATTCATATTTAGGAAAACACCGAAAGGTGTATTTTATTAAATCCAAAAGAAGTTCTTCTAAAAATTTTTCTTTTCGGATAGTTAAAAATATTTATCCGTTGATGCGTGCTTAATGTTATGAAACTATATTCGGTCGGACAAAAATGGCAAAAACCATCAATTTGCGTAAAAACGCATTTTCTATTGACGAATACCCTAGATTTTGGGATACTGCAGGACTGGTATTTCATTATTATTTGTTTTTAAAGTTTCGAGTCAGAAATTAAAATATAAATATAAAATTAGCATTTATTTTCATTATTTTAAAATTAAAACAGATTTATTTTGTGCAGACAAATGGAAGAAACTAAAACAAAATATTAAAAAGTTGGCAGATTCCAAAAAAATAACAATTTATGATGAATGTACCTAAAAAGATGATAGTAAGTTTACTTTAAATTTCTTTTTAGTTTATTGGTGATGAATTTTAAAACTTAAAAATATTAATTAACTTTATCTTAAATATTAAAAATTTTAATTTTATTATTTTTTTTCTTTCAGAATTTGATAGCGACATTACTTCATTAATTTTGCTAACAAAATTATGCAGGACGTATGGAAAAAAATTAATCCGTCAATTTATCAATTTTTTATTTTTGAAAAGGTAGACTTTTTACATAATTTAAAATCTTTATTTATCTAGTTAAAAAAAACTATTTTTCAGATAGGTTCTTTCTGTTAACACGACTTGGACTATCCACATCTGATTCTTCGGGGGTCATCTCGCAAACAAATTACCACCGCAAGCATCGAAATAGATGCGAAGGAGACCCCACTATTGGCGCAAATTAATAGCATATATTATTTCGTCTTACTATTTAAAAGTTATTATTTATTTAATTGTAAATACCAGGAAAATATAAACAGTTTCTATTTATTCATTGAATCAGGGTTAATGAAAATTAAACATTCTTCATTAACGCCAAGGCTAGAATTACTTTTGAAGGTTTAAATTCGAATTTAGAGAACATTAAAAAATTCAATTCAATTTTAATATTACTGATGAAATTAACATTCTTAAGGAAATTAAGTATGGTTTTTTGTATAAAAATAAATTTGTATAATACATAAATTATTAAAAAGGACCCACTGAATCTGGGTCACCCTGTTTTTGGTTTGATAGAACACATAATAGAAAATAAAAGTGAAATTTATATATTTTACCGTTTACTTAAAACAATTTGCTTTAAATTTAATTTTATTTTTAATTCATATGAAACCAAATTAAGAAATGAAATCAATGCTATAAAACTATATGATTTAGAATTTAAGCCCTCGTTCGAATTTACATTACATACAAATACCACAAACAAGTTTATAGTTCCTAAATTTGAGATTGTACAATATAATTAAGTTTTATTTTGTACTTAGGTTATTTTTTAAAACTTTATTTATTTAATAAAATAATTTCTTAAATAGCTTTAATTTTAATTCACATGAATCCAAATTAAGAAATTCGGTTCAATTTGTATTACTGATTATTATTTTTGAAAAAATTAATTATGGTTTTTGTATAAAAATAAAGTTATATTTTTTGTATTAATAAATGGGAAATTTATATATTTTATCGTTTACTTAAAACAATTAGCTTTAGTTTTAATCTTAATTCAAATGAAACCAAATTATAAAATGAAATCAATGCTGTAGTATAAAACTGCTTATGCGAATATACATACCAATAGTACAAATAAGTTTATATAAGCCTCCGAAATTGTACAAATAAGTTTTATTTTATATTAAAATAATTTTATTAATCTAAAATAATTGTTTAGTGTTTAGCTTAAATGTTAATTTTTTAATAATTTTTCATGCTAAAAACAAAAGAATTATTTTATTATTTTTTATTTATTACCGAAACAATTGTAATTATTTTCAAATATTTAAATAAACAATTTACATTTATTTAAATATTTCAAAAATCCTTTTTTATTTTATCACTTTCTACTGAAATATTTATTCCGTTTGGTGAATCACATGAACTTTTATTCGTGTGGTTTTGCACTAAAAAAGCCTCTTAAGTTATCGTTTCTTTGTAGATTCAATTATCTAAAAAATGTTTCTAAAAGTCTGCCATCGGAGTGTACTTTTATATCTCAATGGTGGAAAACATTAACTTTTATCTTTGCGGTTTTACGCTAAAAAAGTATTTTTAATTTATCCTTTCTTCGTGAATTCAATTATCCGAAAATGTAACGGAAAAATCTGCTTCAGGAGTGTACTTTTTTATCCATCAATGGAGTAAGACAACAACTTTTTTCCGTGTAGTTTTACACCAAAATCATTTTTTTAATTATCCTATCTCCGTAAATACAATTACCCAAAAATATCTAAAAATTCTGTTTTAGTGGTGCATTTTTGTATCCTTTTACCGTGTAAATATGCTATATCCTTAAAAGGTGATTTGTGCTTTTTATTGTGAATATTTCTATCCGACAAAAGTAAAACACAATCAAAAGAAATACTCCTTTAGGATAAAGGAAATTTGTATCCGATCGGTGGGATATTATTTGACACCGATTCGGTTTCAGGGGAACCTCGTTTTTTTTCTGTGCTGCAGCATCATTCAATTGTAGCATTAACATCCAACCTACGGTTATTTGATTTATAATTTATTAAACGCCGAACAAAAAAAAATTAATTAGCTAGCTTCGTGCTTTGAAACAAGCATGGTTCAAGTTAAGCAAAGCGCTTAGGTACATATTTTACTTTACTGTAGTTTAAATAAACACTGCAAGGTCATTCAATTGCAATATTAACCGTGCATAGTTTTATATTTTGGAACATGCATGATTCAAATTGACCAAAGCGATTTCGTGACAAATTGACCAAAACCTAGGTTATTATTACTATGCTAGCTTAAGTCGTTAATACTAAAGTCACCGGCGGTTTTTTCGGAGAATTTCAGAAAATGCGGCGTTATACATAGAGGAATTTCAAATAAAAATGGTCTACTCGATTTGGAGGGTGTGAACTCGTTTTTATCTTGTTTAAGTTCGCGGCATTTGATTTAGTTGCTGTAAGAAATTAGATAATCGCTTAAAAAAGGTGGGTAAATTTATCAAAAATTACAACGGCATTCGGGTAGCTAAAAAATAAATAATTTTAATACTAGGAAATTTTTTCAACTAAATGTTAAAAAAAACAATAAGTTTCTGACATAGTCTAAATCGATGGTCTAGATATTTTTGCATGTTTTACAAGGCTCTACATCGGCAATTGTCTTTATTTTGATTTGTTTGTAGCCTAAGTTTGCGACGCCCTCACATGTCGATATATGACTTGTTCTGGGCTACTATGTTGTAATATCACTTTCGATTCGATTTGGATAGAGTTTACGTCTCTTGTTTCACTAATAAAACTGTAGTCTATTTTGCTTTTTAATTACACTAATACCTCAGCTTGTTGTGTACTTTTCCTTTTGTTTACAAGGTTAAAGCATCGCAAAAAAAAATGTTAGTGATAAAGAATGATGAATAGAAAGAGAAATGGAATGCTGTTTTATTCAACCCAGCTGAGGGGAGCAAAAAAAAAGCATAATACACAAACGAAATATGTAGTGTAAAATTTTATTCTTGAAACAACGTAAAAAAATCTATCGAAACCGAAACAAATGTGATGTTACAACATCCTACTCCTGTTTATATGCATATAAACATTTGCTTTCCATTGAATAGGTGTCTTTATCTACCTGAAAATACTCTCATAAACACAACCACAACTTATTAAGTTGAACCTATTAATTAAACCAACTAAGAAGTCTAATTTTTACTGACTTATTACTTTAGAATTAATTTAAGTTTATATCTATTTTATAAGCAAGTCACTGTGATTTGGAAAAGCTGTGCGTGGAAAAGTACCGGAAAATATCGAAACCTACAAAATGACCAGTAAAGTCAATTCTGCCTTCTTTCGACTTACACATTTTCAATAAACATTTAAATTGACAAAAACGTTGATTTCTTTTTATGCAACACTTATTTATTTATAACTATAATACTAATTCAAAATTTTATTCCTCTTTTGATGGATGGGTTCTGATCCATTCGAGAGCGCGGACTATGTGTGGTGGAGTTACTGGGCCAACTGGTAAATGTTTGCCTTCTGGTATGTATCCACGTTCATCAGCTGTATATGTGATTTCGAATTGTTCCCCTTCAGGTGATGTGTATTTGTATCTTCCTTGAATGCCACCATCAGCATTACCGGTAGCAATAGCTGAGATTCCATTACCAGTTTCGTATCCATATTTGAATGAACCATCAACATCGATGTCTGATGATGACCGAACAATTGGGATTTCGGCAGCTGGCGTTTCAGATTTAGCAGCGCAGGCAACGGCGAATAAAGCGAATGCAATCTAAAAATTGAATTTGTTTATTTATTAAAATAAAAATTAACATTTTAGAAATAAATAATTAAGAAAATTATATAATTAAGAAGACAAATTCTTACAATGAACTTCATTTTGATTTAGTTGTGTGTGGAACAATAGTCAAAAATAAACTGTAACTTTCGACTATTATTTGTGCCCCTTTTATATCAAACCTATCAATTTTTCTGATAACTGATCTTACAAAAATTAAAAACTTGTTTGCAATAAAAAAAAATCTTGTTATTATCAAACCAATATAATTAATTTACAACCAAACATAAAAAATCAGGAATAACTAAATCTACTCATCCCAATTTTAATATCGTGCAAGTATTAGTAAAATTAAGTGGTGCTTAAGTAATTTATTAAACCTATTACTGTTTGAAAACTGGTGGGACTAACATGCTTTTGAATTTTTAAAATGATCATTAGATTTCAAAGAACACTTTCTAGAATTTCCAAACGAGATTTATTCAGAATATATTCTAAGCGGTATATTTTGTGTAAGTACATTTTTTTGTTTATTATGTGTATTTTAGAACATACACTATTTCGTTTTCGAACAACTTTCGTTTTTATAGCGATAAAGAATAAAAAAAACAGTCTACCAGCTCTTTTAGTGCTCGCTCGACAAATCGTTCTAAACTAGTAATTTATTATTGTTATTATAGGTTAAAGCGGCAAAACATAATTTTACTAAATGTAATTTCGATCTGACTTTATTTATTTATTTTATCCAAACAATAATTACATAAAATAAATACAAAGATCTACTAAAAAACAAATGTTTCAAAACAAACCAAAAAATTTAAAGTAAGATAATGATAATAATATATTAGGATAACATATTAGGTACTTCCACAAATACATAAAGTATTTATATCGGAAATCCCGACCCCCAAAATAATAGATATACAAAATATAAGTGCGTGAGGTGCTCCTATACTTTCAAAATGAACTGTAGTTAAAAGCGATATATGTTAGCATAATACAAAAAAATAAAAGAACATACAAGCCACGAAAGTAAATTGTTAAAATTGTAATCAATCAATTATTACAACAAAAATAAGCAATCCAAACAAATAGTTAACAGAGTATCAAACATTAATATTTCACAAAAACGAACGTATTTAAAACCTTGAAGCCGAAATATTGTTAGGAATACAATTCTTCGATATTACAACAATTAATTAGACATATATTTTCAAATATTTAAGCTAATCTTTAATAGTCATTCTCTCATTTACAAAGTGTGAAAGCTTATTGAAAAGAAGGGCGCTTTCCTTTGTTTGGTTGTTCCTCGTTTCTAATTCCTTTATAAAAGCTTCGTTTTTTAGACTATGTCTTTGTATAATCAAGGTGGTTTTGGTAGTAGCCATCCAAGTCAGAAGGGTTTTCTAAGCTTTAATTTTTTGTTTTAATTTTTTTTCTCGGCAGTTTTTTCGAAATACTAAATTTAATATAAATGCAAATTGAATTTAATGTCAAAAGCGAGAACTTAACATTATAAAAGCTAAACATTTTATTATTTAACAGTTCGGTTGACTATCAGTTACGTTATTGAGTTAGAAAAAATATCAATTTGAGGAAGTGTCCGATTTAACGGTATAGCTCCTCCAAATGGCTTGATTTTTGTTTCCGAAGACCAAAGCGAAAGCTGTGAAAAATGTTCTTTATCGAAGGTTTAATGTCACAAGAAAGTTTAATGTCCAATGAAACATCGGTTCCAATCAAAGCAACCTAGATTATACAAAGCCATAGTCTAAAAAATGAAGCTTTTATAAGAGAATTAGAAACGAAGAAAAAATCAAACTTTTCATAATAAAACATTCAAAACATATGGGCAATCACTTTTTTTCCTAAGACAAATTTTTAAATGAAAACGTTACAAATTCTTAATTATGATTTCTGAAATACTTTCATAAATGTTTGAACTTCAACATATGAGCTGTTATTTTTGACAGTGGTATAAGTCCATATTTTGTGAAACGAGATAATGAAAGAATAGAGAAACAATAAATGCAAAAATATACGGGATTTTGAATTTTCTTATGTTTTGCAAAAGTATTAGAGATGCATTTGTTTTTATTTTGGCTATAGATTTCTTACCGTTAGAAAGATTACACTGTCATTTGTCTATTGTTATCATTAACTAATTTTTTTGAAAAATGGACTTATACCACTTTAAAAAATAACAGCTCATATATGAATGTCGTTTAAGTAAATCGTTTACATTTTCTTGTAATAATTGATTTATTTAAACCAAAATATTAAAAAAATTTCATAACAACAATTCTGGTCATATTCAAATTAAAGCTTACTACAATTCGTTTGGTCATTAAGTCAATATACATTACATAGATGGCAGTGATGGCCGTAAAAATTTGGTAAAATTGTATCAAAAAACCACCGGCGAAAATTCAAGTTCAAAAATTGTAGGAAAAGCATAGCAAATTCACAAAATATAGAAACGTGTGATAATTTTGTGATTAAATAATTTTTTCTCGTATTTTTCTGTAAACATTTTAGACATATTACGTACACTAGTAAAACTAAAGATAAATTTAGCAAATAATTTAATTTTAATATTTCTGCAACTAATATTTATTTAATACCAATATAGCCTTCTTGTATATTGCTGTTAAAGTTATGCAGAAAACATATAATGTTTTTGCTTTTTTCATTGAAAAACTTGTAGCTAAAAAACACTATTATTACTTTGAATTCCTTTGGAAATCAGTGGAACGTTATACCACTAAAAAGCTTCTCAAAAATACGTCATAATGATTATGGCTCTATATATATGTATGTACATATACTCTAGAAGGCTCTGCTACAACTCATCAGAACTTATTTTGACTCGCAAAATCTTACACAAATAAAATAAAATAAAAAATGCACACGAATATATAACACTATAATACTCACGTGACGATTTAGACAATTTTTTCGAAGATAAAGTTTTGTTCATTGCCTTCAATATTAAGAGAGTCTAGCATGGACAATTACTTCAAAACGAAACTGTTGTGTTGCTAAATTTGGCTTTTATTGACGCACAACTAAGTCTATGTTTTGACTTTTATGGGATGGTAATCGCTCGGAAACGATGTTTAAGCTAGATGTTGTGGGTCTCAGAACCCCCAACAGAAGTGTAACTTAAAATGGTAGAAGAACACATATATTTCGTTGAGAAATTGAAATTGTTGTCCTATCTTCCCCTGAATTAAACTTCGCCGATAAACAAGAATTTGTTCTATGCGAATTTGATTCAACAAAATTTATTCTTTTTAAAGAAGCAACATCAAATGTTGCGATTGAGTCGTAGATTAAGAATGAATTGATTTCGCCATACAAACATTTTCGGAATTGGTTCTCTCGGACTTAATTTGGTCCTTCTAATTCTTGTGCTTATTTACCTTTGCTGCTGTTGTAAATTGATTTTTTCTAAGTTCATTCGTCTAACCAAGATTATAAAATAGAATCGACCGAACCAGTTTCTAAAAGACCTTTTCGGAATAGGACAAGTTTAATGTAAAACATATGTATGTAAATCAAAACGATTACAACAAACTATTAGCACTATTAGCCAGCAAAATAATAATAAGCTGTTTCAAAGTGTTATAAGATGTTTATGTTGCTTTATCACGTTTATCTTGTAAAGGGTCTCAAAGATATTTTTATCTCCGATTTTATTCATTATAAATAACAATGTCGCCTCAATGTTCTTCTGTTATGGTTCGACTTTCTTTGAACTTCGGATATATGCTTATGTTCGATCAAGGTAAACTACTTATTTGTCGATCTCAGCTTTCATTTTAATTATAAACACCAATATTATATTTCCAGTTAATTAAGTTAATTCTTGGTTATATCTAGATTGTAATTTATTTTTGTTAATCCGTGCTTTAGTCATGGACCGGTTGTTCATCCGAACTCTGATAAAAAACACAACTTTTTTTTATAAAATTTTATGTATTTTATTCGGTTAGTGTATTAGATGTGTCTGCTTCATAAATGTATATATTTTAATTATAAGCAGTCTTGAAAATTAGAATAATAAATTTGAAAAATATTATTTTATATAGATAAAAGCGTTCACGTGATATTATAAAGGATTTGAAAATTGCAACCTAGCAAACAGGACTAGTGGGACAGTAAATAGGTTCGCTAAATGAAATCGTAATATTTACAAAACAGAATATTTAATTAGTTAGCCAAATTTTTATCTGTTTTTTTTGGTTTAGGTATAAAATTAAAATTGAATATTGCCACTTTTGTGGGAATTTTATCTGATTTAAAATAAACTGTATGCCGAAAAAAATGCTATCATTACGAAATATGACAACATGGCGTAAGGTATGCTAAATTGCTAAAGCTTGTTTCATTACGGTATATTTCGGTAGGACTTTAAAACCTGTGACATTAGGTACACTTCTAAAATTTGTTAACATGGCATAAAAAAAGTCAGAAAAACATTTTTTTCTAATTTTCTTAATAAAGTATACGGATTTTCAAAATCGTTTAGTAGGTTGCGAAACGGAATATTTTGCATACCTAGCTCAGAAATGAAGAATATTTCCCAACAGGTCACGAAATATTCATTTCAACACCAGTTTGTGCTTACTTGATTTACAATCAAAATTGAAATTCATTTGAAATTTTACGATTTAAGCTGTGTTCCAAACCAAAAAATACCGCATAAAAAGTTAAAAAGTTAAATCGAAGACCATATATGTGTGTGATTGATTTTTCTAACCTCACATAACAAATCTAAGAAAAATATGGAGAATAAACTAAAACGAAAACAGGCAGTTATGAGTGCTTACACTAAAGGGTGATACTGATTGAGAACGAGTAACGAGAAAGATAATCTTTTTTTCCCAAATTATGTAGAAAAATTATTAAAATAATGAAAACCGTACGATTTTAATGAACGATAGTTAAAATATCGTGCATTTACTAAAATTAAAATATAAAATTTTAACAGTTTTGATACAAAATTTCAATTTATCGTCGTAACTTAAAAGTTATAAACGATAAATTGAAATTTTGTATTAAAACTGTTAAAATTTTAAATTTTATTTTTAGTAAAAGCACGGTATTTTAGGTTAGGTTAGGTTAGGTTGGAGTGGCTGCTTACGCACACTTAGACCGGTGACGGTCCATTGTGATACCACAGGATGTATCCCCTTTTACCCCTATTGGAACCATTTCGAGCTACTTATGTAGCGTAAGACGTCCCGCACTTTAATGTTTTCGAGATCCGAGAGGCAGTCCATCCTGAACTTACCCAAGTGTTTGTGGCTTCTGAGAGCCAATGCTGGACACGAGCAAAGGAAGTGGACCAACGTCTCTTCCTCCTCTTCGTCCACGCAGCTTCTGCAGAAGTCATTAGCCTCCAGACCCAGCCTTCTTGCATGTTCTCCAAAAAGGCAGTGTCCCGTGAGAATTCCTACGACCGTTCTTAATTCACGTCTGCGTAAGGATATTAATGCCCTAGTGCGCCCCAAGTCCAGCTTTGGCCAAACTTGTCTTGCAACTCTACAGGTGAGGGTGTTAGACCACCTTTCCCCCGCTGAGGATAGCGCCTGCTTCCCAAGTGCTTGTCTCAGCGCTGTGATAGGCCTCCCCAGACTTACCCTTTCCGGTTGCAGCTGGAGAGTCGTACCATGCCTAGCAAGTTGACCTCCTCAATCGCTACGACTTCAGCTTGGTACACGCTGCAGTAATCAGGTATTTTAACTATCGTTAATTAAAATCATACAGTTTTAACTATTTTAATAATTTTCTTACATAACTTGGTAAAAAGGGAATATCGTTCTCGTTACTCGTTCTCAATGTGTACCGACCTTAAAGGTGCGTACATGATCCAATTCTGGTGAAAAAATGTACACCACGAAGTTAGCAAAATAGTAAAATTTTTTGTTAAAATTGGTTACCCTGGTGAACTTTTTGTTCTAGTTGGAAATAATTCAACTCATACAGCTAACTTCGTGGAGGGGGGGGCGAGTAGCAGAGACAGCAGAGACGCAACGATTTCAACAACAACGTCAAGCAACACTACCTACAGTTAGTACAAATTTGGGTGACCGCATGGGAACATGATGATAGAACGAAATCTCGCCCCCCTCTCACAACCGCCGATGGAAAAAATGGTAGAGGGGAATAATAATAGTTGTTTACAGCTTTTCAGAAAAAACGAGTTTGCGGTACCAGGAAAATTTGTGTGTTGTCATTGTGTCTTCTTACAGGTTGGAGCAGTAGAGATGAACTTAAAAAAATTGTATTGTCTTGTGTTAAATAAATTACTAAAAAATATATTACTAACAAATTTACTAACTATCAACTACTTAGGTGTCTGGAACCGGGTTGAGTCTTTGTTGCTAACATTCCTTTCCCATCCCTCGATCTTGTTATATGTAAAAAGGTGTACGACGGCGGCCTGGCCATGGGCGGATATCACAACTATTAGACTTATGTGGTTATCGATGTGGCGCCTTTCTTTACGGGGTTTGGCTTCATGAAGAATGGTCTCGTGTGTTGTGTAACATGGGTGGTGTGGTATTCGCATTTATAATACGGGAACTTGCTTAATGCTTGATCGTACATCGCAATCAATCAATCAATCAATCAATCATACAGCTAACTTCGTGGTTGTACATTTTTTCACCAGAAAAGTATAGCATGTACGCAGCTTTAATGTAAGTGAAAATTCAATAAAACTAAGCTGGACATACTAATTTATTGGTCGATTATTTATTTATATTTATAGGGAATCAAGATGAAAATCAAAATTGATTGATCTGATTATCAATTATAATGAAATGTTTACCGGAAAAAAATGCAAACCAACGGGATGCGTGGATGTAAGGTTTTTAATTAAATTCATTTGTGTATATACTCATATATTATTTTAATTAAAGCCAAATTAGTGATTAAATGGCAAAACCACCCTCATTGTGTCGCAAACAATGGTAGGTATTAATAAGGAAATACAAGGTATAACTCATTTTCATGTCTTTCATTTAAAATTTAATTAATTGCACTGGTGACGGAAATGGTGACGAAGCATCAACCGGTGAAGCTGGTTAGCCTAAAAATTGTTTATTTTTTGGAATATGTCCATTTTTGTGCACTTATACCACAATGTTTAATTAATTTGAATTTTAAATAATTAAATAAAATAAAATAAAACAATTTGAGAATACTTTCTTTTTGTGGTATTATTTATTAAAACTTATTTAAAGTAAGAACATGTTTCGGGTATTCTCCCTTCGTCAACTTTTTAAAATATTCTCAAACGAGAATATTTTAAAATTTGACGAAGGGAGAATACCCGAAACATGTTCTTACTTTAAATAAGCTTTAATAAATAATACCACAAAAAGAAAGTATTCTCAAATTGTTTTATTTTATTTTATTTAATTATTTAAAATTCAAATTAACTAAAAATTGGCCTTACTTCGACAAAATTCACAAATATTCGTCGAATAAGGATAATTTTCATCCGTCCATTTATCCTGTAGCATGGAGGGATTAATAGATATGACAATTCCTGCATTAGACTCCTCAGACGAAGAATTGAGAGAGTCTCAGAATGAAACACCGGGTCCTTCAACAGACTGTTCACGGTCAACAGCGTTGTCTTCGAGCAACAAGCGATCGCGTTCTACGAAACCAAAAATATTAGGGAAAAAATTAGTTCAGCACTTACTATATTTGGGCAAATAGTCCAACAGGACTATCCAAATATAGACGTTACAGGGTTGCTAATTTCAGAATCAAGCGACTCCTTGTAAAACGGGATGAACATTTTATTTTCAAATAAATGAAATTTATTAAGTTATTTTTGTTATTTTCTTATGTTCTTCAAAATAAATAAATTCATTTTTTATTATAAATAGTTAGTTTTATCATTGGTTTTCTAAAAGTAATTGATCCAACAAGTAGTTTTGGAATGCAATGCCATCATTTGAATCGTTATTTGAACTTCTTTGAATTGAATCGAAATTTTTTCGTAATTCATCGTAACTGTCCAACGTCATGTTATTATTGAAATCCTCGCCCACTATACAAATATTGTGTAAAATGCAGGCCACAGTCACAATTTTAACGCTATTTTGAATATTTTGTTCTAGGACTTTAAAAAAAATATTCTTCGAACGGGTTTTCATTATAGCAAACGAATATTTGACAACATTTCTAGCGCGACTATGGAATGTGTTAAATTGTATTTCCGTTGGATTTTTATAAGGTGTTACCACAGCACATGGTTTTAGCTTACACGTCTATTCACCGTCTCCTAATAAGTAATAATTTGTTTGAGGAAAAATCTAACATCTGTATAAGGGGCTATTCTGAAAAACGCAGGACCTATGAAATAATTGCGGAAGGATCCTTTACTAACAACGACTGCCTGAAGTCGAGTAATCGAATAGAAGCCCTTATAATTAATGTACTCGTCATGCTTTTTAACGGGGCATTTTATTCGTAAATGGCAACCGTCAATTGCTCCAACCGCATTTCGAAATATTAATAATTTTGCCCTTGAGCAAAACTTTTCACCAATAGCGTTCAATTCATTTGCTTTTGGAAAGTGGACAACCTGTCTCATATAATAAAAAGTTTGCCACGTCTCTATAATTACAACCCGATGCCATCCAGTACAGAAATATAATAAGCTTTTATTCAATAGCCCAACAATGATGCATGTTAGGCATGGTTTCCAAAACCAATTTAAACGTTTAAATAAACTCTTAACGACCTTTTAGTTTCCAGTTCATTGCCATTCAAAATAAGCTCAATAATGGCCGATACAATACCAATTTGCAAATATTTTGAGCGCTAAAATAAATGTATTTATTTTGAATAATCATTTTAAAATTAAATAATAATTATAAGACATTACCTTCGCAAATTTTTTTGTGCTGTAATAATTTGCAATTAAACGCTAACGTAATGCAGCCGAAGACATTTATATATGAAACTCTTCGCAAGAGTAATTACCAGGCCAAGCAAAAACATAACGTTTTTATCGCATCTGTTTCTGTTAAATGAAAATTAAAATGAAGGCAGAGACATTTAAATGTATGTATGTATGGGTAGTTTGCATTTTTCTTCGCCTTCTCTTCAATAAAGTACTGTTTGTGGTACAAAAGCGAAGCGTTTTTGCATAAATTTATATTGAAAATAATATAGAATCGAAGTGAAAACGAGACACTGGGCGAAGTAATTCTAAAACGTACTATATTCGTTTAAACGAATATTTTTAAAAATAGTTTTGAAATTAAAATTTAAAATAAATCATAATCATAAATGTTGTAAACATTTATAAAAAATTTAAAAACTTATATTTTGTTAAATTATACAAAATACAATTATTTGTTTGTTTTCAGATATCTATCCTCCGCGTTTATGCTTGCAGCCGCAAAACGTTCTAATGTTGTTTCTGGAATAATTAAATAATTTCAATGATAACCTCAAAATGATTGCAATATAATAGTCAGACCTTTGATCAAAATCAATATATTGAATGAGAAGCAACCATGTATGTATCACCAAATCACGGCATTTTTCATTACATCAGATACCGAATAAAAAAATAGTTACATATCTACAATTGAAACATGCATTAAACATACATATATTTAGAATAAAAGGAATAATTAAGAAATTTATATAAAACGCCGCGACAGAAATACATTACACAGAATTTAATAAAACGCGAAATCCAAAATGGCATCTCTACAAAAAAAATATTTGAAGTATGAAAATATTTACTATAAGTACACACAATGTAGTTTGAATGAACTAAATGAAAAGAAATGAGACTAGGAGGGTGTGGTGGTACATCAAAGAAAAATCGGTAAAATAGGTAACGCCTAGCTTAAAGTTTAAATTAAAACTTTTCTATTTTGCATTGTGAAAAACAAAATACAAGCTACAAATTTTTCAGTTAAAATTTTTGTGGTGAATAAAATGCCAAAAATGTAACTTTTGACCTTTTTATGCGGTTTTTTATTCGCTTGAAACACTGCCTTAAAGCCTTATTTTTATCAAACTTCAAAATATTTTTTTTTTTATCTAAATTAAAAAAAATCTTTTATTTTTTTAGACGTCAGGAAATGTCATTTTGTTTAGCATGTGTGATTTTGCACAATTCGCTTAACTTGTTTCGCAAATATCCCACTTGTTACACAAAATGAGGCACTTCCTAACTGTGGCAAAATTCTGGTTTTCCCAGGAATTGGGAATTGATTTATTGTGACTTTTTAGTGTATTTAGGTATATTTTTCCCAAACCAAATATTTTTTAATTAAGTTGCATCCAAATTCTTGCTCAAACTCTCGATTGGATTGAAATTGAATTTTTAGTCCTAACTTTGTTCAAATCTTGTTTTACCCCGTTCTAAACAAAAATTTTGCTAGAATAATTTGAACTAAATTTTTAAAATTCACTCAAACTATTATTAAAAGCTGTCCGGAAGTCCCAAACTCAAGTTTTAAGCTAATTTAAGCTCTGGTATTTGCCAAAATCAAATTGTAATTTAAACCTATTGCTAAAGTTCCTACTTAAAATATTATTCAATCACGGTTTAAAATTGAAATGCTTCTATTATAAAACAAAAACCATTTCGATTTCTACTCGATTCCTGATTTTCTAGTTGAACTAAAAAATTTGTTGAAATTGTGTTTAGAATCTAAACTCAGTCACATAAAGTGCATTAAATATTTTGCTAAACTGGTTTTCAAAATGTGTTTCTCAAACGCAATATAAAGAAAACAATTTCTACTTAAAATTTCACTGAAACTCATTATATCGTGTTTAGAATTCAAGGTAATTTTCTCTATTTAAAATTTCGTTATCTTAATCAATTTCTTCTTTGTTGAATGCAGTTAACCAATTTAGACTAGATTTATGTCCAAAATTCCATTTATCATTTTGTTCAACTTCGAAATAGCTTGGAGCTAGATTTCTGACTACAAGCCTTAATTTTTTTCGAATCCATTTTGATATTGAACTAGGTTACTGGTCTGAATACCACTCACATATTGAAAAGAACATTACAATAATCAATTAGTAGAATACCTAAATATTTGTTAAAACGTTAAATTTCACTCAAGTTTTTATTTCAATTTAATTCAATGAGCGTTATCAAAATTACAATCAACATTCAAGTACAGTTTGGAAGTTTAACTTAATTTCGGACTAAAATGTCCCTCAAAGTTTATTCAAACCAATTTCGAGGATTTTTCGAGTCCTTGAAATTGGTTTCAAAATATATGTTTTGTTTTTTTTTTTGGTTTTTATTGTGCAATGTAAACTACGAGTATATTTCTCTCAAAATTTTGTGAAATCAAAATTCGAGTTATAACTCAATTGCTATACATAATTTATATCAAAGATTTTATTTGGCTTGGAATGCCAAAACCATTTTTTTAAATTTAAATTCCTAATTCAAATTTCACTCAAAATTTCAGATTCAAATTTCTAAACTAACTTCAAAGGAAATTTTGTTGGTTGTTTGAGATCAAATCTCGTATTGCAACTCAATTCTTACTAAAATTATGTTTAAATCTATAGTTTGGAATAACAAATTTACAATCAAATTTTTGCTCAATACCAAGCAGAATGTGCTAATCAATTTCTAATCTAAATTTGCAAATAAATTTTTAACCCAAATAACATTGTACAACAATTTCTACTATTTAATTCCATGCAAAATGTAGTTTAATCCAGAAATATTTCAATCAAAATGTTGTTGGTGTCGTAGTTCGTATTGTAACTCAATTAAAATTGTATCTGTATAATTTCAAACTGAAAATTTATGGATTTTAAACTTCAGGTTTTTTTAAATCCACTCAATATTTAGTCCAGCACTGGTTGGAATTTGTATTAAAAGATTGGAATTTAAACTCAATTTATAACTAAATTTCTGCTGAAAACTACGATTAGCTTTTGATTCATATTAAACACAAGATGTTGTTCAAATTTAGTTTGTAATTCTAATTATATTTTTAAATTTTTAAATCTATTTTAAGTTTCTACTTAAGAATTTATTCAATAATTTTTTCATTTCTAAATTAAATTTAAAATTTTCCTAATTATTCTACTTAACATTTCATTCACAATCATTACGTTCAATTCAGTTCTAAAAAGAATAACTATCCAATAAATGTTTGGTTTGGATTTTCCAAAAAAAAGTATTTTTTTACCTAAGAATCCTAAGCCTAGTCACGGCAGTATAAATCCCTTATCATCAAGCCACCGAATCACCAACTTGCAGTTAATTATTTAATATTCGTCAAAGTTTTAGCAGCAAATAAAATCGCATTTACCATTTTTCAACTTCAACATTTTAAAGAAACTCCAGTAACTTCCGTAAAAATCAACCAAACAACCATAAAGATCAAAATATCTTTTCTAAAGATTTGCGTCGTTTATTTAAACACCAATATGTGAGCAATGTAGTAATTTGCAAATATAGTTCTTTTTAGTTATAGTTCTTTTTTTACTAACTATTCGAACAATACAAACAATTCGAAAATCGGATAATACAATAAAATTACGCTAAGCTATTAAGTTGCCAAGTTAAGTTAAGTTCAGTTTTAACACAGAAATTGTTGACAGCTTTAATTTTTCCTTTTAAGTAAAAAAATTAATGGAGTCGGGCACTCAGATACCCGACTATTTTGCTATAAAAGGATTGGGGCACTGCGATTTTAGTTTGCTCGGACAAACCCTAAACTTAAGATAATAGGAATATATGGTTCTGTAGAAGAAAAAAGATCATCATAAAACAAATAATAAATACAAATTTTTTTTTATACTATTAACTGCTATTTTTCGATTTAATGACGTTTATAAATACGTTTCGGACTAATGTCAGGGCCTTCATCACGGTCCAGTGTGTAGTGCTAAGATCAATTTGAATCTTAATCTATTCGAATCGCAACATAAAAAATTTTTATTATTTTATTAATAAAAGATTTACTGAGTATGACTACATGCAAGGTTTGTGAACTAATGAAATGTTTTGAAATACCAAATAACTTGATGGTCAACTGTGAAAGCTTAAATATAAGGCGTCTTCTTTTCTAAACTGGTATTAGTAATTTGCCTGACATTTCAATTTAAGTATTTAATATACTACTGTTATCCACTTAGCATGGTATTCATTAATAGTTATTTAGACTAGCCGCATTTCATTTTTTGTGCTCATACAATCACTAAACTTGCGTAGTTGAGTATTTCTTCTGCAGCAGGTTGTCACTGGCTTAATTTTGTCCTCAACGGTCCCTTTTATTCTTCAAAATTGAGATGATTTGGTATTCTCCAATTTTTAGAACATTCTCACTTAAACTTACACCAACACAGTATTTCTAGATTCGGCTATAAATAACCAGTTTGCTCACACTTGATCGTAAATATTATCGCAAATCTTCTTGTTTTAACTTATCAAACTAACTATAGCTGAACAAAAGAATTTTAGAAAAATGTTGGTGGAGTGCAATATCAATTTAAACAACAATTTATAATTAACATTTTTTTTTTTATTTTTTTTTTTCGATGTTATAAACATCACATGTCAACAAATAACTTTCCAATTATTACTTTTTCTTTAAGGTACTAAATTAAACATCTTTTGGTGGATGAGTTCTAATATATTCAGCAGCGCGTAGAACATATTCAGGCACAGCTGGAATATGTGATCCTGTTGCTTGGAAACCATCAGCATTAGCTACATAAGATGTTTCAATTCTTTGGCCTTCAGGTGATACATAAGCGAATCTTCCTTGGACTGCATCAGCGTTACCAGAAGCATCATGTGATGTACCATCACCAGTTTCATATCCAAATGAGAATGAACCATCAACATTAATGTCTGATGCTGATCGGAGGATTGGAACTTGTGGAAGAAGGAGTGGTGGGCTTGTGGCTAAAACGCATCCAATAACGGCAAGTAATACAATCTGAAATATATTAATTATTATGATTTAATTTATGCATTGAATCGAACTTTTAATATATTAAAATGCTTACGGTAAGTTTCATCTTGATGATTTGGTTGTTTATTAATTGAAATTCTTTCACAAACTATAAACAGATGTCGTCCCAACATCAGCTTTTATACCCAAAAAAAATCACATGTATTTTATGATTAAGTGAATAAATTACACCTCCTCTTTGTCCAATTTTAAAAAAAAAAAACTTGCTTGTATTGGTAAGCCTTGACATCCGCCGGAATATTCGTGAAAGAAGTAATTGAGCGTTATACACTTTCGCCGTTCGTTAGAGAATTGATTTTGGTATAAAGGTGCGTTTAATGGAGTTTGGAAACCAAGATTTTTCGGCCTTACGTATCGCACTTATAACAGCTCGCGACTTGTTTCATGTGATTTTGACAATGAATTTAATACTATCATGTACATTAGTATGATTGACAAGATTAACCCAAGAACAAAAATAAAATTAATTTGCGGAATTTATCAACATTACAACGCGATACCATCACAACAAAATACGTCACTATTGAGTGTAACAGCACAACCTGTAATATCTTGAAAACGGTTCTACACAATTATGGTTACACTGTCTCATTTAATAGTAACAATAAAATACAACTTTTTGTAGAAATCCAACTCAATAAGCAGCCAAAAGAAAGCGGAATATATAAATTGACATGTAATGATTGTCAGAAATTTTATTTAGGTCAGACGTCTTTCGAGATTAGATTTAAGATTTTTTTTTTTTATTACGCTCAACATCTATCGGAGGAGAATCACACTTACACAGACACATACAGCAACTTGCACATATTACACAAGTGTGAGAAAGGGAATACAATGGACAGGTTAGAAAAACTAGAAATATATTTGCATCACAACAATCCACTACTTCTAAATGACAAACTGAACACCAAGCCATTGTACGATTTTATTGCAACCAAATTATAGGTGACGCGACCGGCAATTTACGCAGTCTAAAGCTCTCATTATGTCTACAAACAAACAGGTGGCCTCTTACCTTTTATACTGTTATAATTAGTTTCGGTCAAGTTTAATCTGTGCTACTCTTTTTAAAGAAGCCGCACTGATTCATGTGAATCAGGTCATTCTGCTTTGCATAACTCTTTAAAAAATGTTCGAAAAAATGGTTAGAACGGATATTGGTCTATAATTAGACATATTAGATTTACCTCCGGAGTTAAAAATGGGAACTGTTTTAGCTACTTTGATAATGTTAAGAAATCTATTGTTAGAAATGGACTCACTTATAAAATTACAAAAAGGAAGGGAGATATCCTTAGCAATCGGTTTTATGAGTTTAGCTGATATACCATCGTAACCTTTCGCACTACTACTGTCTAAATCGGATATAAAAACATTAATTTCTTCTACGGATGTATGACTCAGATTAGTTAGCCGGGTTGTTTATGGATTATGTGAGAATCCGATTATATTTGGGTTTTGTAAAAGTAATAATATTTGGCTCAATGTTTGCAAAAAAATCGTTGAATATTCTATAAATTTATTTTTGATCTTCGACTGTTTAGTTATGATGGATGAGCGTAATATAAGAAGCTGTTGTTGGATTTATTAATGTGCTATTGGTAAGTTTTGTTTTATTAACAACCATTGGTTAAATGGTTTTGCTTGAATTGGTTTTATTATAATCAAATGGCGTAGAATAATAATAATATTTGATCAGATTTTTGAGCATCTTGTGGATTTTAAACATCTTGTGGGTACTTTTTGAAAAGTTTGTAAAATTTGTTACGAATTTTTTTTTTTTCGTCAAAAATGGCGTCAAACCACGGTTTCCTGTACATGTAATTGATACTGTAACTATTCAATTTGATGTTTTTAGTGCTATAAAATGCACTTTTTGATATTTCATGAATTAGGTTTTGAAATCCAAGATTATTGAAATCCAAATTACTTAAAACTCTATAGACCATATTATAACCAACGCTAAAAATTTCTTTGGCATGAGGCTTTGCGATATCTGGGGAGCAAATTTTAAACATTATACATTTATAATCACACAATGCAAAATTTTCGAAAATTACACGAACCGTTGAGAGAACTTCAACGAATCCAACGCTATGCGATAAGTGCTCGCGAATCTGCGGTGAGGATCACTTCTAAAGACCATAACCCGAAATAGCGTCATGGAAAATTTTCGAGAATTACACGAACCGTAGAGAAAACTCAAACGAATCCAACGCTATGCGATAAGTGCTCGCGAATCTGCCGTAAGGATCACTTCTAAACACCCTAATCCGAAATAGCGTCATGGAAAATTTTCGAAAATCACACGAACCATAGCGTCATGGTTTCGAAAATCACACGCACCGTAGAGAGAACTTCAACGAATCCAACGCTATGCGATAAGTGCTCGCGAATCTGCCATAAGGATCACTTCTAACAATTGGTAGAAAAATGGTAACGAATCCAATGGTACTCGAGGCAAGAGCTTGCGAACTATAAAGACTACTTCTAGACCAAAACTTATATTTAAGGACTACTTGACTAATGACCAATTTTCGACTAAGCGGAATTCTCACGAATTGCTCTTGTTACGACATTACTAACCATTGGTTGATAGTGTGTTTTTGTACATATTGTATAGATAAACAGATTCTATTTTTTCGCTTAAAATAAAATATTTTTTATTGTTTGACGTTGAAAAATTATAAATAGTTTTTGTAAATGTTGTTTATTCAGGTAATATTAAAAATCTCAAACTTTAAAAAAAATTCATAATAACGAGAGATTAAATTTAATTAACCAATACATTCTCAAGTGAAAAAGTTAGGACAACTTTAGGACAAACTTCACACTCGTGGTAGCTTACGGAGCTGGATTTCATTATTGGAACACCATAGAAATCGATAATTAAACTTGATTTTAAATTTTTTTGTCTCGCTATAAAATTTACTCTGGAATGATGTGAATTGGTGCAAAATAATAATCCGTGTTGTTCCAAAAATTTGTAAGTATAGTGTGTTTTAACTCTAAAAATTTCAATTTGACAATACAAGCATTATTTAATGCATTTGAAACCGAATTTTCGTCTTTTATTTTTCGATGGAAATGATATCCTTAGGTGGAAACCTTATCGCCAATTTTCTCAGTTATTTTAAAGAATAAAGCATTTAAATCAGTCTTCGCACTAAGTATTCCGCATGCTATAATATTTTTGGTAGTTATTAGTTAGTTAGAGATGTCAGCCTTCGTCTCGGGCCATTCGAGTTTTCTTTCAGCCTCCTCAAGGTGACTTTCCATTATGATGAGTTTCTTTTTTAGGTTTACTTTTAGAAATTTTGCTGCACTTCATTTATTGTCTTAAATCATTCTCTATTATCCGGACATACCTCCGGATAACGTCTTCGGATTTAGAATATTTGGTAAATGCAACTGCATATATAGAGCTAGTGGCGTTATTATTAAATGAAGGCATAACAAGATTACATATATTGATGTTAACAGTGGTGATATTTTGCTGGTAAATTTTGATTTTAATTCGGGTTTGTTTTCGGTGCTATACATTTATAAGTTTCATTGTCGATGAAATAAATAATGTTTTAAACTGACCAGAATTTAAACATTCCGCAAACTAAACGTGTGTCTAAGGTTTTTGATGGTTTTGATACCGAACATACACCAAAAGTACCATCCGTCGTTCAAGAGAGTTGTGGATTGTAGGAAAAAAAAATATAATGTATAGTGCGTGACTAAATTATGAAGACATGCGATGGACTTGTTATGTGCGTTGAACACAATTTTTAAAATCAAACCAAAATGGAACATCCCAATGTTACAATAGTTCGAAAAATATATTTTAGACATAATTTTAATATTTCTGCATTTAAAATTTATTTAATACCAATATAGCCTTCTTGTATAATGTTGTTCAAGATATGTAGAAAACTTTTATATAAACGTTTTATAATATTTTTGTTTATTTTTCATTTAAAAACTTGAAACTAAAAAACATCATTTTTTACCATGGATTCCTATGGAAATCAGTGAAAAGTTATACCACTAAAAAAAGCTTCTAAAAAATATGTCATTATGATTTTGCCCTTATATTCTAGAAGGCTCTGGTTCCAATTGGCAAATTATCACAGCGAAAAATTTACAGGGGATCAAAACGAAAGCTGTAACTCCTCAATATCGAAAATACCGTTTTACAGATCTGGACTCGGATTTTGCACAAAAGGGAAGAAGCGATTTTTCGTTTGATTTATCGCCTTTCAATTTTGTCCGGCTGTTTTTTTTTCGATTTTGCACAAATAGACAAAATAAAAGGCGAGAAAATTTACTTTTAAATAAATAATTATTTTTATGCAATAAAAAATAAAAGTTTGTCCAACATTTAATTTAACACTGGAAATGTTATGCTGTTGGTTAAATTATCAATTATACATATATGATCCCTTCGTCTTGTTCGCTTTTGTGATGTTCGGATTTGCTGTTTTCTCTAATTATTGTAACAATTGATATGGGAATTTTGTCAAGTGACAACATTTTATAGTTAAAACAATAATTTTACTAATACATAATATTCATAAGATATGTGACAGCATATTGCAATTTTTTTTTTATTACCTATAATGTGCATATGCTAAAACATCAACTTAAAATTCATTTTTCCTACTTCTCAGCAAATACTACACTCACATAGTGCATAATCAAATTTTCTCACTGTGCCAAAATTCGCTCAAAAAGGGCGACTCGCTATGTGCAAACTACGGGTGTAGTAGGAGTACAATAACGCCAAGGTGAAATACAATTTCGATCCAAACCAAAGAAATTGACGGTGTCATCGTGAACAATGGAACTTCCTAAGATATATGATTAAAATAATCGTTTGATTAATGTATTTTGCGTTAAATGGTTATAATCGAATATGCAATATTCTAGAGGTATAATAAATGATGGTCACCTTTTGGATGCTCAAAAATTCGTGTATCCGTGAAATCCAATTATTACTTGAATAAATTTTACTATGCTCATGGTAATATTAAGCAAAGCTGGAAATTGGTCGATATTCTTTTGAAAGGAATAAGGATCTGTTGAGGAAGTTTTAGTTGATGATAATTACACTATTTTCGATGAAGTAGAAATAGCGTTTCAAATTATAGACCAATTTCTATGATGATCTCAGGTTGCTAAGATAAATGATTTTATAAGATAATGTCATTTATAGGGCTCATTAATTTTTTTAATTTATTGGAACTCTATTTTATCTATTACTTTTAACACTGAGCTGATAGCTTAGACTGATGAACTGGGGTTTCATATACTGCCATTCCATATGCAACTCTCATATATAACTTATGGAATCAGACTTAAACCTGCAAAGTAAATGGTGTCTTACACATTCGATGTTTTTGGAAGCTTAAACGAGAGGTATGTTTTTTAAGCTTAATGATGCAAGTCATTTTGATCCTAACATCAAGTGTGATCACACTGATTGCCTGTGATCACAGTTGTTTTAAAATTGAATTTGTTCAGAACTTCAAATACCTTGGGTTAAAAAGCTTTTTAAGCTAATTCAGCAACAACCAAAGCAACCATGATTATACAAAACCATAGTCTAAAAAACAAATCTTTTATAAGGGACATATGGGAAATCATTTTTTTTCCTAAGACAAATTTTTAAATGAAAACGTTACAAATTCTTAATTATGATTTCTGAAATATTTTCATAAATGTTTGAACTTCAATATATATGAATGTCGTTTAAGTAAATCGCTTACATTTTCTTGTAATACATAATTGATTTATTTAAACCAAAATATTAAAAAACTTTCTTAACAACAGCATTCTGGGCATATTGAAATAAAAGCTTACTACAATTCGTTTGGTCATTAAGTCAATATACATTACCATAGATCGCAGTGATGGCCGTAAAAATTTGGTAAAATCTTATCAAAAATTACCACCTGGCGAAATTTCAAGTTCTAAAATTGTAAGAAAAGCAAAACAAATTCACAAAATATAGGAACGTGTATTTTTCTGTAAACATTTTAGACATCTTACGTACACTAGTAAAACTAAAGATAAATTTAGCAAATATTATTTTAATTCATCTAAGCCAACTTTGATGTATTTTTCAAAATGATAGTTCGAAAAATATATTTTAGACATAATTTAATTTTAATATTTCTGCAATTAATAATTATTTAATACCAATATACCCTTCTTGTATATTGCTGTTAAAGATATGCAGAAAACTTTTATATAAACATTTTATAATATTTTTGCTTTTTTCATTGAAAAACTTGAAGCTAAAAAACACCATTTTTACTATGGATTCTGTTGTATTTCGTATATATTTATATATATATATATATATATATATATATATATATATATATATATATATATATATATATATATATATATATATATATATATATATATATTTATATATATATATATATATATATATATATATATATATATATATATATATATATATATACACCATTTTTACTATGGATTCTGTTGTATTTCGTATATATATATATATATATATATATATATATATATATATATATATATATATATATATATATATATATATATATATATATATATATATATATATATATATATATATATATATATATATATATATATACTTATTGAATTAAATAATACAGCGTTGATTGTTACTTGAATTTTTAGAATGTGTTTTTATTTTCAGGTTATTGGTTATATAATATACATTTGACAGATTGTCGAACCCATTAAAAGATTAACCCTAAAAGACGTTGTATGGATATTATAGTCTCCCACACTTATTGGATCACTTCTTGGCTATTCCAAATGGTAGTCTTGTAAGTATGTTGGAGGATGTCGCTCTCTACCTGATCGTCTTGGAAGATCGTTGCTTGTATTCGGGTGTATTTCCTGCTCTGGAATATTTATTGAAGTACTATTTCCTTTGAATTCTTCTATACCTGATGATTCTTCTCTTATGTTGTTATTATTTGATTGATATCGACTCGGAGTGCTGTTTGTATGATATTGACGGATTAGATTTCGAACTGGTAGATTAAGTGTTACTCGTGGTTGTTATTTACTTGGAGTAATTGCACTCTCCGTGCTTTTTTAATTGATTGATGTGCCTTTTCAATCGGTACCCTGTATCCAACTTTACTAAGTAGTGAAGTCGTCCAAACTTGTGTAACACAATACCTGGAAGCTATTTTACGTGACCTATATAATTATGAGAAATTACTCTGTCTCCCACACTTAATTTGCGCTTGACTTCTATGTTCTCGTTGGCTTTATTGGCAGTATGACCTGATGGTAGAAGTGCATTGTGTTTGATTCTGAGTTTTCTCTAGAACAGATTTTCTGCTGGACTTTTTCCGTTATTTAAAGGTGTAGCTCGATATCTTAATAGAATTTCGCGAACCTTATTGGCACGAGAACCACCTTCATTTTCCATTGCTTTTAACTTATCCTTGAAATTCTGCACATTACGTTCTGCCTGCCCGTTTGTCGCTGGATTGTATGGTGCAGTGAACTTTTGAAAAATTCCTCGTTCGTAACAAAAATTAAGAAACTTTCCACTTTTAAAAATGGTAGCATTGTCCGATACCATTACCTTTGGAAATCCATGGTAGGCAAAAATTGATTTTAACTTTTCAATTGTCATCTCGGTTGTAGGGCTACAGTTTGTAATTGCGATTTCTGGCCACTTCGATATTGCATCAACTACAATTAGAAAAAATTGTCCCTTGTACGGTCCTGCATAATGAAGGTGAATTCGCTCGAAATTTTCTTCCGGTTCTTCCCAGTGGTGTGTTTCTACCTTTCTGGGCGATTTCGATGTCGATGTTTTTCCAATAGACATATCGGCGAGCCAGGCTTTTCATTTTGCATATGCCTAGATGTGTATGGTGTAATTCTTTCAAAACTTCATTTTGAATGCTTACTGGAACTACAACTCTGGTCCCTCTGAAGATTGTGCCGCCATGAAGATGGTATTCATCATCATTTCTATCCCCATTAAGAAGGTTTTCATTTAGTTTTTATAGAACTGGATCGTTGTCTGTTTCTCGCGCGATATTTTCACTTGTGAATGTTAAAGAACTTATTGGATTTATTGTCTGGGCGTTCTAATATCTGTATCATCCTCATCTAATGTAATTTCGTCAATCGGTGCTCGCGAAAAATAATCAACATTTTGTTGTTTTTCAGCTTCCCGATGTTCTATGGTGTACTGGAATTCCGAGAGAAATGAAGCGCAACGCAGTAAGCGGCTGGATCTCATCGAAGGTAAATTTCTATTTAGTTTCAAAATATGTGTTAACGGTTTGTTGTCCGTTCCTAACTTGAACTTCTGACCATATAAGTACATGTACAATCTTTTAATAGTCCAATAAATTGCTAGTGCTTCACGGTCTAACTGGCTAAAATTTTGTTCTGCAATAGACAGTGAACGAGATATGAATGCAAACCGGTTTTTCTTCCCCTTGAATGACTTGAGATAATATTCCCGCTATTCCGACTGGGCTTGCATCGCATGATACGGTGATGGGTAACGCTGGATCGAATGGCAGTAAAATTTTATCACTTGCTATTTTCATTCATTTCTTTAATCGTCTTTTGAGTCTAGCAGACGTAATTTTTATGTTATTCTAAAATAATTATTTGTATTAATTTGTTGAATCTAAAATTTAAATAAAAAATTGTAGCTTCTAAAATAATCTGAAATACATTTTGTTGTTAATAATTGCCCGACAATTATTAATTGTTTAATTGTTGTTTTTTAAACGTGATATGAACATTTTGTGATACGCTGTTATGTGATTATATTAGAACACAAATTTGTGCATTGATCATTGTACCGCCAAGTGACTGTCATACGTTTGATTTTATTTCTAACGGTATTATATTAAGCGTTGTTTTTGATCAAAAATTTTGTGCATCGAACATTTTACGACCACATAGCTGTGTTATTTTTCTATAAACGTGATACGAACATTCTGTGATACTCTGTTTGTGATTGTATTTGATCATAAATTTGTGCATCGATCATTTTACCACCAATTAGCTGTGATACGTTTTATTGTAACTGTACTCGTATTACATTAAGCGTTGTTATATTACATGTTTTTGTTACAGTGCTGCCTTTCATAGTAATAAATCATAAATCGTAATACTTAATATTAAATAACTGTCAATTTATAGCTGTTTTAATACTAATCATTAATCGTTATACTTAATATTAAATAACTGTCAAATTTTATCTGTTTTAATACACATCATATAATAAACTTTCAATTTATAATTCTCCGGTTACATAATGTCATGCAACAGCTGTACTAAATCCTTTGGATCTAATTTTGTGGATATAGTTCCCTGCAGTTTTTGTGGTAAACAATTCCACTTGGAGTGTACCGGTATTGATCGAACCGCCAATAATTCCATAAAAAAATTTATGAATATTTGTTATTTCTGTAATGGCTGTAATGATTGGATTATTAATCACAACATCTCGAAATTGTGGCAAAAGGTTGATCTGGCTGCTGATAGAGCTGCAGAGGCCTTAGTTATAAAGAAAATTGAAGCGGATGTGGCCGCTATTAACAAACTGATTACTGAGATTTTGAACAAATCTCACCATATTCCTGATTGCTGTTCTGGTCATCAACCGTCAATCGATGCTAGTGATGTTGATGGTCAAGTGTTTAAGTCATCTGCAAACTCAATCAATCATGATCGGGATCAATCGAACAATAATACTAAATCGCCACTGTCGTTTCAAGCTTCTCATCATGCTCATAATAGTGGGGCTGCACATCATATCAAACCTCATTCTGAGCGACCAATTATTATTGGTACTGGTGATCTGGTCTCATCGCTCCAGGTTGTGAAGCCACGTAAAACTTTATTTGTTTCTCGACTCCATAAAGATGTTTCCGAAGCTGTAATTTTGGATTATCTTAAAGATAAATTTAACATTGAGGATGTAAACTGCCAGCGTATTATATCTCGACGGATTAATGATGCAGACCGTAATTTTTCATCATTTAAATTATATGTGGACGTTACAGATTTTGAGAATTTATTACAACCTACTTCTTGGCCTGCTGGGTCATTAATTAAAGAATTTGTAATTTTTAATAAGGGACGAACCAATAAATCGAATTTTCCCGTTCTTCAACGAAACCAACCAACTCTTTAATTGATGCCAGTCGTTTTGATAAACAAACTAATCATTATAATTTGACGTCTCCGAGATTATTTTATCGTAATGTTGGGCGTATGTCGTCTAAGTCAGCTGAATTTTTTAATTTCTTTTATTCAACGGATTTTCAATTTTTTGCTCTTGTGGAAACTGGATTTCATGAGGGGATCTTTAATAATGAGTTCTTTTCTGATGACTTTGTCGTTTATAGGTGTGATAGATCTATTTTTAACAGCACTAAAAAAAGTGGAGGTGGTGTGCTGTTTGCAGCCCATTCTTCTATGCAAAGTGAGCTGGTTGTAGTACCTGGATGTGGCTCTATTGAATTTTTATGTGTCAAAGTTTTAATTTGTAATAATTTATTTTATTTTATAGTTTTGTACATACCACCTAGCTCACCTACTGATGTTTATTTGAGTCACGTAGATTGTATATGTGAATTGGTTAATATAATTAATTATAATGATACTTTAGTTGTATTAGGTGATTTTAATTTAAGTAATATTAATTGGTCGGTTGATAGTGAAACTGAGTCTTTGGGGTTACTCCCTTCGGATATTCTATCTGCAAATGATGCAGCGGTGGTGGATGCACTGGTCAGTTTCAATCTCAAACAAGTTAATTTATTTTGTAATGATAACAATTCGTTTTTAGATTTAATTTTTGTTAATAATACGGAATATTTGTCAGTTCATGAGTCTTTGACATCTTTCAAGGAAAATGATATTCATCATAATTCCCTCGAGATTTTATTTCATGTTGGTAATCGAGATGATAAATGTCGGGTTTTTTCTTTTGATGATTCGTTTTATGATTTTAAAGAATGCGACACACCTGGTCTCTCTGAATATCTCCGTGGCATTTGTTGGGATGATTTTTTTCGAGCCAATGATGTTAATGAAAATGTAAAAAATTTTAATGACTTACTATTTGTTGCTTTTGATAAATTCGTACCTTTGAGGAAAAAACGTAACTATAATTACCCACCATGGTTTGATTCTGATTTGATCAACTTACGTAACCGTAAAAATAAAGCTTACTATAGATTCAGATCCAATAATTGCCAACTGAATAAATCCAAATTTGTTGATCTACGTGAACAATTTAAATCTGTATTTCATTCTAAATATTGTCAGTATATAAGTGTGATTGAAACTAATATCAAACAAAACCCTAAAACATTTTGAAGTTTGTTAACGAAAAACGTAATACAACTGGCTATCCATCGGTAATGATTTTTAATGGAGGTAAACTGAGCACGGTTCCTGAAATCTGCGAGGGTTTTGCTAGTTTATTTCAATCGGTATATAAAGTTAACTACGGATCCTTTGTTAGCGACACTACTGTTAGTAATTGCCAATTTAACATTCCGTACCTAACAATAACTGAAGATGATATTTATGAATATCTGTCAGATTTTAATGATGGATGTTGGCCTGATGGGATACCTTCGTCAATACTTAAATGTGTGAGCTCATATATTGTAACTCCATTATGTTATCTTTTTAACCAATCATTAATTTCTGGACAATTTCCTTCAGCTTGGAAAATTTCTCACATTGTTCCAATTTACAAAAAGGGTAACCGTTCTGATATATCAAATTATCGTGGTATTTCAATTCTTTCGTCTATACCAAAACTTTTCGAATTAATTGTGTCGAAACATTTGTTATTCCATACTAAAGAGATAATTTCTTGTTTCCAGCATGGTTTCACCAGTGGAAAATCTACGACTACCAATCTGTTGCAATTTACTAAATTCACTATTGAGTCACTTGAATCTAAAGGCGCCCAAGTTGATTCAATTTACTTTGATTTTGCTAAAGCTTTTGATTCAATCGACCATAAAATTATTATTGAAAAACTTTCGGTTATTGGTCTTGATCCAAATTTTCTTAAATGGATTTCTTCTTATCTAGTTGGTAGGAAACAGTATGTTCTATTGAATGATGTTAAGTCAGATTATATCTATTGTCATTCAGGAGTCCCTCAGGGGTCCCATTTAGGCCCAATTATATTTCTTTTATTCGTGAATGATATTCCTAATATTTTTAAATTCTGTAAATGTTTATTATTTGCTGATGATTTGAAGATTTTCATGCATGTTCAATCTGTAAGTGATGCTGAGGTTTTGCAATCTGAAATTAATATATTGTCTAGTTGGTGCTCTAAGAATAAATTGTTCATCAATGTACAGAAGTGTAAGGTGATGTCGTTTTTCAGAACACTCAATCCAAATATTGTCAATTATTATTTTGATGGAGATCTACTTTGTAGAGTAACTTCAACTGTTGATTTAGGAGTTCTGTTTGATCAGAAATTAACTTTTGCGTTACACATAGATAAAATAATATTAAAGGCCAATTCTATGTTAGGTTTTATTTTTAGAATGACAAAGGATTTTATGGATGCATTTTCGTGTGTTAGTCTATATACTTCTTTAGTAAGATCTCACCTTGAATATGCTGTAGTGGTTTGGTATCCCCATCATGATGTGCATATTGCAAGATTGGAATCTATTCAGAAACGTTTTACTATCTATATGGCCAGGATGCTTGGTCATTTATCTGATCGTCATCTACCTATGTGGGAACAGGTGCGAAGTCTCCCATCGTATGTGATTCGGTGTGAGTGCCTTCACATTGATACGTTGGTTAAACGCCGAAAAATTGCATCTGCCTTATTTGTTAGTGATTCTCTTAGTGGCCGCATTAAGTGTCCTGAACTCATTTCTGCTTGGAGCATTTATGTACCTACCAGAAGCTTGCGTCTAAGGGAATTTTTGTTTGTTGACTTTCAAAGAACGAATTATGGTTCCAATGAGCCAACCAAGTCAATGGCTAGAATTTTTAATGAATTTTACCATTTATTTAATTTTGAGAGATCCAGAGTGTATTTTCGGAAGGCAATTAGAAATTGCAATTTTTAATCTCATTTTACGTTTTTAAAGTTTTCGTTTTTTCAGGTAATGTTCCGTATTGTTAGTATTCCTTTTATTTCTTTTTAATCTATAATAATTATTTTTTTTACTATTCATTAAGTTTTTAACTGTAGAATAGATGTAAATAAATAAATAAATAAATATTTCTGTTTTTAATCTCATAAATGCTGCTTCACACTTTGCTGTCCATCGAAATTTTACTTTACTATGTATAGAAGCAAGCGAAGTGGATATGTGAGTGTAGCTGCATTTTTAATGAATTTCGAATAATACGTGATTAGTCCAAGAAATTGTTGAACTTCGCGAGTGTTCTTCGACCGTGGTGCTTCTATTACCGCCTTTATTTTCTCTGGAGCCTTTGATATTTTATTTTGTTTGATCTGATATCCAAGATAATTGATTTTCGTCTAGAAGAATTTGCATTTTTTCGCTTTAATATGAAGTTTGTATTTTTTCAACCGGTCGAAACAATCAATAAGGCGCTGGGTAACACTCGTTGTAATTTGATCCTTGGTTTACGATTTCATCGAAGTAGGCTGACGTATCCTCCAGACCTTGAAGCACCTGGTCTAGTATTCGAAGAAATTCGCTTGGAGCCGTTTTAATGCCAAACGCTAGTCTGTTGAATTTGTAAGTACCCTTTTGTGTGGTTATCGTTTCAATTTTTGCACTATCCTCATTCATTTGGACATGATGATACGCTTTGAATAAATCGAATGTACAAAAGTACTTAGAAATTTTTAATATATTAAGAATTTCCTCAATGCGCGGAATAGGTCTGTTTACGCCTACTTTATAGTCCACGCACAATCGAACTTGATTTTCTGGTTTTGGAATATATAGTAACGGTGATCCCCAATCGGATGTATTAACCGTCGTAATTATTCCTTCTTAATTTATTCTTTTTAAAGAAGCAACATAAAATGTTGCGATTGAGTCGTAGATTAAGGATGAATTGATTTCGCCATACCAACATTTTCATACCAATTCGGTCCTTCTAATCATTGTACTTATATATCTTTGTTGCTGTTGTAAAATGATTTTTTCTAAGTTCATTCGCCTCTCAAACCAAGATTTTAAAATAGAATCGACCGAACCAGTTTTTAAAAGACCTTTTCGGAATAGGACAAGTTTAATGTACACAATATTTCCCGAAATGAAAACGATTACAACCAACTATAATAAGCCAGAAAAATAATAATAAGCTGTTTCAAAGTGTTATAACATATTTATGTTGCTTTATCACGTTTATCTTGTAAAGGGTCTCGAAGAAATGTTTATCTCCGATTTTATTCATTATAAGTAACAATGTCGCCTCAATGTTCTTCTGTTATGGTTCGACTTTCTTTGAGCTTCGGATATATGCTTATGTTCGATCAAGGTAAACTACTTATTCGTCGATCTCAGCTTTCATTTTAATTATAAACACCAATATTATATTTCCAGTTAATTAAGTTAATTCTTGGTTATATCTAGTTTGTAATTTATTTTTGTTAATCCGTGCTTTAGTCATGAACCGGTTTTTCATCCGAACTCTGATAAAAAACACAACTTTTTTTTATAAAATTGTATGTATTTTATTCGGTTAGTGTATTAGATGTGTCTGCTTCATAAATTTACATATTTTAATTATAAGCAGTTTTGAAAATTAGAATATGTTAAAATTTTAGTACCATAAAATTTGAAAAATATTATTTTATATAGATACAAGCGTTCACGTGATATTATAAAGGATTTGAAAATTGCAACCTAGCAAACAGGGCTAGTGGGACAGTAAATAGGTTCGCTAAATGAAATCATGATATTTTCAAAACAGGATTTTAAATTAGTTAGCCAAATTCTTATCTGTTTTTTTGTTTTAGGTATAAAATTAAAATTTAATATTGCCACTTTTGTGGGAATTTTATCTGATTTAAAATAAACTGTATGCCGAAACAAATGCTATCCTCTATATGGAATATTTCATTACGAAATATGACAACATGGCGTAAGGTATGCTAAATTGCTAAAGCTTGTTTCATTACGGTATATTTCGGTAGGATTTTAAAACACTATGGCATAAGGTACAATTCGTTTAGTAGGTTGCGAAACGGAATATTTTTCATATAGCTCATAAATGTAGAATATTTCCCAACAGGTGACGAAATATTCGTTTGTGCTTACTTGATTTACAATCAAAATTGAATTCCATTTGAAATTTTACGATTTAAGCTGTGTTCCAAACGAAAAAAATACCGCATAAAACGTTAAAAAGTTAAATCGAAGACCAGTTATAATTTTTGATCTATATTGCGATATTTGTGTTTGATTTTTCTAACCTCACAAAACAAATCTAAGAAAAATATGGTGACTAAACTAAAACGAAAGCAGGCAGTTATGAGTGATTACACTAAAGGTAAGTGAAAATTCAATAAAACTTAGCTGGACTTACTAATTTATTGGTCGATTATTTATTTATATTTATAGGGAATCAAGATAAAAAATCACAATTGATTGATCTGCGGATCAAATATAATGAAATATTTATCGGAAAAAACGCAACCAACGGGATGCGTCAAGGTGAGATTTTTAATTAAATTCATTTGTGTATATACTCATATCGTCGTGGTCAAATAAGAGTATTACATCTACAAGTCGCTAATTTTTTGAAGAGGCTTTAAAGTTGTTAATGCTAATTTCATCTTAATTTTTTTTTAAATAAAGTCCTTTCCAAAATTTTATTAATTTTCATTCGCCTATTTATCCTGTAGCGTGGAGGGATTAATAGATATGACAATTCCTGCATTAGACTCCTCAGACGAGGAATTAAGGGAGTCTCCGAATGAAACACCGAGTCTTCAACAGACTATTCACGGTCAACGGCGTTGTCTTCGAGCAACAATCGATCACGTTCTAAAGTCCAATGCTAAAGAGAAACTGTAGAAGAAACCATAGACGTAAGAGGGTTGCTAATTTCAGAATCAAGCGACTCCTCGTAAAACGGGATGAGAATTTTATTTTCAAATAAATGAAATTTATTAAGTTTTATTTGTTATTTTCTTATGTTCTTCAAAATGAAAAAATTCATTTTTTATTATAAATAATTAGTTGTAAATGGTTTTCTAAAAGTAATTGATCCAACAAGGAGTTTTGGAACGCAATGCCATCATTTGAATCGTTATTTAAATTTCTGTGAATTGAATCGAAATTTTTTCGTAATTCATTGTAACCGTCCAACGTCATGTTATTATTGAAATCCTCGCCCACTATACAAATGTTGTGTAAAATGTAGGTCACAGTCACAATTTTAACGTTATTTTGAATATTTTGTTCTAGGACTTTAAAAAAAAATATTCTGCCAACGGGTTTTCATTATAGCAAATGAACATTCGACAACATTTCTAGCGCGACTATGGAATGTGTTTAATTTTTTTTGTATTTCGGTTGGATTTTTATAAGGTGTTACCACAGCGCATGGTTTTAGCTTACAAGTGTATCCACCGTCCCCTAATAAGTAATAATTTGTTTGAGGAAAAATCTAACATTTGTATAAGGGGCTATTCTGAAAAACACGAGTATTGTATACTGAGCCAGGACCTATGAAATAATTGCGGAAGGATCCCTTACTAACAACGACTGCCTGAAGTATAATCGAATAGAAGCCCTTATAATTAATGTACTCGTCATGCTTTTTAACGGGGCATTTTATTCGTAAATGGCAACCGTCAATTGCTCCAACCGCATTTCGAAATATTGATGATTTTGCCCTTGAGCAAAACTTTTCACCAATAGCGTTCAATTCATTTGCTTTTGGAAAGTGGACAACCTGTCTCATATAATAAAAAGTTTGCCACGACTCGTTAAAATATTTCACTTCTTAACCGATTGGACCATAACCTTAGGCTGTGTTTCAATCGGGTATAAAGTGTTAAATTTTTTAATTGTAAAAAATAATAAATTTCCCTCACGTTTTAATCGTTTTGGTGTTTAAATTAAAACTTTCCTATTTTGCGTTGTGAAAAACAAAATACAAGCTACAAATTTTTCAGTTAAATCTTTGTGATGAATAAAATGCCAAAAATGTAACTTTTGATCTTTTTATGCGGGTTTTTATTCGCTTGAAACACTGCCTTATAGCCTTATTTTTATCAAACTTCAAAATATTTTTTTTTTATCAAAATTAGAAAAAATCTTTTATTTTTTACACGTCCGGAAATGTCATTTTGTTTAAAATGTGTGATTTTGCACAACTCGCTTAACTTGTTTCGCAAATATCCCACTTGTTACACAAAATGAGGCACTTTCTAACTGTGGCACTATTCTGGTTTTCCCCAGGAATTGCGAATTGATTTATTCTGACTTTTTAGTGTATTTTGGTATATTTGCTCAAACTCTCGATTGGTTTGAAATTGAATTTTTAGTTCAAACTTTGTTCAAATCTTGTTTTACCGTGTTCTAAACAAAAATTTTGCTCGAATAATTTGAACTAAATTTTTAAAATTCACTCAAACTGTTATTAAAAGCTGTCAAACTCAAGTTTTAAGCTAATTTAAGCTCATATATTTGCTTAAATCAAATTGTTATTTAAACTCTATTGCTAATGTAGGTTCCTACTTAAGATTTTATTCAATAATGGTTTAAAATTGAAATGCTTCTATTATAAAACAAAAACCATTTCGATTTTTGCTCGATTCCTGATTTTCTAGTTGAACTAAAAAATTTGTTGAAATCGTGTTTAGAATTTAAACTCAGTTACATAATGTGCATTAAATATTTTGCTAAACTTGTTTTCAAAATGTGTTTCTCAAACGCAATATAAAGAAAACAATTTCTACTTAAAATTTCACTGAAACTCATTATATCGAGTTTAGAATTCAAGGTAATTTTATCTATTTAAAATTTCGTTATCTTAATCAATTTCTTCTTTCTTGAATACAGTTAACCAATTTAGACTAGATTTATGCCCAAAATTTCATTTATCATTTTGTTCAACTTCGAAAACAGCTTGGAGCTAGATTTTTGACTAAAACCCTTAATTTTTTCGAATCCATTTTGATATTAAACTAGGTTACTGGTCTGAATACCACTCAAATATTAAAAAGAACATTACAATAATCAATTAGTAGAATACCTAAATGTTTGTTAAAACTTTAAATTTCACTCAAGTTTTTATTTCAATTTAATTCAATGAGCGTTATCAAAATTACAATCAACATTCAAGTACAGTTTGGAAGTTTAATTTAATTTCGGTTTAAAATGTCACTCAAAGTTTATTCAAACCCTCGAAAAATCCTTGATATTGGTAAACTACGGGTATATTTCTCTCAAAATTTTGTGAAATCAAAATTCGAGTTGTAACTCAATTCCTATATATAATTTATATCCAAGATTTTATTTGGCTTGGAATGCCAAAACCATTTTTATAAATTTAAATTCCTAAATTTCACTCAAAATTTCAGATTCAAATTTCTAAACTAACTTCAAAGGAAATTTTGTTGGTTGTTTGAGATCAAATCTCGTATTCCAACTCAATTCTTACTAAAATTATGTTTAAATCTAGTTTGGAATAACAAATTTACAATCATATTTTTGCTAAATACCAAGCAGAATTTGCAAACCAATTTTTAACCCAAGTAACATTGTACAAAAATTTGTACTATTTAATTCCATGCCAAATTTAGTTTAATCCTGAAATATTTCAATCAAAATGTTGTTGGTGTCGTAGTTCGTATTGTAACTCAATTAAAATTGTATGTGAATAATTTCAAACTGAAAATTTATGGATTTTAAACTTCAGGTTTTTTTAAATCCACTGAATATTTAGTCCAGCACTGGCGGGGGCGAGTAGCAGGGACAGCAGAGACGCAACGATTTCAACAACAACGTCAAGCAACACTACCAACAGTTAGTACAAATTTGGGTGACCGCATGGGAACATGATGATGGAACGAAATCTCGCCCCCCTCTCACAACCGCCGATGGAAAAATGGTGGAGGGAATAATAATAGTTGTTTAAAGCTTTTCAGAAAAAAGAGTTTGCGGCACCAGGAAATTTGTGTTGTCATTGTGTCTTCTTACAGGTTGGAGCAGTAGATGAACTTATTTACTAACTATCAACTACTTAGGTGTCTGAAACCGGGTTGAGTCTTTGTTGCTAACATTCCTTTCCCATCCCTCGATCTTGTTATATGTAAAAAGGTGTACGACGGCGGCCTGGCCAGGGGCGGATTTCACAACTATTAGACTTATGTGGTTATCGATGTGGCGCCTTTCTTTACGGGGTTTGGCTTCATGAAGAATGGTGTCGTGTTGTGTAACATGGGTATAGTGGTGTGTGGTATTCGCATTTATAATACGGGAGACTTGCTTAATGCTTGATCGTACATCGCAATCAATCAAATCAATCAATCACTGAATATTTAGTGCAGCACTGGTTGGAATTTGTATTAAAAGATTGGAATTCAAACTCAATTTATAACTAAATTTCTGCTGAAAACTACGATTAGCTTATAGAATTCTTAAGCACAAGATGTGTTGTTCAAATCTGGTTTGTAACTTTAATTAAATTTTTAAATTTTTAAATCTATTTTAAGTTCCTACTCAAGAATTTATTCAATTACATTTGGGAATTCAAATTCTAATTTAGATTTTTGCTCGAAATCCTGATTGTATATTCAATATGTTGAAATTCACAAACGTAATTTGACTTTTCTCTAGAATTCTGAATTTTTTCATTCCTAAATTAAATTTAAAATTTTGCCTAATTATTCACAATCATTACGTTCAATTCAGTTCTAAAAAGAATAACTATCCAACAAATTTTTGGTTTGGATTTCCCAAAAAAAATATTTTTTTTACCTAAGAATCCTAAGCCTAGTCATGACAATATAAATCCCTTACCACCAAGCCACCAAATCACTGGCCATCAAACTCCAGTAATTTCCGTAAAAATCCTTAAGAATTTATATTACCCCGTTCAAAGAACAACCATAAAGATCAAAATATCTTTTCTAAAGATTTGTGTCGCTTATTTAGACACCATTATGTGAGCAATGTAGTAATTTGCAAATATAATTCTTTACTCAGTGCTTCAGCTGAACCATTCCAACAACACAAACAATTCAAAAATCGGATATACAATAAAATTACTCTAAGCTTTTAAGTTGCCAAGTTAAGTTAAGTTAAGCTTTAACACATAAATTATTGACAGCTTTAATTTTTCTTTTTAATTAAAAAAATAAATGGAGTCAGTCGGGCGCTCGGATACCCGAGTATTTTGCTATAAAATGATTGGGGCACTGCGATTTTAAGATAAAACTTAAGATAATAGGAATATATGGTTCTGTGGAAGAAAAAAGATCATCATAATACAATTATTAAATATGTACAAGTTTTTTTTTATAATATATGGAATGCATCACCACATTTAGCACTTTCGCGAACTAAGCTTGAAACACGCAATTAACTGTAATTTTTCGATTTAATGACGTTTGTAAATACGTTTCGTACAAATGTTAGGGCCTTAATCACGTGTGAAGTGTGTAGTGCTAAGATAAATTTGAGTCTTAATCTATTCGAATCGCAACATAAAAAAATTTTATTATTTTATTAATAAAAGATTCACTGAGTATGACTACATGCAAGGTTTGTGATCTACTGAAATGTTTTGAAATACCAAATAACTTGATGGTCAACTGTGAAAGCTTAAATATAAGGCGTCTTCTTTTCTAAACTGGTATTAGTGATTTGCCTGAGATTTCAACTTAAGCATTAACTTATTTTATTAACAATATACTACTGTTATCCACTTAGCATGGTATTCATTAATAGTTATTAAGACTAGCTGCATGTCATTTTTTGTGCTCGTTCAATCACTAAGCTTGTGGTTGTGTATTTCTCCTGCAGTATGTTGTCACTGGCTTAATTTTGTTCTCAATGATTTGGCAATTTCCAATTTTTAGAACATTCCCACTTAAACTTACACCAACACTGCCTTTCTACGTTCGGCTTTACATAACCAGTTTGCTCACGCTTGATCTTCTTCTTTTAACTTATCAAACTAACTATAGCTGAACAAAAGAATTTTAGAAAAATGTTGGTGGAGTGCAATATCTATTTAAACAACAATTTATAATTAACATTTTTTTTTATTTTTTTTTCGATGTTATAAACATCACATGTCAACAAATAACTTTCCAATTATTACTTTTTCTTTAAGGTACTAAATTAAACTTCTTTTGGTGGATGAGTTCTGATATATTCAACGGCGCGTAGAACATATTCAGGTACAGCTGGAATGTGTGATCCTGTTGCTTGGAAACCATCAGCATTAGCTACATAAGATGTTTCAATTCTTTCGCCTTCAGGTGATACATAAGCGAATCTTCCTTGGACTCCATCAGCGTTACCAGAAGCATCATGTGATGTACCATCACCAGTTTCATATCCAAATGAGAATGAACCATCAACATTAATGTCTGATGCTGATCGGAGGATTGGAACTTCTGGGTGAAGGACTGGTGGGCTTGCGGCTAAAACGCATCCAATAACGGCAAGTAATACAATCTGAAAAATATTAATTATTATGATTTAATTTATGCATTGAATCGAACTTTTAATGTATTAAAATGCTTACGGTAAGTTTCATCTTGATGATTTAGTTGTTTATTAATTGAAATTCTTTCACAAACTATAAACAGATGTCGTCCCAACATCAGCTTTTATACCCAAAAAACATCACATGTATTTTATGATTAAGTCAATAAATAACACCTCCTCTTTGTCCAATTTAAAAAAAAAAAAAAAAACTTGCAGTAAACCAACTAAAAAAAAATCTGGATGAGTTTTTGTTATATCCCCACCTAAAAAAATAACCAAAATTAAAACTTGAATAGATTTGTTACTTTAGTTGTTTAGCATACAGGTTTATCGTTTAATGTGAAAAATTATTCAAAAACTGAAATTCTTTACAAATTACTTATAAAATACAATATCACATTGATTTCTGCGCTAGGCGCATCATAATTCCCAAACCAAAATTATATATTTCATTCACCAAATATTTATAAAAAACAAAATAATTACAGCGAATTATGAACGAAGACGCCCTATTGTCTCAAGGTACAATAAAATGTATTTGGTTGCGTGGGTGTGTAAAATACTTCTTCCAAATAAATGGTATGCTTTATAAGAAAGAAAAAAACATCTGCATTCTGTAATCATCACTTTAAAATTTAATGATCAGTTATTTAATATTACTACATCGATCCGCCGATATCAGATTGTAACACTGATATTTAAATCGTAAAACACAATAATTAATTAATTAACATACATATGTACATACAATCAAACTTACGATGTATAATCGATTAAAAGGTTTACTGCTTTCTCTAAGTTAAATTATGTAGAGGTCGAATAATTAAAATTCTTATAAAGCAAACAAAATTTTTAAAATTTACAGCTGTCACTTTTTAAAATTTTTGCATTCTTTTTAAATTAGTTTTATTAACCGCGGTTTATCACTATAGAAAATTTACTATAGCATTACAATAAAAGTATACAAGTCACAGTGATGTAGGTCGATTATCGTTGCGTCAAAAGCAAAATGGAAATACATATATATATACAAAGGAAATACCGTAATAATAATAAACGGGTTAACAGGCAATTGCTGACCCGCTATGCCGTGTCAACAATCTGGCCCCGCCCATTTCGATCATGAGTCAGCTCTTCTATCTTCGCCGACAATAACGGCCCCAGTGCCCAGTGATCTTGTTTGCCTAATCTCATAGTGTAAATGTAACGCTTTTGGTGCAGACAAATATAAAGTTGAATTTTGAGTGAATAGTACAGTATTCAGTGGTTAATATTACAGTAGTCCTTAATGTATGACCAAGTAATGGTGCATTTGTAATGGGGTTAAATGCAATATTGTTGAATAAAAAATTAAGAAATTGCTTTGAAACGTATTTCGGCAGATCTCTCAAGCAAAGTAGTACAAAAGTTAGTATTAGTTTAATAGTGAAACCAACTAGACACTGTCTTTAGCAAAAGTTGTTCTGTAACAATCAAACATCTTAAGCCGATAAGAACTATGTACGTCTTCTGAAAACTACGGTTCAAAGTTCACAAAAAAGGCTATAGGCAAGGCCGAATTCGGATTTCTGACTATTATGTAGAGAAGAGATATAATTTCACTACACTTCAAGATCAGTGTTGGTAAGCCTTGACCTCAGCTTGGGCATCAAAGTTTATATATATCCATCTTTTCCGGGAGCGGTTCCTGATCGTAAAAATTGAAGAGTGGCTTGGTACTAAAATCTTTTTGTCTTTTAGTAAGGAAAGATTTAAGGTTCTAATAAGGTTATATGTAGAGGATGTGATGTGCTTTTTGGAAGTAATTGAAGGGGCTAATGGGGTATTGTGTGTTCCTTTTCGGTGGGTACAATTTAACCTTATAAGGCGGTGATTGCTAAAGATGATCTGTTTGCATTGGTGCTTATACACCAAGGATAAAGAAAGTATAGGAATCATGAAAATTTGACAACTTGAGATTTTAACGGAAATGGTCATCTTAAGTGTAGAGGTGTCTAAATTGACCATTCCTGTAAAATTTCCATACGCATACGTATGTGTTTGTGAACATAGAGAACAAACATTTGACTAAGAAACCAACACCTCCACAATTACTTTTGGACTTTATATTGTGTAGAAATGCACCTCCTATTCTGGTTAATTTCGGACAAGGGAATCTTGGGGCTTCCATACGGGCATTTTTAAAACTGACGTAAAAAATGATGTCATTAGACCAAACTTAGAAAACCGCTAATTTTTTTTTATCGAAATTCGATTTTCTAATATACGAGCAGGTCCTTTAATTTAATTTGAAAAACAAAAAAAAAACACTAACCAATTGAATTCATCCAACCAAAATACAATTTGCAACAATTGTGGTTAACCCGGTGTCTACACTATGCAAATCCACTGATATTTTCTATCAGCAATTTTATGTTTGTGTATGTTTTTTTTCAATTTTTTCAATGTATTGACAAATATCTATCCAAAAAATATCATAGCTGGGCATTTCACTATCATAATAATATCTTCAAATGTCAAACAAAATTGTTTCAATGCTATGAAAATATTAGTTGTCTTTTAACACTTGCAAGTTGTGGTTAGGTTAAAAATAATTTATCAAAGTAATTTTTTTAGAAAATTGTACAATATGGAGAACTACCACCTCGTCCAAAAACTTCATTTCCTTGTACAAATACCAAGATTTCTATCGTCAATAATAACGCTTCCAGATTTTTTTTTTTTACTCTGCTTTAATATTTTTATTTTGTACATATTGATTTCGAAGATTCCTTATTTTTCTTCTAACGTCTGCAATATTTACGGCCATTTCGTCTGCTATATTTTGTAAAATAGAATTTTTTATGTCGACCCGTCTGTAATTTTTATGGGTATAATAATATTATTTCATTTTTTCGGTACAAATCAATTAATCGCATTGTACTTTCCGTATTAAAACACATTTTGTCAGCTTGAGAGCAATTTCAAATGGCAAAACAAAGCAGCTTTTTTATGAGATTTCCTAATATTTCACTAATATAATTTCGTGAAATAGCCTCCTGATAATTTGCCATAATAGTGTCAAAATGCGTATAATATACACTCACAAAATAATATAACACACACATGTAATATACATACATACATATACACACATAAAATTTATATCATAATAGAAAATATCAGTGGGATTGCATAGTGTAGACACCGGGTAAGCGAAAGGAGCGGCAAAGTATATATTTGATCTATATCTTCAAGATTGGCAAATCACTTGGTAATCGAACAAAACTCCATAATTCGCTTCTAAACTTTTGTAGAACATATTCTCCTGAACAGATTTCTGATCACCTCTTTCTGCAAAATAGTAAATTTTATGAATTTCAATTCACCAGTTTAATGTCAAAGATAATTCAAAAGTGTGAAATTGGCAATTGTGCTCTGATCGCGACGATTGATATCTTTAACAATAAGCTTTGGGACCTGTTGCGCTAACTTGTTCTTAAAAAAACTCGATTACTTCTGCTTACTTCATACAAAATTCAAATCGTTATACATAGTTGGTTATTTTTTAATTCCTTTTTATAATCATTGGCAGTATTTTTATAAAAGAATTTAAAATTATCATAATTCCTAAAGCTTCCCTTGTTAAATTTCTAGTTTCCAAAATACAGGAAATTTCCCGTAGAGCAACTTTGCGGTTTAATAATTTTGCTCAATTGCAAAATAATCGCGTTATTTGTAGAAATGTGTGAAAAATTACACCGTTTAAAAAAAAAAAAACTTTTGACCAAAACCAACAAAAATGTTTATACAAGCCGTATTATTGCGATACAAAGACAAAATAAAACCTACTATTTCTGTAAGTATTAGTGTCATGACCCAGTATAATCTTTACATACTTCGACTTTAAATTATAGTTTTTATCAAAAAATAGTCGAAAATATCACTAACACTTTTAGAAATAGTTGGTTTTTTATTTAATAGTATTCGTGCGTCATAGAAACAATACGTCTTGTATAAACATTTTTGTGGGTTTTGTTTTGACCCATTTATTGTATAGTATATGTAAAAGTTAGTTCGGTTTTCTAATAGATGGCGTAATTGTTCTTATATCACAATGGGAAAATAAACCCAATAAACTGATTTTGCAGCATGACAACGCAAAACCACATACTGCAAGAGTCGTTAAAACCTACCTAGAAGGGTAGGACGGGGAAGGTCTTTCCCACCCGCCATATTCGCCATACATTGCTCCTTCGGATTTGTGGCGACTCGCTCATTAACTCATATCATACATTATACATTCACTCTACTTCATTGCAAAAATCGGGCGTTGTTTCATTTTTAAATCAACGACCCGATAGATTACTATTTATTCTGGTCGATGTAGTCAGCTTATGAAAGTATCAAAAATTCGCTTCACTAATGGATCGCTTCAAAAGACGACGAGTTTTTAAAAAAGGGAATCCGTGAATTGCCTAAAAGATGTAAATGAAGTAATGTGCACGTGCAGTACATGCACATTCCCTACACGTAAGCAGCATTCCCTAAGCTTTATCCTTAGATCAAGAAGAATATTCATGGTCAATTTCATAAAATATCTAATGGGTCTCACAGGCCATAGAAACATTCCTAAGCAATACTACCTAATTTCTAGGCATTTAGCGTCAACTTTAGTAGCATGACTAGGGTCCTTAGATCAAAAGGAATATTTGTGCTCAATTTCAGAAATATCTAATGGGTCTCACAGGGTGTCCATGGTGAGTGTAAAATTTAAAGTTTTAATTGGGCCATAGAAGCATTCCTAAGCAATACTAACTACTCGATATGGCCTCGAAGGCTCTGCACATTTCTTAGAATAGATAGCCAAATAGCGGTCAATGTCACCAAGCCGATCCAATTATAATGAACTATAATATATTTCACAGTTTTTGGAATTTTTAATAGTTTGCCCATGTGCCAGTCTACGTGGTCAAGCTGATCCAGTTGTGATGAACTATACTTCACGTTTTAAACACTTCTACGTTTTAAAAATTGTATTACCAATCACAGAGATGTCCATAAGGTCTTGCCCATATTTTCGGATAACTTGGCCATATGCCAGTATACGTGGTCAACCTTATCCAATAACGTATTCAACCTGAATATCACCTCCAGCATTAGCCAAAAGAGCGGCAAATGTACGCCGAAAGCAATGACCTGTGTACTTAAGTGGTTCTGGCAATTTTAAATACTGGGCAACCACTTTAGGTATTTTAGGTTACGTGTTGATGCCCACAGGTTGAATACTGGGAATTGATAGGTAGTTTCTCTTCAATTATAGTGAAGCCCCTTGGCTTATTTGCTTTTGTCTCAGGTATGATAATAAATAATTAAGCTCCTCTATCTGATACGTTATTTTTGTGAGCTCATCACAGCGGCAGGCCCTACAAATACCAATCAGTAACACAACCTGAAAAATGATCATCATAATTTTACGATAAGAGTAGCTCGGGTAAACAAATTACCTTCATCATTAGATACTCATCATCATCAGGCTCATTTACTAAAAATGTATTCAAATGCTCCCTTTCAAGAGCTTTCGCTTTTTTTTGCCTGTAACTGCGTCCTAAACTTTTCAGATATGATGTCAGCTTGGAGTATCTATAAATTTTATAAAAAAAATAATTAAACTAATCACATAAAATAATTGTAAATATTCTTAAAACAATCTTGAGATGTCTTTGCCTTAATATACTTTACGTAGCCTTCAGTATCGAATCTTTCGTCCACAAGGAAGAAGACTTATAAGTCCTTCCTAATCCATGGAAAAATGCAAGAAGGATTTTCTCATTACTCCCCGAATTTTTTTATTGTTTCGCCATGCATCGAACGATCGGTACTCATTTTCGTATTTTATCTTTAACTTTGGAGGCAGTAAATTAAACACAGCCTCTCCATTGCTATCTATATTTAAATAATTGTTTGTTCGATGAAGAAACCAAATTGAACGAAAGACTATATTCAATTGTCCAAAAAGTAGTCAAATTAAAGTACACCATGACAATTTAAAGAACGGTTACTATGATGAAATGTATTGTATTTCAAAATTCAATGATACAGTGTGAAAACACAAAATGGAATTATTTCTTATTAATTTACGAAATTTATTTCAACAAAAGTGGATAAAATGTTTTATGCCACTCGTGAGCAAAGAGATATTATCCACTAGGAATCTCAACTTATCCCTCGTGGACAATATCTTGTTTTGCTCACTAGTCCTATAAATTTAAAGGTTGAAGAGGTTAAGTTGTTAAAATTGTACCGTATGTTTCCCTTACCAACGAAAGTGTGTTCGAAACTATGGATGATTGCACTGAGAATTCTATCGAGAAGGAATTCAAATCAAAATACTGTTTGAACCTCCATCTCAGACAAAAGGCGAAAAGGAAGAAATATTTAAACTCCCAGCCTTGTAATATACCATATTAGTAATTTGGACGGTTTAAAATTCCCCACTTGTTGAGTCACTGATAGTTCATAGATAGATACTTTACTAGATACTGAAATTAATTTTTTTGTACTACACTTCTTACTTATCAAAATAGCCGAAGAGATAAGTAGAATAATTGGAAATTTAGCTGAAACTTAAAAAATAAATCTCGGGAGGATAAGGGGTTGAAAGTTTCCTAACATTGGCAAATTAACAAATTGGATAATAAGATTGAGTTTAAATTAAAACTTTTCGTATCTATTGGATTTTGACACATTTAGGTCTTTTAATTTAGGTCACGGTCATAAAAGCGTTAATTAACTGGCCTACTATTTTTTCTTGGTAAAATTCAAACATTTAAATTTTAAAATGGCACAAAACGAAAAAATAAATAAATTTGTACTGGCGTAGTTGAAACGTAAATTTTTTTTTCTTTTTCGTGGAAAGATAATTGACCCTGTGTAAAGTATTATAAAAAAAATTTACCTTATTTTATTATTTATACATGTGAAATCAATTATTAAATAAAAAGGCATTGTCAAAATTCTTGAAATTTTTTCTCAAATTTGTTAAAGGAAAAACGATTGCAATAATAATTATGTCGTTACAACAAAAGCCAAACCACCTTGAGAAGAAATTGATTTTTTTTTTTGGTTTTTTGATTCATTCAATTTGCAATTTTGTTATTTTCTTGCTTGGCGCTTGTGATAAAATTGATGTTATTCAAATTATAATTTTATCTGCATATTTCTTTCTAAAAGTATATATACCATCCGTCTCCTTTAATTACTTACCATTAAATGGTAATCACTGAAATAGATTGATTCTTCGGTACATAACACGCTTTATTTATCTTTATTAGTACGTATTTTACGATAATTCTAGTTTCTCGTTTCTAATCTGTAATCTGGTAAAGGCAATGCTCACATATTTTGTATTTCCTAACACATGCTTGGTTCGTGACTCGGTATAACATTAAATAGAATAGTCGTCAAGGTGATCAAACAATTTTTTTTTATTATAATATGGCATTCAGAAATTAGAAAATGGAATCATACTGCTTAGCCAAATTACTGGTTAACCTATATGATTGCAAAAATATACTTCTTCATTTTCTCAATAATCAATTTATTAACTATATGTATGTAATAAATATTTAAAAAAAAGTGTTAAATGTCATTGATTGATGCAAATTAAAATTTTTAAATAAGCAAATTACAAATCAATGAAAGTTTTAATAAACTGAAATAAAGCAAAAAGAAAAAAATACAGACGAACATTAGCCACCACAACACACCGGTTCTTTATTCACTAATATTAAATTAAAAGAAGAACGTTTTTAAATTATTCCAACGAAAGTGAAATTCTTTTTGCTTTCATAGCGCCAAGAACGGCATTATATATTATCCAATGTTTCATTTTACCATCGTAAACTCACTTTCGATCATTTTTTATTGTTGTTCTTGTTGAATAAATAGCCTTACCATTAGGCTTTTGAGTATAAATCAGGTTTAAATGTTTTTACTATTGACATTTAACTTTTTAACGATTACTCATTTTTACCCGTGGTCATCTCACATTTACGAGTGTATGTAAGATCAACTTGAAATGATTCTTAAATAATTTAACAAGCAAAAAAGTTACTCCCTGTTTCAACGATCATTATGGTGCTTAATCTCGTAAAACTATAAATACAATTTTTGATGCAACTATCAAAATGTAATTATAATAAAATTTCTTAACATACAGTAGATTTTAGCATAATAAAATTAACTCATTTAACATTGAACTTGTTATCATGCCACAGATACATATATCATCATCACCATTTCTTATTTCATAGACAAAAATCACTATGCAAAATAGCTAAACATTCTAATGAAATTGATTGTGTGGTTATTGTTGATGACATTTAAAAATATATTTTAATTTGGCAAGTTCAAGGAAATTCGTTGTTGAAACTTCATTTTGCTTAGTATCGTATGCATTAAACGAGATGAGAAATGTTGAAAAGCAAGTTTATAATGTGGTGCGGTGATATTTTTTAGATGAATGAAGAGCTTTAAAAATATTGGTGCATAAATCAGTCAATGGCATAAAAATTGTAATTTTCTTAAGTTGATATTAATGTATATTTGTCAATCTAAATTATTGACCAGTTTAATATATTAAATAGTAATCGAATTAAAAAGTAGATTTCTAAATTGAGTGGTGTGTAATGTGTACGAATATGATAGAACAGACTCAGCAAAAATAAGCGTGTACAATTTTACACTAATTATTTAATAAAATAATTAATCAGAAGCCAATACGTTAGTAACTATGTTGTTAAATATTTATTCTGGTTGTAATTCCGGTGCATAATTTGGTTGTTTTAAACAAAACTGTGACGTTTAAGTAAAAATAGTATACAGTTGAAATTAGTAAGGCTCGTTTCACATTTCTAAGCTAAGCACGTTGAACACTTGAGGCTAAGCGAGTTTTATTTTTATGTTATCAGCTATGAAAACTAACTTAGCTGGAGTTGTTTTCGCTATATCGCTCACGCATATTGGTGTTTTTTTTCTATATTTTGTTATTGGTGCTTACCCTCTTATTGGAACTTCTGTCAAAATATTATATAATGCCGACATTATTTTGTTGTTTCGTGAATACTAATGAAAAACTGCTTATTATACCTGATGGGGCACACCCCGATCAGTATCAAAACAATCCCATGATGATGGTAGATTAGACTTATCTGGGAAGATGAACGCAATTTACAATGATTCACTTCACTAATTAAAAACAACGAATTGTACTTCATTATAATTTTGTATTTTATGGTCACAAAAAGAGTGATAATTTATCGAAAAAGTCTTAAAATATTGTACTTTGTGTTTACATCAAGCTATATTTTTGCTACAAACTTTAGTTTAACTTGGTGTAAATGTGGTATATATCGTGTAAATTACTTTTATTACTATTATTAAAAGTAGTACGGTTAACGTGTAGCAACATAAATGTGTATGTTTTATTAGTAATAAAAAAGCCTATTATCATTGGGTATAATTGTATTAAAACATATGCCACTTTTAAGACATTTGGAGAAAACAACTATTTATGCAAGCAGTTAGATGCATGCATCATTTTGTGTAACAAGTTCGATATTTGCGAAAAATACAAGTGGGACATTTGCGAAAAATGCGAAGAGAGTTGCGCAAAATCACACAAGTTACACAAAATGACAATTCCTAATGTGTTATATATAAGATTTTTCTAATTTTGATAAAAATCGGTAAATTATTGAATTTTGTTAAATGAATGAATATTTCGTCACCAGTGGCAATATTTTGGTTTTCTCGGGGAATTGGGAATTCATTTATGCTTTGGAAAAAATAATACCAAAATTAACTCAAAAAAATCGTAATAAAGCAATTCCCAATTCCTTGGGAAAACCAGAATAGTGCCACAATTGTGGAACATTCTTCACTTCCTAATTAGTTGTGAAAAATATGTTCTTTCCGGACTACGGTTATTAAAAGTTGTATCTTTCGTAGCAAAATTAGAAAAAAGTACATCGTGTCATTAGAATTAAAAGTGATACTTTGTTTGACGAGCAATTATGTTTTCATGCGAGGCAAAGTGCAGTGAAGCAGAGCCAGTGCAAAGATTTCGAGTCAAACAAAGCCACTTTTCATCCGAACAACAAGTCCTATTTTTTCTTCCAATAAAGAAAATTCATTGCGTTCACTAAAGGGCCCTACACACTATATGCCTTGTCGGGCCGACAGTCGGCCCGACCAAATCAGTATTGTATACACATTACCTGACATACCGTCTGATTTGGTCAGTTGTCATTGATTACGAAAAGAGAACAGGCGAATCATGCCGTGAACTTTATCCAAAAAACAAAAAATTTTCATCGTGATCGTAGCGTGTTTGAATTTAAACATTAAAAATCGAAGAATGTGGGCTAAAAAATGGCCGTTACAACGCAAAAAATTTAGCCATTTGATTTTATTAAAACAACTAAACAGCGATGATTTTCGGAATTACTTGCGGATGGACTACGAAAGTTTTAGTGGGTTGTTACGTTTAGTATCGCCATTGATTTCTAAACAAAATACTTTGATGAGGGAAGCAGTTACAGCCGAAGAACGGCAAGTTGTTACTTTGCGATTCCTAGCTACTGGTCGAGAGTACGCAGATTTAAAATTCAGTAGTATTATTTCACCGCAATTGATGTCAAAAATAATACCCGAAACTTGTAAAGCCATATATCAAGTCTTAAAAAAATACATAAAGGTGAATTTTATTTTTATGTTGTATTAAGTTGTGTTAAAAATATAGTTTGTATGTTAAAGTTTTAGAGTCATAGAGTGTCGTTTGACGGTATTATGTATATCAATATTGTGTTTCAGATACATGTTAACGAAGTCGAGTGGTTAGAAACCGCACAATCATTTCAAAATCTGTGGCAGTTTAATAACTGTGTCGGTGCTATGGACGGAAAGCACGTCTTAATCAATAAACCGCCAAGAACTGGGTCCTTGTTCTACAATTACCACGGAACCTTTAGTACAGTATTATTCGCTGTAGTTAATGCAAATTATGAATTTATGTACGGAAGCGTTTCAGATGGAGGAGTATTAAAACACACAAAATTTTACCAAAAATTAACTACCGGTGGCCTCAATTTACCAAAGCCATCGTTATTGCCTGGTACAACTATATCAGCACCATACGTGTTCGTTGGAGACAGCGCTTTTGCATTGAGCAAAAATTTAATGAAACCTTATCCCCAGAAAGACTTAACCAAAGAAAAGAGGGTGTTTAACTACAGGTTATCGAGGGCCAGGAGAGTAGTGGAGAATGTCTTTGGGATATTATTTAAGGAAATCGTCGAATAATTATCTTACCGCAAATTGCGTTGTCATGAAGAAAAAACTTTTTTCGCATTTGGAGACTTTCCACATACATACGAATTTTTTTATCGCATGTTTTAACCTCACTTTTTTGAGAAGACATGGAACTGAACAATACAAAATGATCGAAAAATTCGCAATAATTAAATATTTTGATGTATACACAATTATTAAGTAAATTAAATAAATAAAAATAATTAAAATTTCGAGAAAAACTGTACAAAATAATTTCAACCAATGACTATGACAATTATTACGAAAAAAAATCGCGTCGCTGTAGTGTGGCATCAAGTACGAAATTTGACGCGAATCGCATCGCACGAAAATAGCTGTGGCAAAGCCTTTACGACTGAGTAGTGAAAACATTATAGAAAAGTTACCACCGACTTTCTGACGATGCAAATACAATCAATCAAGCAAGTCAAGACAATGAATACTAATGTGGAATTCTATGGTACAAAAAAAATTGCTGTAAATCAAGTAAAAATGATTTACAGCATTTTTATGCGTACTATGGGAAAATATTATTGATGTTTTTTGAGATATTTTGATAAATTTACCCCCACCTTTCTTCCAGCCAAATTAAAAATGTGTGATTATGATAGTAATAACTACAATAAACGAAACTCCAGATTTGTAATTTGCTATTCATGAATAAAAATTACAAAATTGTTTATATTTTTTACAACGTTGCCACAACAATTTAAAGTTTCCATTTGAAATATTTTTTACTAATAATATAAACAAAATTTCTCCTGACAGCTAATCTCACATCTAAAAGCTGTTGTTTTGTTTCCATCAGAAAATATGGGACACTTCTAAAATTGCTATATTTCAAAAATTCTTATAATTGAAAACAGTATTAATGCCGTGCCCGAAAACCGTGGTTAATATTCACACGTAATAATTTATGGCCTAAAACGCACTCATTCGAATTATTACAGTCGTTCCCTATGATACTTTTTGGCAGATCCATGTGAAATATTATAGTAGCTTATGTGATTAGAATAACAACTAACAAAATAAACTCTGAGGAAAAAACATGAGCCCTGTCGTACGCGCTCCGATCACATTTTTTAATATAATAGTTATGAATGGCTTATATGGACGATTTCTGTAACTGCTTGTCTAGGCATTCCCATTACTGCTTGCACGTGGCAAGCCACAATAAAAAATCCATAAGTTCTAACTCAGGTTTACAATTCATGCATTTTGCGTGATAAAAAATCTTTAATTTGATGAAACATAACCCAGAAATCCTTAAGTGTTTCTTCACTTAATATTTAACTAATAATTGGATTTGGGGATCGCAGAGTCATAATTTTTGGCGCAAAACACGCTCATTTGAATTATTACACTCGTTTCCTATAATGCATTTTGACAGATCCATGTGAAATATTTTAGTACTGAATGTGATTAGAAATAGCAACCAACAAAATAAACTCTGAGGAAAAAACCTGAGTCCTATCGTACGCGCTCGAATCACATTTTTGAATACAATAGTTATGAATATTTCATATGGACGATTTCTGTATTTGTTTGGCTAGACATTTCCATTACTGCTCCCAACATTATATAGTTTGTCCGACTGTCCAGCCACAATAAAAAAGTCATGAGTTCTATCTCAGGTTACACGCCATGCGTTTTGCGTGATAAAAAATTTGCGATTTTGTGAAACACACCCTTTACCTAGTCCTATTATTATTATTGGAGGGCCATGCAGGCGATCAGCCACTTCGCACTACGACCTAAAAGATCTATTGTGCTGGACCCTGCTTAATTATCCGTCCAGTCAATATTCAGGATCTTAATGAACCTGACAATACTGCCTCCCCGGTACGTGATACATACTATCTGGGCTTATTGCTCTCCCTTCTAGATGTTTACTACAGCATATAGTTCCGCTAGAAAGACGGTAGCATTAGAGCCCAAGGACCTAACCCTAAATCAACCCTTAAATAATTCCCTAACCGAACAACTCACTTTATCTCGCAAGCTAGCTAAACCCTAACTTAATTTTAACTCAACTCGAACCAAATCTCAAGCCTCTGCTCAAGTCCACACCTAACGGCCAACCAAATCCCAAAATCAACTTGTTCGAAAGCTGTATGCTGTATGAACTCAACTCAATCTAACCTCAAGCTAAACAATAAAACCGAGCTTCTCGCTCAAATCCAACTCAATTTCAACCTTAAACAATCATTCCATCAGACTATTATTCCATTATGCCAACATACCATGGTATAGATGGAAATCTTACCGTCAATACACCATACCTTCGTACTATCATATCATACTAACGTCATGATACCATCATACCGTTATATAATCATACCATCATACTAAGAGTCCATGATATCATCACATCATCTGACCGTCATACCAATATACCGTCATACCATCACAAAATCATTCTATCGTACCATCATACCATTCTATCATATCACTATACATTATTACATCTTATCGCGATACCAAATGATCTTACCATGATACCAACATAGCATCATACATCATCATCATCATAACCATCAATATAACCGTCACTATATCACCATCACCATGAACATCACCGTTAAAAGTATTATGATCCAAAAATCAAACCAATTGGTGAAGTTTTAGAAATCCCTCCATAGTAATTTTGAAACTGATTATCATCCTCAAGAAAGAGATGAAGGTTTGAGATAATAACAGTGACAAATCAAACCAGTATTAATAACAAATTGATCAACTGCTCACTATATCCTAATCCAACCACAACTAAACTTTAACTCATTCCGCAAATTGACCCCTATAAAAAAATAATTGACCCACATTATATATTTATATAACTAGGTGTTTTTTATTCGTATGGCAGTACCCGACCTCCTTAACGTAAAGATTCCAGAAGCTTTTCAAATCTCCGCAGATGATCAAATAGGCGAAAAAAAAATTCAAAACGGACAAGCCGTTCTCTAGATAACTTGGGTACTTGGATACACACAATCAAGACAGATGGACAGACATTTTTTTTTGCTCAGACTCAGGAACTTCAGACTCAGGGACTTTCAAAATGTGGTTTTGGACAAACCAAGTGTTTTGTCATTTTTGACAGGATTTCAATATTTTTGTCTTTTGAGATTATATTCAGTGATTTTACATAAAGATTAATTTATAATTTTGATTCAGAGAATTAAATTCAAACTTAATTAATGTTAGAGTAAGATTGGTTATTAAAAAAGGATTCATGCGGATTTTACTTTTAGGAAATATTTGATCAGTGAAAATTTCATTTCACTTGAACTCCATCAGGCCTTAATATTGATAAAATGTGACGTTTGTTGTATTGACCTTTTCCTCCCTCAGCTGTTTTGCGATCGGTTCATTTTAAAGTGTTTTTTTTTAATTTCTAATTTAATTGTTTTGTGCAAACGTGCAAACTAATTATTTTAATAATTAAAATTGAAAATTATATGAAATTTTTAGAAAAGTTAGTAAAAATGATATTTTTATAGGGTATGTTTTTGGATAGTGTTTCATTAAATTCTTTATTTTTCAGAAATTGGTGATAATAATAACAATATTTTTTTATCGAAATATGCCCAGAGCCTTCAGGGAGTCTTATCTAAAGAAATTCAATAAGAATCTGCTTCCAGAAAACCATTTTTCTCTTTCAAATATACGAGTATTTCATGGAAAATCAAATTATTAAAACCCTTCATTTAAAAATTTATAATTGGAGTATTTTCAGTTGGTTATTTTGTTACCCTCATTTTGTTCGTTTTTTACTACTATAACCTGCTGTGAGCTTATTAAATTAACTTTTCTGGTAATTATGTTGGTAGTACGTGTTATTTTTAATTAGGAGGTACGTTCTCGATTTATTGCAGTTTGATTTATTTAATTTTGTTTTTTTTTTTTTGGTGGCTTTTGTCCTTACGGAGTTTTAAACGATGGGGAATTGTGAAATTAAAATGCTATACCTATAATACTAAATAATTCGAAAATACATTTAAATATTTTTGAAGTGGTTCTCATAATTTGATCACTGACTGTTAAGGCTAAACCAGCAAAAAATTATAAACTTCAAAATTAAGAATTAACAATACTTAAAAATGCGATAAACAAATAGCATTTCTGTATTCTCGCCTAGCGAAAAATTAACGTCACTTAAGAAATTTAACGAATCTTCGTGAAATTAGATCTGTCTCTTTAAAAAAAATCAAGAATGCCCGATTTTGCGTCCAAGTCGATGTAGTTGTTGATGTAGATACAAATTTTTGTATTTCATGGCTTTTTATTTATAATTATTCATTTTAATTTTATTTTTCTAGGTTTAATTGCGGAATTAATTTATTTGTTAATTTGGTAACAGTTTTCTAGAGTATTATTTCCTAAAAGAAAAAAAAAGTGAGCCTTTTTGTGTTTGCGAATTATGTAGCCCCATTTTGTGTTGCACAAAATCAATAACAATTTGCAATTTAATATTTTTTTTTTGTGCCACAGTAAAATAGTTTAAAATATTCATTAAAAATTAGTTTATTTCATTAAAACTAAAGAAAGTTTGGTTGGAAGCAAAATTTCGAAAAACAATGTTGTAATTACAAATTTTCGCTGGTTGAGCCTTAACTTATTATTTTAATTATTTTTTCATAACCGTGGCAAGTGCCAGCTAGGTTTTTATTTCCCCTTATTAAAACCAAATTTGTGTTTTTTTATTGCATTTTTTATAATGTGTGCAAAATAATGCCAAGTATTTTTGGACGGATCCGCAACGACATAGATCAGGTTTTTTTGTTATAATTATTTAGAAATTTAAGCCTAAAATTTTGTTTTTGGGTCTACCTAGTCTTAAGTAACGTAAAGTAATTAACAATATTCAAGATGGTATTCTTCAGATAATGGTATTCTTGGATTTTTTTGTTTGTTATTGTATTTTAGTATCTTTAAATTTTATTTTATTAATAAGATTTTGGTTTAATCATTAAGAAAAGTGATAATTTAAAGTGATTTTGTTTTGTGATTTTCTCGGGGAAAAAAATTAAAACTAATCATGAGTGAATAATTGGTAAAAGCAGTTCCATTGTGAGGCTGCAATGTACTAAATATGTTGTTAATTTTTTTTTTTTAAAGCAAATTTAATCTCTCGAACCCAAAACGACTGTTAATTAGCAGGCTGAAAAATGCTGTCTTGGATAACCACGAGGGAGTCTGCAGCGGGCTTTTGGTTATATCATTTTGACGTGGTCAGAACTCTGTTACATAACCAATACATAATTTGGAATAAGCTTATAATACAATATTTAAAATTAACGAACATTAAAACTAAATATAAAATACATAACTTTAATAAAATATCCGATATTGCCAAAACTGACCGCCACGCTACCTGTTTTATAAGGATTAAAAAAGTAGCGACTAAAGAACAAATTGATAAAGGTATCTAATTTTGGAATGTGGTCCCTCTGCTTTGTTAATAAATGTATACCATTTAATATTAGTATACCATGTTCTGAACGAGTTAACAGACATTATATAACTTTAAATTCATTGTCAAAGATCAATAAAGACTGATAAGAATTTGCAAGACAAATATTCTTCTGAATAATTATAATTTGTTGTAAAACAAAATTGATATACGTGTTGTTACATCATTTAGTTAGAAAGACTCAACAATTGCTTAATACTAAATATGAGTACATTTTACCCTAATTTAGTGGAAATTTGTTATAGATAAGAATAAAACGTTTATGGAACGTTCTAATAATTTTATATCACTTCCAATCCTGTATTTAATTTTATAATAATATGAGTATTGATAAGAAAATTTGTATACTTTCATGCATTGAAATCAAATATTAACCAGTTTCTAAAGTGTTTTAGTTCGCAATACATAAAATCTAAGTTGCTTTCGTTTTGTATTTATGTATATTTAATAATTTATTTGGATTATTTTCTTTTGTGGTTTGTAGGTATTTTATAAAATTACTATTTAGCTCGAATATAGCACCAATATGACTGCGATATTAGTCTATATGATGTTGCATAATTTTTGGTGAAAAAAAAAACTAATTTGCATTCCTAATTTATGTATGCCTTTAGTTTGTACCAAATTTTCTATTATGACTGGTATATGAGTACTAAAGTATAGACGTAATTGAAGAGAATTATGACGTTTACAAATATTTTTAACGATAATTGTTAAATGTTATGCGCTACAAAAAAATCGTGTTCATGTTTTATTTACGTAGAACATCATAATTAATGTTCCTAAATACAATATGTGTAATATTTGTATTTATGTGGGTATTGTTGTTTCTTATTATTTATAATTGAATGAAATTGCGATTTTATTCCTATTCATGATGTTACAAAAAATTGCTCATTTGGAATTTAGCACCTTTGACATAAAAGTGAAATTTCTATCGAAAATCGATAGTAACCCAATTTTTTAATATTAAATTGTATAATTTGAATAAATTAAAGTTATGCAAGTATTAAGAAAGGGTAATCGAACTGAATTGATGTTCTTTTGGCGTTTATACTTTTATTTGAGAAACTGATTTGTATGTATATTATATTACTTTACTTTAAAAATTAAACAGTTCCAGATGGTTTGGAAAAAAATGTCTACTATGTTAATGTGACAATCAATTTTATAGCATTCTCTGTAATTATAGCATTTAAATTATAAAATCACTTGAAGAGGCAAGTTTCAATTAACTGAAGTTGCTTCACTCTTTTAATTCTGCAGTTTTATCAACGAATAACTATGCCCAATGCCTTACTGAATAATTGAGTTGATACACTAATATGTACAATATATGAGTAATTGTGTGTTTTTACTATTCAAATGAACGATCAAATCAACATTTACAGCCGTCTGTGTGTGTTAATTAGCTGGTTATTCATAAATCATTTCCAAAATATTTCAACCATACGATTCTCATGACCACCTTCAACCATTTCTATCCGTCTCTGGGGCATAATTTCTTAGCGATTAAGTAACAAGAGAGATTTCGATCTGATAAATGCATTTGTAAACTACAAATGATGGTCATATTGTTATTAGATAATAGTCTCGACACACCTTTGGGTCAGTCAATCTAAAATAATTCTCTCATTTTATCTAAGCTACAAATTTAGAGCAATTAATCCTGTAACAGCATCAAAGCATAACTTAATATTTTTAGAGTAAAATACTAAACTGAAAATATTTGAGAGGGTAGTTCTAGCCAGGCTAAAATTATAATTCAGAAGTAATTCAAAGCAAGAAGTTCAAAATTTAACTTTCGTAATATTTAAAGTTGATTTTTATTCTTAATTTCCTAGACAAAAAAATTCACCAGTCATCATATATTTCCAAAACAACACTTACATAATAACAATAATAATTTAGTCCAACAAATGTACAATCCGTCATTAACCAAAATTAAAAATTTTAGAATCAAATTTCTAAGTTATAAAATAAAATCTTTAGAAAATTTTCAGAAATTCCATATATTAACATTAACATTCTGAAAATTAAGACATTCTAGATTATATACTAGATTTACAATTTTTGTTTAATTTTTTAAGATTATAGAACGCTGAAATGTACTGGCCTGGATAATTTGTAAATATCAAAATCGAAAATTTTTCTAAAATCTAAAAATTTTCGAAGTTCAACAATCGTTTAGCTAAACCAAACATTAGAGTTTACTCTTCACTTTAAATATGTATGTTTGTTTTAAGCTGATGTTATAAATTTTAATTCTCAATTTTTACTCTAAAATATTTTGGTTTTGTAGTGAATTAATTAATGCTGGGAAAAATTTAGAAGAAATTTTAGTAATTCTTTCCAGTGCGGCATTTACATATTTCCTTAACTAATAGATCAGATTCGAGCTTGTTCGAAATTTAAGAATTACGGCCTAATGCTGAGAAATTTCCAAACTTCCCTTCTTGCCATTTATTGACAACTTAATTTTGGCATTTCAAACATCCAGACTTTTCTAGTTTGTTACACTACAGGCCTCTTGCCTAAACATTATACATTTAAACATTTATTAAGAATTTAATTTGTCTGTCTCTAATCAATTGATTTTTTCGGCTTTTTTTATAGACAAATATATTAATTGTTCATGGAAATCCCAATATTTTCGATTTGGTAAATCAGAAAAATAAAGATGCCAATCCCTCATAACATGTCTACTGAAAAAAAGTAGAAATATCATTTCCCCCTCCCCGTAATTTTTGCCTAAGGGCCAAGAGTTATACCAATGTATTACTCTTCAAAAATGAGAACCCTCCATGAGTTCTATAATTGATTAGAGACAGGCAAAATAAATTCTTAATAAACATTCGTGTGGGCATAATACACACACAAATGAGGTTTCTCCATGGGTTTTTGATATTTGATGTAGTGAATAATGAATGATTAATTTAATATGTTCCGAAGATTGTAAGAGAGAATTCAATCCAGTTTCGAACTGATGAGCTTATGATTATGAAAAAATCAATCCTCTCATCAGGCCGCGGCGACTGGACTGACTATACCACAATTTACATTCAATATATACAGAATGTCCTGTGCTTTATATACTAGCGAATCGTACTAATACAGATAAATTCAATTACAATTTTTTCTTCTTCACGACAATCACATAAGCTGTGAACGCTAATTTTACTTTTTAATTTTTGTTGAATGTTAATTAATTCTTGTAATTTCTTATATAGAATGTAAATTGTGGTATAGTCAGTCCAGTCGCCGCGGCCTGATGAGAGGATTGATTTTTTCATAATCATAAGCTCATCAGTTCGAAACTGGATTGAATTCTCTTACAATCTTCGGAACATATTAAATTAAAAATTAAATAAATAGAATTCTGTCTATTAGCCGGTTTTCGTTGAATTACCGTTCGTAAATACTAAAATGTTTCTACGTGTTAATAAAAAACACATTTAAAAGTGTCGTAAGACCGGTAGCATATTTAGAAATTACAAGAATTAATTAACATTCAACAAAAATTAAAAAGTAAAATAATGAATGATTCGCTATGTCAGTACGTTCTTGCCAGATACTTAATGTAAGTGGCTAGAATGGAATTTTTGTAGTTGGGTCGTAGCTACCTGATGAGTAGACCAACTTTTCAGTACGAAACCAAACTACCAACATAAAGAACTCATCGAGGGTTCTCATTTTTGAAGTTTTGAATACATTGGTTTTTGGTATAACTCTTGGTCCTTGGGCAAAAATTACGGGGAAGGGGAATAATATTTCTACTTTTTTCTTCAGTAGATATGTTATGAGGGATTGACCTCTTTATTTTTCTGAATTACCAAATCGACTATCGAATATTGGGATTGCCATGAACAATTGATATATTTAAGTTGATTTTTCGGCATTTTTTATAGACAAATATATTAATTGTTCATGGCAATCCCAATATTTTCGTTTTGGTAAATCAGAAAAATACAGAGGCCAATCGCTCATAATATATCTACTGAAAAAAAGTAGAAATATCTTCCCCCCTCCCCGTAATTTTGGCTGAAGGCCCAAAGAGTTATACCAATGTACCACTCTTCAAAAATGAGAACCCTCCATGAGTTCTTTCTGTTGGTAGTTTGGGGAAAGAACTCATGGGGGGTTCTCAATTTTGCAGAGTGGTACATTGGTATAACTCTTTGGGCCTTCAGCCAAAATTACGGGGAGGGGGGAAGATATTTCTACTTTTTTTCAGTAGATATATTATGAGCGATTGGCCTCTGTATTTTTCTGATTTACCAAATCGAAAATATTGGGATTGCCATGAACAATTAATATATTTGTCTATAAAAAATGCCGAAAAATCAACTTATTACAGACAGACAAATTAAATTCTTAAAAAAAAAAATTAATATATTTGTCTATAAAAAAGCCTAAAAAATTAATTGATTTAAGCATTTAGTGTAATTAAGAAGTCTTACTGGAATTAAAATAGTGGTTGAGTGAAATTTTCAAAAGCATTGATTGCAAATTTTGAAATAGCTCCAAAGTATTTCAGAATTGGTTTTTATTGAATTAAAATTTCAGAATTGTTTGCAAATTTTAAATATTTCCCTACATTTTGCATATTAGCAGATGAACTTTCCAATTTTGACTTTATATACTCGTACATCCTACATAAGCAGTTGCCTGTTATAACCCTCCGCGCTTTGGAAAATATTAATAGGATATACTTTTAGGATCTATCATTATCACTTTAATCTTTACAATTTTTATTTAATTTTGAGCTGTGCATTCCATTTTGGGACTCGAGGCACTTCCAACTCTTTGGAATTTTTGTATCCGTCGACGTTGCTGTTTCCACTCCTCGTGGTCGATTGTTTTTAATTTGCTCTGTATGATTTATTTTTCAAGCTTGGATTATAAGAGTAATCAAAGGTTTAAAGTTAAATTTTATTTTAAAATCTTTATTGAATTCATTCAATGTGTTGGGGAATGTATCAGTTTCAATTATTCAACCATTACAAATTTATCCATATTGTGATTATTTCAATATTTGACTTGGCAACTTTGTTGGTTCCTTCGCTTTTGACATTCCCACATAAAATTGTCCGTATGTGTAAAGCATTCATCTGTTCAGTATTTTGCAACGATTGTCCTGCGTGTACATCTTTCACCGCTAGCCAACGGTTACATTACAAAATTTTGGTCCTTTTCAGAGGTTAAGAGATCTCATCGATCTAAACTGTTAGTTAAAAATTTGGCATTTCCAGTTCCATCTGGTACATCTTTGAAACCCAAACCACCTTTATTGTAACAGTGACGAAGAACTTCTTGATAAGTAACTTTTTGACTAACACTCAGCAATGACTCTAGTTGGTGATATATTCAAGCAGTTTTTCTTGCAGCATTTACAGCAGATAAATCTTGCAGCATTTACAGCATCATGTTCGCTGCTTCCTTTCTTGAACGACTTTTCATTCTATTCCCTGACAAATGCTTCAGTAAAATTCAATGCTTTCTGAGGATTTCTGAAGCTTAGCCGATACAAGACATCTTCAGACAAGCAGGCCTTCCAGCTCTTCCAAAGCGTATTAGAACTGTATGGTTTACAAAATGACAAGATGACTGGAATTGTTCTAATTGTTGGTGGGGAGTTGCCTTGTTCAAATATGTCTTATTCAATTCCATCGATTTTGCATGATGGATCGACTTTGGGTTGCATGTTGTTAAGTCGTAGTCAAAAGTTCTTGATTTTTACCTTAATGAACATACTTACTTAAGAATAATTTTTTTAAGGATTTTACCGAGTTTACATCTGCTGTTTCTGTTTCCTTAACGCAACACAATTTATTCTTCACCATTTTTAAAACAATATGGCGAGGTTTTGTCTATGTTATATACATGTAGAAGACATTGCTTCTACCGTTCAACAAAATACAGACTGTACTTCACTTATTAGCCAATCACTTGACCTTGTGACTTTGATGAGCTTCTTCCGAAAAATTCCTGAAACTAAATCACTGTCCGTAATCTAGTAAACGACTCTACTTCAGACCTACCATCACGTGATATGCGTAAAAATTAAACGCCAACACCATTTTGCCCACAACTAACAATAAAGGACATTGATTTTTTTCCGATGATATAATGATGGGAAACTCTTACCTATTACAGGAGCACTAAACACACTTGCAAGACCTCCAACTGGTTTTTTGTTCGCTTGAATCACGATCTACATACCTCACTCGATCTTTCATCTCTTTGCAGAGATTTAATTATTTCTTTGCTAGTGTCACACTACCTATCCTTTAATTTTGAAGGTAAACATGAATTCGGTTAGCTGATGGTATCGGTGCTGGCTGCCCCAAAATACGCAATTTGAAAGCTGCTTTTTAGTTATGGATCATACCAAAGAACCCTATCTACTTAAGCATGAAAGAAACTAGGCATATTTTAAAGGAAAGAATCAATTGTTTTATATATTTAATGGAAAAATTTTAATTAAAAGAAAATGTATCGAATGAAGTTTGGTCTGCCGTAGGCTTGCCAACCATCCTGTTTTCGACGGGAGGTGAGCGGGATGCTATTTGTCCATTCTGCTCAATTAATTATATTTGAGCAATTTTGAAAAACAACCCGTTTAAAGAAAATTATGTTGTTTGTACTTCTTCGATCAAAACCTAGTTTTATCAATGTTTTGACTTTTAGAATATATAAGCTCTCTTTTGTTTTGTGCCTTTGGTTTAAAATAAAGCACAAAATCAATATTTAAACCAATCATCGAGGTTTAAAATAATGAAGTGGTGAAAAACCAGGATATTTTTAAATTGATTTTACATTTTTGTTCGAACAACAACTTTACTTATTTTGATTAATTTTGCTTCTCTTAAATTTAGGATGTAGAATACCTATATCGTTGTCACCCTAATCTCAAACACTTGCAAATTTTTCTATAACTACGAATAAACTTTGAAAACCTTCTATAAAATATTCTTTAAAAATGACGAAATCAAATTTCGAACAGCTTCAATGCCAACACCGATTGAATAATTACGGAAATCTACATTAACCCAAAATTCTCAAAATCTCAAATTTCGATTTCTCTGAAATATCATGAAAGTCAATGCAATGCTTAATTCAACTACAAGCTAAATTGGAGTAATATTGTCAATCTTAAATTATCTCGAAAAAATAATAAACACCAAATAAATCTCAAATAAACTTCTTTCCAATTTCCACTTTGCAAATTTAGGGTAATAGACTAATATCGTGAAACTCTTATAGTATTATAATTCTAGAATGATCTTGATATTCTCAAGAAGTCTCGAATCTTCCCGAAAATCTCGAATACACTTAGAATTCTAAAATAGTCTTCGAAAACCTTATCTAATTCAATGCTCAAATAATATCGATAATCTTGAAATAATCTCGAAAAATTTCACATAATATCCATATATGTACATACTAATCACTCTTAGAAGCAAATCCTCGATAATTTATAGCAAATCGCAATTCGGAAGTCGAAAAATATAACTACTCGATCAATTTTACAAAGCAAATTTTATGCATTGTTCTATATTGAATCAAAAAAACTAAACATGGATCAAAAAATGCAAAACTCTTCGTAGTAGAAATTGAGCTCAGTTCAGTTGTTTTTTTTTATCTAGATCAGTTTTTTGCATCAATAGACCACGACATTAATTTCAATTTTTAATTTTTCCCAGATTTTGTTTGTTGTAAAATGAGAAAATAAAAACTGAATGACTGGTTTATATGTACACTAAAGCTGTGTTTCTTATTTCTGATCTAATCAATCTGATTGATCTGAGTACTAAAAAGTTGTTTCCTTATTTCAGGTCAGATCGATCTGATCAATTTTTTTGCTGTTTCTTATTTTTTTTCAGATTGATTAGATTGATTTTTTTGATTTGTAAAAATATTCCGATTTCTCAGATTAGTTTTCGTTTAGCTAACTTCATGTAATTCAAATACATACATTACCGCATACAGAACTGTCTTCTCACCACTTATTTTTTTTTTTTTGCAAACGTTATTAAAATGGAAATAGAAGGAAATTTTAATTATTATGTGAACGAAGGTAAATCATTTTATTAAATTATGAAATAAATATTTTTTGATCTAAAAATCTGAAACCTGTTTCTTATTTTAGATCGACCAAATCGATCTTATTTCAGATTTCAAAATCTGCTCGATCTACGGATTTAAATAAGAAACACAGCATAAATGATAATTATAAATTTAACTAATACAGTAGTCTTCTTTTATGAGGATTTTTTGTTGTGTTTTGAACTTTTGCGGTGCGACAAAAAAGCCCACTAAATTAGGCCGACTGTAACTTTTTTGTGCGATTTTTTTTTTGTACGATTGCGGAACGTATCTACCACCTAAAAGGAGACATTACTGTAATTATAAAATTGATTAGCGTTCATAATACCCATATCAAGAGAGTTTTGAGCTCCGTAAATCATTCTATGAAATGTAGGTACAATATTTATTAAACTGGTTGGAATCTACCAAGGTCCTGCACTCAATGCCACAAAGGGCCCATGGTGTAAGGAGCACACAATCGTTTAGCGAAATTTCGTATAGTGATAACATGTAATTCGTCGGAAATTCCAGCCAAGTGACTGGAGACAGTTCCTCGTTCCGCTTCTTGGACATATAGCTTTTTCTATATAGAAATATGATTTCACCAGATAATGAACCTAAAATTTGCTTCTCGGGTATCTTCAGAATCGAACGAATGATTACGGGTGTGTTACGGGTGTGTTTTCTAAGATTTTTCAAACCTTAACTGGTAAAGGAGTAAAAAAGAGCAAAATGAGCAAACTGTTTGATGTAACATCCAACATTTAGGATTTTTTTTTTTTTGAGAGATGTGTTGAATAAAAAAAATGTGTGGTGTCCCGTTTTTTCCAAGTTTCAAAATTTATCAAGCTTATGGCCTGCCATCTCTCAACAGGTTTCACACCAAGCAGAAAAAAAATGCTCTTTGCTGCTAAACATAATCTCAATAAATCTGACTTATTGTTTAGTTTCTGTTATTTTCCAGAATACCTATTTGTTTTGAAAAAAAATTATTTTGAAAAATATACTTTCTTCATAAAATATAGCATTAATAGAACCTCATATAATACAAAAGCAGCCGATTGTGTAGATTGCTTTAGAATGATCACCTCAACTATCAAACTCTTAAGTTGTACTGGTGAGACTTGATTCGGCCACTCACAAATTGGGGGCAGTTGTCCAACATCTTCCTCCATTTGTCCCCGTGAAATAAGGTCGCAGCATTTAAATTCGAACAAAAAATAGTTTCTGAGTTTAATTCCACAATTTTTCAGCTTAGTTCAATTTTTTGCGTAAGTCGGAAACATATATTTTTCTGCTGACTTATATTGACAAACTTGTGTGAAACTCTAGAAAAAGGGAAATTTATTGTTGAATAAAAACAATAATAAACCTCAGAATAAGCCGTTGAACTACAAAACCTGACAGCGGAATAAACCGCGGAATAAAATCAGAATTTTCGAGTTTATTTCCTATAATTTTCCCGAGGTAAATTCCATTTTGTCCGAGTCAAATTCCATTTCTTTACGATATTTTACCTGCGACCTTATTTCCTTGCTCCTTCTATTTCCTTAGTAGTCTTGTTACTGCATTTTGCAGCATGCAACGACTGCTTTAACTTTCACCGGCTGATTTTTACGTAATATCTGTCATTTTAAATTAATTCGGGGTATATCATAAACATCTTGTCGCCTCTAGTGGATAATAAAATATGTGTTACATGCGAATTATTATGGATATATAGGCGGTTGGTATCCTATATTCCACAATTTACTTTATTTAGTTAGAGGGGTTCACAAGAAGTGTGTTCACTTGGCGTTGGCATGTATCAGGCGAACTTATTAAGGTTATCGTTGAACCGTGTGTATTTAGACACAATACAAACAGAAATGAAGTGCGGCTGCGATTTCACTACACACTTAACTCACCCGCAGCGATCCTTAGATAATTGTATGTATATAGACACGTAGAGTTCTGCTACTTAAGGGTGCACTACACAATAAACATAACACTTCTTATAGTTTTATTTTTTATTCAATTTTTATTTACATAATATATACACGCTGTTAAGTTGTATTAACCGTACCTTAACATTGATTTAATCGCTTTTATTATTTTATTTAATATAACAGACTTATGTTAAGCATGTGAACTGTTTCTTTATCTTTTTGTAACTGACTAAAATATTTTATTTTTTTCCAATTTTTATACATAAAAACAAAAACTCCCAGAAAAACATTTATTTCCCAGGCACACCGAGAACCAGCAGTTTTCACTCTTCCATAATTACTTGAGCTTCTATAATTTTGTACATATAGTATTTTGGCGCGAACAAACCATTCACCAAAAATCAGTACGCCACAATACTCTCCAGTGAATTCGTGAGAATTCCTCCGGACAATTATCCGTAAGTCAAGTATTGATTCGTTACTTGTCCTTGAACCTGGATGGTGTTTTGATGAGTCGTCCTGTTCTCGTGTACGTTGTTTCTTTAGTTGTTGGAATTTTGTCCGGTACGTCAAAAGAAACTTTGCGAGTGGTGGTGTTTTTGTTGTCGGCTTTTCTGTTCAAGGTTGTCTCACCGTCTTGAGTAACGTTAGTATTTTCTAGAGTGTTCTCTGCATGACATGGTTTAAGTCTATCGATTGACACCTTGTTGTGTTTGCCGTTAATTTCAATAGTAAATGTTTTTTCGTTTCTGTTTATTACTTTGTATGGTCCAGTGTATGGTGGCTCCAAGGATTTCCGTACCGCGTCTGTTCGTAGAAAAACGTGAGTTGCATCCGTTAAATTTTTCGAAATAAAAATTTTTTCGGTGCAATGTCTGGAAGCTGGAGTCGGTTTAATTTCATCAAAGTGTTTTTTTTTAATTTTGTACAAAGTCAGTTTGTAAAATTTTGTTGTTTATTGTTTGGTCAAAAAATTGTCCAGGAATTCGCAGAGTACTTCCATAAACTAGCTCTGCTGGTGTGGTCCTCAGTTCCGTACTGTATGTAGTCCGTTATCCCAATAGAATCAGCGGAAGTATGCTACTCCAGTCCGTTCTACTATGACACATTAGTGCAGATTTTAACGTTCGATGCCAGGGTTGTAGCTTGTAATACGCTTGTGCAGAAATCCCAATAGTTTTGCTAATTCGTCAAATAAAAGTGATTCAAACTGTGCGCCTTGGTCAGTCACGATGAAATCAGGAACGCCGTATCTGGTTATCCAGACTGAATACACAGCAAATGCGACCGAACTAGCAGTAATGTCCGGAACCGGAATCGCCTCAGCCCAACGTGTGTAACGATCTATTAACGTCACACAATAACGGTTGTTTCCAGAAATTGGTAATGGACCAATGATGTCTAGATGAATTTCAGAAAAGCGTTGCGATGCAACTACAAATGTACCGAGAGGTGAATGTGTATGCCTTGAAACTTTTGATTTTTGACATGGTATACAAGTTTGAGCCATTATTCTTGAATCTTTTGCGATGTTGGGCCATATAACATTTTTAGTTAATATTTTCACTGAAGCTCGTATGCCCGGATGTGCTAAATTATGTAACGATTCAAAAACAATTTTCCGAAAACTTAGTGGAATAAAAGGTCTTGATACACCGGTTGAACAACAAATAGTTTTGTTTGAGTTGAATTTTAGAGGAATTTGCTTAAGAATGAGTGAAGTGTTTGAATTATTGTTCAGAAGTTCTCGTAATTCGTTATCATTGGTTTGAGCATCCGCAATTGCTATATTATCAATACTTTCTGGAAATGAAATTTGATTAATACGTGAGAGGGTATCTGTTATGACGTTATTTACGCCGGAGATGTGTTGTATATCGGTAGTAAATTGGCCGATGAAATCAAGATGTCGAAATTGTCGCGTAAATTAACGGTTTATGATCCGTGTACAGTGTGAACTCACGACCTTCTAACAAATATTTGAAGTGCTTGATGCCAGAATAAGCTGCAAGCAACTCTCTCTCATAAGCACTGTACCGTTGTTGTGTTTCGTTCAGTCGTACTGAGAAGAAACTAAGTGGTTGCCAAGCACCTGCAACATACTGCTGGACTACAGCCCCAATCGCTGTGTCCGATGCGTCGACCATAATAGCTAACCTAGCTGTGGATGAGGGATGTGCAAGTAACGTCGCTTGACATAGCTTATCCTTACAATTATCGAAAGCTTGTATTGAAGTCTCTGACCATTTAATCGGAGTTTTACTGTTTTTCTTGTAACCTTTCAAGAAATCGTTCAATAAAATTTGGTCTAGAGCTGCGTTTGGAATGAAACGCCTGTAAAAATTAATCATACCCAAAAATCTTTTGAGATGATTAACTGTAGTTGGACGTTCATAATTTTTTATTATTTCGATTCTTTCCTGTGTGGGTGAAATGCCTTGTTCATTAACCGTATGCCCTAGGAAGGTAATCTCGTGTGAAGCAAAAACACATTTATCTGGATTAATGATCAAACCATGTTCCGAGAATTTTTTTAAGACAACATTTAGATGTTCCAAATGTTCATCGAAAGATTTTGAAGCGATTAAGACATCGTCCAAATAGACAAAGCAAAAATTGAGGCCTGACAATATTGAATGCATTAATCTTTGAAAAGTTTGTGCTGCATTTCTAAGGCCAAAGGTCATTTTAGTGAACTCGAATAAACCAAAGGATGTCGTAATGGCAGTTTTTGGAATATCGGAAGGTTCGATCGGAATTTGATGATACGCTTGAACAAGGTCTAGGGACGTAAATATTGTGCACCCTTCAAGCTGATACGAAAAGTCTTGAAGGTGTGGTAGCGGATATCTGTCTGGAACCGTGATATTGTTCAACGCCCTGTAATCGCCACATGGTCTCCAGGTACCATTTTTTTTCATTACTAAATGTAATGGACTCGACCAAGCACTGCTACTGGGACGACAAATGCCCTGTGACATTAACTGTTCGAATTCTTGTTTTGCGATTTTTAATTTGTCCGGTGCTAGTCTCCGCGTTTTGCAAGCTGTTGGTGGTTCTATTGTCTCTAAACGGTGTGTTACTGAATGTTTGACTAAATTCTTACTTAAGGCGACATTTGAAATTTTATGAAATTTGGAAAGTAGATTTTGAATTTTGGGGTGCAACCGTGACTTGTCCAACAATGATAGAGCTTGTTCTGCATCATTGGTTATGGAACCTTTGACAAACAAGGAGGTTAATGGGTCAATTACCCTCTGTCCTTGGATGTCAACTTACAACCCGGTATGCTTCAGAAAATCTGAGCCTATCATTGGAATGGTCACATCCGCTATAAATAACTCCCACATAAATTCCACAATTGGTTGGTATCCTATATTCCACAATTTACTTTATTTAGTTAGAGGGGTTCACAAGAAGTGTGTTCACTTGGCGTTGGCATGTATTAGACGAACTTATTAAGGTTATCGTTGAACCGTGTGTATTTAGACACAATACAAACAGAAATGAACGATCGTTAGATACTTGTATGTATATAGACACGTAGAGTTCTGCTACTTAAGGGTGCACTACACAATAAACATAACACTTCTTATAGTTTTATTTTTTATTCAATTTTTATTTACATAATATATACACGCTGTTAAGTTGTATTAACCGTACCTTAACATTGATTTATTCGCTTTTATTATTTTATTTAATATAACAGACTTATGTGAAGCATGTGAACTGTTTCTTTATCTTTTTGTAACTGACTAAAATATTTTATTTTTTTCCAATTTTTATACATAAAAACAAAAACTCCCAGAAAAACATTTATTTCCCAGGCACACCGACAACCAGCAGTTTTCACTCTTCCATAATTACTTGAGCTTCTATAATTTTGTACATATAGTATTTTGGCGCGAACAAACCATTCACCGAAAATCAGTACGCCACATTATCTCAAACATAATTTTGACTATTACTTTTATTTCTTAAAAAAGATTGAAATTTCTTAGACTATTTAATTTCTTAAAGAACTTTGTCAAAACGAAATTTCCATTTAATTCTGTTAATTCAACGAAAGATGAAATCTTTTCTGGTGTCTGGTTTACAATAAACAAAATGTTGTCCTTAATGAATTGCTTAGGAAACATTTTACTATAGCATTTGTCCTCTTAAATTAAAGCTCTTTTTGTGATTGTGAATGCTAGGATCAGGTCTTGTACATACCCGCGCATGTTATGTATTGACCATCAGTCAATTTGACGTCAAAAACACTAACTTGTCGTGTTTAGCCGCATTGCCATCATCCATTTGAAGTTAAAAATAAAGGCAAAACCTTAATCATAAAACCAATTGGAGTACCTTTTTTAAGTTCAAAAGACCTTAAAGATTTTTTGAGTCTTTCTCGCTCATATTTATGTCGATCTGTACTTAGTTAATCGGCTAAAAACCAGTTCTGCGTTACATCTTTTATCCTTTGTTGAACTGTAGATTTCTGATATACCATTCCAATATTAAATGAATCAAATCCATCCTCAATTCTCAAATAATTGGGACGATTTGGATTTGGAGAAGAAGAGAGAAATTTACCGACGAGCTAATGGCAAATTGATGGTTAAAAATGTGTAAGTTGTGACTCGCTGCATATTATCGTATACAACCTTGACTAATAAAAAGCCAAAAAATCCTTCAATTTTATCATTTGGAAGATAATATTGAACATTTCAATCGTTCACCTACTAAATAAATAAATTCATTACAACAAAAACGACCTACTGGCGCACTGTATTTTCTCCTCCAATATTTATGAATCAAATATTTATTTTTTATCAATGCTTATATCTGTGTCTCTTTTTGTCACACAACTTTAATGTGAGAAAAAGCATATTATGTACTTGTATTCTCTGTGTAATTTTACTTCAAACTCACGTTGATATTGACATTAGATTTTATAATGCAAAGCAAACAAATTTTTAGTTGACTTTATTTTTTCGGTTCTTATCTTTCATTCATAAAAAAACATCGTACCATAAAAAATTCCAGCTGATAATAATTTTTGTTTGTAATTCCTGCATAAATATTGGTGCGCTTATCGATTTCTTTTTTTAAATTTTAATTTATTTCAAAGGACGCAATAAATGGCACCAATACTATTTTTGGGACAAATAATTCATTGCAAAGCAATTGATGATTTGGAATTGATACCAAATGGATTTATTCTGGTTGATAATGGAAAGGTGGATTCACTTTGTGCATTGGACTACTTGAGATCTGATTTAGCTAATAATGCTTTTCAATTTTAGGTAAAAGACTTCGGAACATATAACACCGCTTCGTTTATTGTTAAAAGTTATGAACATTTTGAACAAATTCGTTTGAGTGATGATCAATTCATGTTGCCCGGATTTATTGATTGTCATATACATGCTAGCCAAATGCCTAATTTAGGTTTGGGATTGGATATGGGTTTATTAGATTGGTTGCAAACGTATACATTCCCATTGGAAGCGGAATACAAAAATTTGGAATTTGCCAGACAGGTGTATGAAAAAGTTGTGGTAAGTTCTGCTTAAATGCTATAAATGAGCTTTTAATAATTCTGTTCGTAGAGCCGTACGCTAAACCTGGGGACTACCTGTGCGTGCTACTTCGCGACTAACGATGTAGCAGCAACTCAAATTTTGGTTGATGAGGTGGTGAAACAAGGCCAACGGGCTTTTATCGGCAAAGTATCATCTAATTGCCTCTGTCCAGATTTTTATGTGTAAGAAAATTTAGTTTTTATTTTATTGTTTCAAGCTTCAATATTTATTTCTGATTCTTCTTTCTTCGCAACTTTAGTTGCGTCATGTTTCATGTTATACGCTATTCGATTTCAAATTGGGATCTAGCCTTAATACTTGTTTTTTTTTAATCAACATTTAGGCCAATTATTCAGTTTTTTAAAAATAATTTTTGTTTGTTTATTTCAGTGAAAACACTGAGGAATCAGTAAGAGGCAACCTTGATTTTATTAATTATGTCTTAGCAAAAAGGGTAGAAAAAAGTACGTTTTTTTTTGCAATAATTTTAACTATATTGTCAATATATTTAATTTTTCAGAACAATCTGATTTCACCAATTGTAACTCCACGATTTGCATTAAGCTGTGACGAAAAGCTTTTGGAGGAACTGGGATCAATCGCAAAACGATACAACCTTCCTATACAATCGCATATCTCAGAAAGTGTGGGCGAAGTTGAGGAGATCAGAAAGAAATTCCCCAATTCGGCTAACTATGCTGCAGTATACGATCGTTTTAATTTACTTACCAATCGTTGTGTAATGGCTCATGCAGTACACTTGGAAGATGCAGAAATCGAGCTATTCAAAAAGCGTGGAGCTAGTGTAGTTCATTGTCCCAATTCCAATATACAACTGAGCTCCGGTTTATGTGATGTTAAGCGTATTATAGAGGGTGGTGTTAAAGTTGGATTGGGTACTGATGTTTCGGGTGGAAGTAGCGCTTCTATTTTGGATGCTATGCGAACGGCTCTGAATGTTTCCCATTCTTTGGAGTTTATTAAAAAACAGGAAGTAAAAGGATCAGGAAAAATTTCGCCGCCTTCAGCCCTTAACGCAAACTATACACCACTTACGTATAAGCAAGTTTTATATTTAGCTACGCTTGGAGGAGCAGAAGTATTAGGTTTACAAGATAAGGTGGGGAATTTTGAGATAGGGAAAGATTTCGATGCGCTAATAATTGATGTCGGTATCAAAGAATCATTCGACAAGTATACTTTGCCAGAAAATTTATTAATAAACAAGGCAAAAAATCAAATTCTGCTGGAGAAATTGCAGAAATTTATTTATTGTGGTGACGATCGCAATATTGTGGAAATTTTTGTTCAAGGAAGGCAAATAAAATAAAATGAGCTTATAAAGCCGAATAGGAGTCATCAGTTGGTAAGGAGCTAGATTCTAAATATTTTTGTACATATCATTGAATAAAATATTAAGCCCAAATTTAAACACAATTTTTTACTATAATGATTTATTTTCTATTTAAGTGGCAGCAAATACAACTTGACTGTGAAACGTGCTTCCTTGGTCGGCAAATCGCACACGTCGATTTAAACTATCGGTATCTAAACTTTGGTGTATTCTGTGTAATGAACGTCGGTCTTCCTCGAGTTCAGCTAATTTACGGTATTTCTTGATTAAAATACAGCATCCGGTCATTAAAAATACCTGAATTAGTAACCAGAACGCCAAAATCAGAACTATAATCCTAGGTGTAACACATAGCATACTGGAATCTCGTTCAAAATCTAGAAGTATAAATGAATGTATAAAAAAAAAAAATACAAAATTATATTTCAATAATTTTACCGATTCCCGATATCAAAATTCGATTATTATTATTTTCCCCGTAAATTAAACTCTCACTTTCCCCCACCTTATTACTATGTACATTGATGGTGGTGTTAAGTGTGAGATTGTCATCATTCTTCAATATTCGTTTAAAATTTGTAAAATTATTTCGTGTCGTTTGTGACACGTCAGCCGACTCACTCCCCGTTGTATTTGTAAAGGAACTAATAACGCTTTGGTAAATATTATTTGGTAATTCATCTAACTCGGTATGATTATTACTGCTTGTTTCGGCCTCACGTTTAATAAAATCATTTGGAAATTGTATTGTAACATTGGGAAACCGAACCGGTGCAACTGTCGATGGATTATTTACAATTTTTACGTCAGTTTGTCGTTTTCGTCTTCTTCCAAACGAATAAGTATTATTACTGCACATAATGGGTTGACATTCATGCCAACAAAAATGTATTTGAACATAGAATTTTACACCGGGAGCATCGGCAAATTTAAATGCATTGAATCGTGTACGTAAACCGTGTGCATTTCGTGTACGATATTTTTTTAGTGCCGGGAATACTTTTGGATCACGTGGACAACCATGATCATCGATTAATTGGACACGAGTTTCATTGTTATTTGAGGTGGCATACACGTTAATTGCGTGTATATCATAAACTGTATTAGGTGGTTGAACATCTAAAATGAATTCTAAATTTTCGCCTAGTTGTGCATCTTGGATTTCGATTTTATTATTTAAATCGATTATTTTCATGATAACATTTGGAAAGGCACCGGTCTCATTTAGCACCTTCGATCCTGAATTGGGTGGTGGGCTTAAAATTAATATATACATTTGAAAAAAAATAATTTATATATACATAATTAATCTACAAGAAACTTAAACTTATTGCCAAACGGTTTGTCATTCGCTTCTGCTTGTCATTAAGTACCTGTCCTAATAAATTTGATCAGTCAATTTCAGTGTCAGTGAACTGTGTATGTTCGCTAGGTTAAGAACATATTGGGTGTAAAGTATAAATCTTGTTGATTATATTTTTTCCAAGTATCAGTTTAAAATTTCACATCCAGATAAAAAGAGGCTTTGAAAAGCTTTTAGACGGAAATGTTAGGTTAGGGTGGCTGTCCTAAGAGACCGGCATAGACACAAAAACGGTCCGTAGCCATACCACATACAATTTTCTCGGATCTACTCAATGAACCATCCAGAGCTTGCAATGAAGGGTTGATTACACCTGTCGTCCATCCCATTGAGAATTGAGATCCGCCAGATCACTGAAGACAGGAGTTCCTAAAAATTTCCATCTGCTTAACGCTAGACGGAGGCTGCAGCAGATGACAATAAAGAGAAGAGACCAGTCGAAGAAATTGATTTCGTTAAAGCTATCCCAGAACCATAAACATTTAATCAAGCCATGTCATGTATACATAAATATCAATGGCTAGATGCTATGCAATAAGAAATTAATTCCCTTAAAGAATTCCCTTAACTTCTTCCTTAGAAGAAGATAGGAAAGCCATTGGAAGCAATTAAAGCAATTAAATCTGCAACTGATGGTTCCATTAACCAATTTAAAGCTCGCCTAGGGGCTCTTGGATTTTCCCAAAAAATATACACCAACTACGTTTTGCATTCTAATGGGAGTGGCAGTAAAATGAAGTATGGAAATGTTTTACTTTGACACAAAAACAGTATTCTTAAACGGTGATTTGCGCGAAATTATATGAAACAACCACCCGGATTTTATAACGAACAAAACTCAAGCAAAGTTTGTCTATTGAAACGGAATGTCAGTGGTGGTGTTTTTATTGCGGTAAAGAATTCGGTTCTAAAGTCATTGCCCCATGCAAAACAGAAAACCGGCATTTAAAACTATCAAATCCAATTTTATGTTTTGTCGGCCGTCAAGCAAAAATCCGTTCGTCGAAATATAAAATTGGAGTTTTTTGAATGAAATTAAATCAATTTTAATAAAATTTTCTACGAATAAGGTGGAACTTATAAATTCGAACTATTTTTTAATAATTTTGATATTGAAAATCAAACAATTTTGTCAATAATTGGATTTGCCGGTTTAAAATGCCGGTTCGCCGTTTGTGTATGGGGCAATGCCTTAAACGTGATGCTGTTCGAGTCAGATTGGTCAATGATACCTCGATTGTTGTAGTCGCCGTATATACCATATATGTACATACTTTACACGTCGGACTTGGCGTACTATAACACGTTTTTCAGTTACATCGACTTAGCTGTTATGCCTCTAGTTCATTATAGCGACCAACTTATCTTAGTGTGCGGCTTTAATTTACCCGATATATCTTGGGACGATATGGACGGCGTATTTTCTTCATCTTCTACTGATGGAAGGGCATTAGCAATCATCGATTACTTCTATCAACTTTATCATCAATTCTTAAATTATTAATCATAAAAAAACTCAAATGTTCTCATATTTCCTGATGACGTACAAATTTATCGTACGATTAAACAAATTTATGATGCTGACAAACTGCAATATGACATCAATAGGCTTAGTGAGTGGTGCGATCAAAACTCATTACCTTTGAACATCAAGAAGTACAAAATTATGTCTTTTCATCGTAAAAGGGATCCGATAATTACTAAATACAATGTAGTTCAAAGAGTAAAATGATTACTGGTTTAAAAGTCACCTTCATCGAAAACGTCAGTTTTAACAGGCATATCGACAACGGTATTGCTAAAACGAACTCTCTGTTTGGCTTTTTCAAGCAAATTCAGGGATATTCAGGGATAAAAACACTTTTAAATCATCAATAATTCGTAAATCAACAAATATTAGAAGAAAAATAAAAGGCAGGAGTTATGGATCACATAAAAAGGCAACCACACATTATGAAAGAAGGGTATTTCATAAAGGAATTCGCAATAATCAACGGTTATGATAACAAAATCGTGCAATAAAAATTGAACATGCTTGACCAACCGTTTAATGAAAAGCAATAATTTTATATCTACAGTAGGTACACAATGAATAAGTTATTCCACCAGTCCAGACCATTTGTTAAACGTCTTCAGAAATAGAAACATAGGTCGGCAACAAAGAACAGAGAAGTTTATACACCTACAGCATACAGCTGAGCAAATATGAGAGGGCACAAATTAAAAATCATAGAAACGGCGAAAAAAAGTTGGAAGTTGGATGGCCACTTGCTGATAGACAAACTCTTAATCCTTAAAGGAAAAACACTAAATTCAACTCTAACTCTACTTCCAACTTCTACTGAAGAAGTAAAATCACAGAATTTAAAGTGATAGGTATATTAGAACGAAAGATTTCTAAGTGATCTGTCTAAAACGATCTAACAGTTTGAATTATCAAAGAATTTTCCGAAATTGTGGAAATCTCAGAAATTTCCGATGGTGTACTTGATGGGGTGGTTTTTATAATTTATATACGTATTCAAAACCTCTTCGACTATATCCGTGTGACCCATACAAGCCAAACCTTAGAGCAAGTTTCTTTACTGTCAAGTCATTATTTCTAACATTATCAGTTCGATTCAAACGATTCTCTAAAATATTAAATTTCGTTTATGTCTGATCTACCTACCAAACTAAATTATATCTTACCTCCGATCAAACTCAATCGAAGATCCTAAAGCAATATCATCTGGAATCCCATCATCGGGATTAAAATCCTTATTTATTATGCAGCCGACGCGAATTAAACGGTCACCTTGCGTTTGTATGTAAGGACTTTTTTGAATAACAATTTGCGTTGAAATCAATGTCCTATTGAATGGATCGTTTTTCGTATAAGCACGAATTATGCCACATCTACTTTCCTGAATTTCATCACCCACCGGTATCCTAAGGATGGTGGAACTGTAAAACAATTTCAAAATTAATTGTAAGATTAATAAACGTCTGCTTATTGCGTTTAGGTTACTTATGACCTTGACCCTCAATCGCACATTCTTCGGAATGTGAATTGACATACATGCGGCCAGTAAACCAATGGTTTGGTTGATAATCTACTGTTATCTCATTTCTGCCACACAAAACCGTAACTGAAATATTAAATACAAGGATATAATATTATAATATAAGAGTACTTACGAAGTTTAACATTGAAATTACCATTTAAACATTTAACTCGACGCATATAAATTGCTTCCGGTACTGGGAACACTGCTCGAGGTCCCAATGAAATCGTATCCTCAGAATGAAAAAAACATAATGAATTCCAACCAATTTCAATGAATGTTACGCCTAAGCAATAAAATTGTGTTTCAAGTGTGCAACGCTCCTGGCACTCTTTCTGACTTACATCGCTTATTACATATTCTGAATATATGAAACTACTATTCGAATATTGTTCGAATGAGCAAAAAACATTGGCAGGAGCTTTAAAACCAACAAACTTATTAGATATATCTGAGTTATTTAGTTCAAATTGAGTTATAAATATGTACCTCGTTCGATGCATTGATTTTCAAAATATTCTTCATCTGTTGTCGAAATACGAAATAAATCTGGCCGAGTTGTTTTATCTTCACGATGTAGCGTACATTGTCCAATCTCGTTTAAATCCTGATGAATATGATCATATATGGGCGGAAGGCCACGTGCTAAATTATTTTTATGCGACACAATAAATGTTACAGACAAGCAATTAAATTCTTTTTGAAATAAACAAAGTTCCACACATTTTTCTCTCGTTACTAAACTGCGTATTGTTTCGTATCCTGGATCCAATAAAGTACTACCTGGAATTCGAACAGCTGGCCATAACCTTGGTTTGCAATTGCCTGGAACTTTAAATCGAGATGTATTTGTGAACTTAAAAAAAAAAAAATAGCACGCTGCTAATAAATCCTAATACCTACTTTTTAGACACGTTTTCTCAAACAATACAGCATCCGGATCCGAAATTAAGTCATATCTTTCATCCGCGTATAAAAATTTCATTGATCTAATATTAGCGGTCAAACCGAAACATTCAAATGTTGACAAAAATAACACGTAACTTGAACAATCGTAATCATGATTGCATATACGCCAGCACTCTAAATTTATGGCATTTGTATTATTTTCAATAAAGCCACGTACTAGTGGATAACTCGTGTAATAAATATTTGGCCGAAATCCAAGGATCTTCAAAAAATTTTGTTGGTATGTAGGGCATTTTGGTATTGCTGAAAGTATGAATAAAAATAAAAAAACTAGAATGAGTATTGAATTTTTAATACATATGAATTTGAACGTGTACAACGGGTGTAGCCTTGAATTTATCGTTTAAGCGGTACCTTAACTTAAAGCTACCTTGAAATTAGCTTAATCTAACACACTATATTTGGGCATATGTATATAGATGATAAAGTATCATGAGATTTGGCTCATACAATTAGCTTTATAACTATTACAGCACGATTTGCATAACAATTAAGGTATTTGAGTAACGATTAGTTCATCTTTACACAAAAATGATTTAATTAAAATGAATATTCATTAAATTATATCCATATCATGATTTGCGCATTATTTTCAGTTATCATGGTATTATCCCCGCGCAGATGATGACGAATCGGTAATGATGATTTTGATTGTAAATCTATTAGAATTTGCAATTTAGTTGTGAATCTAATAACTTAATGCGTTGTATAACTTATTAGTTCAACAGAATTAAATTGATTTGATTCTTTAAGCGTATAATGCAAGACTTGAAATCCGTGCCGTTAAAAATATCGATTCTTTAGATACCTTACTTGTAGCCCAAACTAGTTCAATCGGCACTGGTGTGTCGCATCACCTGGCAATGTTAGTGACAACATTCAAATCAGATACTACCCAAAATGTTTTTTTTATTTAACAGATTCATATAAAATAAATTATTGCGTTTCATTTGAGCCATCGGTCATTTAAACTTTAAGTTTTAAAGTTTTGGAGAAAATTGAGCTGTAGGTGTTGACAAATACATACATTATATGCTCATACATTATATGAACTTACGTATATATACAATAGCTAAAAGATCTTCACGCAAATTATGTTGTTTTAGATTCATGTTAGTTAAGTTTAGGTATACAAAACTTAATTTTTATTATTTCATTCAAATAACAACGAATTTAGATCGAAATTTTTAGTTGTGCTTTAGATTTAACTTCATTTTTACTTTCAGACGTAAGTATATTATTATTATTATCATTGGAGGGCCATGCGGGCGATCAGCCACCTCGCACTGCGACTTAAAAGATCTATTGTGCTGGACCCTGCCTAATTATCCGTCCAGTCAATATTCAGGTTCTTAATGAACTTGACAATACTGCCTCCCGGTACGTGATACATACTATTTGGGCTTATTGCACTCCCTCCTAGATGTTTACTACAGCATGTAGTTCCGCTAGAAAGACGATAGCATTGGAGCCCAAGGACTTCGAAAGGGTTGCCCCACTCCCGTATATTCCTACTCCTGCCTCGTATTCCGTTTGATTTTACTCTTACGAGTTGCTGGGAATTGCAAATCGCCTGTAAGTCACCTAGCTCTACTACAGGAAGGCTAAATAAAATTTGTGGGTGCCTGGTATCCAGAGTCCGCATATTTTGAACTGATTAACCTATCAGCCATTCATCCATCGGCATATGCTGTTCCACCTTAGATTAGGGTTTTTTGTCAAGATTTTCTCCTTTATCGCCGTACTTTGGCCTGTGCCAAATGGCCAAAAATGTGCCAAATGACCTTAGTTACCAGTGGTTGCTACGAGAAGGCAGGACATACACTTGCGAATTGTGAACAGGTTACCCCTTACACAATTTTACCCATAACGCAGCTGCCTACTGGAAGGTTATGGAGCTGGTAGATTAATCTACTCAACTTTGATCCCCTCCTCCAATAGACGCCAAACCACCTTCAGACGTAAGTTAATAGAATTCATAGTCAATATTCTTAAAGTAATTGTATTTTTCATTTTCGATGTAAGGTATTTAGGTGCAAGTTCATATCGCTGTAAACTATAGGCATAAAGTAGAATAGTGTCAATTCTATGACGCTATTCTTACCTAGGCCACAGATAAAGTAAGCCTTAATTTTACATTTGTGAATTCAAACTACTACAAATCTTTTCACCAGAAACCTAACAGAACGAGAATAAGGGCGAACTATAATTTTCATATCTATCCTTTCCCGAATTTTGCTGTATAAAAAAAAAAATTTTAATCGTGAACAATAGCTGTCTTCCACGAAACAAATTTTATAATGGCAAGTATTTATGAGTAAATACCTATGAATGGAACGAAAATTTAATGAACACGTGTAAAAACGTCTACACCATCGATTTACAATCAATAGCCGCGAGTTAATACAAGTACTTGTGACCAGTTTGCTCACGTCAATGGAATATAACCATCTAGTACAGTATACAAATTCAATTAAAAACACTGGAAAAGCGATTGTAGAAGGTCAATGGGTTAAAACAACTTTAAACAAAACCAATTTTGCGTTCATTTATATTGGTTAGAGTTTTCACAAAACTACTTTAGTAACCAAATCTAGTTGTGTTTACACATCTTGGGAAACACATCTCAACAATAACTGCCTTCCATTTACGGTAGTAAAGTACTCGCAGTCGCGAGTACTTGTAGGTAGCTACTCAACTACTCATTCTCTAGTTACGCATAAAATTTGCGCTAGGTGGATTTTAATTGCGAAAATTCCGATAGATGGCTTTTAGAGTTTTTTCGATATTTTATAACGTTCGAGCTTTTAATATTTTTTTGGTAATGTTAAATGTCAAATTTAATACAAAATTATTTTGTTGTTGATGTTCCATTTTTAAGAAAAATGGATTTAAATATCAATGCGGAAATATCAATGATTTCCCTTCATTAGATTTCCAATTTTTGGTCATATTTTCAATAACAATCAAATTTTATTTATCGCCTTTGCTATAATATACAACTACAAAAGACAAAAAAAACAACTAAACAGGGCGGTCATTTTGTGGTGCTATATCACCCTTTCATATCACTAGTGGAGACTTTTTTTTGTGAGATAAAAAAATAAAAAAAAACTCTACAAATACAACCCTGCAAAATGAATTTTTAGGGGAATGTGATCAATCATAAGTGATAAATTGACGTTTCTACATAACCTTAAACGAGTTATATGAACATTCTATATGAAGTGCTACTGTCTGTGTGATGATATAAAATTGCTTAATATTTTTTGTGAGAAATTACTAATAATAAAATTAATTGATAATATTTTCGAACCATTTTCTAAAAGTAAATATGGTAAGTGTACGTGTATTTCAATAAATTATGATTTGTGCGTGTCTATATTTAAGGAATTGTTTTTTCAGAATTCTTCGGAAAATCTAAGAAGTCGTCAACGAATTACGGGTCGACAAAAAAGTGAGCTGATGGAGCGTGTTGCTGCTAACTACGAAATTGCTGCGGGTAGGTACCAAATTGTAGATGGAAAACTTAAAAAAAAAAACAATTTTGGGCTATGTTGATAGCCGATTTAAATGACATGAACGGGACCATAAGCCGCTCTAGCCGTGTGCGAAATCTGTACCGAACATCTCTAAGAAAAAATAGCCAGGCCATTTTGCCGTTGCAGAGGGATAGTCTAAAAGTGCTCAGTAAATGAAACTCCCTCTAGCAGGAAATGATTCAAATCACTAAACAAGAACATCTGGAGAATGAACGCCGGCACCAGGAAACGACATTATTGTTTAAGATATTAATTGCAATTCAACGCCGGCCAACGTAAATAAAATAATATTTGTTTATATTTAAATTTTTTCTTTTTTATTTATATTTAAAAGTAATAAAAACAAAACTGACGTATTGAAAACTGAAATATACCAATGAAATGTGATTAAAAATAAAGCATAGTGTTTTATTAAAATAATTATAATAAAATATTGTCAATAATCCTTTGCCGAACTTGACGGCCTGCTTGAAGATAGGGGTTGTTTCCTCTAGATCTGTGCCCATGTCCTGTATTGACGGTAACTTCGTGCTCGGAAGCATCGTACTCGTCCTCATAACCATGTAAAATTAAAAAATTATGGCAAACTGCGACAGCATTTATTATTTTAGCAGATTTTATGGGAGCGTATTGCAGTTTCCTTTCGCCGAGTATACACCGAAATCTATTTTTAAGTATACCAATAGCTTTTTCAACTTGACTACGGATGATTTTATGCCGGCAGTAAAACTCTTTTTCCTTTGCAGTTATTCCTTCTTCGGTTACTGTTATTAGGAAAGGCATCAGAGGATATCCTTGATTGCCTAAAAGCCAATATTTTTGAGCATCGGGGGTGGTATATTCATTTTCGAACATAGCATAGAGTTTGCTTGCTTTCAAAACAAAACTGTCATGAACCGATCCTGGATAACGTGCATTTATGTATGTTATGAGATTCCGGTCATTCACCACGATTTGAGCATTTATGCTGTGAAATCCTTTACGATTCACGTAAGCCATTTCGACCTCCTTGGGTAAGCCAGATAGAGCGATTTGCGTACCATCGATAATTCCAATTATACCCGGAATTCCTTTTTTGGCAAATTCTCCCGCAATTCGATCCCTTTCTGCCTCCTCTTGTGGAAATTTGATATATTTGGACATCAAGATATTGAGGAGGTCGGTCACTTCCTCAATGCATTGGCTAATATCCGGCTGTGACATATGACCAATACTTTTTATTTGGTTTTGGTAGGAACCGGTTGCATAGAAATTGAAAGCCACCAAACATTTTTTGTCGAAAGGAATACATTTTTCCTGTGGATCAACCGTTGCGGTCCTTGTTGTTTCTTGTGTCCTCTGTAAAGCTTCCAATTCCTCTATTAATTTTATGGCCAACGCGGGTGTGAATCGGAAATAACTCCTAAAATCAGATTCCTTCATGTGGTATGGGTTCGACTGTTGTCTATGCTTTTTGTTAAGCTTTCTCTGTCCATACCAATACTCGAATGCTATGTGCGGATTGATTGAATCCATTACCTACAAACAATAAAAATTATTATTGAAAACCATAATTCTTTGTGAAAACCACGATTGCTTTTTTATGTCGAATTCGATTGGGATTGTCAAAAAAATAAATTTTTTGATACTCAATTGAATGTGAAAGCAAAAAAATTTATTTCAAAGTTGTTTGGTGAATATATGTGAATGTTTTATTGAGTTTATGTTAACCATTAGTAAAGTCTTAGTTTAATTTTGTACAAAATTGCACATTTTGTCACATTAATTAATTTCGGCTATGGTAAACTTCTCGGAGGTACATGAATTGAGTGAATGTTTGATTAAGGGAATTAAGAGGTAATAAGGAAATAATAAAACAAAATAATTTTTTAATTTAAATGTTAAATATTTTTTGATTATTTTTTAATTCCCTTAATCAAACATTCACTCAATTCATGTACCCCCGAGAAGTTTACCATAGCCTTAATTTCATAATCATAACACAATTTATTTCTAGATTATTCAAAATCAAAATAAATCATTTATTCTACTCAATCGAATACGCATGATGATTTAAGTCATTTTACATTACTTACTCTATTTTCACAAGTTAAACAACACTACAAAAATATTTTAATATTGATATTTTTATATTAAATATTTGTGAACAAGATTTATTTATTCTAATTTATGTATTCAAGATTTATTTAATTATAAGAACCACAGAAACAGTTTATTCACAAAAACATTAAAACATCAAGCGACTGATGGCTAAACGTCAACACTCAACACTGATATAAACAATGGGAAATTGGGAATATGACACATTGGTTCAAAGAGGATTTTTTGCACTGGTGCAAGCAAGACGGAAGATGTTGTCGTCTTTTTCATTCAAATCAATATACGACGTGACGTTGTTAATCCATGATAACACCGCAGTAAGCTACGACAAATGTCAGTTTACCACTGTTTTTATTTTAAGGACGTGTTCGAAGTTTGTGATAATTTTGTTTTTGTAATAATTTTGACAGGAGTGAAATAATTTTCTTTTTATTTGTACTATTTTTTTTAGAAATAGATTAGCGTAATACGGCTTAATTATTGTTATTGCGTTCTTTTGTTTACAAATATTATTACAGAAGTGTCAAATTTACAACACGTAGTGGCTGTGATAATTTGGTTGCATACAAAATAATGTCATAATTATTACAGCTGGAATAATTATCACAAACTTCGAACACGGGCTAAGGACATGTTCGAAGTTTGTGATAATTATTATTGCTGTAATAATTATGACATTATTTTGTATACAACCAAATTATCACAGCCACTACGTGTTGTAAATTTGACGCTTCTGTAATAATATTCATAAACAAAAGCGCGCAATAACAATAACTAAGCCGTAATACGTTAATTTATTTCTAAACAAATAGTACAAATACAACTTATTACAAAATATGGAAGAGAAAATTATTTCACTCCTGTCAAAATTATTACAAAAACAAAATTATTACAAACTTCGAGCACGTTCTAAGAGCCTGCTCGAATACTGTGATAATAATTTTCCCGTTGTAGTTTTTGACGTAAAATACGCCATAAAACGCACTCATTCAAATTACCACAGTCCACTGATTTGAATCTCATGGATAAGGCATACACAAAAGACTATGGTATGAAAAACAAAGCTAATGTCGAATTCTTTTTGTTTTTTCAAATCAATGTAAATTTTGTGGTGTAAAAAGTATATGAAACAAATTGATGTGGTTTTTTGACGCAACTAACAACAACAAAAATAGAAACTTCATTTTGTATTTGTCAAAGTTGTGAATATACATATAGAGTTTTTTGTGTCTTGATTTTAAATCATTTTAATTGTTGTTTAATTATTTTAATCGTTTAAATAAAATTTGAAATATAAACAGTTTTTTCCGTCTCGATTTATATTCTTTTAATTGTTGAGCTTAATTATTTTAATTGAATTAAATAAAGTTGTCGATATAAACAGTTTTTTCCGTCTCGATTTCTTATCCTTTTAATTGTTGTGCTTAATTATTTTAATCGAATTAAATAAAATCAAGACACAAAAACTCTAATTGACAAATTTGACAACTATAAATTGACGTTTCTAATTTGTTGTTGTAGTAGATTTACGATAAGATATACATTTCGTAGAAATGATCTACATCGAAAAAAAATTGATGTTTTTTGACAAATCGAATACGGTTTTCGATGTACATCAATGTTTTTTGATGTTTTTCGACAAAAAGAATTCAACATAAAAATCGTTCTTAGTGTGCGACAGAGAAAGTAAAAATTTATCTTCCTTGTCTAGAATTTCGAATCTTCGGAAATTAAATTCAAATTTATTTAAAAACGTGGGTGAAGAAAAACACGAAATGAAATAGATATGTATTTAGTTACATCCGCAACCACTTATGTAATGATACTACGTGTGTTGTATTACGTTTTCATAGAGGTAGAGAGGTATTTCGAAATAAAATCGTTTACAATTATTACATTATTACAACGTTATTCCTTAAAAACAAAATTATTTCAATAAAATTTAATTACATCAAATAACATTTATAATTACCATATTTGTTTAATTTTACAAATCAAGTTTCTGTATGGGTTTGATCAGTCTTCCAAAGCGGGAAGTCCTGATATCTTTATCATTATGATTACTGACCACTGGCCCGATCGAACCGTCCGACGCCTGCCGCGATCGATCAGTGCAAACAATCCCACCCTCATTCGATGCTGGTACTCGTATATCAGGCAAGAATGAGTTTCTTTTAGGCTGAACTGAAGCTTTGGTTTTACTTAATTGGTGAGTATTTCTTCTCAACACTTGGTCGTAGTCAGTTTTTACATACACTGACTTCGGAGCATCTGCTTTTCTGATTACTGTGCCCATGGTCCAATCTCTATGTCCAACCTGTAACCTAACTTTGTCATTTATGTCTAAATTTGGAGCAGTAATTGAACCTCTGTCAGCATATTGTTTTTGTTTCTGTCTAAGTATTTGTAAATTATCATGTACGTTTTCTGTAATTTTTGGTTTTAATTGTTCTCATTTGATGTTTAGTTTGGAACGTATGAGTCGGCCAATTAAACGTGAGTTGGATGATCCCAATTCATCATTACGTGGAGTATTTCGTAGATTTTGAAGTGCAAGGTAGATATTTGATATGTCTTTGTTGCATTTTTTCAATAATAATTTGGCTGTTTGAACTGCATGTTCTGCTAATCCATTCGACTTTGGATATCTTGGGCTGGATGTTTGGTGTTTAAAATTCCAATCCTTTGCAAATTTCTCGAATTTGTTGCGATGAGTATTGAGGACCATTATCAGTCTCTAGTACCTCCGGGATTCCGTGTACTGAGAACCATTTTTGTAATTGATCTATTATTTGTCTGGAGCTGGTATCAGTAAGTTTTTCAAAATCTATGAACCCTGAGTAACTATCTATAATTAACAGATAGCTGTCGGCGTTAAACATGAATAAATCTGACCCAACAATTTGAAATGGTTAGTCTGGAATTAGCTTTGGAGTAATCACTTCTTTAATGTTGCTTCTTTGAGTTTGTTGACAAATGGTGCATTTCTCTATTACTTCTCCTATTTCACTTGCTAAATTTTTCCAGTAGAAACTTTGTCTTACTAATCTTATTGTGTTTTGAACTCCAAGGTATCCAATGTGCGCGATTTTGATAATTTTTTCTATTTGTTTCTTAGGAAGAACTATTTTCTGTCCTTTCACTATTACTCCATTATATACTGAAAGTTCATCCTTGAATGTTGCGAAATGCTTCACACTCTGAGGTATTAGCTTGTCCTCGGGCCAGCCAGACATGGCATACTTTTGTACTGTTTGTAAATCCACGTCATTTTGTGTGTCTTCAATTAGCTCAGGTAGTGCGTTTTCTGAGAATGGTATGACTATATGAATTTCTAATTCTTCTTCGTCTGTTTCATTGTTTGAATTTCTAATGTCTCGGCTTAGCGAATCGGCAAGGGGAATTACTGTACCCTTCCTATATATTATTTTAGGCGAATATGGCATCACGTCGAATAAAATTCTCTGGAGTCTAGCTGGAGCTGATGTGAGTGGTTTTTTGAATATGGATTCAAGTGGTTTGTGATCCGTTTCAATTGTTAGACGTTTTCCATATACATATTGATGGAACTTTTTGCATGCGAACTTAATAGCAGTAGCTTCCTTCTCTATCTGTGGATAGTTGATCTCTGCTGTGGTCAATGACCTTGATGCATAACCTATTGGGTGACCGTCTTGAAAAGGCTGTTTTGCTGGCATCAGCTGATAATTTGACGTCTTTTTCAGGATTGTAGAACCGCAGTACTGGTGCTGTCGTTAAAGCTTTCTTTACTTTATTAAAAGCTTCTTCTTGCTCGAAGTCCCATATGAACGTTGTCGCTTTCTTTATTAGTTTTCCTCAATGGATCAATTAGATTAGAGCAATTAGGTATACATTTTGAGACATATGTTGCCCATGCCTAGTAATCTCTGTACCTGTTTGGGCGTTTTTGGCGTTTCTAAGTCAAATATCGCTGATATTTTTGATTGATCCAATTTTAATCCTCTTTGTGAGATTACGTGTCCCAAAAATGTTAGCGAGTTTTTGTTGAACTGACATTTTTCTTTATTTAGCTTCAATCCTGCTTTCATAATTAGGTTCATTACTTGTTTCGTTATCTCTTCACATTGTTCTTTTGTCTCTGCGTGAATTAAAATGTCGTCCATTTAGCATTCCACGTTTGGTATTCCATCCAGTAAGTTACTCATGATCTGCTGGAATATTTCCGGGGCTGATGCCAATCCGAATGTCATTCTTAGGCAAGTGTATCTACCCCATGGGGTGGCGAACGCTAGATATTTCTGTGTTCTTTCTGTAACTTTAATTTGCCAGAATCCTTTCTGACAATCAAGTAATGTAAAATATTTTGAGTTACTTATTCTTGACGAGATCTCTTCTAATGTTTTTAGTGAATGGTGTCTTCTTAATTTTTTTTCTATTTACATTAGATGGATCAAGACAAATTCTCAGTTTGCCTTTTTGTTTGACCACTACTAATAGCGACACTACTGGAGTTGGTTCTGTTATTTTCTTAATAACGTTCATTTTTTCCATTCTGTCAAGTTCCTTTTTGACCTGATCTCTAATCGAATGTACTATTTTACGTGGAGGGTATATCTCAAAATTTGGATTTTTTATTAAGTCAATATCGTACATATAATTTTTTAAGCAACCCAATCCTTCATAAATTTTTTCATCAATTTTTAGCGCATTCGTTCTCTGTATGAGATTCAGTGCCTGACATGTATTTTTCCCCAATATCGGAATAGCATTGTTCTCGATTATTTTGAATAAGATGTTTTCTATCTTACTCTGCACCTCACACTCGACTTTTAATTCTCCTAATACCATGATTTTATGTCCACTATACGTAATTATGTTTTTAGTATTCGTATTCCCTATTTTTAGTCCTAACTCGTCAACTATTTGTTTAGACATTACCTTACATTACATATCCCACTTCTGACACCATGTAATGATACTACGTGTGTTGTATTACGTTTTCATATCAAGACTTATATTTATTATTTTCATGTTGGTATATAAAATACAATGAGTGTTGCCACATGTACAATAATTATCGTTGCTTAACACTACGTGACATAAAGCATAACGTATGTCTTAACATATCGTTACACGTATACCATCCAATGGAATATGAGCAAGATGTGTGATAGTAAATTAAGCCATTACAACAAATTCATCAACTTACAAAGTAACCATATTAATTATTAATGTAACTATAATAACTCTTAAAATAACTCTTAAAATCAATTAATATAAATGTTTAATCATATTAGCTTGCTTAACAAATAATAAGTAATCAGCACAAATTATTAGACTTTAATCTTGCTTTATTGTATATATATAAATGCTATTATTTTAATCCGTACTAGCGTAATATTATACAAAGCATTCGCTCGATAGTAGGAAGATCCATTGTTTTATTAAAAATTGTACGTTAAAATAAAATCGTGTCTAAAATAAATTTCATTGTTTTAAACCCTAAATTAAAGATAAAATGTTCACAAATATCCAAAGAAATCAATGAATCAAATACGATGCATATCCGGCAGCAGCTAAGTAGGTTGATTATTTTCCGACACGAGTGAATTGAATTAATTGATATACATATTATATAATATATCACGCAGAATAAATATTTTTATTAAACTCTTTTCATAAAACAATATATCTTGAAATACTCAACTTTGTTTATTTACATTTGTCTGACATTGTTACTCGAATTTTTCATTTGTTGTGGTTTTTAAAGTTCATAGTTCAGGGGGCCTATTCTTGAATTCCACATCCAATTTCCACATGTGGACATCTGTCAAAGTTCACACAAAAACGTTCGAAAATTGTTATTCGTATATAATACACATGCGGCATGGACATTTTCCTATATGGGGAATTTTTTCCACCTGCTTATTTTGACAGATGTCCACATGTGGAAAATGGATGTGGAATTCGAGAATAGGGCCCCAGATATGTACTTAATATTTCAAGTGAAAAATACGAAAAAATAATTTAAATATTTTCTGAAAATAGGCAGCAAAGTGTTTTATTTAGTAATTATGTTTTAAAAATTAAAAGATTTTGAATATCTTTCTGTTTATCTTAAGTTTATTAGGAAAAAAAAAGATTTTAAATAATTTTCGGAAATATACTTATTCCAGTGCGGCTCTTACTTTATATTTTCGGAAATACGATTTTAGAGTAAAGGCATTGCCCCATGCAAAACAGAAAAGCGGAATTTCAAAACATTAAATCCTATTTATGGCAAAGGTGCTTCACTTTGAAATATGAAAGTTATTAACAAATAGTTCAATTCTAAAAGCTTCACCATGTTCATAGAAAATTGTATTAAAAATAATTTAATTTCATTCAAAATACTCCAATTTTATATTTTGTCGGACGTCAAGCTAAAATTCGTCCGACAAAGTATAAAATTGGAGTTTTTTGAATGAAATTAAATCAATTTTAATAACATCATGGGATAGAAATCAGTGCCACAGTCTTACACCATGGTAGAATTTGAAGGAAAGAAAAGAATTAACGTTATTCATTTGAATTTAAATATAAAATTGTTTAATTTAGATTTTATAAAATTTAATTTAAATGAATTAATATTATCTACAAATATAATAAAAATCTAAACTAAATAAATGTATTTTATTTAGTGATCCGTCATATAATCGAGTTTATGTACTATTTCCGTTAGTATTGCTTTGACCTTTTGCATTAATGCTACGAATATCTATGACTATAAGTAGTACCACAAGACTATCCAACAAATGTTAGCTCAATGTCACGTGTCGAACCATGGCCTTATTTGGTAAAATTTTGGCTATTTCTCCACAAGAAAAAATATAAATTTCAAACCTTCAGGTAATTTCTGATTTTATGGCAATTATCTTATGATAAGATTGGCCCAATATCGTAAATTTGTACAACGAAGAATCTGGAAAGTACTCAAACCAGAGAATAATAAAAGATTTTTAGAATTAATATGAAAACTATATAAGAATAATTAGTTATGATCAAATTCGCCCCTTTTTATTAATCAAAATAAGATAAATGAAATTTGAATACCTACGCAATTCAACAATCAAAAACTGTTAATTTATTCAATTTGAATGTTCACAATAAACGTCAAACATAAATAGTATTCGAGCAGCGAAAAAATAGAAGGTAATGTTTTAAAATTAAAATGTCAAAAACTACAACGGGAAAATAATTACCACAGTATTCGAGCAGACCCTAAATGTGATATAGCACCACAAAATGACAATCCAGATGGTTATAGACTAGCATGAAGCAATCTAATGTGCATGTGGTTTATACAAAACGGGTCTTTACCCGTACGTCCTCGATTTGGCTACTACTGCATAAAGTAGGATAGTAAAAGTGAACTGCGAGAGAGTTGGGAGTGCTTGGGATATCACATTTTCCTAAGCCAAATTTTCAAATGAAAACGTTACAAATTCTTAATTAAGATCTCTGAGATATATTCATAAATGTTTAAATTTTAGCATACTATATATGACTATGTGTGGTCACTAAGCCAATACACTTTACATACATATGTGGCAGTGATGGCAGTACAAATTTGGTAAAATCGAACCAAAAATTACCAGCTGGGGAAATTTCAAGTTCATAAATTATAAGAAAAGTAAAACAAATTTACAAACTGTTAAGAACGGGTGATAATTTTGTAATTAAATAATTTGTTTTTGTATTTTTCTGTAAACAACTTAAACATCTGTTGTACACTAGTCAAACTAAAGATAAATCTAGCAAGTAGTATTTTACTTCGCCAGTTTATTTTTCAGAATGAAAGTTCGAAAAATATATTTTACCATAGGCAAAATTTAATTTTAATATTTCTGCAATTAATATTTATTTAATACCAATATAGCCTTCTTGTATGTTGTTGTTAAAGATATTGTGACGATGACACCTACGGTGTAATAGAATAAGTTAAATTAATAGCTCAATGTTTTACTGTACTAACTGTTTCTACACTATTCTTACTAGAAAAGTCATGAACTTTCTAGAAGCTTGGTTTGTGTATATAAAAAGGCGAACGAGATCGAATTGGAATTAGTAGTATTTGGTAAGCGATAGTGTGAAGATTAAAATAGAATTAAAAAGTGATTTAAAAAGTGTTTTAGTGTGAAATAAAAAGTAAAAGTGATCAGTAAAATTGTGCGAATATTAAAATAAAGTGATTATCGTCATTAATAAATTGTGTTGTAATAATGTTTGTGTGAAATAAATAAAATTGTTTTAGGTAATAAATTGAATTGTTTTGTTTTTATTCACAATCCAGCGATTCGAACCTCAATTGGCAAGGCAAAAACGTAACAATGTATAGAAAAAATCTTCAAACCTCTTTTCAGACAAACTGCTGATGCAAATATCAATCACATCAGTTTCTAAGATTAATGAGCTAAATATAGAGCCTGTGAAGCTGAAATAATAATAAAAACTAACTACAACTAGTGCTTAATTACTATACAAATAAAATCTAACCTAAATCTTAGAAAAGCATCAGGATATGAATTGATCACATTGCAAATCATCAAAGCCTTGCCTGAGAAAGCAATACGAATACTACATTCTACATCAATTGATAATCACTACACGCCAATGGAAAGTAGGAGAAGTAATAATGATAGCTAAGTCGAACAACCTAATGACAAAAGATCTGATAGGCCAATTTTTCTACTGCCCTAAGGAAAGGATTTTCAATCAAGCAAAATAAAATCGATTAATAAAACTAAAATAAATTTGAGTGACTGCAAATATAGCTTCACTTAAATTGGCTTTTACAAAACGGTACTCGAACAATATCCACATTATGATCGATATTACAGATCGATTTAAGGGCACAATTAATTCTTCCTAATTCTTAGATTTCAAGAAAGCCAGACTGGTGACGACATTATTTAAAAATAGAAAATGTCTCTGGAACCAATCTCCATTGAAAATCATTATGCCAGTAATCGAATTCCTTAGCCAGTAGCTTTTAATAATGACGGACCGTCAACCAATTACGGCCAATTCTTAGAAGAAATTATTGGTTGGAGTGAATAAAAAAAAAGTAAGGACATACCTATAATAGTTAACTTTTCCGTAAAAGGTACTACTTTTAAGTAGAAATTTTCTCTTATTTCGAAGTGAATAAAACCTACCTTATACCTATAAGTATTTACCGGAAAAATTTAAGTAAAACCTGTAAATAACTTTCTTATTCTTAAGGTAGTACTTCTGATAATTTAATTCTATTTATTTATCTAAATACTATCTTCTGTTTATTTATCTTATACGTTCCAGTGGATTTATTTTCTTGAAGGAAAACTATAGTAGCACTATATTTAGAACACCACAATTAGCGTGATAAATTTCATCTTACCACCACCGGGATCCATCAGGAATTAAAAACAAAAAAGTAAAGTGAAGCTTTATTTACTGTACCGCGAGGGCGGCAAACCTTGATATCCAGGATCACTTAAGTAGCGTAAAAAATAATAATTTTTGATATGAACCTAGAGTATCAGTATGATAGAATTTTTTAACCAAAAAATTTTTTATGTTTTGAATGTGTAGCACTGAGTAAAACAAACAATTTATGGAAAATATTTTTTTTTTTGTTGTTATTTTTTAATATACAGGTTGTCAAATATTTAAAAAATTCATGCACTTGGTATTGTATTTATTCCTATAGAAAAAAAAAACAATTATCCGGCTCATTACAAAGATAAATAAATGGGGATTATAAAATAATTATAAAAATGGTAACACCTTTCAGTTCTTCTTTTACAAAATCGCCGTCGAAACATTTCTTCTGAATTTTCTCCCATCTGCATCTTTTTCTTTCTTCCTTTTCTCCCACTTTCAAACAAAATCTAGCAACTGAGACTTACTAGATTCTGTGATTAATCGATTTTTGAAACCACAATAAAAATTTTATTCCTAACCATCAAACAACTATATCTCTACGTCTCTTTTTAACAATTTTATGAATTAAAAATGGACCTAGTAACTTTTTTCAAAATTTTTGTTTACAAAAATACTTTCATACAAAACCTATCAACTATGTATTTTTACACTTTCTTGATCATAAAAATGAAAGAGATGAATATATACATTCCAATTACAGTTATAATTCCTCACAAATGTGTAACCCATGTTTAGTAGTGTGATAACCGCCAGTAAGAGCAGTAATATCGAAAAAATGCAGTCGCGAGGAAAAATAATGGTAGAGCTGGCCCGAAAATTGTATGTATTTTTTAAATAGTTTTTTACAGAACCTAGCAACTTTAAAAAGATACTTGGTTTAGTTGACAACAATTTGAGTTGCTTGCACCTAAAACATAGTAACTTTTGAAAATTGCTAGGTTATGTGTGTAATACAAGATTTTTTTTCTAATTTTGTAAACAGAATATTTCATGCAAAACATAGTAATTTAACATAAGTTACTATCTTTTGTGGGAAATTGCAGTTTTTTTATACGAACTTGCTAACTAATTAATTCAGTTCTACTTTAATTATAAAAGTAAACATTGAAATCGGGTGGAAGTTTTTCTATATTTTTATGGGAAAATTCTATTTTAAGCTGGTCAAATAACTCAAAAACTTCATTCTGTCTTTTGATTTTGTTTCTATATTCAAAGATTTATTCTTATTACAATTTCTTTTAGGGGTCAACATTCGGTAACCACGGCCTCGACAGGATTATATGCCAAACCTAGCAGCTGTCATAAACCATTGCCGTTGAAATCCAAAGATAAAACACCACCACCAAATCACAGCGAATCATCACGGCCGTTAGAAAATGAAAATCTTGAAACACCAATAACACCACCACTCGACCTGGTTCGCCAATCAGTTGCTGCAGCAGGTAACAAACAAAAAAAATCGGGTACAATATTGTTAGATGTTTGTAGTTGCAAAAAAAAAAAAAATGCGGTTTGAAATTTACAGACAACAGACGGAACACCATTTTCGACCAATTCAAAAAAATGAATTTTTTTCATCGGCAATTATTTTTTGAGGCATATGTTTTGCAACAGAAAAAACGATACCACTCGTCAACAAAACGTACATACTCCTACGTATATCATCTTCCAAATGATGATACGAAGCAAATTGTATGTAAGACAATGTTTCTACATACTACAGGTCGGAAAACAGGCGGCCTTATAACCGAATTTTTTAAAAGAAAGAATGAAAATGCAGGATTGGTATCATCGGTTGACCGTCGAGGTGAAGCAATAAATAAAATAAAAGTAGAAAAATCTAATTTACTATATAATAATATTCGGGATCACATTTTAATATTTCATCCACAATTCTCCCACTATAAGTTGGATCATGCGCCGAATCGCAGGTATCTACCACCGGAAGTCACAATAAAATTTATGTGGGATGATTTTGTTAAAAAATTTGGAAACGACGTGACCTCTTATACAACATATACGAAAATTTTCAAAAAGGAAAATATCGGGTTCGATAAGCCATCACAGGATGAATGTCCTGTGTGTGATAAGTATAAGCAACATCAACAGGAATTAAAAGATTCTGATGATGGCAATTCTGCGTTAGCCATTCATTCCGATGGCCACTGTACAATATGCCAACAATTTAATGATCATAAATTGAATTATACGGAAGCCCGGAAATTTTACAAGATTGATAAGAATTTTGAATGGCCGCAAACCGTAAATATATTTACGATTGATATGCAAAAGCTCATTAATCATACCGAAAATGAAATCGAAAAATTCGTATTTTGTCAGTAGATTAGTGGTGTTCAATGAAACGTTTCCGCCACTCCATAAACACGATGAAACTAATCTGTGTGTCCTTTGGCATGAGGCCATAACTGGGCGGTCCGCCTCAGATGTTGCATCTTCGTTTATACACAATATTCAATATTCAAGACGTGATGTGTCGAAATTTGTGTTTTGGGCTGACAACTGCTCCGCTCAAAATAAAAATTGGACACTGTATTCGACATTACTGACAGTAATTAATCAAAACTGGAGCCCAGACACCATCACAATTAAATATTTTGAACCAGGGCACTCCTACATGCGAACAGATTCGGTACATGGCAACATCGGGGAAAAAATGGAAAAACACGCAAGAAGTTTTGGATATGGACGACTTCGTAAATTTAATTAAAAAAACCAATGGGAAAAATGATTGCCGACTTCTTACTGAATCCGATTTCTATAGTTTTAAAAATATCTGCCAGAAACGGTCAAAAAATGTTGAGCTACCTTTATTAAATAAAATAAAAGTTATCGAGTTCCGTCGAGGATCAAAAAGTCTGTATTATAAGTAAACACACGATAGTGATACATTCAATGAATTTGAAAGCATAACAAAAATGCAGGACATTAATTTCCCTGAAAAGAGGACGGAACCAACAGGATTGAATGCCGCGAAAAAGAAAAAAATTTGCGAGCAACTGTTACCGCAAATGCCAGTTCGTAAAAGAATTTTTTGGCAAGGATTAAAATCTAATGAAAAAGCACCCGATTTGTACCATTTTGTATGAATAGTTTTTTAAACTATGTATTTTTTTTATGTTAACTAAGTTATAAATGTCATGAATTACCTATAAAAAACTAAAAGTTTCATTATTTGAATATAAATAAAATGTGATGAATTACTTCCTGCCAAAAAATGTATGTACATATATTAATGCTAAGTACATTGAATTTAATAAAATAAAAGACTTTTTAATTTTGTACAATTAATTTTTGTTAAAATATTAATTTTTATTTCGACAAGCCTGAGCTGCAGCAGCTCATCGACCATAATTTACATGGAAAAATTTACAGTTTTATACAAAACATAGGAAGTTGGAGTTACTAGGTTTTTATTGAAACTAATTTATTTTTTTCAGTGTAAAATTTTCACCCAGTTTTAAACAGAACCTAGTAGCTTTCAAAGATACTAGGTTTTGTGTGAAATAGGTACAAATGTTTGTATGGGATTTTTTTTTCATCAACTTTAACCACAAATAATTTTACTATTAGTAGGTTTTGTGGATAACTAATGACTACGTTTGAAAATATAATATTTTATGAATAAGAATACATAAAATAAATCTATCAAAATGAAATATTCCACCCGTAAAAAAATTTAAACGTGAAACCTTAATTTCCCACGAACTTGAAAAAAGGAGTTGCTAGATTTTGTGTGAAAGCGGGAGTATTTGTGTCTTTTTCCTCATTTAGTTCTATTAAACATATGGTATTAACAAATCTCCGAAACATCTTGTTAGAAGTACTAACTGATTTGAACTAAATGAGGAAAAAGATAAAAAAACCAAAGATGCAAATTTGAGAAAATTGAAAAATAAAGTTTCGACGGCCATTTTGAAAAAGAAGAAATGAAAGATGGTACCATTTTTATAATTATTTTCTAATTCCTACTCATTTATCTTTAAAATTAGTCCAATTTTATAATTGTTGGATAATTACTTTTTTTTTCTATAGGAATTAATACTACACCAAATACATGAATTTTTTAAATATTTGACACCTTATATCTTAAAAACCAACAACACAAAAAATGATTTTTCCACAAATGTTTTGTTTAACTAGTGCTTGCTACACATTCAAAATCTAAAAATCTAAAAATTAAAACATGACTTGCAAAAATATGTGATTTGACGTATTTTTCACCATTTATATATGGTATGTAAACAACTTTTGGTACAAAGTTCTTTTTTCATTGAAAAATTTGAAGCTAAAAAAGTGTACAAGAATAACACCAACGCCACATTTTTGCTCGAGTATTCGACTAACGACATTTCTTATGGCAATTATTCGTAAAATATGAAGGGTGCGATCAAGAATTCAGTCGCTGTGCAGTTTAAGCAGCACAAACAAAATCGAAAGCAGGCAGAATGCATATATTACCGGCTGCATTTTTATAAGACCTGCAGCCTGACTGCAAGGTGATAAGACATTTATCATTTAATGATAATTTTAATTCGCCGTGATTGCGAGTAATCCACAGGATCATGTTTTTTACTTTATATCACCAACAATATTGGACACCAATAAAATTGACGTTTACAGTTATTGCATCTTCTGTGGCTTGACTGTGTAAACTGTGCAGCCAAGCTTTATTTGCGGCATTTTACTCGGCTGTAATGTACCATTTTAGCTGTAAAACTTATTTTTGACCGACGTTAAGTCTTGGAAAGAGACAACTCTCCTTACTAATTTTGAATAAATTAATTAATTCATGTAGTTTCTGATAGGCAACCCCCCCCCCCTTGTACATGTTTTTAAAATTTGTATATGTACATATGTGTATGTAATGTACATATTTCACGTATTCAGACTTAAACTTATTTTTGAGTAAAAAAATCGGTTAATTTGGATTGTAGCATATTCTTTGTGGCAGTTTTCATTATAAAATGTTCGATGGCCTGTGTGTTTTGAAATGCTTCGTCGGGAACATTATTAACTGTTGACAAATAAAGCTTGACAATGCTTAAACAATCCAGAGCTGTACAAAAACACATTTTGGTTTTATTTATAGGTTCCTCTGTAGAATCGCTGTCAGTATCGTCGCTTTCAAGTGTTAATCCCACTGTATTAGACGCATCTTTAGCGCTCTTCATAATTTCAGCATTATAGTTAACTCATGTGAAATTAGAAGGTGATTATCGACATCCACATAATCCTGAAAGGTGATACCAGGCGTATCGACTGATCTCCAGAAATTTTCCAATTCAGTATTAATCTCATTTGGCTCTGATTCACTATCAATGAATTCAATTTCGATGTGGTCAGCTTCTGATTCAAAAATCTGGGGTTTAAGAAAACATTTCAGACTGGTTGACTCCTGAACATCCCACCAAGACGCTGTTAATAGCTCACAAGCTCCTTTTACATTGAGTTTGGTATCAATCAATAAATTTAGGAATAATTTAACTAACTTCTTTCGAAAATTAATTCTAACTGCCTGGATTATTCCCTAGTCAAGAGGTTGCCAAACAGGTGTGCAGTGAGGTGGGAAATTTTTAACATAAACATGTGTCAATAGACAATTTAAGTTATGAATCGTACAATTGTCTATATGAGCAGCAACATTTTACGATTATTTTTTTTCCATTTTTTTGCCAAATTCGACAAGCCACTCGTTGAAAAGGTTTTATGTCATCCAAGCCCTTTTATTAGCACGGTATTCACAAGGCAATGACTGGATATTTTTGAAACATCCTGTTTCAATGATTTTCCAATTACTAGCGGCGTCAATTTTTTCGTTCCGGTGGCGTTACAACAAAACAACACGGTAAGCCATTGTTTAGATTTTATTCCACCTTTACAAGAATCACCTTGTAATGTGAGAGTTTTATTAGGCGAAAGCTGATAAAATACTCCTGTTTCGTCCGCGTTAAAAATATCGCTTTTGTCATAATTTTTTAAAATTGTTTGAATTTCACCTTAATCGGGATAATAGGAATGTTTCTGGATCGCACTTCTTGAAACCATACATAAAAACAGCCTTATCGACGTCTTCAAATTTAGCTGCTCTAATTTTCTTTCGTTTTGGACCAATACCGCCGTCTCTAATTTGATTTTCAATTTTATGTCGATCTTTAATAAACGTAGACAACGTTGACGGAGCGATATTAAATTCTTTCGCCACACTATGTTTTGGCTGACCAGAATCAATTTTTTCCAAAATTTTTAATTTCTGTTCTAACGAAAATTGTTTTGAACAAAAGATTCAGGCAAAGAACAACTATCATAAAATGTACTAAAATATTGATTGTCAAAATTATTACTAAGAAAATTGTACTAGATGAGGGAATTACATTGATAAACTGCATGTAAACTTATTTTATATTCATTTTACAGGGTGGCTGAGACCAAGTGTTACCAAATGAAAACGCTGTAATTTTTTTAATTTTGATTATTTTTTATTGAAATTTCGTGGAATATGTTGAAAACATATTACATTTTATGAAAAACATGTTACTGCTCGATATGACCTCCTTTGGCTTTGATTATTTGATTCAGTCTTCCATAGAAAGCATTGCATGCTGACCGAACGTGGGCTTGCGGAATTTTATTCCATTCTCGAACAAGAGCTGACTTCAATGCATCAACACTTTCGTATTTTTTAGTGGACACCTTACTCTCCAAAATGGACCATATGGAGAAATCCATGGGATTCAAGTCTGGTGAATATGGTGGCCATTCTTTCGACGAAATCAGCCGCGGAACGCAATTTTGTAAAAATTGCTGTGTCGCTCGAGCTTTGTGTGACGGTGCCGAGTCCTGTTGGAATGTCCAACGGTTCGTACCAAAGTGTTTACGTGCCCAAGGTAGCAAAGCATCGTTTAGGATCTTTTGGCGGTACATCTCTTGGTTTACCTTGACTCCATGTTCGATGAAAACCAGAGGAGTGCGTCCATCTGCAGTAACTGCAGCCCACACCATAACATAAGCTGGTGATTGCTTGCGCATGGCAACTCTTGTGTCCAAATTATCGTTGGACTTGTCCTCTAACCAAACACGATCATTTTGTTTATTCACATGCTGTTGAATGGTGAAAATTTTCTCATCAGAAAAGACAATTTTTGGAATCTCATCACGTTCGGCCAAGGCCTTCAATGCTCGTGTTCTTTCAAGCCTAACTTTTTTTTGTGCCTCCGTAAGATCTTGAACTTTTTGTATCTTGTAGGGCTTCAAGTGTAGTTCATTTTTCAATATGGTTTGAATGCTGTATCGTGAAACATGTAGACGTGCGGCTAATTGATTGGCACTTTGACGAGGATTTCGTTGGATTCGTTTCTTCACCTTTCGTATCATTTCTTTTGATGTTGCTGTCTTTTTAGGACCGCCTCTGTTGCGTTTAGCGATGCTACCAGTTTCGTTGTATCGAGTTATGGTTCGATACACAAACATTTTATTCACATTCAAATGCTGGAGCTGACGAACTATTGCTGTTTGTGAATTTCCACCCAAATACAGTGCAATTACACTATTACGTTTGAATTCCATTACGATTTTTTTATTAAGATATTAATTTAGAACAATTATTTATTGACCACATATAAACAACTAACCAAACTTCAATCTGTCAAAAAATTAATGCGCGAAAATGACAACTACACAAATGACAGCAGAGTGAAGTTAGTAACATTTGGTCTCAGCCACCCTGTAATGATTTTGTAGAAATTTTTCATTAAGTAGATGCCCTACGGCCAACCAAACAAGTTAAAAAGGTTCGTTACACTAGAAATTTCGTTAAAATGGTATTCGTTATAAGGAGATTTCACGTAGTTCAAAAACTATAAATTGTCACGTTGCTGAACCTCTTTCGGATAAATAAATAATTTTGTATTTTATAAGCTGAGAGTGATTTGTGTGTTGTAGTTGCAAAAAACAATACCTTGGTGAAACTTTCGGTTAAATTAAAGACAATTGTTTCTATTGTTTTGGTTTAAATATAAATTATTAGGCCTAGCCTTATCTTTTACATATTAAACAAACTTCTTAATTCAACTACATAAATAAAGATGGCAATTTTAAATAATAATGATTAATACTTTCGCTGACAAACCAAAATCATTGGTGGATAACCTGAGCCAAAATTAAAATCGAGCAACAAAATTGACTGGAAATGCCGCGATGTCACACAAAAAGCAAGTTGGATGGAGATTTCCTCTCTAATTTTAAAATTAATTTGTTCATTCGCAATACATTCGTTGATTATATCCTAATACGACGTATTAAGAATCATTTGTGGTTTAACTATCATTAAAAGCGATACAAGTGATACAGTTCCTTTGATCTGTGTCTGCGAGGTTGACGAGGCTTTTACCAACTTAACTCAAATTCGCTGTAGGAGTGGCAGCTCCACTATTTAAGGTATAGAATGAATCAAAATAACAGTTCAAAAATTTGTTATTATTTAAAAAGCTAATTTTTCGGAATTTTTTTTCGAATTTTTCTTTTCCATTGTAGCTGAAATTGGGGAGTTGGGGATAATATCCACAAGAGCAATTGAAATTAAAACCCGCTATAAAAGGGCATTACAAATACTGTACATACTTTAATACAATTTTAGATAAGAAATAACGCTCACAGACCATAATTCCTAAAAAAGAGGGATAAGTCTCCACTGAATATGCCGTCATATCCGCGAAAATATGTGAAGTTATCCCGAAAAACATCCCGAAAAAAACTATGGGAACACTAAAATAATAATATCACGACATTTATTGATGCCATTTCGAAAAAACTGTTTTTGTCACGATATTTTGTGATACCATCCCGAAAAAATTCTATTCTCTCGGAAAAATATCTTAATTCAAATTAAAAATGCAAAATACATACATAATTATAAAGAACATTGTATTAACCGTTTGTTGGCGTAGCTGAAGTCATGGTAAATATGCATTACCAAGTACCGCATGGTATGGAATTTCTAGGTAATGGATAGAACTTCCATATGAAGAACTATAAATTAAATTGTATTAGTTGCTTGTCGGCTATAGTCATGTGATGTCATGCTAGATATGCATTACCAAGCCCCATGAACTATAAAATAAATTGTATAAAAGTTTGTCGGTTATAGTCATCTGAAGTCATGCTAGATATATATTACCAAGCACCGCATGGTACAGTATTTTTAGGTAATGGATAGATGAGGAAATATACAAAAAATTGTATACGCCGTTTGTCGGTTATAGTCGTCTGAGGTCATGCTAGATATGCATTACCAAGAAGTGCATGTTATGGAATTTCCAGATAATGGATAGAACTTTCATGTGATGATCTGTAAAATAAATTGTATTAGCCGTTTGTCTGTTGTGAAGTCATGCTAGATATGCGTTACCAAGCACCGCAAACCACAAGTAAATGGCTGTTATAAAATCTGACCGATTTAATTGGGTACAGGGATCTAAGGATATTTTTATATTTAATAAAAACCGAATAAAATAACTAACTATAACACCAAGTACCGTTCTAACTTTAATTTTTATAATTTTAATAAATTCACAGTTTTAAATAATAAATTCTGATTAAGTGCCAATAACATTTTTAAAAATTTTTGTGGAAGTTCTTTATCCAATCTACCTACAACCTGCATACTAAGCAATTCTTGGGGATGCATTTCTAACATGACTTCAGACGACTATAACCGACAAACGGCGTATACAATTTTTTTGTAGTTCGTCATATGGAAGTTCGATCCAACCTAGAAATTCCGTGATATTCTGTTTTTGGTAATGTAACCGACAAACGGCTAATGCAATTTTTTTAGTCCATCCTATGGAAGTTCTATCCATTACCTACAAACTCCATACCAAGCGGGCTTCCTATTACAAGAGCTTAATATAAAATGACCCTTTATCATTACTTCAATGTTAATTAATTATAAATGATAATTTCTAAAAAAAATATTTCTGGTGATTAATTATATTTCATCCACTTTTGATATATAATAGCCCCCACCAACTGAGCTGATTAGCTCAGAGATTTAAAACCCGAAAACTATAGGAAAATGTAAAATAACCCATTGGTATTTTATAACCCACTCTGCTGAGGCAACATGAGCAATATATGCATAACATACTGAATAAAAACATATCAACAAAAATTGCGTGAAACACTTTATTCCGAAAAATATCTAAATAAAAACTCGTCATAAGCAACAACCACTATGATACAATATATTAAACATTCAATATTTCTGCGTGAAAACACAAAATGGAATGATTTCACTCTGCTTGAATTGTTGAGTTTTTTTTGCGACAAGCTGGGCACCCAGGAGGTAAACCTAATTCGAGTACGCTGAATCCAATGGTGCTAGTCCCATTTCAAAGTTAGTCCCCATTTTTCAGATATAGCTTTCGACATATTTTGCCTTAGAGTCAAAAATTCGTCAAAATATAGCTCTTGAACCATTAAGATTTCTGTTATGCTTTCTTCAGCAAAGTTGTTGCGCAAGTCAAGATAAAGAACTTTGCCGAACATATCAAGACCAAAAAACCACATCCACATTCACATTTTTGTCTTTTTTTTCTTTTCATTTTGACGAAAAAAACTTTTTTTATCATTTATTGAATTTAAATCGATTGAAATCGTTCAAATAAACATCGCATCGACAAATATTATTTCCAATACAATCTAATTAAAAACAAAAAAAAAATTGAATCGATTCAGTCGATTAACTTTTTCAATTTTAATTTTCTGATTCTTTTGTATCGTCTTTGGGATCTTCTTCCTCTTGTAAATTCCAACAAATGTCACCCAAGAGTGCATATACCTTTTTCCCGCTGTACCAATGTTCGAGCCTTGCCGTCACTTGGTGAAAACGCTCGCCGTGCTCATCGGATTCGGCTGGTGATTGATCGGCAAATTTTTCCACATGGCAATGGAAAAAATGTATTTTCAATGACATTCGAGAAAACTCTTAATAACTTTCTTTAAATATTTCCATGCCACAAGCTCTCGCTCACTGAGAGCTTTTCAAATGCATCATCGTTCCATTAAGTATTCCTGTAATAAAAAACATGATGCGAAATGAAATTTCACTTGATCAAAACTTAGATTCGAATATAAGTATGTGTAGATTGAAACACCAACCTACTTTTATTTTCATTCCACTTAACCGTGGAAAACTGCGATGCAATATGATGAACGTGAACGCATTTCCATCTGAATTCAGCGGTTTTAAATTTTTTTTAACTATTCCAAGTTTGATATGAAGCGGTGGTAGCAATATTTTTTCAATTTGCACAAGTGGAGTCTCAACGACATTTTCGTGTCGCACTCGCAATTTAATGTTCTCACGTAAAGCCAGTTCCGTTCGTTGTATTGGTCACCTACAAAATGTGTATTTCACAAGCACATAAAACACATGTTTTTAGTGTAACTCAATTGCATGCCTCTTAAAAGAGCTATCCCTTTTAAGTCGGCACAAAACTTTCCATTGATGGTCGTTGCATTTAATCAAATCAATGATTTTTTTCATTGATGCATAAGTTTCCTTTGTGTTTGTGCTGAGTGCAATTCGAGGAATCGATAAGTGAAGTGAATTATTCTCAATTGGTTTGGAAAAATTCGTAAAATGACGATGATGATTTATTGCTCTATATATCCGAACATTTGGAGCCAAAATGTTCACTTGTTTTAAATCCTTTGACAAAAGAATGGATGGCCGCTGTGATAGTTTCAGGCGTCGTCAGATTTCAATGTGATTGCATGGCGCAGTGACATCTGTGCATTTGAATGCAGCAGCGGCAATTGAGCATATGACGTTGCAGTGTTTGTCAAAGAACCAATTTTTTTCTGTTTGTACTGGATCATGTACTTGTGGATCTATCCAAAAACTTTTTTAATTTTTTATTTTTAATTTTTCAATAAAATGTGAACAAAAATGTGAATATGGATGTGGTTTTTCGGTTTTGATCTGTTCGGCAAAATTGTTTGTCTTGATTTGCGCAACAACTTCGCTGAAGAAAGCATAACGAAAATTTTAATGGTTCAAATACTATCAGTGAACAACGAAAAAATGCCTGTTTTTACGAAATTTTGTATAAAAGATCCACTGGATGCCATTTTTCATATTTAATTGATCGGCAAAATCGTTGGCATCTTAATGGTTCAAGAGCTTTCAACGTGAAAATGAGTATATATTTTGACAAATTTTTGACTCTGAGCCAAAAGATGCCGAAAGCGATATCTCAAAAATGGGTACTAACTTTGGAGTGCCCAGCTTGTCACTTTTTCCAACTAGCAGATGGTTTCTTATTAAATTTTGAAATTTATTTAAACAAAAATTGATAAAACGTTATGTATTACTCGAGAGCAAAGAGATATTAACTACTACGGGACGGGTCTGTAAAATACTATTTTCGAACTCAAAAATCATACTAGAAACGCCTACATTCTGGATGATTTCATAAAAATATTTTTTTGATTGACACTATCGCTATAGATAGTTCCCACATCAAACTATAGTACTAATTAATTACATTGATTTTTACTGGCTTGATACGAAAACTATTACAAGTATTACCATATTAAAATTTAATCATTTTTTGGGAAAATTTTTCGGGCTAACTTCACAGAGGTCGCGAAAGTATTAAATTCATTAATTCAGGTTCGTCGTTTTCTCCGCCAATACAATTTAAATCTTTCGAATGGATGATACAATTTTTTAAGCCATCATACGTATATGGTGTACATTGTACGATATAAATTATACATAGAAATAAATTTTATCGTAAATTACAAAAACGTGATTTTCTGCGAATGTAACTTAGAACTCTGTCACCTGTATGTAATGTGTGCACAGCCTGTGTCTCATGCGTCATAATATTTATCTTATATATAAGCGAATAAGGGAATAACGAAAAAAATTAAGTATACTTTACCGAATACGTTCATTACAAATTTGAAGCTGTGGTACTAAAATTATACCTATATATTCTGTATATAGAGTCCTCATAAATTAAATATTTTTTATTATAAGGGTAAAGTTATATAAATATAATAAGTTACATAACGTTGATTAAAACGTATTTTTATAAACTACGTTTATATTTACTGTGCAAATTACCTTTGATCCATTGTATATTTCCAATAAATAAAATAATAATAAAATATAATCTATTTATCGTACAGTTACAATTAATTTTCATTTTCTTTTAATCATATTTTTTCTGCTGCATAATAACAATTAACAATTAATTTTATTGTAGGCACACAAAACACTATACAGCACAATTTAATTCAAAAATAGATTTGACCCATTGACACATAAATAGGAAACAGAATAAAATATTTATGTATGTATGAGTTAATTTCACTTTCTTTCCTTTTATTTGTTAAACTTAATATTCCGCATCACAACAATTAACCAACTCAAATTAAAATGCAAATTGATGTGCGATTTAATATTTTTTTAATTAACATTTGAAGGTTAAATATTAACTACGAGATCACAAGAACATTGTTTTTATAATTTTTTGATTTTTTTTTCATTAATTATTATTATAAAATTATAATTTAATTTAAAAAAAAAAAAATTTATTTTTAATAAACCGCCGACCAAATTAAATTACACTGTATAAAAAGACGATAGATTATTTAAAGGTATGTTACCTGCACGCGATTCAAATAAATACTGTGGAAATTAATAATAATAATAAAAATACAACAACAAACTAAATTAAAATTTTATTTTTTTTTTTAATTTTATTTTAACTAATTTTATATTTGTATACATTTATTTGAATGGTGTGTGCGTGCTTGTGTGTTAGTAGTTCCGTACTTTAGGTGATTTATGAGGATCGGACGAATAATTACATCAAAAACTAAACCTAATTAAAATAAAAATAATAACAATAGTAATGGACAATAGATTAAAAATGATGATGAGATTATTGTATTATGTATGGTTAATTTTTGTTTTGTTTCTGTTTTGTTTTTTATTAAGTGTGAAACTTTTGAGACGACCTTGAAGTATTATATCGTTTTATTTAAGCTTAATTTGTACGTTTAATTATATTGCTATGTAGTACATAAGGTGGTTATTGAATTCAGAAGAAAATATTTGTTTTAAATTAAAAACAACGTTTTCATTAATTTTAAAATTAATTATATGATTTGATTGAAATAACCTAATAGTTTGATTGATAGATTGGATGAAAGAGGTTAGAGATCATTCAACAAACAAAATTAAATAAATGTACGTGTATAAAATATTTATGTAAGCACATATTTAATTGTTATGACATCAACCTTCGGGTTATTAGTAAAAGGGCTAGGCTTTGTAATAAATTAATTAGAGCTATCTATCGACCGACTCACTTTGAAAGTGTTTGAATATAAAAACTTGCTAGCCCTGTTTTAAGAATACTTTGAAACTTATAATTTACTCAATAAATGTTGTGAATGGAATCGTTTGTTAAGACTAAACACATATGCATATTTCCGCTCGTATATTAGGGCTGGACCTAACTTTTTCTTCAAGCTAATTCTAGAAGAGGATTTAAATTAGCATCATCATTCGCTCACATTATTATTACTAAATTCCCCTAATCTTATAACATGAAGTTGAAGTCGTATTTGTGCACATGCCAATTATGACGGTCTCATATTGATATATCCGACAAAAATACCCTTTTATGTTGTATTAATTGATCAGCTTTACGTTCTTGCCAACTTGTTTTGTGGTTTAAATTTAATACAAGCAGCGTTTTTGCTCTCTCTCTCTCTCTCTCTCTCTCTCTCTCTGGAGGAGGGAAGGCTTTGACTTTCGCGTCAGTTTAACATGTTTTCATTTTCTCTAATTTTAGTTTTAGTTTTAATATAAATTTGCCGTGCGATTCTAACGTACAGTCATAGAGGTCTTAACTAAGAGATTTCTCTTAGTTAAGAGAATTCTCTTATGTAAGACTATTTTGCGATTCGGTTGATGCTCTTAGCTAAGAGATTCTCTTAAAAAATCTCTTAGCTAAGACATACGAAATAGGTGATCATAAGCATCATAACTTTGACGTTTCATTAAAGAAAAACAATTTTACAGTAGTAAGTTTCAAAATAATATTTAATGTTGAAATAAAATATTATATTTATTGTTTCTTTTCGAAATAAACATATCCTAAAATTTGATAAAAGAAAAATTATGAAATTAATTAATAATTAAAATTTTTATAAACCTTTAATTATAAACCTAAGATAAATTTTCTTTACTTTCCAGTGATTTTTTTTTTATTAGAAACGGCGTGTTGTTGGACGCTTATATTTCGTGTACATTTTCAAGATATTTATGTACTTCATAAAAACTACTAGAATTGTTTTTATTTAGTTATCAACCACCAAAAATGTATCTAGAAAAAATGTAAAAATTCAAATTGACAGGTCTCCAAATATTTTCCAATATATTTGGAAAGTTTTTAAGAGATATTTTAGGAGTACTACCAACAGAATACCAATTAAGAGATTCTCTTAAAGAAAACCTCTTACCAAAACTTCTCTTAGCTGTGATACTCTTAACGGTCTTAACGTCAGAATCGCACGGTTGATTTGTAAACTGAATGAGAAATTGTGTACTAAGCAAAATGGTCTAACCGCGATACATTATTTGGAAAAGAGATCGCCGGGAATCAATTATTTCAAGATATTATTACCATTAAGCAAACCAATATTATTGCCAAAGGGTTCTAAAGGAATAAGTCAGGGCCCTGATTTCTGAATACGAATTCGTATAAAAATTCTACGTATTCGTATGATTGGTATTTCTGAATAAGAATTCGTATAATTCTAATTCGAATTCGTTTAAGCATAGTACGTTTTAAAATTTCCCTTATTTGGCAATACGAATTCGTACAGTTTTTATACGATCATAAACGTATTTGCGTTCGATGTTAATTTAGGTAACGACACCATATACAGAGCAAGGAAGTTTCAATATGTAAGTAAAATAATTTGAAAATTTGTATTTTATAAAATTAAGAAATAATTCTTTAAAATCGAAAATATTTGTACAAATATTATATGTAAATATGATTAACATTAAATTTCGATTAATAGTTTGCAAATTTTAATTCTAGGGCAAAAGTAACCAACGCAAAACAAACAATCTCCAAAAAAGCAGTACGAACTTTTGGTGTCGTTTATGGAGGATCACCCCGATTTGGCGAAAGGTTAAAATACTACTTCCGAAGCGAGAATACTAGTAAAAAAATTATAGGAGGATATTAGTACACGGCTAAACAGTAATGGGCCACCAGTACAAAACTCTGAGGGGTGGAAAAAGGTTTGGTCCGACTTTAAATTCCACATTAAAAAAGCTAAAAGAAAACAAAATGAATATTTTGGCTACGGGAGCAGGACGGGCAAAAATGCATACATTTTCGGCAATTGAGGACTCTGTCATAAGGACAATCGATTTACAACGTGCTGTAGAGGGAACAAGCAATACGCAATCGTTTGGAAACACAATTTTAGAATTGCCAACTGTAATCGCTTCGCTTCCTGCAGTCGATGTAGATGATCCTGATACGGAAAATGTTCAAGAGAACATGGTTGAACTGCAGGCCCCAAGAGCAACGGCCTGAATCCGATCAAAATATTCCATATTACAGGAACAAGTCAACATACAATCGAAGTTTCATGACAACGTTTCAGCAAAATTAGATTCCATCACCAATGCCGTAGCTGACACAAACAAAATGTTAAAGCAATTCGTTAGGATCAAGGAAAAGTCTTATGACTTAAGAAAAAGAGAAACGGAACTAAAGGAAAGGGAAATAATTTTAAGGGAAAACGAAATTAAATTAAAGCAAAAGTCTAATTTAGCGGAACAAAAATTGAAGCTGCAGGATTTAGAATAAAAAAACAAAAACTTGAAATCAAAGCGTCAAAACTATAATTTTTATAATAAAAAAAATTTGATTAATGAATTTATCTGCGGTAATAAACCAAAATAATTTTATTTTTTAAGAATTTAAGAATATATATTGTACAATGAAATTTATCTAACTATTAGAATAAAATGAATTTAAATATGAAATTAAACTGATGAATAAACATTTACGTTAAAGAATTTAAAATATTTTGTCTAATCCTTCTTGCCGCTGTATTTTCTGGATCGTTTGTTAAATTTTCTTCGACATCTATTTGTGCTATTATAGACTCGTTTTCTAATTCGAACGGAACGATGTAGTGCACGCAAATGTTGTGAAATGCAGAGCAGACGTTAATTATCTGTGAAGCTTGCGGGCTCCCAGCAGACATCTGTATCTCGTTTTTAGTAATCCAATGCTACGTTCTACAACATTTCTCGAATCAGCTAGTAATGGAACTAAAATTGAACTTATTATACAATTTAAAATTTCTATTGCAACTTTTCTAGTTAAGTCTAGATTTCCAAACATAAATAGAATAAAACTGAGTATAGACATTTTGATATCATTTCGAGTTTTGTATGCAACAATAGCCAATTCAATATTAGGTTGACCTTTCTTAAGTGAATCCATTTCATCAAACTCATATATTTCTATTACGCTAGGTAACTCGTCAATTAGTGAATCTTTTGATAAATTTATTGCATAAGAATCTGATGTCTGGTCAGCATGCTGTATTATGACATGTTTCTTCAAGGAGTAAATTGATTAAAAGGTCTGTGGGCAAACAGAGCACATAAAATTAGAGTGAGCCTTTGTTTTATGTACATATTTCAAGTGGTTAATATAATGAACAACAGAATCATATATTTTTGAACACAGGAAACACTTTTACATTGTCTTTTATATATAATGTAAATATGTAATATCATAATATATATAATTATGAGTTCGAAACATGTGAGGTCATAAAAAAAATTATTTTATTCTTTATTTTTTCTTTTACAATTTTACTTATTCTACGTTAAGATAAGAACTAACTTTTATTTAATTTATTTTCTTAAAGTTAAAATTGATTATGCCTCCAATATTCAATGCAGTGCTTTGTCTTCATCACGTTGTACATAGTCAGCTACTTTTTGTTGGTTCTAGTTACTCGTATGATCCTCATTGTTTTGTCTACGTCTTATGTTGCATTTCAAAATGTGTGAAATGCAACTATGCAATTTGTTGGAATGTAGATTGAAACTACATATATACTTTATTGAGTTGCGATTATATACTTTGTTGGATTATAACTCCTCCGGGGGGTGGAGAAAGGGCGTCCCCGTCCTTTAGTTTTCTGGAAGCTTCTCTTATGATATTTGATAGTTGATTTAATTGATTGGTTTCCTGTGTCTCGGAAATACTTGGCTTTGTTATTTTTATTGTCGCAGTTTGATAATTACGGAGGGTAATGTAAATTATTAAGACTATTATCGTGATTGATGAGAGTGAAACGCCTCCCGATAGTGTCCATATCCAGTTTTTGTGGCTGAGTTGTTCCAGGTATTCATTTTTGATTTGTTTCCTGTTTTGTATGTTTTCTTGGTTAATCGTATCGATGTTCAGCGTTTTCACTAATTGTCGGGTTGCTTGTAGGTTGTAGAGTGCTCCCTGTGTTTCTTGCACATCGCTTGTTATATCGTAGGATTGAAATTCCCTGTTTTAATTGCTAAAGTGCAGTTCCAGAATGTTATTAGGAGGTTCCCGGATAGTGTTCGATTGTTGGGTCCACAGTCAGAAGATAATTTTTCGTTCTTCGCGTTGTTTATAATAAGTTTATTTTCTGAAATAAACTGTAGTTTCGTTTCCATCTCTGATATCACTTTGCAGTTGCTTCTCGTTCCCATTATTAGTGGTTTGACACAATCGTCCTGGAACTCTTGAATTTCAGAATGTCTCTGGACGTAACTTTTGTGATCTAATGTGGAGTATAGTTTTTCTTTACTCTTAATGAGGTATTGAGGGTGGTCTTTTATGATTGTGCCATTAACTACTAGTGGTACAATCATCATTATTTCAGAGTTTTCCTTTTCTAATTTTGGTACTTGAAGTATGTAGAGCAATGTCTCGCCATTCACAGCTATTTTTGGTGTAATGTACTTGAGTGCTTCATCCGGTATTGTGATATTGATTCCCTGGTTGACCAATAAGTCCTTTATCATTAGTATTTCGTTTATTGCTAGAATTTTTCCACTTGGGAGGTTCGCTTTTGTTCTAATTATCGCGTCTTGAATATCCTCCAGGATTGTATTAATGGAATCTATGCTTACTATTGTTGCCAGCATCTCGATTTCCGTTAGAACTATTTTGTTACTGATAGTGCTATTGGCTACCGCTCTGTTCACGGTATCCGTAATAATTTGAATCCTTTTGTCAATTTGTTGATTAATTAGGATTTGTTGATTGTTTGTGTCAATCAGCTGGTTCATTGTGGTGTTAATCACACGCAGATCTTCCGCATCCGGGTTTCCGGCAATCCATTTCCATGCAGAGCCTAAACTATCCCATCGTTTATACCTGTTATACTGTTTTGGTTTTATTTGGCGTAGGTTGCTATATATTCTCTTTAATTTTTGTTTGACTATATTGTCTAGTTCTAACTTATCATATGATACATTGATGTTTAATTTGTTAATAAGTTCTACTGTTATTTCTATGTTAGTAAGGTTAATAGGGTGAATAATTTTAATATTTCCTGTTTGGATTCTAAATTGACCCGATTTTATTATTAATATAGGGTCTTCTTGTAGGTTTTTTATTTCTAGTTTTTGCATCTTATATTGATAAAATAAGGTAGTCAAAGCAAATATTTTCCATAACATTGTTATTTTCTGAAATTTAAAATAATAAAAATTTATATTCTATTTATTTATATTTTTTTTTTTGTTTCAATGATTAATTTTGTATTTGTTTTTTTTTTTTTTTTTAATATTTATTTCTATTTAATTAACAATATTTTATAATAGGTTTTTAATAATAGATTTTTACAATTACAACTTATTATTATGTGGAGAAAAAAAAAATGTATATAATTGTTAAGTTACTTTTTTAATCTCTTGATTTTATTTTTATTTCGTTTAATATTTTTATTTATATTGAACGTTTTAGAAGTTATATTTTTGACTTGAGCTTTGACTCCTCTAGGTTGTGTTTTAGATCTTGTGTTTGGCTTTAAAAATACCAATTGATCTTCTACTAGGTCAGGTGGATTTTCTTTGTTAGTATTTTGTTTCTCCATTCTTTTAACCGCGCCTTCTATATTTAGAGTTACATTTCTAAATATTTTATTAGTTTGTTTACTAATTTCATTAGGGTCAATGTGGTTGGTTTGATTGAAGATGATTTCATTTGGCGTGTAGCCAGTAGATGAATGTACTGACCCATTGTATAGGGCAACTGACAATTCAATGGCGGTTGGAGTACTGCAATTTGGGACTTTATCTTTGTTTGTATTGAAAATCTCAATCACTGTTGAATGAGTTTTTTCTACTTGTCCATTTGATTCGGACGAAGAAGCATATTCCAACTTAACGTTAAGTTTATTTAGAAATTCTTTGAATTGAATCGACTGAAATGTCGTCTCATGGTCTGAGATGATAGTATTGGGTATCCCGAATTGTGTGAAGTATTTGGTTAGGGCACTGGTTGTGTCCAACAAGTTTTTTGTGTCAATTTGAATCATCTGCAGATGTTTCGAAAACGCATCTATCACCGATAAGAAACTTGTTCTATTGATGCTAAATGTGTCAATATGTATTCTTTCAAGGGGTTTTCTCGTGATCGGTCGGGGGGATATTTTTATGTTGTAAGGTTTTCTATCATATTTATGCATATGACATATGTTACAAGCGTTAATGTGGCTTTTGATTTTCTTTGCCATGTTTGGGAAGAAATAAGGACGTCTAATTTGACTTTCCACTTCACTTATGCCCCTATGAGCTCGTCCATGTTCTTTCACAATGATAGTGTTTTGACGATGCTCGTTTGTCACATCTTCGATCATTGTTGTGGCAAAAACAAAATGACCGTTTCTTGAGAAGTTTTCTTTGAATACCTCTTGGATTTTCTGATACAGGGCCTCTGGTGCTAGGATAGCCGACTGTTTACCATTGTGGATTTTTTTTAAATAATTGAGGATATCTTCCTTCTCGAACGTTTTCTTGGAAATGATACTTCTATTGTAATTTTGAAAGATTTGTTCTGTGATTACAGTTTCTAATTTAGATATTTTAAATATGATTTGGTTCCTATAGTAATTAACTGGGCGTTCCGAGAAGTGTATAAAATAATGATCTGAGGTTTCTGCTGAATGGACCCTTTCTACCTCACTTGTAGTGCTTGGCGGGTTTCCATCAGTACTTTCTGATTCACGTGTAGTGATTTCTTTGCCCTCATTGACGTTGACTTCTTTTATAATTGGTATTCGACTTAGTGCGTCTGCTACGACGTTAGCCTTCCCCTCCTTATACACGACATCATAGTCGTAATTCTCTAACTCTAGACGCCACCTCAGAATTTTCGCATTCTTTTCAGAGGTTTTAATAAATGTTAAAGGCTTATGGTCAGTGACCAATGTAAATTTGCTACCGTACAGGTAGGGTTGATATTTTTTGACGGCCCAGATGATGGCCAGTGCCTCTTTTTCATTCGTGGCGTACTTTGATTCTGTATTATTTAGAGTTCTGGAAGCAAATGCGATGGGTCTTTCGACACCATCCTGAATATGCGACAGGACTGCACCTAGCGCGAAATCTGATGCATCCGTCGTTAGTATGAACGGTCTTGAAAAATCTGGGTACGCTAATATCTGATCAGTTGATATAATTCTTTTGAGGGTTTCAAAAGATTTAACGTATTCCGGATCTGTTATGTTCATTGAAACGTCTTTTCGTAAATATTTAGTCATGTTTTTGGCTATTTTCGAGTAATCCTTTATGAATCTCTGATAATAGCCAGACAGTCCAAGGAACTGTTTTATTTCTTTTGGTGTTCTTGGTAACGGCCAATCTAATATTTTGTTTATTTTGTCAGAATTGGGTTTTACTCCGTCTTGGGTGATGGTGTGGCCCAGAAATTCTGTTTCCTTTTTTAAAAATTCACATTTATCAATTTGAATTTTTAGATTGAATTGGGATAATCTTTTAAATACTGTCACCAAGTTATCAATGTGATTTTCTAAATTATGCCCTATGACGATGATATCATCTAAATACACGTGGCAAATTTTACCTATTAGGCCATGTAGTACATTGTTCATTGTTCTTTGGAAGGTGGCTGGGCCATTTTTCAGGCCAAACGGCATCCGGGTGAATTCAAAATGTCCTTTGTCCGTTGAAAACGCGGTTTTCTCCTGGTATCTCTCGTCCATTGGAATCTGGTGGAAACCAGATTTAAGGTCTATTGTCGAAAAGTAAAAGGAGTTACCCAGACTGTCGAGGATTTTTTCAATTTGAGGGATAGGGAATTTATCGTTTCGGGTTTTTTCGTTCAACTTCCGGTAGTCTATTACTACTCGTACTTTTCGAATTCCCGACGCGTCCATTTTTTGGAACCACCCAAATTGGTGATGAACTGATGAGTATGGGCTGTTTGAATTTCGAACAATGCCGCTATCCAATAATTCTTGGATTTGCTCTTCTACGTCTTTTTTATAGCAATGCGGGTACCGATACGTCTTTGTGTATATTGGGTTATCGTGTGTCGTGATAATCTTGTGTTTGGTTATTGTCGTTGCCGACAACTTTTCGTCTTTTTTTAATAAACTAGCCTGATGTTTAAAAATAACTTCTGTTAATATCGATTTTTCGGTTTCACTCAAATGTTCTGTTCTGATTAGTTTCGATATCGTTTTTCTATCAATACATTCATTTTTTACGATGGGGATAGGATTGATTGTTTCGAAGTTATTTACTTTAAGTATTAATTTTGGAACCTTTTTTGGTGGTTCAGGGTCTCCAGTTAACACATTAATTGTGGTTTTAAATTGCGTTGCTTTACACAACCCTGGCTGTACCATTATCTCTTCGTTTAGTCTTTCGAAGTTTGATACTAGCCAATCGCCATTCTCCGTTGTATTCAACGTTATAGTATGATTATAGAAGTTATTCTGAGGGTAATATCTATTGAATTTATAAATGCACTTATTCAGAGTAATTATATTGGACTTATAGTCTAATTTTGCATTCATCTTGGCCATGAATTCTGAACCTAGTATTCCATCGAAAAATTTATGGAATTGTAATTCATAAAATACTTGTGGTGGCATGTTTTTTCCTAATAAATTTATTTTGACTTTATTATTAATTTTGTGAGTTCCTAGCAGATTTTCAACTATTGTTTTTTTTCGCCTCTTTAAAAGTAGGCTTCATTAAACCGACTATTTCTGGTTTAATTACGTTTTTATTCGCGCCTGTGTCAATTAAAAGTGTTATTTTGCGCTTAAGATGTTCATTATAACACTTCAGATACGGGAGAAAATTTAGTCTTCTGTGTCTGAATTCTGTGTCTCCTGAAAATTTCCTGAGTCTTCTTCAGGATTATTTTCATCTGGTTCTTGTGACAGATTATCTTCACTTTCTTGTGCGATCTCATGGTTATTGATTAAGTTTTTGTTGAACGTTCTTCTAGATCTTATCGACTGATCGACTTCCATAGGAATTGGTGAATTTTTCACCGAATATGTCTGTTTCCGTTGGTTTGTCGGAATATAATCGTGGTTTTTTATAGTATTCGATCTATTTTGGTTCAATTGGCTTGGTTTTTGCTGTTGATAACTGGTTTGTGCCAGTCTTTTGGAATTTTCAGAAATTAGTTCATTTGAACTAAACTTACACAGAAAGGCGTAAGCCTCTTCAATGTCTTTTGGCTTAGCCGCTTGGGCATAACCAAAATACGGCCTTTTCAATCCAGATACAAATGCAGCCAGTGCGTCTTCTTCTATAAACGCACACATCGCAGGCCATGCATTACTGTAAAGTTTATTTTGCCTAGATAGTGATTTGCACAGTCATTGTATCACTTTGTTTGTTAGCCTAAAGCTGGGACTTATAATAAGAAAGCTCTTGGCGGTCACCTAATGCTTCTATTAATATTTCCTTGATTTCTATAAATGTTTGAGGGTTTCCAGCTAGACATAAAATGTCCTTTGCTTTCCCTTCAATTTTGTTCATTACGGCTTGTATATACAGACCAAATTGCTGGTCCGAGACCAATGGTTGGAATACTAGCAGGGTATCCTCAGCTGTTTTCAGCCAGGCTGCCAGTTGTTTCCGGTTCCCATCGAAATGTGGTATGGACTTAATTGGATCCGGAATCCTAAATAAATCTACCGCTGACATTTTTTTCAATTTCTTGTTGGATGTTATTTCAATATTATCTTGGGATTTTTCTTCCACTTTATGGAAAATTAAGTTCAGTCTTTCCTCTTGATACACCTGTGCTTCGCCAAGCTTTTTCAGCTCTTCAACGATCACATTTAATTGTGTTGTCACTGTTGTAATTTCTTCCATTGTTATCTCGTTGAGATCGATATTCCGATTTGTATCGTACTTTTCGATTGGTCGTTTCTTTACCATAAACAAGGAAGATGTAATTGCGGAAAGAGCGAAACAATTTTGTAACTATATCTGTCTCTATCTTGTAGTGGACAGAATAGCCGGCAGGTTCACGTCTATCTTGTAGTGCGTGTTTTTGTCTTCAGAATTTTAAATTCCTCTTAATTAATTTATTTAGTATAGAAATTAGTAAAATTTCTTACCTGATTTGCTGTCGTGGTTTGGTTCCAAGTGATGCTGGTTGTTTGTGGTGTGGCGGAACCGCGAGTCCTCTAGACGATTTTAATTTAAAAAAAAAAATCTTCAGCCTGAGATGTCACAAAAATAGAAATACACTTTTCACAATTTCTTTTTTTTTTCACAACAATATTTTTGTTGAAATCTGTGACGGGTTCCCTTTAAGGTAATTTTTATTCGTTACCTTTAGCACTATTTTCCACTACAAACACTTTCACTTGACCTTTAGGCTGCGCCAATTATGAGTTCGAAACATGTGAGGTCATAAAAAAAATTATTTTATTCTTTATTTTTTCTTTTACAATTTTTACATGTTACTTATTCTACGTTAAAATAAGAACTAACTTTTATTTAATTTATTTTCTTAAAGTTAAAATTGATTATGCCTACAATATTCAATGCAGTGCTTTGTCTTCATCACGTTGTACATAGTCAGCTACTTTTTGTTGGTTCTAGTTACTCGTATGATCCTCATTGTTTTGTCTACGTCTTATGTTGCATTTCAAAATGTGTGAAATGCAACTATGCAATTTGTTGGAATGTAGATTGAAACTATATACTTTATTGAGTTGCGATTATATACTTTGTTGGAATATAACTATTTATTACTCACTGTAACTTCAATGATACACGGCTATAGAATGTTTTGCATTATAAGCACAATACTATTTATATAGCGTTGGACAGAAATTTTTATTTGGCAACATTAGTGCAATTAAAAATAAATGTTTAGATGTTTTTAGGCTGGGGTAATGCCTTCACGGTTCGTATAATAATAGGAAATTAATAGTCTAATATAAACATTTACCGTTTATGGTCCATTAATCCTCTTTTTGAGCCAGGTAAATGCGTTTATTTATCAAATTTATTTTATTTACCCTGACTATTGGTCTACACCCTTAATTTGGTCTATGATCTTAGTCATAGGACATTACTCATTAGTCATTAATTAATTTGATAATAGGCTGGAACCTAAGAGTACTTATTCTAATGGGATACATTACCTTTCAAGTCAGGTAGTTTTAGGGTTAAATCATTTCAGGATTTCGTTTACAATGTGAAGCAAAGAGATGAGAAATTAAATTATAAATTGTATCACGAGAGGAGAACTAGTAATCTTTAAATTAGTGTAGTTTAAAAACAAAAAATAACGCTAGTGCCATATTTGAGTATGTAAAAGCTAATTAGTAAAGCTTTATTTTATATAAAATAATTATAAATGTGTTGACTTTTGAGGATATAATCTTTCATAATCGATTTCAATCTGCAATAAAATAACTTTAGTATACATATATCCTGATCCCAATTGTGTAAAACTTACAAGTGAAACGCCAATTTTTTGTTTTAATATTGGCCATTGCTTTAAAATGTTCGTGGTAAGGTCATTAATATGGTTCCTCCTTAATTGAAATGATAAGTTTCCATTTTTATACTACTAAGGTTTCAGGAATAATTTTTTTTTGTAGCCATAGAAAGTTGTTTTCTTGATCTTCGATGTTTTCGATATCTGTAATGAGCTGCTTGTGTGGTATGTTTATTACTTCCGTAAGCTTTCTTTTGAATGGTTTTTCAATAACACCGGATTTCACCAATTTTTTAGAAAGTGTGTAATACTTTTCGGCTAATTTTCCGCATTGTTCGTCAGTTCCAAAATATGTAGCCTGAAAACAACTAATCATTTAGTATATACAATTCATATAGAACTGTAACAGCAAAACAACTTAACAGAAATTACAAACTAAAACTACTAGACTAAAGATTTAGATACAGTAGATTTTGAAAAATAATGTTCGTTAAGTGATTATAATTAGAAAGTTATAAATATGTTTTTTTTAAATTATTAATATATATTAATTTGTCATATTACCTCGTTGTAAATGTGATGAATTTTGTAAAAATAAAACACTTATGTTTGTTGATTTAGTATAATAATTTTATTTAATTTACATTTAACTTTTGTTAAGAACCTTTCTGTTCAACCACACTACCAAGACTCCTTCTTTCCTTTTTTTTATAAATTCTTTCTCCTTATTTCCTATATATTTAATGTTGTATTGAAGTGTGTGTGCTGAATGCTGAATTGTATTTGATTTAAATTAGTGCATTGCTTATTCTGTATTTCATTAGTACTTTACTCAACATTCCGGCCCCTATTGAAAGGTCCGTTTCAATATAAACTAAATTTATTTGTTAAATATAAAAACTTAAGTTGCTATTGGACAGTATTCAGTATTCATTATGTGAACTTAAAATTATTGACATATTAAAATAAATTATTCTAAAACGAAATTTAAATTGTAAAATTTGTACAGATTTCATATTTTTGTTAAATTATAAACATAAATTCAAATTAATAATTTTCAGTTAAATTGGTAATTTTCTTAATTTTGAAATTGCGCGTTGACAGATTCCATTTTTCGTTTTGATCAAAGCAACTCTAACTTTATTATCTTTCCCTAACACTATGTCAGTTATTATTCCCATTAACCATTGATTAACGGAAATACTAGCATCAAAGACCAATACAATATCACCAGGTTGAATATTTTGTTTGATTTCTTGCCATTTGACCCGTTGCTGTAAATTATGCAAATATTCTACAGAAAATCTCTTCCAAAAATGTTGTGTCATATTTGTCACTTGCTGCCAATGTGACAAACGATTAGTGGGAATATTTTCTAAAGATGGTTCTGGTATTGAAATTATTGGGCCTCCTGCAAGGAAGTGACCTGGAGTTAATGGAAGTGGATCATGAGGATCACTTGAAATTGGGCTCAATGGTCTTGAATTCATTATGCCTTCTAGTTGAATTATCAGTGTATTTAATTGTTCATAAGTTAATCCAACGTTTGTTGCAACTTTTTTGAAATGGGTTTTCATCGATTTAACGCATGATTCCCAGAGCCCTCCAAAATTGGGAGATCGGGGTGGAATAAATTTCCATTTTATTTGTTTATTAGAACAATATTTATTAATTTTTTCGTAATTGTCGTCATTTAGAAACTGTTGATAAAGTTTTTTTATTTCATTGTTAGCGCCGACAAAATTGGTAGCATTATCGCTCCAAATAACTGAGCAGTACCCTCTTCTAACAAGGAAACGCTTAAGGCACGCTATGAAAGATTCTGAAGATAGATCCGATGCGATCTCTAAATGTACTGCTTTTGTTACAAAACAGACAAAGATGCAAATATATACCTTCCGAAGTGGTGAATTTCTTTGGTATTTGTTTTTTATTGTGAAGGGTCCACAAAAGTCAATTCCTGTAACTGTGAATGGTTTGCTCGGTGTAGTCCTTTCCTTTGGTAAATCGGCCATAATTTGTTGAGCTATAATGGGTTTTGCTTTAAAACATGTAATGCAATCGCGAATAACTTTTTTAGCTAACTGTTTGCCTCTTACAGGCCAATAATTTTGCTTGATTATTGAAATAAGCAGTTGAGGACCTGCATGAAAATGTTCTGTATGAATATGCCTAAGTAAAATTTCTGTAAAAAATGAGTCATATGGAAGGATTATTTGCTGTTTTAAATCATAACTGTATTTAGAATTACTTAAACGACCACATACTCTCATGATCCTTTTATCGTCTATAAAAGGATTTAGATTTATTTAGTTTACTATTACTTAATAGTTGGTTAGTTTTTGATAAACAATTAATTTCTGATTTAAAAACAAATTTTTGAACTACTTTAATTAATGTGTGCAGCGAATTTGATAAATCGTCTGGTGATAGAAAATCTACTTTACGCGTTTGTTTGTTCCGACAATTATATGCAAATCTAAGTATGTATGCAGTTATTCTCTGTAGTTTTATAAAGGAACTGAATCTAGTAAGCAAATTAAAATTTGAAGAGATGATATTTGACAGTGAAATATTATGTTGTTTTAATTCTTGTATATCATTTTCATTGTAAGAAAAATTTTGTATTGAGGAGTCAAAATTGGATTTAATGAAACTTGGTCCATTCAACCAAAGAGAATTAGATTCAATTTCATCAGGCATAAGACCTCTTGATATCAAATCTGCGGGATTTTCGTTACTAGAAACATGTAACCATTGAAAATTTGTAGTAAGCTCTTGTATTTCGTTGACTCTATTTGCTACAAAAGTTTTTAGTTTATGTGGTGGTGTTAAAATCCAAGCAAAACAATCTGAGAATCGGTGAATAATTCAATTTGGTGGAAATCAATTTTTAATGAATTTATGACTTGAACTGTCAAATTTGAAAGCAATACTGCGGCACATAATTCTAATCTAGCTATGGATATGGTTTTTAATGGTGCAACTCGTGATTTGCTGCAAATTAGTTGTGTTGAAAAATTGAATTCTTTATCAATGCTTCTTAAATAGATACATGCACCGTATGCTTTGGAAGATGCATCCGAGAAGCTATATAACTCAAGTTTAATGGGATTATTAGGTGTAATAATATGTCTTGTTAATTTAATTTTATTTACAGATGCCAATTTATTTCTAAAGTTTGTCCAAAATTTTTCATTAGAATTTAAAACATCATCCCAGCCGATTTTAGTTTTCCATAAATCTTGAATTAAAAGTTTTGCTGTAATTATAACTGGTGATAATAAACCTAATGAATCGTATAATCTTGCAACATTAGACAATATTGTACGTTTTGTGATTGCTTCATTTGTGTCGCATGGATGCACATTAAACAAAAAGGTATCAGTGATAGGTTGCCATATCAAACCCAAAGTTTTAATAGAAAGATTTTGACTACATGTGATTTCTTGTTTACATGGTGGAATATTTTTTAATAATTCATTACAGTTAGAAGACCATTTATGTAATGTAAATCCTGCTTTGGATAAAATTTGAATTAATTGTACTTGTTTTAATTTTGCGTCTTCTAAAATATCTGATCCTGTTAAAATATCATCTACATAAAGGTCGTTTGCTATTACTTCAGATACTACAGGAAAATTATTACTTTCATCAATAGATAATTTTTGTAAAACTCGTGTTGCTAAGTATGGGGCAGACGCTGTCCCATATGTGACAGTAGTTAATTCGAATATTTTGATACTTTCATTTGGATTATTTCTCCAAAAAATTCTTTGAAATTTATGATCTTTCTCATCAACTTTAACCTGACGGTACATTTTGGTTATGTCTGCTGTAAATACATATTTATATTTGCGAAATCGTAACATAATTGAAAATAGGGTGTCCTGAACTGTGGGGAAAATTTGTTGTGGTTTTAGCTGAAGCGTCAAATACGACACGCAGCTTTGTCGTAGAACTGGTCGGCTTCAACACAGCATGATGTGGCATATAATATTTATTCTCAGGATTTATTTGGCTCACTATTTTTGATTTGCACATTTAAATCTTTGAATTCTAAATTCTGATGTTCATCTTGTTGAAAATTACCAATTACTATATTTTTTTCCATGTCACTATTATGTACACTGCTCGTCAAAAAAACCCGGACACTACATTTTTTCAGTAAATATTTGTGTTAACGGTAACTATTCGCATTCTCTTCGTTTGAACGTGGGGCCTGGCGTTATGATGCATTAGTTTAAATTGCTGAACCACAAATTCTTCTAGACATTCCACGATATACCTTTGGGCAGTTATAGTGCCGCCGCGTAGAAATACAAGGTCCGTACGGGCGTCTATAGAAATGCCTGCCCACACCATTAGTGAGCGGCTATGAAATGGGACTCTTGGGGATATGGCACATTGTGAATATCGCTCTCCGGATCTCCGCCATACTCTTTCCCGTCCATCCGGTGATCGCAGACTGAACCTTGATTCATCAGTGAACAACACGAACTTCCAGTCGTCCGTAGTCCAACTGACGTGGTTACGAGCAAAAGTCAAACGGTTTCTTCGATGAGCTGGGAGAAGCTCTGGCCCTGTAGCAGCCCTCCTGGACTGCAATCCATGTTCATTTAATCTTCGCGATGCTGTGCTAACTGAAATATTGACACCACGCACCTGTGCCAATCGACCAGCGACGATTCTAGCTGTTTGAAAACGATCTCGCAGTACCATTGATACCATAAACCGATCGTCCCGCTCGTTTGTTGCTCTTTTACGACCTGATCCAACCGTTCGCTCATACTGACCAGTTTCACGGTATCGTTCAATAGCGTCTTGAATTGTACTTTGAGGGAAATTTAGGTGGGCAGCAATATAACGCACGCTACGGCCATCCTCACTCAAAGCGATTACTTTTGCGATATTTTCTGGTTTCATAATTATAATATTTGCTAATAATAATAACTAAGCACTGTTAACGTAAACTGTAATAATAATACTAACAATAAACGCTACTTTAAATGTTTCAAAACAATTGATAGATGCCCATTTATTTAGAAACGTAACAATCGAAATTTTGAATATTTTTCATTTATTACACTTTGTTGCTGTGATTGGATTTTAAATAAAAAAAATACGGTTTCTGTTACACCTATTTTTCGGTTATGTACTATTTAATATGACAGTGCCTTTAAAATAGCGTAATTGCTCTAGAAATTGAAGATTTACGAAGAAATTCAAGTGTCCGGGATTTTTTGACGAGCAGTGTACTAGTTGTTCAGTCTGTGATGAAATTAATGGAGGTTTATTGATTTCTATAGCGTTTGATGATGAATGAGATCTGACACTTTCTAATGAACGAGTTCTGAATGTTTTAGACAATTCAACTAATTTTGATTTGGCATTTGTATTATTTTCATCAAAGGTATCAAATAACACTTGTAATTCTGGAAGGTCAATATCATTTGCAATGAGACAACACCGCTCTATTAGCGTATCAAATGAAATTCTACTGTTTTCTAATTTTTGTAACTGTACATTAATTTGGCTTATTGTATTGATCTCGGAATTAAAATTCTGAATAAATTTAAAAATTAATGAAATTTTACGGTTTTCATTATCTATCAACCGTTTTAGTACCGTTAAACTATCTGATCTATCCGAGCTACTTTCATCCAACGCCACCGAATTCTGTTTACGGCGATTTCTTTTCTCACCCACAATATTGAAATTTGTAAAATATTTTATAATTTTAAAATCTAAATAATTATCTTATAATGCTATTTAATTAATATGTTAGTAATATGAATTATATCAAAATTATTGTTAATTATTAATAAAATGATAAATGTTAGTTGAAAATATAATAAATTGCCTTATTTGCTGCGCAATGTGCTTGATGATGTCATTTCCTCATTGTTCTCGAACTTTCTGTATGGTTTATTTTTACCGTTGTATATTTTTTTTTGTATTTTGTTTTTATCGGCTTGCTAGAATTTTCAATATGGTTTCTTTTACCGTTGTAAATTATTTTATTTTTTTATTTTGTTTGTATCTGCATGATCGAATTTTCCGATTGAATTTTGCATGTGTAAAATTTTCTATTTTACTTGAAACTGCGATCTTGAATTTACCCGACAAATTTTGTGTTTGATGCTTTTATTTGAATATTTCCTTCCTTCTACTGGATATTTGTATTTTATCGTAAATCACTTTGTACATAATATACATACTTTAACCGTTATTCATGCAGATATATGGAATTATACACTTTTTTTTGCTTTTTTTTTGTTTTTGTTTTTTGTTTTATTTAGAACTGTAACTTTTTTGTGTTGAACTTTGTAATTATATAAGCATATTTTGCTCGAAGGACCAAATGTAAATGTGATTTTATAATATATTGTAGATATATTATTCTCTATGTAAATTTTGTAAAAATAAAAGACTTATGTTTGTTGATTTAGTATAATAATTTTATTTAATTTACATTTAACTTTTGTTAAGAACCTTTCTGTTCAACCACACTACCACGACTCCTTCTTTCCTTTTTTTATAAATTCTTTCTCCTTACCCTCCAGACCAGGTGTATCATAAACGTACGGTTTACGAAGCCTTTGCTATACTAAGGTGTTCGTAAACGTTACACTAAAACAGTACGAATATAGTACGTAATGTGTACTTTTGTCACATGAGAAGTGAAACAACCCTCCCGGCGCAAAAATGTATACAGCAAAAATGTACAGCGTACGAACAGTTTACGAACGCTTTTTTTTATAATACACTGCTACATTTACATTCTCCCCTCCAGACCAGGTGTATCATAAACGTACGGTTTACGAAGACTTTGCTATACTAAGGTGTTCGTAAACGTTACACTAAAACGGTACAAATATAGTACGTAATGTGTACTTTTGTCACATGAGAAGTGAAACAAATTTGCGAAGACTTGTGTATGTATTAGCATGTATAAAAGTGTTCATAATGTGTACGCTTAAACGTAATGTTTACGAACTGCTTAAGCGTAACATTGACGAACGGTTTAGTGCGAATTGCTCCATTTAATTAGAATAAAACAATTTTTTTAAATCAATCTTATCTTTTATTTGTATTTTTCTTCAAATAAGCCGCAACACAAGACACAACGTGCCAAATTTGTTAATTAATCTTTTTCTGAAATGAAATAAAATGTTTCAATCATAGATGAAGTACTTCGAATATTATTTAAATACCTTTCAAAATATTCATTATAATGATTTTTATATGATATTATGGATATAGTGCTGCTCTTGAATGCCACGAAAAACTAACAATAATTATCAGAAGTTTTTATATTTTCACAATACGACAACTTTAATTTAATTTGTACGAAAAAAAAATTGAAACTAAAACAAAGCCGCAAGATATAATTGACAGCACTGTGTATAGAGAATGTAAATGTAGCAGTGTATTATAAAAAAAAGCGTTCGTAAACTGTTCGTACGCTGTACATTTGTGCTGTATACATTTTTGCGCCGGGAGGGTATTTAATGTTGTATTGAAGTGTGTGTGCTGAATGCTGAATTGTATTTCATTTAAATTAGTGCATTGCTTATTCTGTATTTCATTAGTATTTTACTCAACACTCGTCTTCTGTGGGAAATAGTTGGACAATTTGCTGAGATAACCTTTTGTACTCGGAGTTCATAATTCTTGTCTTTTTGGATACCAAATGTTCTGCTACCACTTGTATAATATATTGCCTATCAGAGTTCGTCAGTGGGTTCCCTTTTTTATATTGTGATAAAATAAAAGCTCCTTGCGTGTTATTGGTTGCTATCTCTTTCTCCAAATCCTGTAAATATGTAAATATATATAGTCCTTTGAATTGTTCGGAAACTCAACAAGCAAAATATTTACAAACGTCGAAGAATTGTTTTCAAATTCGTTGGTGAACACCGAACTCATACTAGGATCTGAATTTATTAGTGAGTTTGCGGCTAACTCCGATTGTTCCGATACAATAGTTAAGGGGAGTGAACTTAACCAAGAATCGACGAGATTTGTTGTTGTTGTAGTTGATCTACAACCCTGGATTATAAAAATATTTATTATTTGGTATATTTTGAGATTATTTATCAATTAAATTCTTTATACCTGTTCTAGTTGTTATTGGTATAATTTTTTTGGCTAGCATTGGTTTTAGCTGTCTCAGTCAAAGTGGCGCCATTTATTTCTTGGTGTGGAAATATTAATAACTAAAAATCGCTGTATTATCTTCCTTTTCCAAAATTTGCCGCCGTCGCCTGTCAAGTGAGACAGCTAAAATCAATCCGTGCCATTTTTTTCTAAATTTAGTTCTAATACCAAATGATTCGTCGGGTATTAATCTCGTCAAATCATCCTTGTTTAATTCCTTTAAAACCTCAATATCTATACCTTTTCCTAAATACAAAATAAAAAAATTAATCTTTTACGTATTGAAAATTAAATATAAATAACAAAAATCAAATTTATATATTACATTAAGTCCCTAGCTAATTATGGATCAACTTTGATAATTTTCAACATTTAATCCGAATTGTAACCACACCAAACTTTATAGACCAATTAAATAAAATATAAAGCTATCTGGCACTAGATTTATCTGACGAAATTAAAAAAAGGAGTGTATAGGCCAAAGTTGGCCTATATTCGCTTTTATATCGAACCATTTTGAAAACTATTTCACATATTGAGTGCACCTTAATGGTGGTCAGCCAATCAAATATTACACTAAAGGGTTTATGATTGTACCATATTAGAGTGCAAATGACAAGCCGAACATCTGGTCAGCCGAAAATAGAACTCTGGACCGCAGCCTGATGGTAACACTTTTAAACATCGGGTCACTGCCAGGATTTAATTGGTCATAATGAAAAATCTATGTATCGGAGACACAATGTTGGCCAAAATCAAAGTTAAGTCATATAATTAAACGTAAAATATCGAATTCTATCTATGCATATATGGTAAGGAGGTCTGGACACGTGCGAGTATGTTACTTTAAATGATTCAAATTATTTACAAAAAAGATGTCCATAAAAATAAAAACTGCAACCAAACGGCATATAAAGATAAAATAAAAAAAAAAAAAAGCTTACGAAGAAATTCTTCAATTAAATCGGGAAATCCCCATTCTGCTAACAGCTTTTCTGCTGTCGGTTTAACAATAATACCTTCAATATTATTTTCAAATATAGGTAAGGAATTCTTCCATTGTACCATAGAGTCACACAATTTTACGGATTTAAAATGGTATCAATAAAATGCACAATTCGTCTACTATAAGATATTTATATATCTATTTTTTTCGTTTGTTTATCTAAAAACATAGCCAAATTGTGGTTTTTATTTTTATCTAATTGTATTTAGTTAAACAGTCTATTTAATTTTTTTCTGTGTATATGTATCTCAAACTAATAAAGAAAAAATTCCAATAATAATTGACAATTTAGATACAAATACTTAAATTAAACAACTTAAAATCCATAATCATTCCGCTACTTACAAATCCAATAAATAAATGGATAGTTGAAAATCACTTCCCGTTATTCATGAAAATAGCGAGAATAACACTCATATTCAAAAATGGTGTTAGATGTTTAGTAGAAAATTATAGACCAATTTTCAGTTCTACCAATTTTCAGTAAAATATTCGAGCGAATCATTTTAACAAGACTGGTAGTGATTACTTAGAGACAAATATATTGTATAATCCATAAGAATCAGCATAGATTTTGTAGGGGAGAAAGTACCGTATCAGCAACCCTGAATTTAGTTGAAAACTTATATGAAAACATAGCAAAACAAGACATTACATGCATGCATGTTCTTAGGTTTAATGAAGGCGTTTTACTGTGTAGACCACCAAATACTGTTACGGAAACTATCATTTTTTAGATTCCATTCCAACGTTGTCAATCTAATTAAAAGTTATCTCTTTGATAGAATATCCAATTTGTAAAGATATCGCATAATACATCCAATAAACTTAGCTTGAACTTTCGTATTCCGCAAATAACTATTTTGGGCCCCATTCATTTCTTGATATATATTAACAACATATTTAAGTTAACATTAAATGGTAAAATTCAGCTGTTTGCAGATGAGATAGACATTGTTTATGGGTGTGCAAATAGTAGGGAGCTCAAACGACAAATGGAGTCTGATTTACAGGCAATCTCAGGTTGGCTTTACAACAGTAAACTGAAACTGAACTGTAACAAGTTTATAGTTTCATTGTTTTTTTTTTTTCTAAAAAGAAAACAACCAGACTTATTTGATGAAATAAATGAAGAGAGCTTATGGATAAAACGAACACAAGATGCAACATATGTAGGCCTTAAGATAGATGCTCAATTAAACTGGACTAACCACACTCTAAGAAATTTCTGTTGAATTTCACTATGATTATTAGAGGTTATCTGTTGCCAGCAATTTTTGTAGTAAATTTTCACCGTAGCGTGCTTTAAAAATAATCAAACCGAAAATGTGTGAATTATTGGATGTGTTGCACATGTCAAAGATGTAGGTAAAACCGCACATTAATAGTGTGAATTATTTATTTTAAATTCTGCAAAAATCAATATACGATACTTCTAAAACTGCTGTAAAATACAATCCTATAGGGAGTTACCACCAAATGCGCGTGAATTAAATTTAAAAAAATTTGAAATGCTTGTCTTTTCGAGCAATCTACACGTAAATTTAAAATTAAATTCTATTCACGATTTTTATTAGTGAAAAGTCGTCGAAATTGTTGGAAATCACACAATGATAACAGGGATTTTAAGTAAAACAGATATTAAATTTTATTTCATTTCATACATTATTTATTATCATCGACCAAACGGTGCAGTGGTTAAAGCTGCGGCGGTTGGATCGGGAGGTACCGTGTTAGAATCCCGATAGGAGTGAGATGCAAAAGGGATTTTTCATCATCTGATTATGATAAAATAAGGGGGCGAGTAGTAGAGACAGCATAGACGCAACGATTTCAACAACAACTTCAAGCAACACTCAAGCAACACTAGCTACAGTTAGTACAAATTTGGGTGACCGCATGGGAACATAATGATGGAATAAAATCTCGCCCCCCCCCTCACAACCGCCGATGGATAAAATGGTGGAGGGAATAATAATAGTTGTTATCAGCTTTTCAGAAAAAAGAACTTGCGGCACCAGGAAATTGTGTTGTCATTGTGCTGTCATAAAAAACACTAACTATCGATCGCTTGGTGTCTGTAACCGGGTCGAGTCCTGTCCCTACTAATGATCCTATCCAATCCTTCGGTTTTGTTATATGTAAAAAGGGTGTACGATGGCTGCCTGGCCAGGGGCGGATATCACACTATTAGACTTATCTGGTTATCGATGTGTGAAGCCTTTTCTTTACGAGGTTTGGCTTCATGAAGAATGGTGTCGAGTTTGTAATATGGGTATTAGTGGTGTGGTATTCGCATTTATAATACGGGAGACTTGCGTAATGCTTGATCTTGAAATCAATCAATCAATTTCATACATTATTTATTATCAAAATATACATATTATAAATGGCATAAATTTAACTAAAATTATAATGTAACCTATACATACATAAGTATATTGTTATTGTTAATTGTTATACAGTAGAATCTCGATTTGCGCAACATTCGATAATTCCGGTTTTTAAATGTTCTATAATTTCAAAAATAATTATTGCAAAAAAAGAATTTTATAATAGTAATTATTAAAAGTAAAATTATAAAATTTTTGTGGCTTTCACTTCGCTAGACCTTTGCACTAAATTTGCACTTATTGAACGTTTCACAAATCGACCTCAAATTGTATTTAAAATCTGGTTACCAAAAATATAAATAAATTATAAAAGATATTTAAGTTAAATGGATTCATTCCAACATTAGTACAATTTAGCATTAAGGATATCTTTTCTAATCAGCAAACATTTAAAACAATTGATTGACAATTGGTCAAACTGGTATTTGTTTGATTGTCTAAATTAAAATTCCATATTTAGAAGGTTCTATTTCCTAAACCGTTTTATTTCGCCTTCGGCTATTTGAAAAATGTTAGATGTTTTGTTGCGATGTTATTTATTACGTTCATTTTTAGAATTTTAATGTTTACCATTGGTATACAAGTTATTTATTTTAAATGAAATTTATTTTTATCTTTAAGTTAATTTTAATTATCCTTCATTTATTTAAAGTTAATTTTTTATTTTACTATTTTATGTACTTTCACTTTTTTAACTTTAAGCACATTATTATTATGCGTTCCTGAACGAAATGATTTTTCCAAAATATGTTTTGCCTTTTGACAGATAAAAACATTCTACATAGCGTTATTTACCACAAAAATAGTGTGGAAAAATATTTTTGAGAAAAAACGCACAGAAAAATTGTAAATCACTTTTACAGTGTAAAATACGAGAAAATTGTGGATAATTCACACCACTTGTTAGTAAATTGCACGTCTATATGTGTAAACTGTGACGATTGATTGATTTACATCATCTTTGAATAAATCAAAATTCGTAAGTGTAATATTACATATCTTTGTGTATTTTACAATAATTTTCGGTGGTAAAATATCATTTTTTCGTGATATTTTACAATCACTTTTTAGAGTGCATATCAACTCAATTAAAAAGAAAATTGTGTACATCACACCAGAAATCCCATTTTAGAAAACCCAAGATTTCTATATACAATTCGGGCCATTGGGATTGTGCAATTTTGTGCCTGTAATTAGAAAATTTGTGCTTAGTGCACTTTAGGAAATAGGATGGGATTTCTCACGTGATTATCACACCAGAAATCCCATATATTCCGTTTCTCTATAAAAACATATTTTTCGGTGTATGATGATTGTGCAAAATTGTGCGTCATTAAACTGACCTTGAAAATAGTTTATATTGGCCAGAATCGGCCATAGAACATCCACAATTGATCAAAATCGTGGTTTTTCGAAGAGGTTATATGGGCGATTTCCAGAAATTCCACCTTTTATTAACATTCGAATTAAAACAAAGCGTAGTTAATATTCTGGCCAAGATTCACATTTGAAGAATGAAAGAAGAAAGAATGGCCGGAATCGGCCATATAACCTCGTCGAAAATCAATTGTGGATGTTCTATGGCCGATTCTGGCCAATATAAACTATTTTCAAGGTCAGTTTAGTGACGTACAATTTTGCACAATCATCATACACCGAAAAATATGTTTTATTAGATAAACGGAATATAGTATATGGGATTTCTGGATAATCACGTGAGAAAGCCCATCCTATTTCCTAAAGTACGCAATGCACAAATTTTATAATTACAGGCACACAATTGCACAATCCCAATGGCCCGAATTATATATAGAAATGTTGGGTTTTCTTAAATGGGATTTTTGTGATGTACACAGAAAATATCACCATTTATTGGAGCTTTATGGAGGACTGCTCAGTACGTTCCACGTGAATTACCCATCAACTTATATTTTGGATATATCCATTCTCACTTAATTTATTTGGCACAGATTAACCCCAGTTCAGCGAGTTTATATTTATTTAATAAACGATCTACAAATATTGAAAAATAAATCATTAAAAGTTTTAAGTTTATAAATCATTAAAACAAAATTTTACCAATTGTTAAACTTATTTGAACGTATAATGACTATACCCCAATCATCTTTTTTCACGGTGATTCGGTTCCATCGTGTAAAAAAAAAATCGTGTAGAAAGGACCATGAAAAAGCAGGTTTAGATGTACTCGATTATTAGCATGGAAAAACATGTTCTTTATTTCCTTTACAATTGTGATAATTTAAAAACCAGAAACCGTGCAAAAAAAGATCGTGTAAAAAGAAGATTGGGTGTATATAAAATAAAATCTGGTGTTCTGAAATGTAAAGTTGATTTAAGAACTAACCTACAGTTAACTGAAAGAGCTTATGAGAAACTCTCAAAATTATCGTCTACCAAACTATAAATTATCGCTTACACAAAACAATAAATTTTATAAGATAATTGACTTATTTAATCAACTCAAGGAATCCAAAAAATGTCTACCGGCTGTATTTTTCAAATCGTCAATAAAAGATCGACTTTACAATGAGTATAAAGAAGAATATGATTTGTTCCGCAATTGATTTAAAAATGTTTATTTAAGTTTATATATTTTTAAAATTATTGATAGCTATTTCGTTAATTTTCTATTTTGCAAATTATATTGTAAGCTGAATTTTCGCTCTGTTTCCTGTATAGAAAATAAAATTCTTATTGGAAAATAAAAAAAAAATAAAAAAATAAAAAAAAAATTCCAATTAACAAATATCATCTTGAGATCATCGTATGTACATACAATAATATGTGTAGTATGTAAGAAACACCACCCAGTACGTAATAGGTTATCTCTGGTCAATAACCTTCAATGAATAATTTAACTAATGTCGTGGAAAGTATTTTTTTTTTTTTTTTTTTTAAATAGTAAAACTGATATTCTGCGCTCATGTAATTATTAATACGTGCATGTGACATTAAATCAAAAACTTGTATTAAAAATCAAACCATTTCACGATTGTACATTTATAAAAAATTAAAAAAGAAAAAAAAAAGTGAAAATATGTCACAGTTTTTATGCATCATTGAAATTAAATTTTTGATTGGATTATTTATGTTTGTTCAATAATGCGGGAGCAGCAAATAAAAATGAAAATTGTACAAAAAAAAAAACCAAATATTGATTAAAATTTAATTTTATAACAATAATGTAACGAAATCACAATGAAAATTACCTTTATGGTTAGGCTAAATTGTATGTAGCATAATAAAGCAGACTTAACTTGATTGAAATGGGCAAATGAACTGTGAAATTAAAATTATGATCTGTCTCATTAACTGGACGTATGCGCGCGAGATCATTTTTAAATAACGGGAAAGTGTTTTTATTTGTTTAATTTCCCATAATTAAATACTTTATTTATCTAATTCGGTTACTTCCGAATTATTCGTCATACATGTTTTTAAAACTATTGTAACTTCATCGTACTTGTATTATTTTTGTTGCATTATATGAGTACAAAACGTTTTAAAAGTAAAAATCATAAATTTAAAAATATTTTTTAAGTCGTTCAATGTTAAGTTATCTAGTCAACCGTTGTGAATGACATGGCCAAAATTATTTCTAGTCCGTTCTTGTCTAAATATAGATTTATTATATTTATTTTTGTTTTAAATTGCGAAATAAATGTAAATCAAATTGATAAATTAGGCGTCTTTAAGGTTGCGATGCATTCATTAACTAGTTGGTAATTTGGTATACGTACTATATACATTGCCGTTTCAATAACGTGAGATTTATTAATACTCATTAGATACTATTATTAACTCTTTTATTGTCTTGTCGATTCTTAGATTTTTCCATAGAAAATGATATCAACGAATTTAATTACATGCGTGAGATGTTTTTCGGAACAGCGGTTAAGGTTAGATGAAAAAATAATAGATTGCAAACTTATACAAATATCCATCTGAAATCTAAATCTAAGTGCGCAAATTCCATTTTGTAAATACAATTAGTATTAACTATATACTTTAAAAAAAAAATCACATTTTCAGTGTTTATTTTGCACGAGACACCAAATACCTCTTACCTTGCAAAGTGTATAATAAACAATAAAACTAAAATCTTATTAAAATTTTTTAATTGGCAATTACAAGATTGGATATCACTCTATAATAATTTAAGAGAAAGATGATGATTAAAATTTGAGCGAGTCGCATTTAAATTAGATCATTTGATCCACCTGGAAGCGGCAAATATCAAAACTATGCTACCGGATTCGAATTTTAATATTAGAATTTTAAACGTATAATTAGAAATTCTAGCCGAGTCACTGGCAATTTTCATATAGCCTTTCCAGACGCATATTTGGTGCCAAATTATATTTTCTTTTCCTTTCGCCCGCATTTCCATCAATTGCTTCGACCTTTTGTCATTTGGTCATATACGATTCCTATATTATTTATTGTACTAAATGTCAGGTCTGATTTTATAGAACAATCCAGCTTTTCAACAAATTAATTATTTCATCGTCACAATAACCTTCACGGAGCTTGGGGTAAGATGAACCTAAAACTAGTAAAATTGTTTCAACCATATTAACTAAGCAAATTAATTTGCTTAGCTAATATGGTTGATTAATTTGAGCATGAATCTATTTCGTTTTTAAATATAACTGAACTTAAGGTATTATGGTATACATGTGATTTTTAAAATGAAAACTGCTGGAAAAATTTCAATTTGTTGGAAAATTCCACTTTTCCAACAAGTTATGGCAATCAGGTTTTTAGTGGAAAACGAAACAGGTTTGAATTTGGAAATGAAAAAAAAGGGAATTTGTTTTTTTTTTTCTCTCGAAGACACCTTCTGTCTAGAGAAAGCAAAATAAAAAAGGTGCTAGCAAAACTAATGTACAGAAATAAAAATTAATGTGCCTAAATCAAATGTGCCTCTTGTACTGGTTACAATTGCTGTTGTTGGCAGTAACATGTAATTGTGAATCTTAATAAATTTGCGAACATTTGAATTTTGAATTCTTACCGGTAATTGGGTTACGAAGAATGCTTCTATTGCTGAACGACACACGGAATGTTTCAACATGAGGATTGTTAGAGAGAACAGCGGACGTCTTTATCTATTTCTGCTGGCATCTTTATTTTTAAAATCATCTATTTCTTTACAAATGACGTAACTGGCCAATTCCGTTATATCAATCATATTACAAAAGAAAGCCAAAGTCCATCTTTTTGTTCGTCTTCATAATATCGACCCCATCTTTGGTCTTATTGTAATATAAAATCGCTTCCGGCTTTTCTAATCCACCTACTATATTTTTATTATAATGCAATTTTGAGAGAAGAATCATGGCTTTGTTCTTTTTCGGTACGTAAGTAACCTTATTTTCATAAAAGCCAAATTCTGGTTAAAGAAAAGACCGAGAGGAAATATAGGAATACTAATAGCCAACATTCCCTTGACCAATATCCGCCAGCCGCTTTGACCTCGGTATGGTCGTGAAAACGTTGTCAGCTATATGAGTGGGTCGAAGTCGTTTCCAAATATGTGGCCCTATTCTGGATATTTCCTGGAAATTGGGAAAAATACTGCTATATTTCCCAATTTCAATTCCAATTTTTTATTCCCCAATTCACAAAAGTGTATTCTGGCGTAATTGGGAATACTTTTCAATGGGAAAAACACTATTACAAATTTTGCAGCGGCCGTTATTTAAAAATTTTATTTTCTACATATAAAATAAAAACTTTACCGATACCGTGTTGTAAATAAAATAATGAAAACACACAAAACAACCGCCAGTTTCTTCTAATTCCCCAAAAAAAATTTTTTGGGAAAATAAACGTCTAAACTTACATAAAATGGAATTATTTTTCCCTACATTCAAAAATTCCTAAACGCCAGAAAACATTTTTGGAAAAAATAATTCCCAACTGCTAGGAGGGCAACTGCAGGGAATAGCCAGAATAGGGCCACTGGACGCCAAAGGCATCGTTTCAGTTTCTCCTTGGTTTATAGCCCTTTTTGTGTTTGGATCTTTATGGCAAATAAATAACGATAGTCGGTATCGGTACGATAGACACAAAAATAGAAAGAACGAAAAAAACAATATTTTTTTACGAAGGGAGAAATTATCGAGAAATTTTGAAAGTTTTCAGTTTCGATCTGAGTGAGAATAACGAAAAATTTAATTTTTTACCAGTCAATCTCATCAGGCTATAGCGACTGAAAATGCTAATTACACTTTACATTACTTTCTATATATAGGAAACAACCGTGTAGTTAAGTATTAGCGAATTATACGCAAACAAACGCAATATTTGTGTTGACAAAGCTAAAGTTGATTAATTGACATTCGTTTTCATTGACATAGTATCCTCCAGCTAGCCGTGTTTATCCCATTGGTATTCTCAATTTTAAGTCGAGCTCGTGATTGTCTCTACTTAAAAATATTTCTTTCGAAGTTCATGTTTCCACTGGACTTGCCAGGGTACGGTGTAACTATCGATGTATTCAAACGAAATGTCTCAAAATATCGGCATCTTCAGGGACGTTCATGGTGTTATTCAATATCCTTCTGCCGATTGTCGAATTTTGAAACACGGTGCCCTTGAGCACCTATATCGATGGCTATGAATCGATAGATTTAATCGCCAATTGCCATCAGGACTATTGAAAAATAATTTTTATTATTATAAAAATCCGAACATACAATCGGAAATTGTATGAAATGGAACGATGGCTATCGCCACTATGGCCAAATATCTAAAATGAAATTGTTTTTCATTAGTTTATTATATCTGGGGGTCAATTCTCGTTCCTTTAAAAGTATAATGAAAAGTATTTTCAGTGAGAAATACACGTTTCCGATTCATGTTCCTTGAGAAGGAAAAAGTCAAAATTTTTTCATATGAATAAAACTTTCTCACCGACCATTTTGGCCGTGAAAACATCATAAATCTGGAAATAAAATTTTATAAAAACTAAATTTATAATATGATTCACTTTAAAATTAATTTATAAGTAAATCTATTCCGTTTATTTAAGAAAAGCCTCCAAATAATTAATTTAGTTAAGTTTTTAAAATAATTTGGTCATTTTTATAATCTATTTTATATTTTGACAGGCAATGACGAAAACTGATTAACTAAATCTACTTTATCGTTTATTTAGCTAATATTTAAACCAATTGCTGTATCATCTAGCGGAAATCTATATGAAACTCGATGAAATGTATGTTTACAGTGTAGCTTACACGCTTATATGTTCCATTGGCGTTAGCAAACTACTCACAAGTACTTGAATCTACTCGCAACTACTCATGCTTAAGTGATGTTGTAGTTGTTAGAAGTAGTTACATATATAATTAACGACAGAGGGATTTTAGTTTAAAAAATTCTAATAGATGGCTCTATACCAATTTTGGTTGTGTGAAACGTTATTTTTTAACCCTAATCTAAGCAAGGTATGGCTTTTTGGCCCGTTTGATAAATGCATCGATTTTCAAAATAATGTTAATTTAGTTATAAAACTTGTATGTATTTTATTTTGAAACATTTCCGTCCAATGCACTTGACATCTACTCATTCTCTAAAAAAATTTAGTAAATTATTTGATTAGAATTTGAAGTTACTGACATAACAAAAATATGTTGGTTCGATTAGGGTTAAAAACAAAAAATTTTTGTTTATGTTTGTGATACGACGCGTATTTGTTAAATCGTAAAAATATTTTAATTATTTTGTTGTTTAATGTTATATTACTTATTATTAATAATTATTATTGTTAGAACAACGTATTTTTTATTAAAATCCAACAGTTTTATTTAAATTGAGGTTATGTTTTACTACTGTCACAAAAATTTGCGTTCCATTGAACATCTACTCACAAGTACTTAGCAGTAGCAAATTGTTTCCAATGGAACACAGTGTATGAAAACAAGTTAATCTGCGTTTTTCACGATTCTTTTTCAGAACGAGAATTGAACCCCAGAATTACCTTAACGTAAGTGCTAATCTAGTGGACGGGATTATGGACATTTTAAATTTAGTGTCATTTTTCACAATCTTCGGATAAAGTATTAAATGGTTCGGGGATGATACTCGTGAAACTAAAAAGAGACTCACGGTCATTCAATTTATGCCACTAAATTTTGATCCCCATTTTGGTCGAACCCACATCATATGAACTCTTTTTTGTTCTCTGACGGTTTAGCAACGTTGCTACAAATTATAACAGCCAGAGCAGCCGTGCTTACATTTTGAACGTACTCGTCATCCATAATTTTAATTCTAATCCTTTTTTTAAAAATTATAAATCGCGAAAATACTCTTGGAACCAAACAAAAAAATTCGATTGTTTTTCTAGAAATGTAAAGAGAGTTTACTAATGCAATATATGGGTTACCTCATGTAGAAATGGCAAAAATGGTAATAAAAAAAAGCATTTTGAGAACTTCTATTTTAGACTCGCGTCATATAAATAAAGCGCTCTGCTATAACAGTAGACTTCTCAACCTTGGTATGTAATACATGTACTGTTATATTGACATTTGCATTTAACTCTTAAGGACAATTTGTTTAATTCTTCCGCACAACAACAGATGTCAATAAAGGGTAATGTATTGTTATGTTTTTGCCTTGTCAATCAAGGTTCGTATCACTGGATTGTGAATAAAACAAAATCAATTCAATTTATGAGCAACGAATTTATTTATTTCACACAAAAATTATTACAACACAATTTATTAATGGTAATTCACAAAATCACTGTATATAAACTATTCTCACAATTTTACTGATTACTTTTACTTTTTATTTCGCACTAAAACACTTTGTAAATCACTTTTGAATTCCTTTTTAATCTTCCCATTATCGCTTACCAAATTCTAATAATAATTTTACAAGTTAACACTATCGCGTTCCAAATTCGAATAATCCAATTCGATCTCGCTCGCCTTTTTATATACACAAACCAAATTTCTAGAAAGCTCACGACCCCAGTACTAATAGTGTAGAAACATTTAGAACTGTTTTATCATGGAAAATTCCATTTTAGTACAGTAAAACATTGAGCCATTAATTCAACTTATTCTAACAGTATAAAAAGATGAAAAGCAGCGAAGACTCAAAAAGACCATAACCTTGGTGACGTAAATTGGTAATACCACAAAGTAATGAAATTATTAAGAGAGAGTAAGAATATAAATAGCGCTTAAAATAATCAGCGGTAAAAAATTGAAAATCGTTGATCGTCGCATGACGTATTAGTACCATACATTTAAATTGTACAATATACGTAAATTTGAATTTGTGTGTATGTAGGTCTATGCATATAGAAACTAGAACGATAGCCAGTAAATGGAACGAAGAACATAGCCAGTAAATGGATAAAGCAAAATGAAAAAAAAAAAATACTTTATTGAAATGTATTAAAAAAGAATAGAATCAAAACGAACAATTAACCAAAATTTTTTTTTTTTTTAAAGTAGTGGATCTACAATTGAGAATCTAATTTTTTCTTTAATGAATAAATTCAAAGAGGTGTTTGACTGGCTGACTGGTTATGCCTGATTGGCTGATAAACTATCGAAAGTAGATCTGCAGTTGAATTTATCAGTAATAAATAAGTTCAAAGAGACCCTGATTCACTGGTAAACGATCGAAAGTTTATTTACAATTCAATTTATATAATGAATAAATTGAAAGAGATGACTGACTGGCCCGTTATGAGTAATTGGCTGGTAAACGATCTGAAGTAGATCTGCAGTTGAGTTTATCAGTAATAAATAAATTTAAAGAGATGACTGACTGATAAACGATCAAAAGTGGATCTGCAATTCAACTTTATCTATAATGAATAAATTGAAAGAGATGACTTGCTGGTTATGCTTTTTTGACTGGTAATGATCGAAAGCAAATCTGCAATTGAATTTATCAGTAATAAGTAAATCCAAAGAGGCGCTGATTGACTGATAAACGATCGAAAGTGGATCTACAATTGAAAATATGTAATGAATAAATTCAAAAAATTGACTCGTAAACTATTGGAAGTGAACCTACCGTTGAATTTATTCATTTACATGACTGACATGCTCTTTATGACTGGCTGGCTGTTAAACGATCGGGGTTAGATCTACAGTTGTCGACTGAGTGATAAAAGATCGAAAGCGGATCACATTTACATTTATTTCCTACGAGTGAGAAGTGTGGCGTTATTATTTTAATCGGGAGGGCGAGTTTAGTCCAATATCCTCCATTGTCTTTTATTTGTTCGTGTTTTCATTTTATTTAATTTATCTTGTTCGACTTGTCACTTACAATTTTTTCTGATTAGTATAATTATCATTAGATTTAGTAAAGCCACACGATGATTATAACAGGAATGATTATTATCGTAAAATTCTTTATCGCTCTCTTCATTTAGTAAAATATTTAATATTTTACATTTCAATCCGACTATATGAGACTACGCTTTAAAAAATTTGTCAAAGTTTGATATTTGCCTTCGACATAGCTCAAAAAATTATTGAGACGGTGCTTGAAGCTTGCCAAAGCATTCCGTCATGTAATTTTTGTGTTTTATAAACAACTCAGAAGTACATTCTAGGTAATCATTTTCATTTAAAAGTGTTAAAACACTTTGACATAAACTCTTGGACAGATGGATTGAAACTATTTCCATTGGCGGATCTAATCAAAGAGAATGTATTTTCCAAAGCATCTTGATTTAGGCTTGAAGCAAGCAAATATTTAAAATGGACATTATCTTGTGAAAAATGGCTTAAGGAGGAAAAGAGTTCCGCGAATCGTTTGCACCATTCCATCAAATGAAAAACTTGCCTTTCCTTGACTAGTTTTATGTTTTGCATGTAAATCAACAATTCGTTCAGGAATTTGAATACGCAACAGCTTTCCTCAACTGTTAGAGCGCATTTAAATTTATTTGCAGCATATACACTTTTTGAATTTAAACAATCAAACAATTTGTCAAAATTATCAAAAAGTATCAAGGTGGCAGGTACTTTATTTGTGACAGAATCAGAGAATTTATTTAACTCAAATGCTGTTTTTATTCCAGCGACCACAGTCCGGCTAAATACTTGGGTGGATAGTTTAACTTTCATCTTATCGAAATGGCCGGGATTCACGTGTTTATCACTTAATTTAAGACACATTCGAGTGGAGGACAGATTTCAGCATATAATTTCAGAAAGTTTTAAATAAATGCGGGGATCAAATAAACCTAGAATTTAAGAAGAGCTATAACATCGAATAAAACTGGATTATTAGTAATAGCTCCCAAATTATTCAGAGCTTTTCGATTGTTCAATTCTTGATCAGATATAACAGCTTTACCGTTAGACATAAGAAATTACACAATTTCAAGTTGGTTTCTACTAAATTGGTTAATGTATTTGATGAAATGGCATTCTCAGAGGCGTAGGAGCATAAAATGTTTTTCCAGTTTCCAATAATACCGCGAACCATAAAAACACAAATATAGCTACCAATCTTAGCTTCTCTGCAATCGTCGCCCAAGTCAACATATCTGTCTACACAATCTTGGATTGAATTATATTTCAAATCCTTGCGAATTTTAATTTCATCAAAAACTAAACTACATTGTTTATCGAAAATATCTAAAGTGGCTGGGAAAAAATGTTTTATTGGTTGCCACCGTATAAGCGAAGATTTCGATGGTAAATCTAAATTCATCCTGTTCCTCAAAAAATTATATGATTTCGGGGACCGGTAATAAATATTTTGCGCAAGTATTTTAAATGTTTCGGGCCACTTCTGCGTTTTCGCTCTTTCTAAAAGTAGCAACCGACAAAAGTTTTTGGAGTGTTCACTTTTATTTGCTTTGGTATAATTAAATCACTTAAACATGATTTGGGTTGATTTTTGCAATTCGATTTCTTTGCTCTAAATTTTTAATTTTTCTTCGTAATTCCTTATTATCATTTCGCAATTTCTTCGTTCGCAATCGGTAAACCTCGATATTTTTTTCATTTTTTTCACAATAGCTACAAGGTGGAACATTTACTTGCAACGTATTGTAAAAATACGGATCGGGTAATTGTGCGATTTCTGATAAACACATATCTTCTTGTGGCTTATTTGAGCAGGCTTTTAACTTTGAAGTGGCATTATAAGGTGCTGGCAATTGTAAAGGGTTTGATATGTTTTGAAGTTGATTAGTTGACTCAGTATTTAAATTAATTACTCCTTTGCTAACCATGCATTCGTTTTGTAATAAGGGGCTTTTATTTAAGTTAGTCGACGTTTCCGATAAAGGTTTCTGTTTTGAATGTGTAGGTTGGGGTAAACATAATGTTGGTACAGCTGTCCGTTTAAGCTTGCGTTTAAGAATACAGCTTGCCTCAAAATGGTTTGAACAAATAAATATTCTCTTTTTACTGAATGGTAATTAATATGCCTCAATTTTTTAATCAAAGTTCGTGGTTCGAATAATGCGTTGAATATTTAAAAAGGCGAGCACCATCTTTTAATTTATAATTACAGTGCAAAACTGCACATTTAACACCCGACGGTCTACTCATAATAACAAAAATGATATTTTTGCTTAACGAGTACAAATAATTACCTATAAATCGATTAAAATGAAAAATAAATATCGCCAACGAGAAATTATCTAAAAACAATAAGTAATAATAAACAAGATTTGATTATTAGAATAAATTCGGTAAATTCTAATAAAGAAAATCAGATTGATGGCAGCGAAATAAAAACACAATATTCCTCGAAAAGCACAGTATTGTATATATGGCTCAATAATCCAAAATAATCCAAAATTGCATAGTAAAAATTTGGTATGCAATGCAACTATGAACTACGAACATAAAATGCATACAGATGTATTTTGTATTTATGTTAATGTAATATTATGTAATCGTTGTACCTCTACTGCTAAATGTATCCTTTGCCAAACTGGCTAGGTATATTAAAAACCAAATGAACATTTCCTTAAATATTTTTTTTGGGTGGGTCAAATTTTTTTTTTTTTTTTTTAAATGCAATAAAACCAAAAGTTCTCAATATTTTTTCAAATTTATTTTTTCATTGTAAAGAACAATCCTTCCGATTAATTATGGAATACTATTTCATTCGTATGACTGCCTCGTCTGGCCTTGACGTACCCCATACGGTCGGTCCAATTTTTGAATATATTTTCGATGGTATGCGGCATTATGTCTTCAATGGCAATGCGAATATTATTCTTGAGAGCGTTAATCGTTGCTGGTTTATCGGCGTAACACTTATCTTTGACGGCACCCCAAAGATAATAGTCCAACGGCGTCAAATCACAGCTCCGAGGCGGCCAAATCACATTAGAATTTCGGCTGATAATTCGATCTTCGAAGAAAGTGCGCAAAAGATCAATTGAAACGTGTGCTGTGTGGCACGGAGCGCCGTCTTGTTGAAACCAAATGTTGCCTATGTCCTCCTCTTCAAGTGCCGGGAACAAAAAAATCGTTTGTCATGGCGCGGTAGCACACACCATTGACAGTAACGGCGGCTCCTTGCTCATTTTCAAAGAAAAATGGCCAGTGGTTCGAATCCCGATAGGGCCGGGATGTAAAAGGGATTTTTCATCATCTGCTTACGATCGGTGATGACGATGAACACATCTATCTCCTGTTGAGGGTGCAGAATCCATGGGCCAACCTACCTTTCATGTCAGCACTATAGGTTGGCATGTAGCAAAGCAATGTGCAGGTGGTTTATACAAAGCGGGTCTATAGCCGTACGTCCTCAATTTGGCTACTACTGCGTAAAGTAGGACGGTAAAATTAACTGCGAAAGAGTTGGGAGTGCCTTGAGCCCCAGAATAGATTGCATAGATTAAAAAAAAAAAAAAAAAAGTTTTGATTTGAAAACATTTGAATCAAACTCGGGCTGTTTTAGTATTTTCCTGGCCAATTCGTTGGGATGTGCTTCTAGTTTTGAATAATACTTCCAACTGAATTCTTTAATTGTTTCTTTAATGGTTTTAATCCCAAGGTCGTCATTTATATTACTATTTCGAATGTACTAAGGAGCATTGGTAATACTGCGAAGTATTTTCGCTTGGGTTCGTTGCAGGAGTTCTCTGTTTGAAGCGCTGGTTTATCCCCATAACTGAATACCATATGTCCATATGGGTTTGATTATCGCTTTGTAAAGTAGAACTTTATTGGCTAATGACAACTGAGATTTTCTTCCCATCAGCCAATACATTTTGGAAAATGTAATTTTTATTTGGTTGCGCTTTGTTTCAATATGATTTTTCCACGTTAACCTTCTATCTAGATGCAAACCTAAGTATTTTACCTTCGTTTGTTGAGGAATATTTTTATCGTTTAATTTCACTGGTGGGCAGGTGCGTTTGTTCAGCGTGAATGTGACATGAGTTGATTTGTTTTCGTTCACTTTTATTCGCCTTGCCTTCAGCCAGTCCGCGACTTTGTTTAAATGATTCTGTAATTCCTTTGAGGCGATTTCAGGATTAGTGTGAGTCACCAGGATGGCCGTGTCATCGGCAAATGTTGATATTAATACTTTGTTGGTTACAGGTATATCAGCTGTGTACAACAAGTATAATATTGGTCCTAGAACGCTGCCTTGCAGGACACCTGCATTAATATCATTTAAGCAAGTAGTTGCGCTGTTTTGTTTGACCATGTATTGCCTTTGAGAAAGATGGTTTCCCAAAATTGAGTGAAATTTCTTCGGTAGAAGCTTTTTAATTTTGTAAATTAGTCCATCATGCCAAACTTTATCAAAAGCTAGTGCGATATCCAAAAAGGCAGCAGAACAATATTTCTTTTCCTCGAAGGTGATTTTGATTGAATTTACAATTCTATGCACTTGCTCTATAGTACCATGTTGGTTTCGGAACTCAAATTGATGGTCTGGAATATCGCGCCGTTCTTCTAATATTGGTTTAAATTTCGTTTATAACATTTGTTCAAATAGCTTTGAGATTGTGGACAGCATGCTTATTGGACGATATGATGAGATTTGCGTTTCGTTTTCCCCTGGCTTATGCATCATTGTGATCAAAGATATCTTCCATTTTTAAGGAATACCATATAACTGGTTCGCATGATCGCGTTGAATACAAATGTTATTAGTTTTATGCATTTATCTGGCAATTCCCTTATCATTTTTCCAGTAATGAGATCATGTCCTCGTGCCTTTTTCGGGCTTATGCAAGTTTTAATTGTATTCTTAACTTTCTTCCAGTTATACTTTATAGGTTTGTAGGATAAACCATTATCCGTTGGCTGGGGTAGCACGAAATAATTATCATCTTCGTGTGGGACGAATACTGTTGCTAGATGAGCAGCAAAAGCATTGGCTTTTCCTTCATCACTTCTCGAGAGATCACTTAAATAGTTTTTTACGCGATGGTTTTCTTCTTCGCTCAAAGCAAATCTTAGGGCTTTAATAGCTCGATTTAATTTCCATTTCAATAACGGTGATTTTGTTTGCTGCCATTGACATCGAATTTGTCGCTTTTCGTGGATTAGTTCCTGTATATTACGTGACAGTTTATTAACTTTTTCAGAACTGCTAATGCCGGGTGTAGCCCTTTCAGCGGATAATGTCATGACATCTTTTAGATTTTCTGCCGCCGCATCAATATCAGTTGGTGTGATCAGAGGAATATTAAGTAGACACTTTTGTTCGACTAGCCTCCTATATTGATCCCAATTAGTTTTCTTGTTTGTAAGACAGTTCGGTATTTCGTTCCTTAGGACATCGGTACTCAATGTTACTATTACCGGTGAGTGATCAGAAGGTAGATCATAGCAATCGGTGGCCTTAGCGTATGTACGTGGAATGCTCTTAGTTACACAAAAGTCAATTAGATCAGGAATTTTCTTTTTATCCGTGGGCCAGTAAGTTGGGTTACCGGCAGATAAATAATCCAGGGACTGTTCCTCTATAGCATCATAAAGTTGTTTGCCTTAGTCGGCGATGTTAATCTGGAACCCCAAACAATATGTTTAGCGTTGTAATCACCGCCCGCAAGAAATTTATTACCCAGCTGGCTGAAATAATCCAAGAACTGGAGTTTTTTATGGCATGTTTTGGAGGGCAGTACACTGCCGATATGACGCGATTTTTTTGTGATTAATTTGACATTAGTGAAATAATTTTCTCTTCCATATTTGAAATAAGTTCATTTGGTGTCCGAATACTGAAATAATTTTGACATAATAAAATTGACATTTGGTGTGATCTGTTTAATGAGAAGAACACGGAACTAGGCGCGACCTTTAATAATGGACCTAAACTCCCAGGTATGATACATTTAAACTTACAGGTATGTATGTTAGGTATTGCTCTCTAGTATTTATAAATATTAACAAAATTCTTTCTTTGCAGCGACCAATATACACAATTCCCTCAACAAACAGTTGTTAATTCAATACTTATTTATAATGATCCTGTAACGAGAATGTATTTAAAGATATCGTCTAACACTTTCACCGCTATTAGCAAATTCTTGCGCAATAAAAACCATGGTTGGGGACCGGAAATGGAACTAATGATATTTTTGCTGTGGCTGACAAATGGAACCAGTTATAGAATTGTAGGTGTAGCAAAGACCTTATCAAGATCCACAGTTTGTGATATTGTTCACAAAATGCTGGATACTAGAAAATGCTGGAACTTATTATATTATATAAATAAAATAAAATTAAATTATATAAAACTTATTTTGTTTACTTCACCAGCACAGAAATAAGAATTATTACGGACATGTCAAAATTATAATACACCGGTGCTGTGATATTTTGGTTGCGTACAGTTTAACATTAATTTATCACAAAAAAATTATTTCGCACAGAAACCGGACACGTCCTAAAATAAAATAATTTTCTTTTACTCCTTTCTAGCTGCTTTGATTTAGGCCCGATTTTATGAACGAAATAAATAAAAATCCGAGGGTATAGATTAATCTTTAACCGAGGATTTTTTTTTTCATCGATTCTATAAACGACGATAAATAATCATTAATGCACGGTTTTATAGCAGTTTTTACAGCAGTTTTTTGTGTGAGTGGCAACACTTCTGTTTGACGTTTGCCTTTTTATTTACTAAAATTTCTGGTATTTCATCAAAAATCAAGAATTTAATTTGGTTTAATTTTGATTTTAGGATGGAAGTGGAAACATCATCTTCTTCGCATTCCGACTTCATGGAAACGAGAGATCTGACCCTGTTGTTTGGTATTCGCCGACCCAAAGTGTATAAAATATATAACAGTCCACTGGAATTTTATTCCGATGAAGAATTTCGTTGTAGATATAGATTTTGTAAGTCTACCTATTTTTATATTGTTGGCATAATTAAAAGAGATTTGTGTCATACTGATATGATGGGTCTTCCTCTTTGTGTTGAGGATCAGTTATTGATAGCGTTGAGATACTACGCTACCAACAGTTTTCAAAATGTTATAGGCGATTTAGCCGGCATTAGCACATCAACCGTTTGTAGCACCGTAAAAAAAAGTTAATCAAATTCTCGCTTGTAACTTTCACAAGTTCGTCAAAATGCCAACGGCGGAGGAACAGCAAAACATTGCTGTAAAGTTTTACTTGAATAAAAAAAATTAAATATCTCTATAGGGTTACTAAATGTATAGATGATCGATACTATAGTATTTAGAATTTTGGTATTATATTGTTTTTGTTGTACCTATCTGTAAGGTAATGATAATAAATATTTTAAAATTTATATAAAGAACAACGAGATTATATACTTGTATAATTAAGCCGTTAGTATATAAGGTTTTTGTTTTTGGATAGAAAAAAATAATGACGCTGTGGTGTATATAAGTACATAACAAAAAAAATAAATTTTTTTGGCTTCCGATTTGTTGGGAGGAAAAAAAACGAGGACAGAAAAGTTTGGATCGATGATCAAGAAAGGTGTATATCGTCTATATATTCAATATCTAATAATAATTAGATATTGAATATATAGACGATAATATTGTGATAACACAGAAGAATAATTATTAAAAATAATCTACCGATCTAACGTAAAAGGTCTATAATATTGTAATACAACATATAAATACAAAAAAATAAAATAAAACAATAATTCCAACACTTTTTTAAAACAGGATGGTAGGAAAATGAAAAACAGTAAACTTGGAATGACCGATAATTTTTTGTGAGAGTGAGGAGTCATAATAAAAAGAAACAATAATCATACATCAAAAAAATAGTTCCAGCATTCCGCAGTGGTATTTTTTTCCCGTGTTCGAGAGACCAGAACAAATGAATTAAACGACAGATCGGAAGTCCAACCTAACGGATTATACGTATTTATTCTACAGTTCAGAGGTACCTATAGGTTTAGAATTATTTATTGTAGTGATAATTATAGTTTATTTTTTTGTAATATTTAGTTTTAAGATAATTTAAGAAATCAATTTTTTTTGTGAATAAAAGTTTATTGTGGAAATGGTTAAATTAAATTTATAATGTTCTAAGTTAAAGTTATGAGATTGTGCTCTTCCGCAAAGATGAATTCCAAGGCAGACGTCTTCCACGCTTTCGTTTCATTCGAAGCCCACCCAGTTTATTTTTGTACGATGGCGAATCGGTCTTTTGTTAGGAACCCCCCAACCGCGAGGAACTATCCGAATTCAGGTGTGCAAACGTGCCGATTAATACATCGAAAGCCAGTCGTTACAGGTGTTGTGGTGGGAATTGATGACGTTGTTTCATTTAAGTTACTAAATTCCGGATTGCTCTGAATCGTTATTTCAGGTTCTAAACCTGTGTGATGATTTTGGCCGGATTCTGGATAATCCATTAATTCGTCATCGAGCATTTCGACTTCGAAATACTCGTCGTTTACATCATCGTCCTGAAACAAACAAAATATTGAAGCAATGCTTTGATGAAGTGCATTAATATAAATCACGTACTTCAAATAATATGTCTGAGGAATCAATATTTTGCTTGCACAAAAGAATATGAAGGATTTGATTCACTCAATTTGACTTTGTAAGGGCCATAAGCTATTGTAACTTTTTTCCATGTTTCATTTTTCAATCTGTTAGAAACCGCGTCGGTGTTTTTACACATCAATATTTTTTTATATTTTTATACACAGGAGAATAAAATTTCAATTTCCGAATTTGACATTTTCTTCATTGTTGAGTCCATTTTTAATAATTAACGTTCTTTTTTAAAAATGTCTCGTTTGTATGATACACCACATTTGAAATGTCAAAAACAAAAACATATTTTTTTAGTCTCTGATTCAGTCACCAAGAACAGTAGATAAAACAGAGGATAAAAAAAAATCCGCCGATTACTTTTCTTGTTTATTGTCGTTCATAAAATGCAAACGATGATTAATCCGAGAATTAATCTTCTATCCGCGTTCATAAAATCGGGCCTTAGTGTCTCGTTTTCGTGTGTAAGTTGAAACAAAAATAATTTCTATAAGTATATGTGTTCAATTAACCCAATTTTACAATTATTTATGTATTGTATTTTTTATGTTGTTAACTTGGTCGTCAGTCGTCAGTATATAATAGCGACGATCATCGTAGTTCCAAAAATTGGAATATGTTGTGTGTCGCTAGAAAAAAATTACCATCCAAGAAACACACCACATAAATTCTCGTAAATATTACCATACTTTCTGATACTACTAAACGAAGACCCACAATTTTATGTAGAAATTATCATTTTTAAAATTCTTATATCTCTTCCTTAAAACCCAAAAATATTAGTAAACCGGACTAAAGACAAAAAGTTCACTACCATCTTGGAGAAAAGTAGAAACTAATACAAAGTACATACAAGTTAGTATTCGTTTAGGAATTTCTAGGCTCAAACAAATATTTTCGACACGAACACTAAATGAGAGCTTAGAATGAAAAATAACCCCAATTATTAATTTTTTTAAATATTTAACCAAGTTCTACACAATCATTTTTTCTTTTTTTAATTATTCAACAAATGTCGTTATTAATTACACAAAATGTACGACCTCTTTAGAATACAAATAATTATGTAACAGTTATGTAATGCAAAATAACTAAAATTTTATTAACCCAGTTCTTATCAAAATATTTTCAAATAGCTAAACGAAACATATTTTTTATATTTTGTCATCATTTAATAGACATTATTATGAAATATGTGTAGATACACAACATTTCCAATATTTTCTTTATCATCCAACTGCTAATCACTTGTCTAAATAAAAAAAAACATGTTACTCACCTTTGTTTCAAAATATCCACGGTTTTTTGTTCGTTCAAAGTGCTACTGATGTTCTAATTACATTACAGTCATCTATTTTCTAATAATCGAAATGAAACTAAAAGTTTACATTTAATTTACTATTTAGTATTCATATCACACCTTCCGCCAGTTACAGTTTTAAAAAATAAATAGAAAATAGGAAAATTAAAAAAATGTAAAAACAATTGACTTACATAACTCTAAATGTACGTAAAATAATAAAAATGTAACAATTAAATCTAATGCACTTGTTGTTATGTATCTCTCTTTGGCGAGGTCGTCGCATTATTTTTTTGTTAAGTACATGGTTCCGAGGTAATGCTTTTTTTTGTAGTCACTTCCACACAATATGTACATACACCGCATATATTAACGATGACGTAGTATGTATGTTTAAACGGTCAACAATTATTGTGCATTTTACTTAATTGTATACTCACTATGTGACTTATGTACTTAACATCATTCAAAATCAGTATTTGTAGCATTTTTATGCTTTGTTTTATAATTTATATACGAACTCATTAGAGTGTAAAAATGATCATTACTTAAAGATAAATTTATTAACTTCATTTATATGCTAGTTTACTTACATCTGTATACCTATCGTATATAGATAGATGGATGTCTAATTGAAGGCATAATTATTTATGTACACGAAATGGAAATAAAACTAACTATGAATATGGACAATTTATAAGCGCAAAGATATTGGTTTCATAGCTTTTTTGACAAATACAACATCACTTTAGTCTAAAAATACTTCATCATAGTATTTAATTACTGTTTAAAGCAACTGACTTGAAACAATGTCATTTGAATCTTCATATACATATTAACATTGCTGCGTTGTCAATAATTGCCATTCCAATATAATCATTTTGTCGTTATTAATTTTATGCATATTGTACCGTGCATTTATAGTAGCAACAACAGATAAAATCATGCAGCACCATTATTTAATTAATAAGTAACATACATTTATTGTATCTATGCATATTTGCCCTATTTGAAAAATGTCATTGAAACATGTTAAAATGTATAGACGATATTTTTCAATGTCTGGCTATTAAAATTTTTCGGACACGAATTGGGTAGTCTATCGACAGTTCAAATTTAAAGTGATCGTATATTTTTTTATACAACTCGTTTAGGGGAAAAATACTAAATAAAATTTGCAACCCCTTTTATACCGTAATCTTAATTCATGGTACATCTCTGTACATCCACAATCACCTAATTATTTTAATTAGCAACAATTAAAAAGTAATAAAATGCCTCAGCACAATTATCAGTTAGTAGAGAGAACAAAAAATAATTGTAAAGTGTAGTGCGAGTAGGAAAAAAAATACACATTTAAGGTCAAGTACAAATTTGTAATTCTTTAATTTTTTAAATATTATCTTGAACACGAATACGAAGCCAACAGAGGAACGCGATACTTATGTATTGTATCTATATAGCATTAAATGAAAAATAACAATAACGTGAGGCTTGTTAAATTAAATTAACGACATAAAGTTTATTTGGTTATACCTTTGATTTTACCCAATTTGGGCATATATCAATTTGACATACCGAAAGCTAAATTATGTAGTTTTTTTAGAATAAAAATTAGACCTGGCTAAATTGTATTTATTTCAAACTTCAAACATTAAATTACTGGCCCATTATTTATAAACATATATGAAAAATTTCATCTTGGTGTAATATTGATGACCTTCCTACTGTATACACTCATACGTAAACGGCAATTTGTAAGACGAAAAGTATGTTTAAATATTATTATGATTTATGCTTACAAACCATACATACGTATATAATTATTGTATAATAAAAATGTTACTCATTTTTGGGTGTGCTCGCTTTAATCCGGTTAATCAGATTAATTACATTTTTATTACAATAATTATAAAGAATTTTATATTCAACAATAGTTAGGATACAAATTGCGGGTTCCTAACGAAAAGCTGGATACTCCCAACGTCCATTATGCTAAGGTCCGTCAGGTCATTGAAGAAGGGCGCCCCTAGAAACTTTAGTCTGTTTCGTGCCAGACGAGGGCAGGTTCAAAGAAGCTGAAGTACTGTCTCTTCCTCCTCTTCGTCCTCGCAACTACGATAGTAGTCATGTGAGAAGAAACCAAGTCTACTCGCATGGCTGCCTATGAAACTGTGCCCCGTAATCACTCTAACAACCATACTGATCTGACTCCGCTGAAGTGAGATCAGCTGCTTAGATCCCGCAAAGTCTAACTTTGGCCAGACCTGCCGAGTTATTACGCATGAGGTGCTACTTGACCATCTGTCGTTCGTCAACTTACTAGATTCTTCCAGAAGCAGCAGTTTTCATGGCGCAAGAGGTATTTTAATACCCTTTCTGCTTTTTGAAATGTGGTCCATTGTACCACGTCAAGCCAGTTCATCGGCTTTTATATTCCCTGTAATGAAATATCCTAGCAACCATATGATATGGATGTTGAACTGATCTGTCATCTCGTTAAGAGATGAGACACAGTTCTGGACTACTTTTGACACATATACGTAACATACCACATGTCGATATTACATTATACCTCAACCAGTTCAAGACTTCCTTTATCAAAGTTACCTCAGCTTGAAAAATGCTACAGTACTTGGAAAAAAAGGATACGTTTACCATAATTTCCTATCAGTGAAGATGCATCCATCATCCAGTCCTCTCTGGATGGGATCCTAGTTCGGAACTTTGTGTCAAAAGATAGTGACGGGACAGTATAGTCGGTAGTCTTGGAAATCTCTTTGTTACACAGTATAGATGAGTGCAATGTATTGTTGCAGGGTCTCCAGTGCCTGAGTGGATGTATTCCTCAGTGCACAACTGATCCACAGAGAGATTGTTCTCTGAACTTTCGTCACCAACTTTTGGTTGATAGTTTTGTCCAGAGCAGACCACCAGACCATTACCCCATACAAAAGAATGGGTCTGACTACTGCAGTATAAAGACAATGTACCATGAGGGGCTCCGGCCCCCTCCTTTCCCAATGGAATTTTTGCAAGAGTACAGCGCTATCGTAACTTTCTTTACCCTTTCCAGAATATTAGGTTTCCAATTTAATTTGCTACCCACAAACTTCGGTTCATCGGTAAAAGTCAAGCTGAACCCATTTAAAGTGGGAGGATCGATATGAGGAAGTTTATATTTCATACCGAGAACCAATTCGGTTTTGTGTGGGTTTACATTCAACCCACATCCATTGGTCCATAATGAAGGAATGCTCTGGGCATTTTGCATAAGTTCACTAAGGGTACCGGGATATTTGCCACGGATACCAATAACAACATCATCCGCATAGGCAACCATCTTGAAGCCGCTGTGATCCAGTCTATGTAAGAGGTCATTAATGACCAAGTTCCAAAGCAGGGTGATAGTACGCCACCCTGTGGCAAACCCCTGTTTGCAAATCTTCTGGCAGAGGATTCCCCCAGACTGGTATTTATGATCCTGCCTCTTATTATTATTATTATTATTTACTGGAGGGCCATGTGGGCGATAAGCCACCTCGCACCGCGACCTAAAAGATCTATTGTGCTGGACCCTACTTAATTATCCGTCCAGTCAATATTCAGGCTCTTAATGAATCTGATAATACTACTGGCCGGTACAAGATATATACTATCCGGGCTCATTGTTCTCCCCCCTAGATGTTGCAGTCTTTGCTGGAAAATGGCTGGGCAATGGCACAGAACATGTTCCGCTGATTCCGCTTCCAGACCGCAGAAGCGGCATCCATCTGTCGTACTTAGGCCCATCTTGACCTGTGAGGAAGCCAGGGGACATGACCTGTGAGGAAGCCAGTAAGCAGCCTCAACTCAGGTTTTCTAGGTTCAAGACACTCCTTAACCCTGACAGACGAAGGTGATATAAATTTCTTCGCCTGCCGTAAACCTGGAATTCTGCGCCAGTAGGAGGACTTTTGAACATCCTCCCAGCGTTTTACCGCTGCTCTAAGGTGTCCCTTAGTGACACTGCAGAAGGGTTCTGGTCCAAAAAATGGAGAGGCAGAACCCTCACGGGCGAACCCTCATCAGCTGCCTCGTTTCCTTCGATTCCAGTATGACCTGGCACCCACATAAGTGTTACCTTATTTGAGCCTGCCAGATGTTTAATAACCTTCAGACAATCCCATACCAGTCTTGACTCAACGGTACAAGACCTAAGAGCTTTTAAGGCTGATTGGCTGTCTGATACAATATAAATCTTTGCATCGTTTAGGCCTTTTGCTATGCCTATCCTAGCGCAAAGTTCTATAGCATGTACTTCTGCTTGAAAAACGGTGGCATTGGTACCCAAGGACTTCGAGAGGGTAGTGCCACTCCCGTGTATTCCTATCCCCGCCCCATCTTCCGTTTTTGATCCATCTGTAAACCATACCATGGACCCTAGCTCACATGATGGTCCATCTGCCCTCCACACATCCCGGTCAGGTAACCTAACACAAAATGGTTTGTGGAAGTCCAGTTTAGCTGGCATACAGTCGGAAGGCATTCCTATGGTAGGGTCTGTCTGAAATTCCTTAAGGATTTCCATATGACCCACCATATTGCCTGGCTTGATATTTCCTTCCGCCTGCATTTTCAGGGCCATACTTGCAGCGTCCTTTTTAATATGCAGGTGTAACGGTGTCAGTCCTAGAAGTGTCTCCACCCCCGCGGTTAGACATGACTTCATTGAGCCCGTAACACCGATGCAGGCTACACGCTGAACCTTATTCAATAAGGTTTGCGTTGTCTTCTGCTCAGTTTTAGGCCACCATACAACCGATGCGTAGGTGACCATAGGCCTAATGATTGTAAGAAATGACCAGTAGATCATTTTTGGTTGTAGTCCCCAAGTACGCCCATAGAGTCTTTGACAGGCCCAGAGAGCTTTGATGGCTCTATTTTGAACTTTCAACAAATGTTGGTTCCAGTTCAGTCTTTGATCTAGGATAACCCCTAGATATTTAACCTCGCTGGAAAAAGGAACAGTAGTACCGTTTAACGAGGGAGCTGTAAGCGCAAGCTTTGTCCTCCTCGTAAAAGGAACAATGACAGTTTTGCTTGGATTGACACTGAGTCCTTCCTGGTAACACCACTGCCATATTATATTGAGTGCATTTTGCATGCGATCAGAAATGACCTCATCAAACTTGCCTCTGATTATGATAGCCACATCATCCGCATAGCCCTGGACATCAAACCCATGGCTACTCAGAATGACCAGTAGTCTGTCAATAACCAATGACCACAAAAGAAGAGATAATACGCCTCCTTGGGGACAACCCTTTACGGCCTTGATGGTTACTGATTCGCCACCTAGTCTGGCAGTAATCTCACGATGTTCCAGCATGGAACGGATCCACCTAATTGTGGAAAGTGGAAACCTTTTTCCCATTGCTGCCCTCTCTATAGATCCATAGGAGGTATTATCAAACGCCCCCTCAATGTCCACAAAGGCACAAAGGGCAATTTCTTTATATGTCACTGCTTTTTCAATCCTCGTGACTAGCCCGCTAAGGGCCATAACCGTGGATTTACCAGTTTGATACGCAAACTGGTCCCGATGCAGCGGATTCTTTCCAAGGACCTCACTTCTTATTTGATAGTCCAGGATTTTTTCCATCGTCTTCAAAAGAAACGATGTGAGGCTAATTGGCCGATATGCCCTGGCCTGGGTGTCTGGACGACCCCCGCCCTTTGGTATAAAGACCACATTTACTTTCCTCCACAGTTTCGGAATATAGTTAAAAGCATAACTTGCCCGAAACATCTGGATCAAGCTGGGGAGTATTTCCTCAATACCTTTTTGAAGTAAAGCTGGAAAGATACCATCCCCTCCAGCGGATTTGAAAGGTTTGAAAGACCCAATAGCCCATCGAACCTTGCTGGGTGTGAACATTTTCCCAGAGAGACTCCAGATCCTACTGTGAGGCGAATAGGCCACCTCACTCGAAGGATCATATGAGTCCTCTTGGGCTCCTACCACTACTGAATCCGGAAAGTGGGTCTCTAACAGTACCTCTAAGGTTTCCTTCCGGTTTTCAGTGAACCCCCATCTTGCTTCTGGAGAAGTCCTAAACCATTTGAATGATCCCTGGAAAGGACTTTCTGGAGACGAGCTGCAGAGGGCAATTCATTGATTCCCTCACAGAAATTCCTCCAGGTAGCCCTTTTGGATCTCCTTAGTTCGAGATTATATTCCGTCAAGGCCATCTTATACTCGCCCCATTCACCGGTGCGTTTAGCCTTGTTAAATAATCTTCTCGATTTTTTCCTCAGTTTACCCAGCGTCCCGTTCCACCAAGGGACCATCTTTGTGGACTCTCTTCGCTTAACTGGGCAGCTGTTCTCGTAAGCCAAGTGTATAGAATTATGCAGCTGGTTTGAACAGATCTCCAAACCCTCTGGAGACTCTATGTTCCCCACAACCGAGGGCATTTCTGATTCGAGTGAGACTCTATAAGAGTCCCAGTCGGTCAGTTTTGGAATTCTGATTTCCTGCCGCTGCATATCCTGCCTCTTAGCATTTGACCTATCCAGTCCTTGAGTGATTCATCCACTCCTAGATTCGAAAGTGCCCGGGTTATAGCCCCTGAAGCACGTTGTTAAAGGCTCGTTTAATGTCCAAAAAGGTTACCATTGCCTAGTCTCTAAAGTCGAAATATTTTTCAATAAAATATATAAGAGAATGAAGAGCAGTTTCTACAGATCTTCCCTTGCAATAAGCATGTTGAGATTTAGACAGCTTTCGCGGCACTATAGTGCCTCTAATAAGGGCTTCTATTCGTATTACCAGTGTTTTAAATAAGAAAGAAGACAAGCTAATCGATCTAAGCTCTTTGGAATTGCAATATGAGAGTTTTCCCGCCTTAAGTATAAATACAACCTTCACTTCCGTTAGTTTACTAGGAATGTCACATAGTTCTAGGCTGCATTTGAAATTTACCTTTAGCCAGGAAATGGTTAGATCTTTAGTTTGTTGAATATCCGCAGGGATAATACCATCGAGTCCAGTCGACTTATATGGCTTAAAACTATTTATCGCCCACAGGAACTTTTTTCTGCTAATAATTCTGCCTGTGAGGCTACTAGCCCTATTACCTTCTGATATGTTAGGTACAGATTCGCAACAACAAGGAATATGAGTTTCCAGCAGAAGTTCCAGCGATTCCGTACTACTAGTGATTCATATCTCATCCGGCAGATGCCGTTGAAGATAACTTGGGATGGAAGGACCAGTTGATATTACTTTGTATAGCCTTCTGGTAACTGGTAGTGAATTACCCAGAATTGTTTTAAAGGTATCCCAGTTAGTTTTCCTCTTATTTCTGTAGATTGTACTTTTTGGATAAGTCAAGTCCATTTCAAATTGAAGATAACAATGATCAGGCAAGGAGTGGTCCTCCGACACCTCCAGTTTAATAAACTAATCGACAAAAAGTTTGAGACAAGTATAATATCCATTACCTCCTGCCTATTTCTAGTTATAAAAGTCGGCTTATTGCCTATGTTACATATACGAAGGTTAGTACTTGAAATGTAATCAAAGAGTAACTCACCTCGAACATTTGTGTCCGTACTTCCCCAGATCGTGTGATGAGAATTTGCATCACTCCCTAGGATGACCTCAGAATTAGCTCACCTAGAATGATTGGTGGAATATCCAGCTCATCATAAGCTAGGTAAGGTAATACTAGCCAGAGGTTTCGTTTTTCGACCACAATGCAGACCGCTGCTATATCTCCATTGCTGAAATTTGACATCAGAACACAACTTATGTTATTTTTAATGATAATGGACGACCAAACTCTACCTTATTTTCGCGCGTGCAATTATCTGTAATAGGGAGTCTTGAGCCCAAGTACCCGGTCTTCAGTGACCCAATGTTCCTGGATTAGGACAACATCGGCCCCTTATTTCCCAATTTTTAAAATGAGAGCAGCTGATGCTGCCTTAGAGTGTTGAAGGTTGACTTGCAGAATTGTCAATTTGATCTCTACAGCGTCTTCTCTATCACATTAATATCCAAGTCATCCCCTGATTAGAAGTCCTCTGAGAGCCTCTGAAGCTGGCTTCGGAGCCTCCGGCTTGTCCGCGTCGTTAAAATCGTTGTTAAACCATAGTTAATCATTGTTAAAACCGTTGGTTTTTCCAGTATAGTCAGTGACAACCTATTTAAAATAATAGCAGCTGACCTGTAGTGAGCCTTTGAAGTCTTCGAGCTTGGCAACTTTCCAGTTGTGCGTTGGAAAATCCGGGTTGCCAACCTGCAACAACTGGAGTATCAAATTAGGATCACTAGGCTCCGAAGGGATGAACAACCTAGCTCTTGATATACAGGGCATCTGCTCCCTATCAATAACAGTAAGGCTGGCTCCTGGGCATACCTCGCCAAGTCCTTCACTACCTTCTTATAAAGCAGCAGGTACCCCTGATTCCTGTGCTAGCCTTCATCCCGACAAGTCAAAGCAGGTCCTACATTTTCCGACAGGACTTTCAGGTAGGTGGTGGCTAAGGCCTCCACCTTCCTCCAATTGGCGGGCGTGATACTACCATCCTCTTGGGATTGGTCAATGACTGCCACATCCAGCTGATCCTTGAGTACCTCACTAAAAGGCCTCATACCGGTAGCGTAGACCTGCGACCTCTTGGTGATCTTAGTACTTTCCTCCTGCGATCTTACTCGGCATTCCGACTTTTGTTCGGCGACTCTCTCTGCCCACGCAAGCGTGGCTTTCTCTTTCTCCGTCCTGTCTTCCGGTGAAATGTTATTTATTTTGACTAGGATCCTCCAGGCCTTTCTCGTAGTATTATGCGTAGGTTTTGAGGAACCAACTTCCTTTGTGATTTGGTTTCGCTTTGTTAGCCCAGGTTTAGTCATCCGAGTAGAGGGACCAGCCTTGTTTGAGCTTATATCCCACGCATTTGTTGTAGACTTAGAGGCAGAATCTCCCTATCTACATTTCCCGCATTTCCTTTCAAATTCTAAGCCAAAAAACTCAAAAATCTGCAATTGTGCTCCGATTACGGTTCTTGATACCTCTAAAGAAAGATTTCGGGGCCTGTAATTGTTGTGCCAACGTGCATTTAGATTGCTTGATTATTTCCACGCATTTCATTTAAAATACGACATTTTAGAAAATTTCCTTACTATAAATCAGCAAATTCTAAGCTAAAAACTCAACAATCTGCAATTGTGCTCAGATTGCGATTTTTGATACCTCTAAAGAAAGATTTCGGGGCCTCAAAGGCTCGTTACGATCTAAGAGCGAACGACAAAGGATATGACGAAGTAGATTTAGTATGGCTCTACAACCCGCCAAGAAAGAAACGAAAGTCCCTAAAGCTACAAAGTAATTGGGAAGGAGTACATAAAATTATAAAGAAAATAAACGACGTCGTGTATAGGATTCAGACGAACCAGCAAGCAAAGATGAAAGTAGTTCACGTCAATAGGCTGGCACGATACCAAGGAGACCCAAATAATATTTCTGTTCGGGATGAACAGAATTAAGGACGGAGTGGTGTGGCGAATATGGTCATCATATAACAAATTCACGTTATGAACAGCGATAGCTCAGATGGTTGGCGCGTACTATGAACGTAAAGGTCGATGGTTGGATGCTCGTCGTAGCACATGTTTTAATTACAATTATTTATTAAGGACATTGAAACATGTTTGTACACCAACGCAGAAATTCATAATGATCTGGTAAAAACAAGAACGTCCGAGATGTAGCTTACAAAAGAAGGCGTGGTATAGTGATTGAAGAATAAAATGAACAACAACACAAATACATACACACCGCCCGTCGACAATAATGAATGATGATGGTTATGACAAGCCATAAACGATATTTCCAGATGATTATTAGGTCATAAACAGAATACCCAAGAATGAAGATGATTTATGACACAAAGGAAATTTCGAGAGCAGTATCAAACTGGTATAATAAACACGAGCGATGGCAAGCAGAGATCAGTTTGTCATAGCCCCCCACCAAGTCACAAGCGGGCACATTTAAATAGTAAAGTTAAAGCAAATATTAAAGTGTATAAAAGTAAAGTGAAAAAAGTTAAATCAAGTGGAATAAAAGTACACAGTATTTTTAATTGCAAAATCCAGACAAACTCAGAAGATCGAACGCTTGACCGAAACCCCGATTTCCTTGGGCGCACCCGCACCTGCGAGTACTGCGGGTGCCTACTTACGCTACTAATATAATTTCATAATTATTGCTTTATTTTATCTAAAATCTCCTTGTTATTGACCCAATGTATCATATACAACACTATTTTCGATTTAAAAACTTCAAAAACATATTTAATTGGCTGATAAAACGGTAAATTAATTTTTTTCGGACGCAAACACTTAAAATACAATTTTCTGGGCGAATTAAATATATTTTCAGAATTTTGGGATTACACGGTCACTAAAATTTCATTAGATTTTAGTGAAAATAAAGCAATAATTTTGGAATTATATCGAAAATACTGAACGCGGTTTTCTTTTCATTTTTCAGTCGGTTTAGCGTTTTCATGACACATAAACTAAATTTATAAATTAATTTGTATAAAGCTCAGTAAACTTTGACGGTAAAACAAACTTTTTTGCTCAATAATAAAAAAGTGTCTTAATAAGTGGAAAAACCAACCAATTTTGATTAATATTGGGCAACTTCGTATTATTTTCTAGTATTCGAACCAGAAATATATTAAGCAAAGTTTTAAGTTTTGTATGCTGGCCGACAGATGTCGTACTGGTAATAATACCAAAGTAACAAACCAATTTTAATATAGTAATGCATTATGAAATTCAGCAACCATAAAATCCATAAGTATTTTGGATTTTAATAAAATAAAAAACCGTAGCTATTTTATTATTAATTTTTTATTATTTTATCAATTTTTTAATTATAATTTTATGCGTTTTACAATGTTCTTATCACATAAAGTTGTTTGTTGTTTGATTTTTTTTTTTTTTTTTTTCTTAAAAAGCATGTATACAGACATGTAGGGTATTGAGTTTTTCTTTTTATTATCTTATCCATTTTACATTGAATCGATTTGTTTATTTTAATTAAATTAATTATATGTATTTTATGATATATTTATTCTAACTTTACATAACTTTTTATAGGATTTTTTTTTTATTTTGTTTTAATTTTATATTATATTTGTTATTAAAATTAAAATATTTTTTTTTTGTTTGTAATAATTTTTGTCTTGGATTTTTATTTATAATGTCATAAAATAATAATTATTATTCTTATTAATATGTATGTACTTAATTTTATTAATATTTACAAATGTTAAACATTATTCTTACATGTTTATTTTATATAATTAAAATTATTATTATTTATTAAAATAAATATATTATATTTTTATATATTCTTATGTACATTATTATATAATTTAATAAAATAAAATTTTTCTAATCATTTAAAACTATTTTATCAACCAATCAAATCATGAATAATTAAAAAAAAAATTTGCCTTTTTCATTTAAATTTTTTTTTTACTATGCATTGGGAAGACATGAAAACATATTCGTTTTATTAATAAAAAATATTTAATTTTATGTCCAAAAATATAAAATGAAAATAATATTTTTGTCTACTGTTTGTTTTAATATTATTATAATTATCTTTATACAAACAAATATTTTTTCATTGTAATTTTGGCTTCGCTTTATAGGCCAAATTTGAGGCCGTTTTAGTTTTTACTAGGGTTTTATATTTATTTGGATCTGAAATTTGGGACTGTTCAATAAAGCAAATTTCTTTATGAAACTTATTCAGTATTTCTATTTTTTTTGTGTTACATTTGATATAAGATTTTAGATATGACTTAGAGTTGTTGTGATATGGTTTCATAATTTGATATGTTCTTAACAATGGTATTGATATGTTTAACATTATTTTGATTTTGATTTGATTTAACATTTAACATTTAACATTTTTCGCATTATTACAAAAAAACCTGTCAAATTTATTCGAACGTTATTGTTAATAACTTTTCGCCTAGAATAGGTTCAAAGCCCTATTTACTTCATGGTGAACATCTAATTTTCAGTTATCTTTTAACTTTTAATATGTTCATTTGTTTCAGTTTTTTTGCCCCTTTTGTACCCTTACAGTAATTTCACCGAGGAAATTAAGATTTTACATAAAGTCTCATCCAAATTAAACCAAACCAACTATTAATTTCAACCCAGCGGCTTGCAGTAAAATATTGGCTTTTCTTTACTTTTATCAGTCGCCAGTCGATTAGTATTACAGTAATTTTATTGAGCACGTTAAATCTTAAGCCATCCTCATTTTTCTTAAGTACAAGAAAATCAGAATACAATAGGCGTTATTTTTCCAAAAATACAGAATCTACTTGTAAAGAAAATAACTTTTCCTTCAATCTCGGATATCCTGTCTATGAGAAATACTTTTATAAAATTTAAAACTTTTTTAGATAAATGATAAACATTTTAAATTACTAAAGAATTTTCTAATCGGATAGCTAAAATTAGACTAGAAAATTGTTGGAAAATGAAAAAAAAAAAAATTTTAAAGAGTGAATCTTGCCGCTGAAAATGAGACACGAAACGAACCCGCGGAGGAAAGACACACAAAGATAAGGAAACGTCAATTTTCAGGATTACAAATCTCTTCGAGCTATTTATCTATTTTATTTGCGTGATTTTGAAGAAAATTGAAAATGTTGCCTCGTAATGTCTACACCTTCAGTTGTAACTCAGATAGCATCAACTGTAATTCAGATTAATCAGAATTGTAATTCACTTTGTCTAAAAGCCAATCAAACTGTGCAAATCCTATAAGCAATATGCAGGACACCTCTGGAAGGGATGCCGCTGAACGAGAGAAATAGAAGAAAAATACAAACCAAGACCGGGCCATGATTGTGAGCTATGCCATCAGAGGTGAGGACTGGGCAACTTTGCCTGTAACGTTGGACAAGACCGCATTTTTCTGGTTTCCTTCTGGGCGTGACAAAATATCTCCGAAAGAGAGCATTATCTTGAAAATCCTCACGGAAGCCCAAATTGATTTAATTGTTTCATGGGTTGAGAATGATTGTAGTGTAACCTTAAAAAATTAAAAGCAAAGGTTATCAACTTACCGAGAAGGCAGGCTATGCATCACCAAAATAGTTTATTGTGAACTTATCGCAATGAATTCTGAATATGTTCAAACTTTGAACGATTATAACCCAACAAGGAAAACAAAGAGTGTAAATCGACGAAAAAATGTTTAATTTGTTTTGTCGCCGAACAAAGGGCCGTTCAAGAGCTGGTACCAGAGCAGTGCAACAACTTCCAACATCAAGAGGCCCCAACGTTCATTTAATTGGAGCAATTTCGGTTGCTGGCGTTGTAGCGATGGTTCGTTCACTGCACAGTTGGTAAACCAAGTGGCAGATTTCGTGATTGTTGATGACAACGTGCCTTGTCATTCAAGGCTGAAAATGGTGATTAATGGGACAACAGAAACGTTCTGCGGTTAGGGCCCTACTCTCCAATGCTGAAGTGAAAACCCATATTAGAGTTTCTGTTGTTGCAAACCTAGTGTTATTGAACAGAGACTTGTTTATTTAGACACCATAAATGGAGGTGGTTGCGCCCGGACTGTGCAACATGCCACAGTTCACCAAGTCACAGTCTTAGCAATGTGTGATATGCCAGTTGCTTGCTAATTAATTAATAATTTATTTTTAACTACATACATTACAATTTTATTTTATCTTTATTAAGTATTTTACCTATATTGGGTTAACTACGTAAAATACAGTCCAAACTCGATTTTCCGGGATCCGATTATCCGTAAACCTCTATTATCCGTGATTTTTTTTTTAAACAGTCGATTTTTTTGAGTCACTTGTTTATCCAGATTTTCAATTGATTAACCGAGATTTTTCATTTTTATTTTTTTCGTTAAATTTTGGCAACAGTGTTATTTCTGTGTTAAGCATATAATGTACATAATGTATATTGTGTATTTTTTTATAAAACTGAAAACTTCGATCAACCGGGATCTTTGATTATCCGGGAAACATTCGGTCCCGAGCATCCCGGATAATCGAGTTTCGACTGTATATATGTACTTTAATATTAAATAAAATTTTTGTCTGTTATCTGTGTCTGAATTACAATTGATACTTTATGAATTACAGCTGATGTTATCTGAAAAACAGTTGATTAATCTGAATTATTTTTTAATATTACTTAAATTCGTTTTATAAACTAATAGTAGACGAATAGTTGAATCAAGTGGGCAAGGGAGTGCGTTCTCGAACTCGACATTGTTACGATATTGTAACAATGACAGCGAGAAAACGCAGTGTTTGGCAGGGTAGAAAATTACAATGTTAGCTTATGAACGCTTTTTGATTGTAACCAAAAAGCTGTTATAATGTAGAGTTCGTCAACGCACTCAAGTTTAGTTCGGAATTATTATTTCAACTAATATACAATTTTAAATCTGTAATTTTTTACTGCCATCATACAAGAGGACAGGATCACGGCAGGAGCCGTCGCATACAGTCTCCAGTTTAGTAAATTACGAAAAAATTATTAATAATAATGACAGTAATAATAAAAATAATAATAATAATAACGATAACACGAGTATTTATAATATTGATGGTAATAATGGTGACGAAAAAGTGGGTAATTATAGGACTAACGATAAATATTGGTTTAATATATATTACCATAACACGGGTGGAATGCGCATAAAAGTGGATACATTTTTTACATCGATTATGGAAGAAGATTATGACATCATAGTCATAACTGAGACCTGACTGGTTCCTGCTATTAACAATGAGGAATTCTTTCCTGCATATTATATAGTTATGGAGAGTGTCTGGATGTTGGTGGTGGTCTATTAATAGCTATAATAAATCAGTGTAAATGTCTACAAATTAATATTGCATCCGGTGATATTGAAATCCTTTTAGTAAAGGTAAAAATGGCCAAAGGGAATCTTTTCGTTTGTGCTACATATGTTCCCGGGAAATCTACAAGTGAATTCCTTAATGAATTTATCGATATAATTGGAAATAAGATTCATCCCAAAATGGAAGAAAATGATAGTTTGTGCATCGTGGGTGATTTTAACTTTCCAAACTTAAATTGGAAATGAATTGATGGAATACTTACACCGTTTGGTAACACTGCCAATACTTCTTTCGTGATAGATTCATTTTTTGAAATGGGTCTAAGACAACATAACGAAGTGCAATGAACAAATGAAAATGGCTTTAGTTGGAATTAATAGTAAAATGACATGGGCCCTGATGGTATTCCCTCGCTACTCTTAAATAATTGCGCCGAAGCCTTAAGTGGCCATTTAGCATATTTATTTAATTACAGCCTTAGGCAAGGTATTTTTCCCCAGTGCTGGAAACCCTCGTATGTAATTCCAGTATTTAAATCGGGACCTAAAAATTCAGTTGAGAATTATAGAGGAATAGCTGTATTATCTGTTATGCCTAAACTTTTTGAAAAACTGGTAAAGGATTGTATTTATCTTAATATTAAAAACTTAATTGTTCCCCAACAGCACGGTTTTTTTTCTGGTAGATCAACGACAACCAATCTTGCGGTATTTGTTAATGATGCGATATGCTGTTTAGAAAAAGGTGCCCAAGTTGACACTATCTTTACAGATTTCAGTAAGGCCTTTGACAAAATTAATCACAAATTCGAATTCTAATTTTATTCCTATAAAATGGTTATCATCTTATTTGTCGCAAAGGTCTCAACTAGTACGTATTGGTCAAAATTATTCTGAGAAGTTTACAGTCTCATCTGATGTTCCTCAGGGCAGTCATTTAGGTCCATTATTATTTATTCTATTTGTTAATGATATTGTTACATGTTTTAAGTTTTGTAAATGTCTGTTATGTGCAGATGACCTTAATTATAGCTCCGTACAGTTTACAAAACGTGGAAATAGATTGAGTTACTCAGTTTATTGATTTAGGTGTTTTGTTTACAGGTAACCTAAGTTTTACTAAACATATAGAAATGATTGTAGCTAGAGCCCGCTCGATGCTTGGTTTCATAAAGAGACATGCTCATCAATTTTCTAACCCATATACTCTCAAGATGTTATATACTGCTTTTGTTAGGCCTATTTTGGAATACGCTGTAGTTATCTGGAGTTCTGGTTATAAAATCTTTAGTGATCGTATTGAGCGGATTCAAAAAAAGTTCTTAATATTTGCCCTACGAAGACTTCCAAGGTCAACTTCAGGATTTAGTTTACCTTCTTATGCCGGTCGGTGTACACTTTTGAACTTTCATAGTCTTGAATTCAGAAGAGAGATGATTGATGCAATATTTGCTCGGGATGTAATTTGTGCTAAGATTAATTACCCGGTATTGCTTGACTTATGGTATATTCATTTTACGTTCCTAAGAGAATTCTTCGTCCACGACAGTTAAGACTGAGTATTGCTCATCATACGAATTATGGAATTGATGAACCGGTCGCGCGTACGTCAAACTATTTTAACCAATATTCAGAACTTTTCGATTTTAACATTTCAAGGGATCTTTTTAAGAGTCGTCTATGCTATTTGTTAGTGCTGGTAATAAATAAATAAATAAATGTACTGCAATTCGTTGCATTAATTAGGGGCTAATGTAATTTGAAACTAATATTGGTGACTACTAATATAAGTGACTTCGAAAAGAAATTATCGTTTTGATGCTTCATAATAAAAATTATTAAGAGGAAAAAAGGTCAGCTTTCACATTTGTTTGACATTGGGTTCATTCAGCTTCGTCGACTGTTGGCAACATATTGAGTAAAATCAGAGCGATGAGTTGTGAACACTCATGATATATTAAAAATTTCATGGCCATGTGCTAGTTTAAATCTTATCTTTTCCATCAGAAGATTTCCTCTGCTAACATGTTGGGAGACCTGAATGCACACTAGTAGTATTTTTTAAACATAATTGATAAGCTACTGACTAGAGGGTTGCTTTCCCGACTGTTTTCAAAATCGCGGGGGCCGGTAGCGATAAACCCGGATTGCCCGCGACTTCATCGTTTCATATTGAAACATCATCTTTTTAATAAATTTTTACCTTCTTTCGAAAATTGAAAATCAATTTCAAATTTCAAGTCGTGGAAGTAGTCTCGGCAACTGTACAAAGAGACGTAACATTTTTTCTTGCTAATTTCGATAGAATTTTTAAAGTCAATAGTGGTGGAGTTGTGTTTTTACAGGATGGCCCCAAAAATCGCACTGTTCTTTAGATGGAGCCGCTTAAATTGGTTTCGCTTTATTATAGTTTTACTTAGGTAAAATAATCTGAATTTCTATGACCATTGGAATTTGAGTAAACTTTTCACAAGGCCAATCCATAGAAAACGGAAGGGTTCAAGAAATGTATTTTCAGGAGAAATAAGAAAGGCTTTAAATTATTATAAGGCTTCAAAGATTACCTGTTCCGTTAGCCAGCGAGACATTTTTTACTAAACGCAAAGGGAACGCGCATCCTTCACTGCTTGGTTTGAAAAATCTCAGAAAACAATTTTCTCCATATCATCAATTAGCTCGAAAATAAATTGTTGGGCTCTTCTTCCCAGAAAAACACCCAGCAGCAAATATGGTTCCAACTTCTTGGCTCATCCATTAGAAACGTCTTTGTACCAATAAAACAACCACTTAGAGAATTTAGCTAATACGCCAACCCCACTAACGCCTCAGCATCCGTACGATTGCACCAACTTCTCTTTTCAAATTTTACATGTTTTTTTACAAAACAGCGATTACATCTTTGATCCTTTGCCATATTGCAGAGTTTAGTAAAATTATTCGATAGCCTATAAATGTAGTTGGTATGCTCTATGAATTTATTTGGAAATTACGGGAGTTCCGTTAGTTAAAATATTCACTTATTGTAAAAAAATTAATCAAATAGAAAAAAACAATTTTGAAATATTTAACTGGATAAATTGAATAAATTTTGAGAAAAATATAAATTAAAAATTTCTGGGATTTATGATGAAAATCCCGGGAATCTGGTTTATACAAATGTATCTATTTTTCCGGGAAATTTGTCCCGGGAATTCCCGGGAAGAACCCTCTATTATTGACAAGTGTTACTCCGCTGCCCTACAGGTAGGAGTCCTTTTTCTTGGATTTTTTGAAATGAAAAACGAAACGACAACACAGATTCGTGTCGATTGTTGATTGGCTCGTCAATCATGATATATGTCACACCCAATGTTATAGTTTAAATGTCATTTTTTCACCAGTAGATTTCACATGCTAACATGTTGGTTTTCATATAAAAGACAAACCGTAAATTCTTGGGTTCTATGGGATTTCGCTCGATGTTACTGAGAAAAAAGCGTTCGATGTTGAAAGGCCGAATGTCGAAAGTCCGTATGTCGTATGGCCGAATGTGTCGAAATGCCGAATGTCTAATGGGCGATTGAGTCGAACGGCCGAAAGTGTGGAAAGGCCGAATAGGCCGAATTGGTCGAAAGGCCGAATGTCGACAGGTATTGGGTGGAATGACATTGTGTGATTGGTTCGAAAGACTAAATTTTCATTAAAGTTTCCTTCACTTAATTGATCGAAATCAATACTTAAAACCATTGAATTTATTTCTTAATGATTTAAATAAATTGAAAATACGTACTTATAAATCCTGTGTATGTAGCATATTAATATGATCAAATTTTGTCGAAAAAAAAAATTAATTTATTTTGCTTTTTTTATTATAATTAATTAATTTTTAGTTATATGATAAAAAAACGTAAGAACATTTTAATATTTAAGGCGATTTACTTTAAACATTTTTATACAAAATTTTTGATAAAGATATAAATTTTGGTTTTCATAAAAATATAAATTTTTTGAAAATTTTCATTCATAATAAACGGCCTGTTTCGGCCAATCGGCCTTCCCACATTCGGCCTTTCTACCTATTCGGCCTTTTGACACATTCAACCCTTTCGGCCTATCGACATTCGTCCTTTTGACACATTCGGCCTTTCGACACATTCAGCCTTTGGACACATAAGGCCTTTCGACATTCGGCCTTTCGGCCCTATTGCGAAAAAACACTGTCGCATAAAAGGAGGCTATAAACAGAAGAAAAGTGTCAAATTTAAGACAAACAAACACGTTAGAATATTTCAGTGAAAAATCTGATCGACTATCTCTTCAGAATGGCTTTTAAAAAATAAGTTTCCGTTCAAGAAAAGCTTCTCAATAATATTTTATTCAACTTTACTGTTTCAACAATTGAGCAGCATACCTTAAATAGCTTCTAATATAATTAAGGGAAATGAGAATACTTTTCTCTATAAAGAAAATGTATAACTAAGGAAATGAGAACACTTTTCCATAGTACCATCGCGTACTATCAACACTTCGTTAAGTATTAGTGCCGACAAACCTAATAGATGGCATACTACATGCTTTTAACGATATCAATAGATGGCCCGCCAAACGAATTATTTATTTATTTTTGTTTTTTTATTTGAATGTCATAATCACACCCTCTATGCAAAATTACCTATCTAATTTGAGAATCAATTAACACCACAAGTTTTATACGAAAACACGACATTCATTACACATGTCATTACATTTGCACTCCTATTATGGTTGACGAGTCGATCGACGATCTACACGACTCTGTGTTGGGTTTTCGTTTTTCCATATGATATTAACAATATGAAAAACGAGAAGGCAACACAGAGTCGTTTGACAAAAAGAGACAAAAAGAAACTATTAAAATAGTACTAAAATTACGTGTCAAAACTCACTCACTTTTCCGAAGTAAAATTGAAACAGAATTTTGTTTCGGCAATTTTTATAATATTCTCCTATCAGTTATCTTTAAATAAGAATAAAAACTGACACAAATTTGAACTCGCTATATATTAGATACTTCATTTTAGAGTCAATTATGTTTCACGTTATTTAGACGGTAATCCGTTATTGCTGCCATTAAACATGTCATTCATTATAAGAGCGAACAATAAAAACATGACCGAAATTGTTAATTTTTTTTTAAAATTTATTAAATTAATTGGATTAATAATTTAGGAGTAATAATTTTTTATTTAAAATCTGTTAAACTCTCAGTTCAGCCGATTTTTTTTTTAATTTGTTGTTATATTTGTTCTGTCAATGTATCATGGTACCATCTAACAATATACGAACGTTTTTTATAGTTATTTACCATATACTACATAGAATTATAAGCTATTTGGTATACCTACTGCAATTTTCACAGAAATTTTAATTTTTTTAATTTTTTTTCGGTTTTAACATTTTTTAGAGTTCGACGATTCGACTGAAATTTTATCTAAACTCTTTGTTATCTTGCACATAAATAATAAAACCAATTATAAGCTTGTATTTTTAAACGAAACATTTGTCTAATCAATAATCATAATTGAGCGGATGTCGTGGTATAAACAATTCTAACGGAAAGGTACACGGCTATATTAAGGATTCTCAAAATCAACGTTTCAGTCTGATTCAGAAGATGTTTAAGAATAAACAAAAATTTAATTTTTTAATAAAACGAAGAGATATACGCTTGACTTTCGGTTTATTAGGTAGATTCAAGATAAACAAACCGCTAGAAAAAAATTTCAGTGAAAATTCTGTTCGACTATCGCCTCAGAATGGCTATCAGAAAACACTTTTCAAACATATTTTATTCAACTTTCCTGTTTCTAACAATTTAGCAGCATACTAAAATTTTCACAGAAATTAATTTTTGTTGAATTTCTTTCGATTTGAGCCATTTTGAAGAAGTAGTCGATAAGGGATGCGATGTTGAAACATTATTTCGATAGAGCTTATCTTTGGTTTTCAATTTTGATTTATTTGCTGCTATCTCAGCTTGATCGAATAATACAACATTCTATTTCTACTTCTATGCATCATTCTTTATCACTAAAATTTTGATTTGCGATACTTTATCGATGCGAAGAAAAGAAAAGATAGAAGATACATAACAAAGTGAGACTGACTTAAAAGTCACAGAGTACAATTGAAGTTTTCAATGAAATGTTTACCTTGATGGCGCATACTCGAAAATTCATTTCAGTAACTTTTATGGTAATTTCGCAACAAGCGAACTTGACGGAGATAAACTTTTCTCAATATTTTGGTAATTTTTTTCCCCTCCATACATAAGTTGGTATGGAGGGGAAAAAAATTACCAAAATATTGAGAAAAGTTTATCTCCGTCAAGTTCGCTTGTTGCGAAATTACCATAAAAGTTACTGAAATGAATTTTCGAGTATGCGCCATGAATCTAACAAATAAAAAAATTCAAGCGTGTACTTCGTTTTTTAAAAATGAAATTTCTGTCTAATGTTAAAGAATACGGGATGAGTTTGAACTGTAATAATTTGTTATTAACGACATTCTGAATCAGACAATTCGATTTTAAGAATCCATAATTTAGCCGTGTGCCTCTTCATTAGATTTTACGATTCCCTATAAAACTCTTATAATGACGCCATTATGTAACATTACACGAAGGCCAACCGGGAACTATTTTAATGCACGGAAGGGGTGTGCCACAAATTCTTGCATTACAAAATCCTGCATTACAAAATCTCGCATAACAATTTCGTGCACGCGATTCTCTAAATGTACGGGAAATTGTTATGCGAGATAACAAACCAATGTGACTTAATTCCACTGTGTTGTGATACTTGCATTTGCTTACAATAATAATAATTAAATCAAAGTGTTATTTTCAATTTATTTTTATGTTTTTCCAACGTTTAAGAAATACCATAAGGTTTGGTAAGTAACTTGAAATTTAAAAATAAAATTTTAGATTAAAAAAATAAGTAAAGCATAGGTACTCATATATCATTTAGACCGAAAAACAAAAATAACTTTCAATTGGGTTTGCTGCAAGCACAAAGGTTTCTCCTGCAAAGGACAGCTAGTTACTAAGCGAGAGAACAAAATCATAAAATTATAAAAACATTAACAAATCATTCACGCGAGCCTTTGGCTTTTGAAAAAGCTTTATGTGACACTAACAATATTGTCAAACTCCAAGCTAAAAGTTGTGCAGCAGTAACATGCGTTATAATGAGAGAATCCATTACTATTCCACCAATTAATTCCCGTGTATATTTACCTTCAAAAAGTGCCCAACGAATAAACATTTTGCGTGCGCGAAAAAATAAAATACAGGAACCGAATAATTTAAAATCGATTAATATACCCGAACATTTAAAATATGCTGAAGGAGAACTGTTCATTTTAAGTGATCAAGAGTTCGAAGGAGAAAAAATAATACTGATGGGAAGGAACCGTTTCGTCTTTATCATTACTTGCTGAATTCCGTTGCTGGATTGTTGAAGGAATATTCGACATAGTTCCATATATAATGGAACAACTCTTTTCGATTCATGGGTACATTGAAGGACAAATAGTTCCATTGGTGTTTTGTTTAATGAGCAAAAAATCGATGCTGGTACGAAAAATACGATCAGTTATTTTTCAACCTCAAAAAAACTTCGTTGGAACTCGGAATACATTTAAGACCAACACGTATAATATGCAATTTTGAGAAGACAATCCTGTCGTCAGTATCAACTTTCTTTCCGGAAGCCATATTTAAATGCGACGAGTTCAAAAAGAAGGGTTAGTTCATAAGTATTCGAGTTCGGAAGATTTCTCGATACAAATACGAATGATAAAAAGTTTGGCTTTCGTACCAGCAAATGAAATACCTGCTTATTAACAGTGTCTAGATGCTAAATTTGATGATATTGGAGCCAGGGAAATTGAACGTTGGTTTAAAAAAAAACTACATTGGACCAAACAATCGGAAGCCTAGATGTAGTCCCTGGATGAATGAAATTTATCATATTTCTGTTTTTAACAATAAATTTGAAGTAAATTAATTTATAAACAGAAATATTTTCTTCAAGTTTTAAACTGTAGTAGTCATCCTCCCTATAATCTGCATATTTGTATTAATTGCAAATTGTATTTGCATGATTTTGTAATCATATATTTCTTAGTTGCAAGGTTTTTAAATTGCACGATTTTGTACTTGCTATATTTTGTAATGCAAGATTTCGAGGCGCTCCCGCAAGGAAGAACTAAAATTTAGCGAGCATTGATGCGAAGGGGAAAAATTATAGTCTTACAGGCCTTAGTTTGCCTTTGTCTAGACACCCAATAAAACAAGCTTGCGAAAATCTTACAAAATCAAAAAACATGTACATTTTTTACTATTTCATTATAATTTCAATTTTATTTCAATAATTCTCATTTTATTTATTGGATTCTCTTACTTTTTCTGTAATTGCTCTTCATTATATTTATCGTGCGCTTCTAATAAATCTTTCAAACCAATAGGTCGCAATTGGATTACTTCAATTGTTTCAATTCCAGGAGCCGATTTTCTCTTCCCTCTTTTAGAGTTCTTTATTTCATCAAAACGTTTAGGTGAATTGGTATTCTGGTTATTTTTTATTACTGCATCTTTCTCGGCTGTAATATTGGCCCCCAACATTTTTTTATATTTATTTTTATTAAATTAGATAAAAATTAAATTTTTTCCAGCAACTGGATTGAAGTTTTGTTTATGATTGAAAAATGAAAACTGAATAAGAAAAACAAAATTTATGTCGAATATATTTTTCTCGCCAGCCTACTATGATTCATTCTATGCGCTAAATTTATTTAGATTTGAATCATTTACGATTTTGAAAGTAGTTTTTTAATAAACTTTTTTATAAAAAAAGTAATAAGATAAACTACTACATCAGGTTGGTGGACTTCGCTCAAAATACACTGATATCTCATATTTTATGTAGACGGCTTTAATGTGAAAAGTCGTTTTCTACCTAACACATTAAAACCATTCTCCTTGTCTGTTTGGCCTTAGGTACTATTTTTACATCAATTTATAGCTGCTGAGAAAGTGAATGTTAGAGGACGTCATAAATAACACAAAAAGCTGCAATAATTGTCAACCTATTTATTTCCGAAAGGGTTTTATTTCCGCCAAAGTATTTCCGAACTTTTTTAGTGAAATAAATAACATTTGTTTGTGTAGAAAGTATGTAATATGAGATAATGGTTTTTTCAAAGTGTGTTCCATCCAGAAGCTACAACATTCGCCCATCATTCAGACAATAAGCGGATTCCCCGAAGGAAGTACTCTGGTTATTTGGAGGCAGTCCAATCATGGATCTTTGTTTTGATGTCATTATAAGAACGCAAGTGCTGCTTAGCCAGGGCTGATTGCATGAACCGGAATAAGTGATAATCTGAAGGAGCAATGTCTGATAAGTATGGCTGGTGCCCGTCAAAGTAGCTCTTGACAGCAATCGCAACATGTGGCCTAGCACTTGTAACGAACACCAAATAACATTCGTTACTTTCCCCGACAAATTATATATTCAGTAAAAGTGTAAAACCTTGTTCTCAAACCAAGTTCTAAGATTCGCTATACACCAGCTTTTTATACTAATAACCCAATAATTTCTTATATTTAGTAAAAGTTCAAAACCCTGTTTTCAAGCTATTATTCAATCTTCAGCTTTTTATAGCTTTCTATACCCTTTTATAGTCTTTTATGCCCAAAATCAATTATATTCATTTTTGCATATGTAAATAAAACTGTAATTCAATTACACAATAATAATAAAAATTACTACCTGATTACTACCATTAAAACCATCTTAAGGAAGGGGTTTTCCCTAAGGCATGGAAAAGCCAGCGGTTAGTGCTCATTAGCGAAAGGAAAGGCAACCCGAACTCCCCATCAGCATATAGACCCTCGTGCATGCTTGATACAGCAGGAAAGTTATTGGAACGCTTACTTAAGTCGCGGATCTTAGCAGCAATTCAAGCTGCAGGAGATCTCTCTGATAAACAGTATGGCTCCAGGAAGGGTCGGTCAACTATTGGCGCTGTAAAGGAAGTGGTGAGAGCTTTCCATATGGCGCAACAAGGGAATCACCATTCGAGGAAAATAGTGTTGCTTGCCACGTTGGATGTGAAGAATGCATTTAACTCCGTGAGATGGGCGGACATGTTGTCGGCGTTAACAAGCGACTTTCATATGCCAGACTACCTTCTGCGAATAATGCATAGCTACCTTCAAGATAGAAGGCTTATGTTTGAAACTATGGAGGGGAAATGTAGCAAAGAGATCACGGGAGGTGCTGATCAAGGGTCCATTCTAGGTCCCGATTTGTGGAACGCATCTTACGACGGCATATTGCGTATGGAAATGCCAGATGACACCTTCATGGTGGGGTACGCAGATGATATAGCGGCAGTAATGATCGCTCGAAACATAGAGGATGTACAGCGTAAGCTTAACTAGGTTATACGCAGAGCAAACTCGTGGTTAAGCAGCCGTGGTTTACCCCTAGCAACGGAAAACACAGAGCTTGTGCTGCTTACGAGACGACACATGGCGACCGATGTACTGTTCGAGGTGGAAAACCAGCAGTTACGGTCTAACACAGCAATTAAGTACCTGGGGTCTACCTGGACACAAAAGTAAATTTTGTAAAACAAATCAGACATTCTGCAGAGAAAGCAAACAAAGTCTCTTTTGCTCTGAGTAGGCTGATGACGAATGTCGGAGGTCCAACGGCAGCGAAACGGAAACTACTGATGTCGGTCATAAATTTTATACTTTTATACGGGTGTGAAATATGGGCGGGCACACTAAAGACGGATAAATATAGGAAAGTAATGGCCACTGTACAGCGTCGTGGGGCACTTAGAATCTGTAGTTCCTACAGAACGGTATCGGAACCGGCTGTTATGGTCATTGCGGGTGTTATCCCTATCGACCTAATGGCTGAAGAAAGGAAAAATATCTACGATATCAAGGACGACCTTGACAGTGAAGAAGCAAGAAGTGTGGCCAGAGAATATACCATGCTGTGCTGGCAAGAGAGGTGGCAAACAGAGGACCGTGGAAGGTGGACTGCAAGGCTGATAAGAAACCTGGCCGAGTGGATAGAGAGGAAACATGGTGAAACAAATTATTTCCTCACCCAATTCCACACAGGCCATGGGTATTTCTGCAAATATTTGTTCACGATGGGGAAGGTGGAAACCCCGTCATGCATTTATGGGGATGCAGGCCTTGATGACGCGCAACACACATTCTTTACATGCGAGAAGTGGAAACGTGAGAGAGAAGAACTTGAAAGGAAAATCAACAACGCAACGCCCGATAATATCGTTAACATGATGCTCAGGACGGAGTCGAATTGGAATCTAGTGGCCCAGTATGTGGAACTGATCCTACGGCGAAAGAAAACAGCAATAGAACCACCAGCGAAGATAGAAGTGAAATTAGTGAAATTATAAAAATTATAAATATGGGAGGCCTATGAGGGCAAAATACGAGACACCATCCCGATGTAATACGAAAAGTAGTTCCAGGATGGATTTGTGTCTGAAATAGAGGAGGTTTTTAGTGGGTGAGAGTCCCACACACAAAACATCAAAACATATGTAATTGATAAGCGAAAACTTTCAAATAAAAAAAAAATGTAGATGACCCAAAATTAATCAATCAAATTAGAGTTAGAAATTGTCAATTATTGAAAAAAATGTAGAAAAACAAAATTTGTAAAATATGGAAAAAAAATTGTTATTGTGTAATGGTGGGGAAATTCGGTGGTTTTTGGTCCACCAAATTTTGTATAAAAAGGCCAAATATCATACTGGATAGAGGCAGATGGTGACAGAAAGAAAGTGAGTGAAGGGCAGACAAGACAGCGATGAGTAATCATTATCCAGCATTATCATACGGAAATACAGAGTCTAAGCTTACAATTTTTTTTTTTATTCCATTCACCAGAAGAGAAACAATAGGGATAAGTACATATCAACAATTAAAAACAACCTACTAATACCAGCAACCCAATTAGTAACGGGTGTACCAGCTGTCTCAATAGAGAGGGGTGAGAGTATCGCTGAAACGTATCCTCACCCTTACGGCAACGCGCCACTAATCACTCTACTAACTAAGCAACCCTCTTAGAGGAATCCCAATCTTAGTATAAAAATCAGTATGGCCTAGCGTTAAGCTCGCCATTTGACTAACTAAGTTATTCTTAAAGTTCCCTGTGTTTATTCACGTTTAAAAGCCATCCTTGATCAAAAATGCGGCAACATCTAGGATTTCATACCCCTTACCGGCCTTGAGCTCATTTATATGTCGCATGGGGTGACAGAGGCGGCTGAAAACAAATTTTTGGAGATTGATCTAAGGAAGCTCAGCTCAACTGTTACACGTTGTTATGTTGCAAAATAATCTTATCGTGCCTGTATCAGGCAACATACTTTCCGGTCGTTTTGCAGCTATAGCTTGCTTTAAAGCCATCAATAGCTCATAATAAATGACACCTTTTCGATCCCATAGCGTCACCATCGAACCATGAATATTTGGTTCTGGCATCGTTTCACGCTAATTTGTGCTTTGGTTTGTCAAAATGGATCCACTTTTCATCTCCAGTAATGATCCGATGCAAAAACCCCTTCCTCTGCTGCCCTTCCCGCAAATGCGGTTTTTTGGCACAAAATCCGACATTTTCAACGAGATGAAAATAATTGTGCTTTTAACAAATGTCACTAGTAATTATTTAAGGTAGACATCTTATCTTTAAAAACCATGCATTGCTCGATTGAATGAAATGTAAGCAGTGATACTAACGACATTTAAGTAAAAACGTCAGAAATATATTTATTAACCGAATATTATGTACGTATTTTGAAACATTTAGCCGTGTTTTCTTGATTTTCACGCTAAAGACAGAAACTATTTTTGCGGATTGAAATATTACCTAGAGTTACGACAAAATACGAATATATTTATGACAAGAACCAGTAACTATTTTAAATGTTTTGTTCTTATGTGGAAAAGATTACAACTCTTTTTCACTTGATTGGGTTAACACTTCATTAAATTTAAGTGTTTTACTTATTTTAGCCATATCAACTAAGGGCAAATTAATCATTAAATAAACAAAGTGCGATCTCTCTCTCATCGATCGATAGAAAGGCCAACCAGAAGAGCCGCGATTTTAATTGCATTAAAGCCACAAAATTGATCGACGTTCAAATGCCACAGACTATTTTTATTTTTTTTTCAATGTTGTTGCAACAAACCAGATGGGAACCGAAGTTTTACAGATGGTTACAACCTATATTTCCGTGATTTTTTAAAATTATGAAGTAGCCAGACATGTCAGAAGAAGTTGAAATGAACTTTGACCGCCATCTGAAAGATTTATCTTCACTAAATTCGCTGTATCTTCTCCGAGGTAAGTATCAAATTTTAAATAATAGTTTTATAAAAGTAAGTTAAGCTTATTGAAAATCCAGAATGAAAAATAAGAATTTTTTGCAATAGAACAACAAAACAATCCAAATGGCTAATAATTCTTGCCACTTCTTTAAATCAATTTTTCAATCTGCATAAAAAATGTGTGTTTGTTTATACACACATTTTTTATGCATATTGAAAAATTGATTTAAAGATGTGGCAAGAACTATTAGCCTTTTGGATTATTTTGTTGTTCTATTGCTTTAAATAAAAGTAAATATTTATACCGCACTTAAATCATTTTTGTTCGGTTTCTGGAACCCGCTCGCTTAAGATAAACTTTTAAAGGAATATACATGTCAACGACTACTTAGTTTAATTTGTCGTGCCTTTTCCAGTGGCGTAACTAGGTACTCGGAGCAGCTGCAGCCGCGGGGGCGTACGGTTGAAAGGGCCCAAGAGGGTTGTCAGGCGTCAAGTGCTATTAATATTTTCTTGAGACAGACAATTTTTTCTCGGTTGCTGAAGTTGAATGTAACAGTAATTACACGTAATCTGACTCCATAGAAATAAAAATGGCTTTAGGTTCTGACAGATATTTAAATTTAGAAGAAAATTTGCCAAACGATAACGATTTTAGTGTTTGATGGGTTGGTTGATTTATTTGTAATATACGTTTTGCACTCCAAATTAACCGCTTTTGCACTTTAAATTCCACCTTTTACAAATCAAGATTTGGATGTCATTGTTAGAGAACACTCACAATGAAGAAACTTTTTTCTTTTTACTTACAGGTTTGTATGAATTTCCAACTTAACGAACAAAAATTTTTGCTCTTTGATATGTATACCAAATGTTATACAACCCTGCTTTAATAATATTTATTGAATGATTTCTATGTACATACATAGTATAAAATGTATTAGTATTTACTTAATGTTATAAAGTAGTGGTTCAAAATGTTATTGATATATGATAAAAATAAAGATTGTATTTTGGGAGATGGATTCGATTTCAGTTGAAACTGTTGTGTTTAATTTAAGCCTCTACACTAGCCGGTTGCGGCATATAGAATACTCGTTATGTTGGAAATTCATACAAACCTGTAAGCTAAAAGTAAACAGTTTTTTCATTGTGAATGTTCTGTTATAGTTTCTCGTTTCCCGAATCATTTTTATTACCGGTCAACGGTAAATAAAAACTTAATTTGCCGTTAAACCCGGCCAAACCTGGTTTATTTTGAAAAACTTTTTTAAATGAGGAAATTGCAAATTTTTCAGTTCCATACCATACACCTTTGCCTCGGATTTCATCTTTTGATCACTTTTTCAAATTTCTCGAGATTATTGGAGTGTAGTATGGAAATGGGATGCGTGATTGGTGCGTTCCTCAAATAGAACTTAGACTTAGCTTGCTTAGTAGTAGTATTAGTCAACTTGACAAATAATTTGATATTTACACGAATTTTCGGAATTTTTCGAAATTTTCGTGAGTTTTCTAGATTTTTTTCAGGCTTTCCGAAATTATTCATTAATATCTAGATTTTTCGGTCTTATTGAAGTTGTTCGAATTTTTCTGTGGTATTCGAGATTGTTCCGCGGCTTATTCTTGATTTCTTAAGTTTTTTGACCTTTCTAGGATTATTCGAGGTTTTTAAAGATTTTCAAATTCGTTCGAATTTTGTATGGCAATGTTCAGCGCTTTTATAGGAACTTGCAGAGTTACACATATAAATCTAAATCATGATATTTAGTTGATTTTTCGACGTATTTCTCCAATTTCCTGGGTTATTCGAAATTATTCAAGAATGTCCAGCTTATTTACATTTTACATGGCGGTGATTAGCGCGTATAGGATTTCCTTTGGTTTTACATACTTACGGATAATTCGATATTAGAAACCTTTGAAAAACTACAACCACTGTGAAAATTCGACATTTTTGAGATTATTTCGAAATTCTTGATATTTTTCAAATTATAATGAAAATTTGTGATACTTTATCGATATACATATTTAGAAATCGCCGTAGCATTGAGTTGATTGCACGAAATGTCGTTTTGTTTGAGGCCATTGAACTGAATCATGTGCTGTTTCGTATGTAATAAAATTTTGGGAGGCCCTGAAATTTGTAGTTACACTACTGGCCTTTTCATTAGATGAGCCTAATTTCAACCTCCTGATTAGAGGACCGAACCTATTGGGTATAATTCCAAAAAATATTATAATATTAACAACAATTAATTTTCTAATAAAAAAAAAAATGTTTATGTTCTAGAACAAAATATTAAAAATTCAACAACATTAGTCCGCATCTTTTCAGATCCAAAATAGTTATTTGTTATCTGCAACAATAAATAAATTTTAAAAATCAAGTATTAATTACAGTATTAATCAGTATTCATTTTAACCGAACGAGGACCGAACCTATTGGGTATAATTCCAAAAAATATTATAATATTAACAACAATTAATTTTCTAATAAAAAAAAAAATGTTTATGTTCTAGAACAAAATATTAAAAATTCAACAACATTAGTCCGCATCTTTTCAGATCCAAAATAGTTATTTGTTATCTGCAACAATAAATAAATTTTAAAAATCAAGTATTAATTACAGTATGAATCAGTATTCAAAATTAATCAGTATTCATTTCATTAGATTCGTTGCATTTGTCGTTTCGACACATAGGTTAATAAATAAAATAAAATATGAAATTTAGCAAAAAACAAATATTTATAAAAATTTTAAATTTAACGTAAACGAAAAATATTTTTTTTAAACAATTTTTAAAAATTATAAATATAAGTAATAGATAATTTATTTATTTATGTATAGTTTGTATATAAGATTTTTAATTTTTTAAGCTACTAAATTATTTATATTATATGTTTATTAAATTATTTTTATATACTATATTAGGAAGTCTTTTCTTGTTTTTTTTTTTTTATTTTAATTTATTTTAATTAATTTTTTAAATAAGTTAATAATTTATATTTATTTATACGGCTATATTATTTTATATAGTGTCAATACCAATTTATTTTGATTTACGTTCTTAATTAAAAAATTAAATAGACTTGAATTATTCATGTACAAATAATTTGTATTTAATTTAATATGTATAAAGGAATGATTTGATTTTTTAAATTTTATTTTGAACACAGTTTAAAATATTTTCCTTTTTTTTAAATTTAGGTGACCAATTTTTTATTGAATTAATATACAAAACTCAAAACTTGTTTAAAAACAATATACTAATTTAAAAATAAGAAATAAATATTAAACACAACTTTCGGGTCCTGGTATTGTATCGGTAATTATATGATTTCTACTATTTCTAAATTTATTTAATGTTGAACTACCCTTAGTTAGGGTCGAATTTAATTGTTCGCTAAAATCTTGTTGATGATTTGATTTATTACTATTGGCAGTATGGTTACCACCACCCGATAATAGAAAATCAGAACCCGAATGTCGAAATTCATTTCCTTTCTGATTTAAATGTGCATTATTATTTCTTATTCTATAGTCTAGCGAATTTGTATCAAATTCTAAATAGTCAGGACGTAAATTTTCTGTGCCTGTTTGTTGTGTATGATTAAGTGTTAGCGCACCAGGCGATGATATTTGTCCTGAATTGTCGTAATCTAAAAAATGTCGCTGCGTTTTATTTTCATGTTGCGATGATGATGTTCGATGATTTTGGTCCGATGAATTTGTTGATGAATTTGAATGTATTGACGTATTTGTCATCGTATCAAATTGGAAATTTTTTTGAAAATCTAAAGCACCACCAAATATTGCACTGTACAGAGGTGGTGGTGCCTCATATGATGATTTGATTGGATTTGTGCCGTATGTTGTGGGGTCATTTTTCTTCAATGTACTATGATGGCTGGATGGTGTTGTTGATGATGGTTGTTGTTCGAAATCATCGTTTCTATACATTGTAGATGTCTTAAAGTATAAAGATAAGCAATAACGAAATATAAAAATTACTTGATATGATCGTATGGATTTTTTACTGTCTAATATTTACTTACAGGTTTTGGTTCGGTGACTGTTGTAAATAATGAGTTTGGTTTTATCATAGGAGGTGAATTTATCGATGATGAATTTTTTAACGAATTTATACTATCTGAAGCTGAAAGTATATAGAGAAATAAATGAAAATTATCTTAAGGTTTAAATTCGATAAATTTGGGAGATGTGGGATGAGATTTGTTCTCTTTGGCAAGATTTGATCATCAAAGCCTGGCAAAATTTTACAAAAGTATTAATCCGGGTCTAAGAATATTTTCTCCGTTGAAAAGCGAAACCTGCATTTAAAACCGAATGTTGAAACAATTATTTAAATAAATAACACATTTTTTCTAATAAAATGTTTTTACGAATTACGTCAATAAGAACATTTCGGTGTTCTTGAATAGGAAATTTGAATAAATTAAATAGAACTGTGGTTTCTAATAAATTTATTTTATGTAGTGTATCACGCTCTAGAAAACAACAAACTAAACCCCTTAAACCAGAAATAGTTGCTGAAATAAAATGTTCCGGCATAAGTTTTCTACCAAAATCTAGACTATTCCGAAATCCCAATTTTCTTTTACGGTCATTTAATTTCAAATTAGAAAACGTTTGCCAAGCGAACAATGGTTTTTGTTATTCAACAACAACGCTTCTAATTATTTAATTAGGTACACATTTTAGCCAATTCTGAAATGCATTGCATTTAAGATTTTCGTAATTCGATTGGGTTAACAAATTATTCAAGTAATAATGGACTACATATTATAATTCGCAAAACAAGAATAAAAAAAAAACAAGATTTATTACTTTTATAGACGAACTATTTTGAACAGACAACTATTTTTGGATGTGTTTCTGAGGTTAATTTTTAGCCTAAAAATATATATCACTTTAATTCGGAAACATTAATTTTATTTACGTTTGTTAAACCCGGGTGCGGCTGTAGGGCGAGTAAACGGGAAAGAAGAGACGCAGCAACTAGCACAACAGCGTCAAGCAACATTTACTATGGTTACTACAAATTTGGGTGACCGGTAGATGATGAAATGAAATCTCGCCCTCCCCAGCCATAACAACTGGTGGAAAGAATTGTGGAGACAAAAAAAAACAAAAACAAAAAAAATATTAATAATTTATTAAATTCCTCACTTGTGGCTTTAACGAGGAACGCTGTGTTAGAAGATTGTGTTGTTTTGTGCTAAAACAATTTTGGACTAACAAATTTACTAACTAATCGACTGCACAGGTGGCTGAAACTACACTATACCGGTAATAAAATAACATTCCTTTCCTATACTTCGGTCTTGTTGTATGTAATAAAAGGGTGAATTGGGCGTATTCCGGGAATCTTGTTTAAGCAATTTGTTGAACCGGAGTGCAGCTTATTTGTGATTCCTTATCACCCCAACAAAACATAATGAGTCATTGCAGATGTTTTGTTAATCTTCTTCTAATACGGGATTTTAATTTGGTAAATCGAAATAGTATTATACTTATTACACAATTCAGATTCTTTCGGCTTTTTATAGACAAATTATATTAACAACAATGGCATTCAATTTCTCTTTCTCTTAATTATTTGTGTGGGCATAAAACACACAGAAATGAGGGTTTTCCTTGAGTTTTCTGATTTAGTGAATATAATTCGCTAAATCAGTACGTTCGTACTTGACACAGTAGGAATTGTATTTGTTTAGTTTGATCGTAGCTACCTGATGATTAGGGAAGTTCTTATTTTTTGTTCAGGGTTATACACTTTGTATAATTCTTGGGGTAAAGTACGGGCGATTGATATTTCTACTTTTTTGGTGTGCTAATTGATTGGCCTCTATTTTATCTATAAAAAGCTAAAAAAATCTTATTGATTTAATATACAGACAAGCGTCTCTATCTCTTATAAAATTCTAAACCGAAAACCAGTTTTTAATCGATAAACTCGAATATTACTTTTCTTTAAATCAATCTTAATGTTAAAATGTATCAATATGATTAAAATAAATCTTAATAAAATTAGAGATTACGTAAATTCTGTTATGTTAAGTTAAGAATCGAAGTTTTTTTTTGTATTTTCTCAAGAGCCTTCGTTAAAAGCAGATGGAACATGAAATAGTTCTTAATGTTAAATTTATAATTAATTAAAAAATACAATTTCTGTATTTTATCATATAAGGGTATTATAAGAATAAAATAAAATAAATTTAAATAAAATAAACAAAATTACAGTCCACTAATTAATATAATATCTTCGCTAACAATACTCTCATCCAGATAATGCTACGGATTGACGTTTTGCAATTCCTCCTAAATTAATTGTGAACCTGAAGGTGATATAGTGCCGTCAGAACTACTCTCGCTTGAAGTAAACAATCAAAATGGCCCAGGAGGTAGGCAAAGGAAGAAATAGGCAATCACAGTTACAATTAACAAAATATCTTTGTTGGAACTTCCTAATAATTAAGTTTAAATTAAATTAGGAGGTATAAAATGGCATCACAGTGATTGATCAATGATCGATTTTGGAGCGCTTTCTCGTACAACAGGGGCGTAAACAAAAAAATTCTCAGGATCGTCAATAAAAACAAACAAAAAACAACATAAATAAATGATTTTTAATTTATACATTCTTCGTCGGCCAAATTCGTAATATTTTTAATTTTATTTTGGATATTATTGTTTCCTTCTGAGCTATGTGTCGGATGAAAGAACATATTAAAGTTTAGTCAATATTTTAATAAACTATATTCTCTCGATCGTTATCTTCTGAGCTTATTTCTCTTATTTGCATCATGTTAACCGAAAAACTAAAAAAAAACGCACATTCGACACACATACAATTTACCAATACTATTAGCTTCCGGTAATTCTCAAATCAATCCTCATCGCCGTGGGCGGGATGCAAAAGGGATTTTTTTTCGTCTGATTACCCCCTGTTGAGAGTGCAGATTCCATGAGCCGACCCACCTTTCATGTCAGCACTATAGGTTGGCATGAAGGAATGCAATGTGCAGGTGGTTTATACAAAGCGGGTCTATAGCCGTAGGTCCTCGATTTGGCTACCACTGCGTAAAGTAGGACGGTAAAAGTAAACTGCGAAAGAGTAGGGAGTGCCTTGAGCCCCAGAACAGATTGCATAAATAAAAAAATAAAAAAATCTAAAAATAACCAAAAAACTCAAGGTTTAATCAAAAATTTGTGCAAGCGGTTCAAAAAAGTGGTCGAAACAATGGTGCATTGTGGAGTTGATTAATGGAGGAGGTATTAGCGAATTATGTCAAATAACTAGCCGATTGAATATTATACAATAGAAAACAAAACAATTCTTGATGTTGTGATGTTACCGAGCGCTAGAACACTTTATCCAGATGAGCTATTCGAATTCATGAAGGATAACTCGCCAGTGCACACGCTTGCGTATATATTGAATTGGTTTTAGCAAAAATCACCTGAACAACAATATAGACCACAAATTCATAATAAAAAAAACGAAAATCTGCAATTGTGCTCTGATTTCGATGATTGATGCCTCTATCAATAGGTGTTGAGACCTGCAATTATTATGCCAACGGGCATTTAGATCGATCAAATATTTCTACACATTTCGTAGAAAATTCTATTTTATGGAAAATCACCTGAACTAAAAAGACTATAATTCATAATAAAAAAACGAAAATCTGCAATTGTGCTCCGATTTCGATGATTGATGCCTCTATCAATAGGTGTTGAGACCTGCAATTATTATGTCAACGGTCATTTAGATCGCTCGAATATTACTATACATTTCGTAGAAAATTCTATTTTATGGAAAATCACCTGAAGACCACAAATCCATAATAAAAAACGAAAATCTGCAATTGTGCTCCGATTTCGATGATTGATGCCTCTATCAATAGGTGTTGAGACCTGCAATTATTATGCCAACGGGCATTTAGATCGCTTGAATATTTCTACACATTTCGTGGAAAATTCAATTTTATGGAAAATCACCTGAATTATAAACCATAAATTCATAATAAAAAAACGAAAATCTGCAATTGTGCTCCGATTTCGATGATTGATCTCTTTATCAATAGAACGCTCAAATATTTCTACACATTTCGTAGATAACTCAATTTTATGGAAAATAACCTGAACTAAAGACCATAAATTCATAATAAAAAAACGAAAATCTCCAATTATGCTCCGGTTTCGATGATTGATTTCTTTATCAATAGAACGCTCCAATATTTCTACACATTTGGTAGAAAATTCAATTTTATGGAAAATCACCTGAACTATAGACCACAAATTTATAATAAAAAAACGAAAATCTGCAATTGTGCTCCGATTTCGATGATTGTAATTATTATGCTAACAGGCATTTAGATCGCTCCATTATTTCTACACATTTTGTAGAAAATTCAATTTTATGGAAAATCACCTGAATTATAGACCATAAATTCATTATAAAAAAACGAAAATCTGCAATTGTGCTCCGATTTCGATGATTGATGCCTTTATCAATAGGTGTTGAGACTGTATTTATGATGCTAACGGGAATTTATATCGCTCCAATATTTCTACACATTTCGTAGAAAATTCAATTTTATGGAAAATCACCTGAACTACCTATAGACCACAAATTCATAATAAAAAAACAAAAATTTGCAATTGTGCTCCGATTTTGATGATAGATCTCTTTATCAATAGAACGCTCGAATATTTCTACACATTTGATCTCTTTATCAATAGAACGCTCGAATATTTCTACACATTTGGTAGAAAATTCAATTTTATGGAAAATCACCTGAACTATAGACCACAAATTCATTATAAAAAAACGAAAATCTGCAATTGTGCTCCGATTTCGATGATTGATGCCTCTATCAATAGGTGTTGAGACTTGTAATTATTATGCCAACCGGCATTTAGATCGCTTGAATATTTTTACACATTTCGTAGAAAATTCATTTTTATGGAAAATCACCTAAACTGTTGACCATAAATTCATAATAAAAAACGAAAATCTGCATTGTGCTCCGATTTCGATGATTGATGCCTCTATCAATAGGTGTTGAGACCTGTAATTATAATGCCAACGGGCATTTAGATCGCTCGAATATTTCTACACATTTCGTGGAAAATTCAATTTTATGGAAAATCACCTGAATTATAGACCACAAATTCATAATAAAAAAAACGAAAATCTCCAATTGTGCTCCGATTTCGATGATTGATCTCTTTATCAATAGAACGCTCGAATAATTCTACACATTTCATAGAAAATTCAATTTTATGGAAAATCACCTGAATTATAGACCATAAATTCATAATAAAAAAACGAAAATCTGCAATTGTGCTCCGATTTCGATGATTGATGCCTCCATCAATAGGTGTTGAGACCTGTAATTATTATGCCAACGGGCATTTAGATCGCTCAAATATTTCTACACATTTCGTAGAAAATTCAATTTTATGGACAATCACCTGAATTGTAATACGAGTAGACCATAGATTCATAATATAAAAACGAAAATCTGCCATTGTGCTCCGGTTTCGATGATTGATGCCTCTATCAATAGGTGTTGATACCTGCAATTATTATGCCAACGGGCATTTAGATCGCTTGAATATTTCTACACATTTCGTAGAAAATTCAATTTTATGGACAATCACCTGTAAAGACCATAAATTCATAATAAAAAAACGAAAATTTGCAATTGTGCTCCGGTTTCGATGATTGATCTCTTTATCAATAGAATGCTCGAATACTTCTACACATTTGGTAGAAAATTCAATTTTATGGAAAATCACCTGAACTATAGACCACAAATTCATTATAAAAAAACGAAAATCTGCAATTGTGCTCCGATTTCGATGATTGATGCATCTATCAATAGGTGTTGAGACCTGCAATTATTATGCCAACTGGCATTTAGATCGCTCAGATATTTCTACACATTTCGTAAAAAATTCAATTTTATGGAAAATCACCTGAATTATAGACCATAAATTCATAATAAAAAAACGAAAATCTGCAATTGTGCTCCGATTTCGATGATTGATGCCTCTATCAATAGGTGTTGAGACCTGTAATTATAATGCCAACGGGCATTTAGATCGCTCGAATATTTCTACACATTTCGTGGAAAATTCAATTTTATGGAAAATCACCTGAATTATAGACCACAAATTCATTATAAAAAAACGAAAATCTGCAATTGTGCTCCGATTTCGATGATTGATGCCTCCATCAATAGGTGTTGAGACCTGTAATTATTATGCCAACGGGCATTTAGATCGCTCAAATATTTCTACACATTTCGTAGAAAATTCAATTTTATGGACAATCACCTGAATTGTAATACGAGTAGACCATAGATTCATAATATAAAAACGAAAATCTGCCATTGTGCTCCGGTTTCGATGATTGATGCCTCCATCAATAGGTGTTGAGACCTGTAATTATTATGCCAACGGGCATTTAGATCGCTTAGATATTTCTACACATTTCGTAGAAAATTCAATTTTATGGACAATCACCTGAATTATAGACCATAAATTCATAATAAAAAAACGAAAATTTGCAATTGTGCTCCGGTTTCGATGATTGATCTCTTTATCAATAGAACGCTCGAATATTTCTACACATTTGGTAGAAAATTCAATTTTATGGAAAATCACCTGAATTATAGACCACAAATTCATTATAAAAAAACGAAAATCTGCAATTGTGCTCCGATTTCGATGATTGATGCCTCTATCAATAGGTGTTGAGACTTGTAATTATTATGCCAACCGGCATTTAGATCGCTTGAATATTTTTACACATTTCGTAGAAAATTCATTTTTATGGAAAATCACCTAAACTGTTGACCATAAATTCATAATAAAAAACGAAAATCTGCCATTGTGCTCCGATTTCGATGATTGATGCCTCTATCAATAGGTGTTGAGACCTGTAATTATAATGCCAACGGGCATTTAGATCGCTCGAATATTTCTACACATTTCGTGGAAAATTCAATTTTATGGAAAATCACCTGAATTATAGACCACAAATTCATAATAAAAAAACGAAAATCTCCAATTGTGCTCCGATTTCGATGATTGATCTCTTTATCAATAGAACGCTCGAATATTTCTACACATTTGGTAGAAAATTCAATTTTATGGAAAATCACCTGAACTATAGACCACAAATTCATTATAAAAAAACGAAAATCTGCAATTGTGCTCTGATTTCGATGATTGATGCCTCTATCAATAGGTGTTGAGACCTGCAATTATTATGCCAACTGGCATTTAGATCGCTCAAATATTTCTACACATTTCGTAAAAAATTCAATTTTATGGAAAATCACCTGAATTATAGACCATAAATTCATAATAAAAAAACGAAAATCTGCCATTGTGCTCCGATTTCGATGATTGATGCATCTATCAATAGGTGTTGATACCTGCAATTATTATGCTAACGGGCATTTAGATCGCTTGAATATTTCTACACATTTCGTAAAAAGTTCAATTTTATGGAGAATCACCTGAACTAAAGACCATAAATTCATAATAAAAAAACGAAAATTTGCAATTGTGCTCCGGTTTCGATGATTGATCTCTTTATCAATAGAACGCTCGAATATTTCTACACATTTGGTAGAAAATTCAATTTTATGGACAATCACCTGAATTATAGACCATAAATTCTTAATAAAAAAACGAAAATCTGCAATTGTGCTCTGATTTCGATGATCGATCTCTTTATCAATAGAACGCTAGAATATTTCTTTCTACACATTTCGTAGAAAATTCAATTTATGGAAAATCACCTGAACTATATATAGACTACAAATTCATTATAAAAAAACGAAAATCTGCAATTGTGCTCCGATTTCGATGATTGATGCCTCTATCAATAGATGTTGAGACCTGTAATTATTATGCCAACGGGCATTTAGATCGCTTGAATATTTCTACACATTTCGTAAAAAGTTCAATTTTATGGAAAATCACCTCAACTAAAGACCATAAATTCATAATAAAAAAACGAAAATCTCCAATTGTGCTCCGGTTTCGATGATTGATCTCTTTATCAATAGAACGCTCGAATATTTCTACACATTTGGTAGAAAATTCAATTTTATGGAAAATCACCTGAACTATAGACCACAAATTCATTATAAAAAAACGAAAATCTGCAATTGTGCTCCGATTTCGATGACTGATGCCTCTATCAATAGGTGTTGAGACTTGTAATTACTATGCCAACCGGCATTTAGATCGCTTGAATATTTTTACACATTACGTGGAAAATTCATTTTTATGGAAAATCACCTAAACTGTTGACCATAAATTCATAATAAAAAACGAAAATCTGCATTGTGCTCCGATTTCGATGATTGATGCCTCTATCAATAGGTGTTGAGACCTGTAATTATAATGCCAACGGGCATTTAGATCGCTCGAATATTTCTACACATTTCGTGGAAAATTCAATTTTATGGAAAATCACCTGAATTATAGACCACAAATTCATAATAAAAAAAACGAAAATCTCCAATTGTGCTCCGATTTCGATGATTGATCTCTTTATCAATAGAACGCTAGAATAATTCTACACATTTCGTAAAAAATTCAATTTTATGGAAAATCACCTGAATTATAGACCATAAATTCATAATAAAAAAACGAAAATCTGCAATTATGCTCCGATTTCGATGATTGATCTCTTTATCAATAGAACGCTCGAATATTTCTACACATTTCGTAGAAAATTTAATTTTATGGAAAATCACTTCAACTAAAGACCATAAATTCATAATAAAAAAACGAAAATCTCCAATTGTGCTCCGGTTTCGATGATTGATCTCTTTATCAATAGAACGCTCGAATATTTCTACACATTTGGTAGAAAATTCAATTTTATGGAAAATCACCTGAACTATAGACCACAAATTCATTATAAAAAAACGAAAATCTGCAATTGTGCTCCGATTTCGATGATTGATGCCTCCATCAATAGGTGTTGAGACCTGTAATTATTATGCCAACGGGCATTTAGATCGCTCAAATATTTCTACACATTTCGTAGAAAATTCAATTTTATGGACAATCACCTGAATTGTAATACGAGTAGACCATAGATTCATAATATAAAAACGAAAATCTGCAATTGTGCTCCGGTTTCGATGATTGATGCCTCTATCAATAGGTGTTGATACCTGCAATTATTATGCCAACGGGCATTTAGATCGCTTGAATATTTCTACACATTTCGTAAAAAGTTCAATTTTATGGAAAATCACCTGAATTATAGACCATAAATTCATAATAAAAAAACGAAAATTTGCAATTGTGCTCCGGTTTCGATGATTCATCTCTTTATCAATAGAACGCTCAAATATTTCTACACATTTGGTAGAAAATTCAATTTTATGGAAAATCACCTGAACTATAGACCACAAATTCATTATAAAAAAAACGAAAATCTGCAATTGTGCTCCGATTTCGATGATTGATGCCTCTATCAATAGGTGTTGAGACCTGCAATTATTATGCCAACTGGCATTTAGATCGCTAAAATATTTCTACACATTTCGTAAAAAATTCAATTTTATGGAAAATCACCTGAATTATAGACCATAAATTCATAATAAAAAAACGAAAATCTGCAATTGTGCTCCGATTTCGATGATTGATGCCTCTATCAATAGGTGTTGAGACCTGTAATTATAATGCCAACGGGCATTTAGATCGCTCGAATATTTCTACACATTTCGTGGAAAATTCAATTTTATGGAAAATCACCTGAATTATAGACCACAAATTCATAATAAAAAAAACGAAAATCTCCAATTGTGCTCCGATTTCGATGATTGATCTCTTTATCAATAGAACGCTAGAATAATTCTACACATTTCATAGAAAATTCAATTTTATGGAAAATCACCTGAATTATAGACCATAAATTCATAATAAAAAAACGAAAATCTGCAATTGTGCTCCGATTTCGATGATTGATGCCTCCATCAATAGGTGTTGAGACCTGTAATTATTATGCCAACGGGCATTTAGATCGCTCAAATATTTCTACACATTTCGTAGAAAATTCAATTTTATGGAAAATCACCTGAATTGTAATAGACCATAGATTCATAATAAAAAAACGAAAATCTGCCATTGTGCTCCGGTTTCGATGATTGATGCCTCTATCAATAGGTGTTGATACCTGCAATTATTATGCCAACGGGCATTTAGATCGCTTGAATATTTCTACACATTTCGTAAAAAGTTCAATTTTATGGAAAATCACTTCAACTAAAGACCATAAATTCATAATAAAAAAACGAAAATCTCCAATTGTGCTCCGGTTTCGATGATTGATCTCTTTATCAATAGAACGCTCGAATATTTCTACACATTTGGTAGAAAATTCAATTTTATGGAAAATCACCTGAACTATAGACCACAAATTCATTATAAGAAAACGAAAATCTGCAATTGTGCTCCGATTTCGATGATTGATGCCTCTATCAATAGGTGTTGAGACTTGTAATTATTATGCCAACGGGCATTTAGATCGCTTGAATATTTCTACACATTTCGTAAAAAGTTTAATTTTATGGAAAATCACCTGAATTATAGACCATAAATTCATAATATTAAAACGAAAATCTGCAATTGTGCTCCGATTTCGATGATTGATCTCTTTATCAATAGAACGCTCGAATATTTCTACACATTTCGTAGAAAATTTAATTTTATGGAAAATCACCTGAACTATAGACCACAAATTCATAATAAAAAAACGAAAATCTGCAATTGTGCTCCGATTTCGATGATTGATGCCTCTATAAATTCCGGAATTAAACTATTCGAGTGTCCGCTAAAATATTGCGGGCTAAAATAGGGAGAAATTGGGAACCACTAGCTTATCGGAACAAAGGCTATTTATTGCGACAATTTTTTTAGAAGTGGGCGACACTGAATGGCGATAACGGTTTTGTCTCCGGATTAATAAATTCAATAAATTTTAAAAGTCTAACCGCAGTTATAGAAAATGAAGGATGTTGGACAAAATATTAATTTATATAAATTTTTGTTCTAATTTGGTAATAAATAATTAACTGCTTTGGTATAGTTCGAGTGCATCACATTTTAATTAGATAACATTTTTCATTAAATGAAATTTGACGAACTGTTATGATTTCTAAAAACTGAGTGCCGTAACTCTTTTTATGTTAACGACTGTACACTGGCGCAAGTCTTTCGAATGAAAAAAATATAATTTTAATAGTGAGTAAGCGATAAGATTAGACAGTAAACTGTAATATTATATATAAATTATTCTTGATTATGCTTGATTTAATTCAATGATTGACATCGTTTGAAATTTACTACAAAATGTTTAGTGTATAATTAAACGGTTGAAAAATAATATAAAAGGTTGAAAATACATATTTACAAAACTAAAATATTTACTTACATTTTTGTGCATTCAATATATCCGGTTGCCTTTCAACACCCTGTTTTAAGGTGTATGCAATAACAAATCGTTGTTGTCCGGTACCCATATCCAGTGGTGTTGTTACAGTCATATCCATACCTAAATGTTTATCTTTACCATCACATATATTACGTGAAATTGGATCACGTTTTTTCCTAATCGCTAAAACAACAACCAATAATACCGCAATACCAATTGTTAATAGAGCTCCTGTTAAAAGTGCTGCTATAGGTAATATTGATAGAGCTCCATTTTTATCTGGAAGTAAAATCGAAAAAAGAAAAAAAATAAATAAAAATGAAAAATCGAAAACCAAATCAAAAAAAAATGTTTCAATTTATTTTTTCCATTTTATGTTCTTTTATGTTTTAAATTATTTGAGTACGAGAGAGCATAAAATGATATGTGAAAATAAAGAAAATAATAAGAAGAAATCTGTACAATCAAATTTTGATATGATTGGATTTTTCTTCTTTATATTATTATTTATACACAGAACACAAAACAACAACAAAAATGAATGAAGAAGTAATACCGAATGGATTTTACATCGAATTCAGAAGAGAACATTTTTCGTTCTTTTCATCATTTTCTGGATAAACATCTTTTTGATTGAAGTCAATTGAAATAAAGTGAGGAAAAATTTTTAAAAATAAAATCAAAAAAAAGTTTTTTTTTGCTTCATTTCGGAAATCAGGGATTTGTTTTCATCTGTTTTTATAGTTTTCATTTTATTTATTGAACTAACAAATATTTTGATTCACCATGTCAATATTTTACTTTTTTATTCGTTAAACTCGAGATTTATTATAAATCTTGAACGTTTTGGGGTGATCGCATATATTGTATACGGAGAGTATGATAAGATCAATTTAGATTTTAAAGTATAGAAGTATCTGAACATTTTTGCGATAATCGATTACACTGGGATTTGTAAAAAAAAATATTACGATATGAGTTCCTCCGTCGAGAACAGTTGCGATTAGAATTTATGAATAATTTATCTAATAGGATTTCGTAACAAGTGTTAGTTGGGATAAGTGTTAGTTGCTCTCTTTGTATGTTTCTAGTTGCAAGTTATTAGTTATAATAAATCGTCTAAAAACGTTTGAAAAAATTTCTGAGGAAAACTAAAAAAAATATTTAATTTAAATTAAGAAAATTTAATTTTAATTTTAATTTGTAATAGAATTAGAATTAGCAGTTTTTTGTTTATTTTCAAATAAAAAAATTATAACACTTTAAACGTTTTGTAATTTTAATTAAGCGAAATCTAGTTTATCATCCAATTCAGTTATTCGTTCAAGTTTTCTATAGTTTAAATTAAAGTTTAGTTAATTTTACATTCTTTATTAAAATTTGTATTCGTTGATAACGTATAAATATCTGCAAGTATTTTTATTCATGCATCGAATCTTGTAAATATTGTACAAATAATAAAAGTAACATGTAATCGGAGACGTTTGTAACATGCCACAACCTGCCCCACATACACATAAGTAAAAATAGGAAGGTTATCCTTAATTTTAACTATTTAAAATCAATCGTGCGCAAAATTCAAAAGACACCTTCGAAACAGCTGCGGTCATCTTACAAGAAGATAAATCTAAAGTAGCTCGGTGTGTGGCAAAAGTGACACGAAACGTAGTAAAGAAAGTGAATCGATAGAAGTTGCTTACAAGTCTAACAGCTAGGTATTTAACAAAGAACTGTTGGCTATTTTAGTAGAGTATGTGAAGCAACCAGTTTAAATAGAGCTACAAAAAGAACATTGATAATTATTGGAATTGTGATGAGACGGGTGTTTCCGTAGTGCAGAAACCTCGAAATATTAGCTCAGAAAGAGGCATTCTGGCTATCGTATGTTTCACGAATTAAATATAAAGAGATCTTTATCCTTGATAAACCGCACCAGAAGTAATTATGTGGTCATTTCTACCACACTGCTCACATCAACAATAACCGCTCGGTATGGGTACAAAACTCCTGGTTACGAAATCATCCGGGGAAACTATGATACATGATATTCCATCTATAGTTAAAATTGCCCTTCCTTAGCACTAAATCTGATTATGATTTAAGATAACTGCTATTGTACCATACAACTAAAAAATTATGATATACAACTTGTTGGTAAATCAATTCAAAGTTTAGATATGATTTACTTTGGTCTAAAACGACCAAAGTATTGAAATCCTGTCAAAAATGATCAAAAATTTTGTTGGTCCAAAACCACTTTTCTCAACGTTTTGAAAGTCCCTGCCAATCTGTTTCTATGGTCGAGGTCGAGATTTAAAAAGCTTTTGGAACCTGTGTGTCAAGAGGGTCGGGTACCTACCATACGAATTGACCCAAAATACTTGGTTATAGAAATATTTACCAATTTTTTATATATGCTGGTTTGAATATTGAGTTGGGTTTTGAGTTTGGTGTTGAGTTAAGATATTGTGATCAGTTTACCAAACTTTTATATATGCTAGTTTGAGGATTGAGTTAAAAAGAGAGTTTGCAGTTGGGTTGAGGGTTGAGTTGGGGCCCGTTTGCTGGTTGAATTGGAGTTGAGATGGTGCTGGACAGTGATCAGTTGAGCAATCTATAAAATAAAGTGAGTGTTTGTATGTATGTACAGCATATGTCTATGATATTTAAAGAAATCCACACGACTTGACCGATTTGAACCAAACCTTACACAAATATGGTTTAAGGCTTAAGAAAGGTCACTGTTAATATTTCAAACCTCAAATTAAACCGTTTACATTTCAAATTAAACCTTCAGCAAATTATATGAATGGCCGATTAGGATGGAACCTATCTATTTCTTAACCGATTTTAGTGAAATTTGACCTCCGCGATGGAAATGGGATTCTAAAATGAGTTTTGGATGAAATTCTGGAATATGGCCAAGTATGATGGAACTTGTCTATTTATCAACCAATTATTATGAAATTTGATAAGTGGAATGGAATTCGGCTTGTTTGAATTGACCCTTAACAAAGCCTCTAACTCAACCCCAAACTCAATACTGAAAAATACATAACTCAATATTCAAACCAGCATATATAAAAAATTGGTAAATATTTCTATAACCAGGTAATGGTATTGGTGATGGTGATGGGAATGATGATGGTTACGGTGATGGTGATGGTGATGATGATGGTGATGATGATGGTAATGGTGATGGTAATGGTGATTGCGATAGTGATAGTGAATGCACCATGATATGATGTTATGATTGTGTGACGGTAAGATGGTGCGATAGGGTTTTGTTATGTTTATTAGACTGTTCGATGGTGTTATTTCAAGATGCTTTGGGGGTACGATGGTATGATGGTAGTGGTATGATGGTATGATTGTAAGATATTAAGAAGATTTGACAGTAAGATGCTACGACCTTATGATGATAGGATCGTGTTATTATATGATGATACATGTCACTCATAAAATCCACCTCTGGAGGCATGTCAATCAAATTCAATGATAACACGTGACTTTATCTGAAAGTACACGCCTCGAGAGAGCTAACGCCAACTTCTTATACTATGTAAAAGAAGAAGTACAATAAAATGAAGAATTGTAAGTAAACATTTTTCCAAACATAGAACTCAATTAACTGTATCATGAGGGTAACTTAAATGAGTAAATACATTTTCAGAAGTTATATTATGATATAATTTTGCGCCAGGTATATCGGATAGTTTATTATATATGCTGGTTTGAGGAGCGAGTTCGGCGTGTAGTTTCCGGTTGAGTTGGGTTCCATTTGTTTGTTAAGTTGAGGTTGAGTTGAAGTTGAGTTAAGGTTTAGTGAGCAATACAGTTGGGGATTTATTAGAGTGTTGAATTTACAGCCGAATTGGAGTTTGCTAGAGTTGAGTTCACGTACGGTTATAGTTTTCCAGACCATGTTGATTTTGGAGTTGAGTTGGGCATTGAGTTTGGGGTTCAGTTGTAGGCTGAGTCGAGGATGTTTGAGATTGAGTTATATGGCGTTATTATTACATAAAATTTATGAATAATGTTACTTAAGTCGCTACTTAAAACTACAGATTTCTACTTTTCAACTTCTTGCGCTACATATTGAAATAATCACACGAAAGTGTATTATGAAAGATCGATCTACATACTTAATATTGGTTTTTGCAAGTATTAAGCTTTACTGTCTGCAAATTTCTCTATTAGGTCAATAAAAATTCCCAGAACTATAAATAAAGCGAAATTTAATTAAAAAGCTGGGATAGGAACGACCACAACCGCGGGCGTCATTTCAAAGTTGGAGTTGGGGGAACTTGGAGGTAGGAGACTGAACGAGGAAATGTTATTAGAGTTAAGTTGACGAGCAAGTTTGAGGTTAAGTTGGAGATTGTGTTAAGTATTGAGTTGAAAGTTGATTTGGGGTTGAATTGGTAACCAAGTTGAGGGTAGAGTTAGGAGCTGATTTTATGATTTAGTTGTATATTATGCTGGAATTGAATTGGAGGTTGAGTTGGAGATTGAGTTGGATATTGAGGTTAGATTGTAAAGGGATTAAGTGGTTCAGTTGTTCATTGAGTTTAGATTGAGTAAGTGATTAAGGGTGTTAGTTTAAGATGATTTGATATAATCTCTCGAACGCACGTAATACAGAACCAGTCACCTCGTAAGGTTTCAGCGCTTTATATTTTTCGTATTATATCCCTCTTAAAATTGTACGAACCGTCGTGGAGACTATAATAGAAAAATATCCTTGTTGTGAAATAATTACGAATCAATCAAAGTAAATTAAAAGATAGAAGCAAAATTTGAACCAAATGAAATAAAACACTATCATCACGAATAAACATCGAAATAATTTATGATAGCAAAACCCACATAAAAATGGGATGAATTGTAAATCAAATAAATTTAAACTAAAATTATTCTTATTATATTAACCACATCCCCAGATATAGTAAAATTAAGAAAAGAGAAATTATCGTCTCGCATGATGATTTTCTCGTTCAAGCATTAAGCCGTTGGTCAAAGAAAATAAGATAAAAAGATATGCTAAATAAGATCACATTTCAGTAGTACATAAGGAAAAAGAAATATAAATATTATTGACATTAAAACAGGAAATCAAATAAAATAAAATGACATGTATGCAGAAAATATGTGACGAGCCGTTTACAAAAACCAAAAATAAAATCAATAAATTCAAATTGTAATAAAATATGAAAATTAAATAGCGCATGAAAACGAAATTAAAAATGACCCAAAATCGGCAAAATGTGTTGAAATTAAAAAAAATGTGAAAAATTATGAAAATGTTTGATAATTCAAAGAAAACAACATTCAGCAGGTCTATCATGAAATATTGTTAGTGTAAAATTATCAAAAATTAACCCAAATTTTAGTATATAAGAGCCGAAAATTTAGTTGTAAATTCATTATTGTATCAGTTCTAACGCAAGCATCATCATTATTGCACCAATTCTGTAACAGTCATTATTTGTATACCAGTTATAACGTTATTATTAAAACATTAAGTCTAAGTATTATAAAAGTTTCGAAGTGTATGAACAGTATTGTAAATCAACAAGAAAAATTATAAAATAAATAAACAACTTAAATCAAAGGAAGCAAAGTATTTATTGAAAGAAGCTGTGTAATCACCTAGTAAATCAGAAACGGAGGAATCGCCAAAAAACAACTAAATATAAAAAACGGAAAACGGATTTTTTATCTAAAACATTTTATCTAAAAACAATTCATCTAAAAACAATTCATCTAAAGCAATTCGTCTAAAACAGTTTACCTAAAACAATTTAACTAAAACCAATTTACCTAAAAACAATTTGCCTAAAAATAATTATTCAGATAATGATAAATTCGTCTAAAACAATTCGTCCCAATTTATCTAAAATGATTGAAATATAAATAATTACTGACGTATTCTTGGTCATTCCAAAAAAAAGTTTGTAAAAATATGTCTCCACAAATTTTATCAATAGTTGCTTTCTAATCGACTAACTGCTAGTTCCCGCTAATAGTAAGGTTTTGTCTTTGCTATGTGAACTCACAAAATAGTAAAACATAACCTAAAATATATTTTTTGAATATTATGAGTCAAAAAATTAATTTTTTGCTGTGATTTTAAATGGATTGTAGTAACGTAAATTCTGAATTTTGAAAAATTGTTATTAACGAACATTATGTTAAAAAGCTTATTATAATTTCAATATAGATGTCACTGTTATATTAATACATAGAAACGAAACGTAGAGGGCTATCGTGGAAGAGTCGCGATAGATAAAAAAAGATACGAAAAAGCGAACGGACGTGTAGTGAAGAAAAGAAGAAATAAAAATAAATAAATATTAAATAATAAAAAAACGTGTTTTGAAATTTTTTTGAAATATAAATGAAAACGATTAAAAATCTTTACTACAAAATTATCAGAAGTGGGATTCGAGGTACGAAATTCGATTATTGAAAAAAAATATAACATAACCTTAAATAGCACGTGGAAAAGAAATGAACTTTGGTTTCGGCTTCGTAAGGAATTAAAGAATTGGGGATTGATTACAAGTGGAAACAAGGTTACATTAATCAATCGTTTAGAAAAGATTCAATCCGAAACATGTGTAGAAAACGAATCAAATGATAGCGAGCAGGGTGGCAAAACAGTGATAAATCGATCGCTCACAATTAACAACCGGAATCTGATAACTGCAGCGGATAATCAAAACGATCATCAATACATACCACCAAAAGCCCATTATGCATCAACGCCAGTATACATCAAACGTTATCAATGCCTACTTATATTCAAGTTCCAACTGGAAATGAACAACAAGTAAACGAAATGTCACCAGCGAAAACGGTGTTGATGACACAATCGCAGGAACGTTACATGCCAAGACACTCGATAACGGATATAATTGATCCACTACCATCATTTGATCCAGCGAATCTAACGTAAACGACGGCCGAACAATTTATTAAACAATTGGAATTATTACGCGAGATATATCAGATTAATGAGAGCAGTTTGTTATTAGCGATATCATCAAAACTAAATGGAGCAGCAAATATGTGGTTCAAAGCAACGAGAATAAAAATACGTACACTTGATGAATTTTCGCAATTATTCCTAAATGAATTTAAAACAAAAATTACCGAAGTAGATGTTCACGAACGGTTAAGGAATAACATGCGTCCCCGAAATCAAGACAAGTTGACATATTATTATGAAATGATTGGAATAGGTAACCATGCCAAAGTTACTGATGCAGCAATGATTCGATATATACTAAATGGAATAAACGATCATCAATTTCCCATTTCTCTACGATCTGACGTCATTCCGTCTTTAGAAAGGCTTCGCGAAAAGATTGTATGGCACGAAAGCACGAAACCAATCGGAGCAAACTCAAATATACGATCAAATAATATCGTGACGTCAGTATTAAACTCAAATACAAACCACGAAACTAACCGGATGCGACATAACATACCAGGGAATAATCATTCCAATAAACAATTAAACGCACATCAATCTGGTGACTCGTTTAAACCAATTCGCACTCCACTATCTACGACACCGCGTAGTTTTTATCCACAACCAAATAAATTAACATGTTACAATTGTATGGAGACAGGACATTTCTCTACAAATTGTCCACTTCCAGCGAGGCGAGAACGATGTACTACTTGCAACAAAGTTCATCCAAGAGGAGCACCAGTGAACTGCAGCACCAGTTCACCCGAAAATAGTGTTCTGATTATTCGACTTGAATTCAAAGTCGAAATCGGCATACATGTCCCGTCGTCTGTCACGCGATATCTGACAGCGGTAATTGATACTGGGAGCCCTGCAAATATTATTTTAGCTAAACATGTAGCTGCAAACATAAAACTGGAAGATTATATGGGAAATCAATACAAAGGCATCAACAATTCACCGATTAAGATTTTAGGAAAGTTAATTTGTAAAATTAAGATAAATCATAATTTGTTTAATATTTAATTTTTAGTTGTACCTGACGATACAATGGATCTTGATTGCATAATTGGAAGAACATTCATACGTGATCCATCGGTCAAATTTAAAATTGAAACGGGCACTGTCGGAGATGGGATTTCCATAGAACCTTCGGACGAGACGAGAAAATCAGGTACTGTTTTATTATTTAACGAGATTTTAAGTGTAAATTACGAAACCGAGTCGAAGGGAAGAACTTTTGACGTGGGTCCAACCCTTGATAATATCGGTAAAGATTTTGAAATTGAGAATGAATTTAATGGACTGATAAACGAATTCTTCGAGCATCCTATAAAGAATGAACCGAACGTGAAACATGAATTGACAATTCAACTGACCTCAACTAAGCCTATTTATGTGACACCATAAAGACTTTCCGTGCGGGACCGAGATATAGTTAATAAAATAGTTGACGATTTGTTGCAAAGAAACATAATACGACCAAGCAATAGCGATTATACTTCTCGGATCGTTTTGGTTAGCAAGAAAAATGGCTCACCATGATTATGTGTTGATTATAGAGCACTAAATAAAATTACTATTAGAGATAGATTTCCTCTCCCGTTAACAGATGACTGCATCGATAAGTTGCAAGGCAAACGCGTGTTTTCTTTGATTGATATGAAAAATGGGTTTCACCATATACCGTGATCTGATTTTAAGCGGAGAAGTAATGGTCTATATAGATGATATATTGATAGCCACAGATAGCGTTGAACGACACTTTCAAATTTTGGGAGAAGTACTGGATTTAATCTATAATAATTGTTTGGAAATTCAACCGTCAAAGTGTAAATTTTTGAAAAATAAAATCGAGTATCTGGGATATGACGTTTCACACAATTAGATACGCCCCAGCAAACGTCACGTAACAGCAATAACAGATTATCCAATACCTCAGAACATTCACGAACTATGACGTTTTATTGGCCTACGAGTTTTTTTAGACGATTTGTTCCGACCTTCTCAACTACAGCGAAACGATTGACAGATCTAGTGAAGAAAGATATACAATTTAAAATCGACGTCAAAGAGTTTACAGCGTTCGAATCACTTAAGAGCAAATTGGCTAACGGCCCTACTCTTTGCATTTACAATCCAAAGTCCTACACTGAGTTGCATACGGATGCGAGCCAGGTAGGGTTTGGTGCTATTTTGTTTGAAACGCAATCAGACAAACATTTGCATCCAATATCGTATTTTAGCAAGAGAACATCAGACGTCGAATCGAGATATCCTTCCTATGAGCTTGAGACGTTAAACGTTATCACGTACTATATACCTACACGGTGTGAAATTCAAAATTGCCACTGACTGTGACGCAGTCCAACTAACACTTGATAAAAGAAGTTCAAATTCGCGAATAATGCGTTGGGCCATATTTCTTGAGAATTACGAGTACGAAATTGTACATCGATCAAATCATCAAATGCGTCACGTAGATGCTTTGAGTCGTGTCCCTACCGTGCTGATTTTGAGCGAATGTTCCCTATTACAACGATTTGAAATCCATCAATCGAACGATACAAATATTAGCGAACTTCGAGACGAGTTGCATAAGAACGGCGATTCATCACTTTTTGCTCTAAAAGATGGTCTTGTATATCGAAAATCTAACGATAACAAATTACTCTTTTTTGTCCCTGGAAAGATTGAAAATGAGATTATACGGAAGTACCACGAAATAGGTCACGTTGGCGTATCAAAGACATGTGAACTTATAAAGCGTTCGTATTATTTTCCACACATGGTCGAGAGATGCGACGAGTTTATTAACTCTTGTCTTAGTTGTCTAGTTTACGAACCAAAAGGTGGTAAAAAGGAAGGATTCCTTAATTTATATGAGAAAAATGAGGAGCCATTCCATACGATCCATGTAGATCATCTCGGGCCATTTTCCGAGTCTAAACGGCATAATAAATACATTTTAATAATCGTAGATGGTTTTACGAATTTTATGAGGATATTTCCAACAAAAACAACAAATTCACGAGAAGTGATAAACAAATTACAAAGTTATGTATTTTAATCAGCTTAGTGCATCTAAGAGAATCGTAACGGACCGTGGAACTAGTTTGAGATCTAAAAAACTTTACTACAGGATACATACAGGCGTGATTTTTATTGTGGATTTTTTAAAACAGTTTTAGTGATTATTATAAATAAAAATATTTCTCTTTGATTAGATAACCTAAACGGTTGAAATTAAAAAATTTCTTAAGCAAAAGATGACCTGTTCTACAGTTATCCACCTAGCGGCGATAGTGGGTATACCCATGAAAAAATAACAAAAGTTGTTATGACTAGATAATTTATCAAAGACAACAACTTGTCTACTAGCGGGTAACAGCGGTTGGTACTAGAATGCAACTAATAAAAATTGCAAATTGTATATTTTGTCTTATGCATGATTGTATATTTTGTCTTATGCATGATTTATAATATGAGTTCGATTATGCAAAATAAACCAATCTAATGTTAAATAATATGACGTTTTCGCGCATCGATGATTTTACAGAAAAAAGATGAAACTCGACATCTGCAAAAAAAAAGCAGGCGAGGTTTTTTGGGTTTGTTTCTCTGGTTTCAATTGACTTTTTTAAGCAGGTGATTATTTTGTCTCTTTTTGTCTTTGTACTTTTTCCTATGTTGTGTTTCAAATCAGTTTTAAATCAGCTATAACACGAATCGTTCTATATGAATTATGGTTAGAAAAATTGATGTTAATTAATAGAGCATTCACAATTATTTTATCTTTTACTAAAAAGGTTTGTATGAATTTCCAACATAACGAGCAAAATTTTTAGTTCATTATGTTGGAAATTCATACAAACCTGAAAGTAAAAGGTAAAAACTGTTTGCATTGTAAATGCTCTGTAAGTTGTTTATAGACGAATTATTTTCAGTTAAATCGGTTTTTAGCTAAATTGTTTAGGTAAACTGGTTTAGATGAATTGCTTTAGACGAATTGTTTTTAGGTAAATTGTTTTTAGATAAATCGATTTTAGGTAAATTGCTTTAGTCAAATTGGTTTAGATAAATTATTTTAGACCAATAGTCCGCGAATCCCAATTTAGAAATTACCAGATAAAAATAATTATTATTTCTTTTGGCAGATTAAACTTTTATTTAACAAAGTGTCATTTATTTGATTTTATAGTTGGGTTTAACAATGGACACAATCGTACAATCAATTCCGACGACTGGTCCTTGGATTGCAATAACTAGTAAGCGTTTTCATATTTTTTATACCATCTTATGCTCATATCAGATTTTTTTTTCCTATTTTGGTTAATCATAGATGTTTTGTGTTTTTATTTTATTTTTAATAAACAGTATCCAAAGTGTATGTCGCAAACATTGGATTTTTTGGTCTGTTATCGGGCAGGGTCTTGGAATGATTAACGCAGGCGAGTTTGAAGAAGGATAAAGGAGCGATACCGACAAACCACCGTGCAACTATGGTTTCCATTTGATGGCAATTCAGTCATGGTGTCGGGAGGAATTTTCATACAAGAAAAAATAATTATAATTATCATTCGTAAAGGCGCCCTAAATGCGCGCCACTACATAGACGAGTTAAAGAGACCTCAGGTTGTTCCTCTGTCACTCGAGCAAGACCAAGCTGCTTTTATATCTTTCATTATAATGAAAACCACCTCCCCCCTCAACTTTTCTGATCTGAATCCTATCGAGCACGTATATATCGACGAGACTGATCAAACCAACCATATACCATTAGAGAGTTACAATTAGCTTTGTGTGATAAATGGCCACACGATTATTTCCGGAATTTAATCCAGAGCAAGGACCATCGATGCAAGGCCGTACTAAAGACACATGCTTTGATCACTTAATATTGTTAATGAGTGTTTAGTTTATGTGATAAGCTTCTGTATGCACAATGGTTTTAAATGATCCTGTGAAATTAGTAAATATTTACGATTTAATTGCCACAACCTGATTTTTCATTTGGCCAAAATGATTTTTTGCATACGTACTACCACATAATATTGTAATTTATTACAAAATAAACCATTGGAGATCCTGCTTCTTTTTTGTGTTGAATTTAAATTCCAACAAAAAATGAAAATTTTACTAAAATATTTTTTGTTTTATTTGGTTTAGAACCAATTTAAAAATTAATAACCGAAAAAAGTCTCGTTTAGGAAATACATTTTTTTTTTATTTCTCATATTTTCATTCTTCACATTTTTTTTAATGATGTTTCCTTACTATCCCGCATTCATACGAGTATGATATATGAGTAGATAAATTTGGTATTCATACTTCCTAAAATCAAACCATAAATGTTTAGGGTGATTGTGATAAAATGTGTTGGAATATTCAGAGAATTTGTTGAAACCATTATAATGTTATACACATATGTTGGTCTTGGAATATAATTAAGTTTAACTAGATATGTTTCGAATTTTTATAATCTGAAGGTGGAAGCATCTAGGAAATTAGGTAGGTAATATTTTTTTTTTTTATATATTTAAAATACTAATCGTTAAGCCATGTATAAAATAAAGAAATTTGTATAGGCTCTGACATTAAATTCCCCAGTGAAGCAATTTCGATGGAAATTATTTATCTATTGAAGGTTTCTCCATCAAACTAATGTATTATTAATCTATAAACAACTAAGTGTCAATAAGTCCTCAATTTCTTATACCCAAACTTATTGTCAATTGTTCTTTTTATTGATTAACAAACCAGTACAAATAAAAAATATATAATTGCAAAACCAAATAGCAAATCTACTATCTACATACATACGTATTTATAATTCAATTTAATTTTTACAATTTATCTTTTTTAAAATGAATGCAGTCAATTAAATAAAAGTCCAGCAACAACCCATAAGTTAAATCGACAAACAATGAGAGCTAAAATTAAATTAGAATTTTATTTCCACTGGTTTTTGTTCAAACTTTTCCATTTACAACAAAATCTAAACCAAACAGCGATAAAAAAACCCGATAAATATACATACTCAGAACATTTATACAACAACAGTATGATTCTTAAAATCTAGTTAATTCAGATATTGACTTAAATATGAAATGAAATAAATTGAAGAATAAAAAAGCACAATTTTGTCATTAATTTACGATAGACCTTTTAAAATAAACAACAACACCACAAATAAAAGTTTTGGGTTAACACAAAATTAAATAAAAGCTGCTAGGAAAACAAAAAACAAAAGAATAAAAAAAGCTTTTAAATATTGGTTATGCGGATGATGGGGGAGCCGCACACAAAAAATGTTAACAGTCAGCATTCAATCTTTCTAATTCAAACAATATAAAAATAAAGTAAAGAATAAAATAAAAATTATATCCCTATATGTAGATTATCCCAATAACAAACACGAAAAAGAGTTTATTATTGGCAAAAAAAGGATTTTCATTTCGATCGACTGTTTTTTAAACAATGGAAATCAAATGGTGTGAATTTGAGTACACAAAACTCTTTCTAATACGATTTTTTTTTTTTTATGTTTTCTAGAAATAAAAAGTACATAACAATAAAAAGGAAGAAATAAAATAAAAGAATATACGGACATAAAAATAACAAAATAATGTAAATTATGTTCCCCATTGTTTGTGTGCTCTTGTTTGATTTTTGTTTTATGAGGTTTATACATCTTAAAACAGAACCGCTTATCTTCAATTGAAATTTTCGATTCTTTATCTTGATTTCTTGTTCCAAAACTTCAACTAGCTTACTTACTATTAAAATATACAATTAAAATATTTTATTGGATTTGATAGAAAAATTGTGGATTTAATTATTAACCATGTCCATTTGAAGAATCATTCATCAACCTAACATTGTATTCAAATTGATGAACCCCTCTTCAATTTTACTATATTTAGCTTCAGGTAATAATTTAATGAAATTTCTTCAAATGAAAGAATCACCAATCGAATAGTTTTGTATCCTTTTCATAGTTTTTCGTGAAATTGAAGAAAGTTAGTTAAAAATGTACAAATTGACCGTGCTACCACTACAATTGAAGAAATTTGTATTGAATTGACAAAATAATCTAAAAAATTACGGCTCCACGCGAATTTAGTTTAGAGTTTAACAAAACAGGTTCAGAATTATTGTACGTAGGTGGTTAAATACAATATAATAATTATTAATTAAAAGTGCACAAATAGGCATAATATAATGTATAACGTGAAACATTAGCTGGCAGAACATAAGTCTTTTTAATATAATTATGCTTATATCGGTTTATTGTAATATTTGCAAGTAGTAATTGTGTTTGAAAAAATTACAGATATTTTTGTTAGTCATTTTGAAGATCTCAAATTTTGTTTGTTTAATTATCTTTACAAATAATCTATAAAGTTAATATGTTGAAGTGTTATTTGTGTAATTTAGATAGTTTTAATTTAAAGTCGTTAAGTATTCATTTAACCTGTTAACTGCGGAATTTATTTTTACAAAACCCTATTTGTATGAGCTATTAAGAGGAAGCGATGACGAGTATACACGTCGAACGCAATGCAAATTAGTCCCATAATAAATTTTACAAACAAATCAAAGTAAAACAAAAAAACATATTTTTATAGGATACAAAAATAACAATACATTGTTGAAAACCTAAAAATTAACAAGAAATAATAAAATTCATAGTCAGGAAAAATTAAAAAAAAAAATTTAGAAATTGATTTCACTGTGGTATTTTTCAAAGCAAGTACTATACAAAGTGGCACATCGCAGGTCGAGCACAAGACAAACGCGCTTTCCATAACACTAAGCACTCATCAATACAAATATCTTGGGTTGGAATATATAAAGTTTTGCATTTATATTGCACATTTTTCACCAATTTTTCAATTTTATAAATTTTACTTCTAGGATTCACATTTCTATTATCTTCAAAATGTAGAAATTTGCAAAGTAATAAAAATCTTTCTGCAGACAACACTTTGCTGAAGAAAGGAGTAGTTATGCTTTCTCTTTTGGAGAAATACATTTGAAGTGTTGGCTTTCTAACAATTCCTTGCAATGCTAACAATGCGATGAAACATTTAGTTTCTGTATTATTTGTCGGAAACCAGTTCCTCGCCCTTGATCGTTTCATCAAATTGTGACTTTCAATGTATTGTGCTGCATACAAATTCACTTGTTCGACAATTATGGATACTATTTCATTATCTAACATTTTATCAAAATAAAATAAACACTTTTGTCTTGACGATCTAGGCACATTAAATTTCCGACCAGAATTTCCACAAAAATCAAATGGAACTCTAACATTTTCTTGCATATCCCATTGAGAATTTTCAGTTGGATCATCTTCTTCTGATCCACTGTCACTATAAAAGTTGTCTTCAAGCTCACTTGAACTGGAAAAATCCTCGTCTGATTCACTTTCGCTACAAAAATCCTTTTCTGAGTCATTACTCTCGCTTTCGTCAGAAGATGTCAAAAAGCTAGACACATTTTTTCGCTTTCTGGTAGGCAAAAGTTCACTATCATCGCTGTCTGGATCACACATCTGAATGGTAAAATTTAGCAATAGAATAACGAACTATTTTTTTAGGTAATTTTTGTACTACTTTACCTTTTACTTTATTTTGATAATAATAGGAAATAGGTAAGAAATCTAACAATTTGTTTTATTGATTTTTATCACGTTGTTGCAACAAACCAGAAATAACTAAGCGATCAAATATGTAATGAAATAAAGCAAATAAGAAAAAGTTATAAAGTAAGAGAGTGAGAAAGGGGATTTGTACGCATTCGAATACTATATACCAAAATAAATAAGAACGTTATTTGCTTTATTATTTTTTCTCTAACGTTATTTCTATTATTTCTCTATCCCAACTATGGTTCCAGCTTTTATAATGCAACTGTTATCGGGGAGTCCCCAATATACAAGTAAATTACGGGGAATTCTCAATACATTGGAGAAAATATTCAACTCATGTTGTAAAGAGGAATATATTGTACGGGATAACCTCTATGAGTCTATACCATAGAATTTAACCCAATTTTTTTTTTTATTTAAAGCAGGTTTACTGGTAATATAAAGAAAACAAATCACTAAATGATATCTGTATTACACCTAATTGAAATTTTGAGTTTTTATATCGAATGATAATTTTTTATTTTACGCGACGTGTATGCACGTCGACCGCACCAAAATACAGATTTGGATTGACTTGTATACGTGTATACGTCGAACGCAGTTAACTGGTTAAATATCATGCATTCGCTCTCAAGGTACATTACTTATGAATGTTGCGAAGAAATATGCGCGAACAGGTCTTTCACTAATGTTAAAAGCTCTCGGATTCTAATTAATAAAATGCATCAGCAACTTTAAGTTTAAACAAAGAATAAATCCAAGCAACTATTCCTTTGCGTCAAAACAATGAAAGTAAATCTCAGAGCAATGTCGACGTTAATCAAAGCAACCTTGATTATACTAGAACCATCTTGATGTAAATAGAGCCGGCATGTGAAAAATGAACTTAAAATAAGGGATACAGAAACACCAAAAATTCATTTATTTTCAGCTAGTTTGTTTGAAAAAACGCAAATTCGATTGACGAAAAAACATGAATTAAAAGTTTAACCCAGTTAAATAATTTTTTCTAACATCGCTTTAGAACAACTCAATGTTTAACTCATTTAAAATACAGGTTCTCAAATTTCCTGATTTTCCAGCAATAATCAAAAGAAAATAAGGGAATTTAAATTAAAAAACCTTTTACAACAATAACAATCAGTATTAAAAAAAAATCAATTTAATGAAGTCATGATTTGTCCACATCTAAAACCAATGACTAGAAAAACTTAAATCAATACAGTGAGCGTGAAGAAAACAAAAAATCGAAACAATCTAGCATGCTTCGCAAATTCAAAATAACAACAGAACGATATTCAAATTCAAATTTTTCATAAATACTTTCATAAAGGTTGATTTACATATGCTTCGTGTGACGTGTGACGAGAGCTTATGGCTAATTAGAAACGAATATTTTGACATTCGCCAAACGGCACACGCTACACGCCGAGACATGAACCAATTTTATCTTTTTCGTGACGGTTTACACATATACATAAAAATTTTGTGTAAAACATGGCGGCAATTTGTTTTATACATATTTTGGGAGATTCATTTTTGATCAAAGCCAATATTAGTAAAGCGTGATTTACACATTCCAACAATGTTTCCCAACAAAAAATGAAGAGATTAGTATATCGCGAATTTCATTTGAAAGACAAGAACAAATAGATAAACAAACAAAATTTTGTTGGACTTTTTTTTCTTTTTTTTAACTTTGTTTCCATAAAAAATTTTTTTGACTATAAAATATACTCGACCCGAGTATATTTTATGGAAACAAACAACAACAAACACATTAAAAATGGCGCTTTGTAAAATTTTTATAGCGTTTTATTTTTATTTTTTTAAAATTTTATTTGAAAATTAAAATTTATGTTCGAACAGTTTTCATTTTAGCCAAGAAAAGTCGTAATTTTGATAAATAAAGTGGTATCGCTGCGGGGTTGGGTACAGTTGCCCGTATGACAAAATACCGTTCACAAAATCCCGTATACATAATACCGTATTGCAAAATCCCGTATTACAAAATCCCGTATTACAAAATCCCGTATGCCAAAATCCCGTATGCCAAAATCCCGTATTCTATAATAATTCATCGGCTTAGGTTAGGTTAAAAATCGCGCGATTTTTAACCTAACCTAAGCCGATGAATTATTATAGAATACGGGATTTTGTGTGTGTGTGTGTGTGTGTGTGTGTGTGTGTGTGTGTGTGTGTGTGTGTGTGTGTGTGTGTGTGTGTGTGTGTGTGTATGTATGTGTTTGTGTGTGTGATTTGTAGGTGTGTGTGTGTGTCTCTGTGTGTATATGTGTGTGTGGTGGTTTGGTTCCTTTTCAAAAAATGTGCCACTAACTTCTTCTGGACGGTTGAACCATTAAAATAAGGAATTTGTAAAATAAAATACCTCCTGAAATTGAAAATAAGCAGTTACTGTATTTACATAATTAATCGTTGCAATGTTTAGTTCGATATCATAATTATCGCAGTTATCGTTGGAATATTTTGTTGATAACAAATGCAACGTGCAACAAAAGATACGTATATAAAATCCGCATTAAGGTTAGTATTTCAGATTTGCAATAACCAAAAAGAATAAAATGCACAACCTTATTATGTTTATATAATCAGTATTCATTTTCATCTATTAGTGTTTCCTATTTTATTATCGCTCTTCAATCAAAATGAATGTTTCGATTGTCACATCTAATAAAGGAAAAGATAAATTGATTATCGATGGCTATTCTTATGTATTAGACAGGAAAACAAAAGAAACTTACAATTGGGCTTGTTCTAAACGACAAGCTTTATTTTGCAGAGGCAGAGTAACCACAAAAACGGAAGAAACAACCCATATTGTTGTCAAAGGACCCTGTATCCACAGTCATACACCGTCTGCTCAAGAAAAAACTATAGTTATGGTGAATAACTATGTTAAAAAAACAGCACACAATAATAAACACATACAACCTTCGCAAATAATTACTGAAAGTGTCGTGCAGGCTAATGCTGAATGCCGAGTTTTTCTTCCAAACAAACCAGCACAAAAGGTTAAGATAACGCGAGTAAGAGCTTCTCACCAAGAAGAACCGAAGAGTCTAAATGAAATCAATATCCCGGATAATTTACTTAATTTAGAAGGCGAATTATTTATCTTAAGTGAAAAGGAATTTGATATGGAGAAAATAATCTTAATGGGAACACGTTCCAGCCTTAAGCTTTTAGCGGAATCGAAATGCTGGTTGATGGATGGAACATTTTATGTTGCTCCATCCATTTTTAAGCAACTGTTTACCATTCACGGAGCTGTTGAGGGTGAAATTGTACCACTTTTGTTCTGTCTTATGACGAAAAAATCAAAAGTGGTTTACAACGAAATGTTTTTTGAGCTATGTCGTGTGGCTTGTGATTGGGGAATAAACCTGAACCCTACGCATATAATAACTGATTTTGAAAAAAACATTTCATTAACGACAAAAGAGTATTTTACCTCAGCCTTGTTTAGTGGATGTTTGTTCCATTTTGGACAAATAATCTGGCGGCAAGTCCAAGCCACAGGATTAGCCAGAAAGTATGGTAATTCTGTGAGTTTTAGTCAACAAATTAAAATGATCAAAAGTTTAGCATTTGTGCCAGCTGATCAAATTGCTGACTATTATAAAGAACTGCATAACAGTTTTAGGGATCCGGATTTAAAGAAAATAAGTATATGGTTTAAAAAAAATTATATTTCTGGTCCTAATCACACAAACCCTCAATACTCCCCAAACTTTTGGTCCGTTGCTCATGCTATTGAACAAAATTTACCGAGAACCCAAAACAATGTCGAAGCTTGGCATCGACGTCTCAAAATAATCGTTGGTAAGCGTCATTCTGGGCTTTATAAAATTATTGACCATCTGGCGAAGGAGTTAATAATTTCCAAGACCACAGTGGAAAAAGTTAAGTGCGGTGAAAAAATACCTCGAAAGAAAATATACGTAAAACAAAGAGAAAACAAAAAAAAAATACACAACACTTTTAATCAAATAGATAATAAACTAGATTTTTTGAAAAGAATCGCGAATAATATAATTTTAAATTAAATACTATTACGTTTATACACTTAAATTAAAAAAAAATAATAAAACTGAATTAAAATATTTTGTTAACAAACATAAAATTAAAAAATGTTTTTTAATTTAATGAATCCCGTAATCTCGTAATAAATCCATACTACGGTATTTCGAAATACGGGATTTTGAAATACGGGATTTTGAAATACGATGTTTTTGTGATCTACGGTATTTTGCCCATTCGGTATTTTCCATACTACGGTATTTTGAAATACGGGATTTTGAAATACGGGATTTTGAAATACGGGATTTTGAAATACGGTGTTTTTGTGATCTACGGTATTTTTCCCATTCGGTATTTTGTAATACGGGCATAAGTACCGATCCCATCGCTGCGGCATTCGTCAAAAATTATATTGTCGATTTTATACCGCCAAAAAATTATAGCATGCCCGACATTTTTGTTTTATTTTTTTACAAATTTTTGTTTAAAAATGGAAGTTTACCGTGTAAATCAAGCATAAAACTTTTAATTTTTTTTTCTTAGTTTTCTGATTGTTTTGCCACATTTCCTTTTGGTGGAACACAATACCACAAAAAATATTTAATTAGTGTGCGTGGCGCAACCCGTCACAAATGTAAATTGTTGTCAAGAAACCGTCTCGTTTGTTACCACACGTCACACGTCGCACGTCGCATATGTATATCAAGCTTAAATGCTTGAATTTCATCAATTTCATATGAATATCGTTTATGTAAATCGTTTTCATTTTCTTGTAATAATTGATTTATTTAAACCAAAATATAAAAAAGAAATTCATAAGAACAACATTCTGGTCAAATTAAAATAAAATATTACTACAATTCGTTTGGTCATTAAGTCAATATACATTACATAGATGGCGGTGATGGCCGTAAAAATTTGGTAAAATCATACCAAAAATCTACCTTGGGAAATTTTAAGTTCATAAATTGTAAGAAAAGCAAAAGAAAGTCACAAAATGTTAAGAACGTGTGATAATTTTGTGATTAATAATTTTTTTTCGTATTTTTCTGTAAACATCTTAGACATCTGACGTACACTAGTAAAACTAAAGATAAATTTAGCAAATATGTATTATTTTAATTCGTCAGAGCCAACTTTGATGTATTTTTCAAAATGAAAGTTGGATAAATATATTTTAAACATATTTTAAATTGAATATTTTTGCAATTAATATTTATTTAATACCAATATAGCCTGCTTGTATATTGTTGTTGAAGATATGTAGAAAACTTTTAAAAAAACGTTTAATAATGTTTTGGCTTTTTTCATTGAAAAACTTGAGCACCATTCTTACTATGGATTCCTTTGGAAATCAGTGAAAAGTTATACCACCATAAAAAGCTTCTAAAAAATATGTCATTAAGATTATGACTCTATACTCTAGAAGGCCCTGCGTTAATTCAATAACAGACGAAAAAGTTTGTGAAAATTTAGTTTTTCCAACTGATTTATTAGTCGAAGATGCTGCAAGATTCACACTTTTGCTTCATAATAATAATAATTTCACTCAAAAGAATCTCGAGATTATTCAGAAACTAATTGTTGATACTTTCTTTCAACCGGCAACATCTTATTTAAAAAAATATATAGATAATATAATTGAGAATATCGAAATCAAGACGATTTAGTAAACTTTGTCGAAAAACTATTAAATCCGTTTAATATTATTAGGAGTACAAATTGAAAATGCGGGATTTTTTTCTATTTTTGAACGTTTATTCTGAAAAAATGGTAACAAATGAATTATCCATCGCTAGCCACAACTTTTTCCCATCTTTCTGGCAATTTACGGATACCGTCGCGAAAAAATTCGGCCGGCTTGGCTGCTATCCAGTCATCGACCCATTTTTGGGCTTCTTCGTAAGAATGGAAGCGCTGGTCAGCTAGGCCATGTGTCATCGATCGGAAAAGGTGGTAATCGGAAGGAGCAATATCTGGGCTATACGGCGGGTGGGGTAAGACTTCCCATTTCAGCGTTTGTAGGTATGTATTAAAACTTCCCGCAAATGCTGTTTTGTTGGCACGAAACTCGACATATTGAGAGCTCAAAAAAACTATGAATTTGACACTGCGACAAATTGACACATACTGAAAATTAAAGCTATAAGACGTAGCTTTGACATGAACATAGTAACAGTACTGCCTGATGCGTATAGCGTTAGTAACGCCATCTGTTATCAATCCCGCATTTTCAATTTGTACCCCTAATAATATCCGTTTAACCCACAAATAATCCTATAAGCACTCGATCTCAATCAGTTTGTAGAATTTATTATAGTTTCCCTCTACTTAATAATGTTTCTAAATTAGATAATATTTTTGTTGCTGGGTTTATAAATTCTCAGGATTTAAAAACCTTTGGAAATGACGCTTGCTTAGCTCATTTAATAAATGAAATAAGCGAGATGGAATAGTGAATGTTAGATTTATTTTAGGCTTGGTCATTGGTGATAATTTATAAATTCAATTTGTGATTTTAGCAAATCCTTTTCAAGCAACTTTTTCTGTCACTTCTGTAAGGCGCCGAAAACAAAGACACATTATATGACGCTTCAGGAAGATAAATATTTACGTAATATCCAAAATTATAATTTAGACGATGATACAAATTATTTTGAAGAATCCGGAATAAATCAGAATTCTCCTTTAAACAGAATTAGTTCTTTCATATAGTTGAAAACTTTGCCGTAGATATTATGCATGATTTGTTTGAAGCTATTTGCCATTATGATATTTCTTGACCGTTTTTCGTTAGAAACATTAAACATTAGAAAACAAACATTTAATTATGGTTCGATTGAAATAGGTAATTTGTCGAAACCAATAACAATTGAACATATAAGACGTTATAGATTGAAGATGACTTCAAGTGAGATGAAAACTTTTATTCTTTTGTTTCTACTCATGATAGGAGATTTGATTCCTGAAAACGATATTGTTTGGTAATTTTACCTTCTTCTTATGTAGAACTATTCCCGGGCACGCTTAAACCAAAGCACCATTCAGCGTTTTAAAACTCGCTCTGTAAAATTTGTTATTTCCTTTCTACACATCGAATAATAATTTTTACAACTGGTCGATTTGAATAGTAAGTAGAAAACAAAACATATTCTGATGATTATTTATTTTGCATCGAACAAAGAAGAAAAGAAAAAAAATTCTCTACTCAGTTAATTCAATACTACGAAATATTCTATTCGTTATTCAAACAAAGGGCAGAGTGAAACTAAAGAATAGAAGATTAATTTTGTTTAAGTTGCGCATAAAGAAAATAAAATTTGTCGTTTTACCACAGAAAAGAATGAACAGATATGGAAGTTCCATGCCAAGCATTTACATTTGAAAAATCAATTTAATGATTTTATTCCAGCTCGAATCTAGCCAGTTTAGATAAGGACAATATAATACAAAATTATATATTTCGTTTCTCCTCTTTATTGTTTTTCACGCATTCATTTACGCATTTATTACAAAACAGTTTGTATATTGTGTTTTATTACACACTAGTAAAGTAAAACCAGAAAATTCCTGTTCGTAGGAATAAACAAAATAAAAAATTGAAATTATGAATGAATATCCAACTTAATATAATAGTATTGGTGTTGCTTAAATTAAATAAAAAATGAAAATCAAAATATCGTCATTCTAATAATAACGGTATAAGAAAATTAAAAGTCGACTTTGCAATAAAGAACATTTTTCTATATGTTTTCTTTTACAAAAAGGGCAAATCTATTTAATCAAAATTCTCTTATAAACATGACTGCATAGGAAGACTGTACCAAATTTAAATGCATAAATGCATTAATAAATTACAACAAACAAATTGGTTGTTTTTTACTATTTCCGATATTATGTTTATGTATGTATGTTTAAAGAGAAAAAACAAAAATCATATAAAAAACGAGAAAAAATTAAATTTCGGCAACATTGCAGCTTGTTTGCCACCAAAAATAAAAACAGAAAAAGTAAAAATGTTTGTAAGAAAATAAATAATAAGTAAAATGTTATGTTGCCATTTTAATATACACATGCATATTATGCATTTATTTGTTAACGCTTTATAAAAAGAATTGTATGTATGTGTATGTCCTATTATAGATACACACTTTGGTTATTTTTCATTTTTTGATTATACATATTTACAAAAAATGTTTTGCTTATTTTTTTCTGTTGACTGTAGTCATGATTCATAATAAATTTTGGTGATCGTTGTAAAATAAATTTTCGAAACCATATTTATGAAAAAGTTATGCAATATATATGTAGTAAGGAAATTTATCAATTTAACTTTTTTTACATGGATCATTTTAACTAACAAGGGACTTTTACACCGATTATTTGATACAACAACAACACTGAATCAAAATTTTCTTTTGTACAGTTTACGAATTTATATAAGTAACGAAGTAACGATAATAAAAAAAACGAAAAATTAATAATAAATAACAAATCAATTATTTAAAATTTTTAATTTCTTTGAAGCTGGAGTTGATTGATAATTATTTTGAACTTTACATTTTTTAGCACTAAATTCATCATCTAAAATTGATCATTTGCAGTTCTTCTGATCAGTCATATTTATTTATTTATTGTTATCTTCAAAAAACAATTATGGTCTTGCTGGTCTTGTCGGGGACAAAAATTCTAATTATGGTACTAATGAATATCGAGTAATGGAAACCAAATATAAAACAGGAAACTTACATACTTCTTATTTATATTTATTTATTACAAAGTAAACATATTTTTGAGTTAAAAAAAACAAAAAAAATATTTCATTTCATTGAAAAAATATAATAACATAATTAAAATTGAAAACTAATTAGTAATAAAACATAATATAAAAAAATATATCAACTCTTCGATGTGCTTGTAACAGGGATGATTTTTTTCCGGAAGAAATGTTGGATATAATTGTAATATGTTCCTGAAACTATTTGATGCTATTTTCTCTCGAATATTTGGGAGGTGACTTTCGGCTAAATAATTTGATTCGAAAATTTTAAACACTAATTTTGCAATAGCAACAAATTCATCCGTTGGAACTTTTAGTGAACCAAACGTACTTGATTCTTTTTTGTAATTTTTTAAAATTTTATAAATGTTTCGTTGTTACAAAATTCTTCATCCGCTTTGCAAAGTTTACCTTCACAAGATACGCACTTAATTTTTTTATATAAGCAATATCCCGCGTAATATGTAATTGCATTGCTTTCTAAATTTTCCATATCCAGATTTTCAATTAACATATCTATTTCCTCATCTGGGCAATTGCCGTCCCCGTCATATTCTTTGATGCTCGATCTATATTCTTGCTTGAAAATATCCCAATCAAAATCTATAGAATCACTGTCTTCTAAGATGCAATTAGAATGACTAGAATTATGCAGTATTTTTGATACTAGGATGTTCGCAAAGTGATGACCAATATCATAGCTTGTTGGCATGTAATTATTTCCACCCTTTCCCCGAAGCTGTGAGAAAAAATTTTCAAGAGCATCTTGATTCGTCCCCCTTGTTAATATATACTCAATTTCGCAGTCTTTTAGGTATTCAATTAACCCAAGTTGGCTTTTAATTGTTAGCTGGAAACCTTTAATGAATTTAAAATAATTCTCGTTTTTTGAGACTATTTTAATATTATTTAAATAGTCAATGCTTTTTTCTAAAAAAATATATATTTTATTATTTTGGTATAATGGTTGGCCATAGGGAGCTGTAGATGAAAAGCTTCTTGTGTTTAAGCAATCAAATAAATTGTTAAAAAATTCAATCATTTTTGCCGTTGGCAAAACGCTATCCAGATGGTGTTCAAACATTCCTGGAGCAACTTTTAGTGCAGTTCTAATTGAACTAGCAACAGTGTTGCTTAATAATTGAGCAGCAAGTTTCACATTCATTTTTTGAAAATTGGTAGGCTGGATATGATTTTTAGTTACTTTCGGCATTAGTTTGATTTTATTTTTTACGTCATGTTCAAAAATTTTTTTTATAACGATACTGTCGGAAGCGCCATATTCGGAATGCATTATTTTATTTTTAAGAAATGCATTTCTTGCTGATTTTAACAGGTGCGGTGGATCAAACTGTGCAAATATTTTCGAATTATTGATGACAATGTATGGTTTGTTTAGATCAATACCCAGATATTTAAATGTTTGTATATTTGTCGCTGCCTGATCACACTTCAACATGACAACATTTAGCTTCAAAATTTCTTGACAGGTTTTTATATTTTTTAAAATTAATTCTGATAATGAAACAGCATCCAAATTATATACTAAGACGTAATTTAAAACGTGCTTCCAATTATCGATAACTCCTCTCACCATAAAAAATAATGCAGAAGTTGCCAGTTCTTTTTTCCTGTTGACCCCGTCATCACAGAAGCCGTCGATGCGCTCTGTTGATAGGTTCATTGTGAGATCCTTTTTTATTTTAATTTCATCAAAAGACAGAACACAAATTCTAGAGCTCGATGACATATTTTGGAATAAACTTTCTAACTGACTCATTAAAATTGAATTAGTTCCAGGTGGGATGAATTGTATTGGTGACCACTTATAAATCGATGAAATTGACGGCAGTTTCAAGTTTAAACTGTATAATAAATATTTATATATTCTTGATGATTTATAATATAAACATTGTGCAATATTTTTATCGCTTTCGTTATAATAATAATCCTTTTTTAAAAGTAATTTGCACACACTTTTTGTATTATTATTAACCGTTAACTGGTCAATAGTTTCATCAATCGTAAGTTTATTATTAAATTTTGTTTTTTTTTGTAAATTATAAAAATTTCTGTATAATCTCCCATATTTTAATTGAAGTAATTTATATTTTTTATTAATAATCTTCAAATATTTTTGAAATTTTTGTACATTTTTTATGTTTTTGGCACATTTGTAACAAGAGGTTTCACTTTCAAATCGTTCTCTCTCGCATGAATAACAGTTAACTTTATTAATTAATTCTAAAAATTCAAGTTCGTTATCATTTATTTCGGTTTGTGTACCAACTGAATTAAGTATTGTCTTATAAGCTTCTTTCCCAATTACCGAAGCTTCACTTATTTCACTTATTTCCGAAACAAAAGAGTTGTTTTCCGGTTGTTTAATAATGTTTAATAAAGGTACCGCGTTCCGGGTTAGGTAATGACATCCAATTTGCTCTTTTAAGAAATGGTCTTGACAAACAAAGTTATATTGGTTTTTGAGACATTCTGGTTGTAATCCTAGCGAAATTATCCATTCATTTCTGCGTGACTGATTTTTCGGAAATTTGTAAAATTTTGTATCTGGATTTTCTGCGGATTTAGCGCGACAATTATAAACGATGCAAGTAGCATATGTAATTTTATTGCCTGGCATGGTTGATACTCCCACTTAATTGCTTAATCGATATATTAAAATTCAATAAAAACTATTTAAGAATGAACAATCAATCACTGACTCACTGAGGAAAAATGCAAACTGAATAAGGACATCATTTTATTAAACAAAAAATACAAATCTAAATTAACGGCAAAATTCTGTAATACCACATGTATTATTTGTCTCTGTTGTAATTTCTCTTACTTGTTTTGCTTTATCTTCAAAATTAATTAGTGCGCATGCTCAACTTCGAAAATGTTAAAACCGTGCTGTGCTAATGTAAAATCAAAAAATAAAATTAGAGTATATTTCTTTACCGTGTGCGTACCTGCACATACGCTTTTATATATGTTCCTAGATGTTTTAGTATGTTTTTATTATCCTCTCTCTGCACAAATTCAAGTTCAACAACTTAGCTAGGTGGCGACGATTGCCTAGATGAGGAAATGGACACATTAATTAAAAATCTGGATATGGAAAATTTAGAAAGCAATGCAATTACATATTACGCGGGATATTGCTTATATAAAAAAATTAAGTGCGTATCTTGTGAAGGTAAACTTTGCAAAGGGGATGAAGAATTTTGTAACAACGAAACATTTATTTATGAAAAAAATTACAAAAAAGAATCAAGTACGTTTGGTTCACTAAAAGTTCCAACGGATGAATTTGTTGCTATTGCAAAATTAGTGTTTAAAATTTTCGAATCAAATTATTTAGCCGAAAGTCACCTCCCAAATATTCGAGAGAAAATAGCATCAAATAGTTTCAGGAACATATTACAATTATATCCAACATTTCTTCCGGAAAAAAATCATCCCTGTTACAAGCACATCGAAGAGTTGATATATTTTTTTATATTATGTTTTATTACTAATTAGTTTTCAATTTTAATTATGTTATTATATTTTTTCAATGAAATGAAATATTTTTTTTTGTTTTTTTTAACTCAAAAATATGTTTACTTTGTAATAAATAAATATAAATAAGAAGTATGTAAGTTTCCTGTTTTATATTTGGTTTCCATTACTCGATATTCATTAGTACCATAATTAGAATTTTTGTCCCCGACAAGACCAGCAAGACCATAATTGTTTTTTGAAGATAACAATAAATAAATAAATATGACTGATCAGAAGAACTGCAAATGATCAATTTTAGATGATGAATTTAGTGCTAAAAAATGTAAAGTTCAAAATAATTATCAATCAACTCCAGCTTCAAAGAAATTAAAAATTTTAAATAATTGATTTGTTATTTATTATTAATTTTTCGTTTTTTTTATTATCGTTACTTCGTTACTTATATAAATTCGTAAACTGTACAAAAGAAAATTTTGATTCAGTGTTGTTGTTGTATCAAATAATCGGTGTAAAAGTCCCTTGTTAGTTAAAATGATCCATGTAAAAAAAGTTAAATTGATAAATTTCCTTACTACATATATATTGCATAACTTTTTCATAAATATGGTTTCGAAAATTTATTTTACAACGATCACCAAAATTTATTATGAATCATGACTACAGTCAACAGAAAAAAATAAGCAAAACATTTTTTGTAAATATGTATAATCAAAAAATGAAAAATAACCAAAGTGTGTATCTATAATAGGACATACACATACATACAATTCTTTTTATAAAGCGTTAACAAATAAATGCATAATATGCATGTGTATATTAAAATGGCAACATAACATTTTACTTATTATTTATTTTCTTACAAACATTTTTACTTTTTCTGTTTTTATTTTTGGTGGCAAACAAGCTGCAATGTTGCCGAAATTTAATTTTTTCTCGTTTTTTATATGATTTTTGTTTTTTCTCTTTAAACATACATACATAAACATAATATCGGAAATAGTAAAAAACAACCAATTTGTTTGTTGTAATTTATTAATGCATTTATGCATTTAAATTTGGTACAGTCTTCCTATGCAGTCATGTTTATAAGAGAATTTTGATTAAATAGATTTGCCCTTTTTGTAAAAGAAAACATATAGAAAAATGTTCTTTATTGCAAAGTCGACTTTTAATTTTCTTATACCGTTATTATTAGAATGACGATATTTTGATTTTCATTTTTTATTTAATTTAAGCAACACCAATACTATTATATTAAGTTGGATGTTCATTCATAATTTCAATTTTTTATTTTGTTTATTCCTACGAACAGGAATTTTCTGGTTTTACTTTACTAGTGTGTAATAAAACACAATATACAAACTGTTTTGTAATAAATGCGTAAATGAATGCGTGAAAAACAATAAAGAGGAGAAACGAAATATATAATTTTGTATTATATTGTCCTTATCTAAACTGGCTAGATTCGAGCTGGAATAAAATTATTAAATTGATTTTTCAAATGTAAATGCTTGGCATGGAACTTCCATATCTGTTCATTCTTTTCTGTGGTTTTACACCAAATTATCATAAAATATTTGAATTTTTGGCCAAAATTATTACTGTTCTAACTCAATTCTCGATATAGCCCCAAAAATAAATCAAAACAATTTTGCACCTTTAAAAAAATTTGTACATTTAAATACTCGATTGCAAAAAATTGCAAAAAATTACCTGTAGATGATCTTTACAAGATCGAAACTAGTTGTAATTTTAAATAAATAAAAATAAATAAATTCAAAAATAAAAAGTTTGGTTTTTTTATTTTTAAGTAAGTGAAAACTGTTGGTGTTTTGTGATTATACGAAATAATATTAATTATAAAAAGATCACTTACGTCACTCCGCTTCAAAAAAATTTTTTTTTTTAAAAAATGTTTAATATTTAAATACTATTGAAAAATTATTCACTATAATTATTCATTCCGCAGTGAACAAAACAGAAGAAAAATAAATTTCTATTCTATTCAGTAAATCGATTCTCTCATTTTGTTCCTTTTCTTCGCTCATTATTTATTTGTTACTGAATAGTATTCGTGAATTTTTGGTTTACTATTTTGATCGAAGAAGAGAAAAGAGAATTGGAAAATTAATTTAAAACTAGAAGAAAGGGAATAAAAACAAACTGAAGATTAATTTCAAACGCTGCCATATATTAGTTCACTATCCAACTGCTGTAGAATTTTCCGGTCCACCTAGTTATTTTTGTTGCTTTAGGTTCGAAGCTAAGCATAAAGAAATAAAAGCCCACCCAGACGTCATAGGGTCTAGAAAAAATATTTTGTTAAGCTTAGCTAAAAAATGTAATCCTCGCTTTCTTTAATGTCACCAAATGAAAATAGTTTTGTATTTAAAGATAATTACCTCCAATGTAGTAAAAATATAAATTGATTATTCAACAAAACTAAAATTAAACAACAAGATGTAATTGCTCTAAGCAACATAAATTTCAAAGGAACTAACTACAAAAATGGGATCTACAATAGAATGTTCATTGACACCAAAGGAGAAGTGTGAAATAAAATAATTATTGGAAACATGGAATCTAATCATTCTCTTTTCAACATTTTTTGGTAAATTGTCAAAAAATAGTGTTAAGTAGTAGTGTAAAATCACCAGCAAATTAATGATCTTATTTCTTTTCTTGGATAGCCGTATACCATACTAAACAATCAGGCCGCAGCAAATAGTTTTGATTTGACGAAATTACATATAAATCAATATTTATTGAATTGATAAAATTTAGTGAATTCGAAAATTTGGTTTTGCCAAAGATTGTTTCAAATTGAAAAAAATTATTTGATTTTATAATTTTATTAGTAAATTATGAATTTGTATAAAACGTAATCATTATGACCACCTACTTTCATTGATGCTATTTTAAAGATTTTTGCTTCGATTTAAATATAAATTTCTTCAAATTTACTTCTTCATTTTTTGAGTGTTATTAGGAAGATTAATTTGCTTTTGTTCTTTTAAGTCGATATTCATAATATTTCAAGCTTTGTAACATTATGAAGTTGAATTCAGGGAGAAAAATCGAACTTTGGTTAGACCCTGCTTACACAGAAATGGAGCTGTGTGAATGCCGTGAAGAAGAAAAATTGTAAGAGCATTTATCTGTATTAGTATGATTCGCTAGTACATAACGCACAGTACATTCTGTATATATAGAATGTAAATTGTGGTATAATCAGTCCAGTCGCCGCGGCCTGATGAGAAGATTGATTTTTTCATAATCATAAGCTGATCAGTTCGAAACTGGTTTGAATTCTCTTATAATCTTCGGAACATATTAAAATCATATAAATTAAAAATTAAATAAATAGAATTCTGTCTATTAGTCGGTTTCGTTGAATGATTGTTCGTAAATACTAATATACTTCTACGTGTTATTAAAAACACATTTAAAATGGTCTAATCACCGGTAGCATATTAGAAATAAAATAAATTAATTAACATTCAAAAAAATTAAAAAAAACTATTTCAGAGTCAATTTTCACTTGTTGTTTCCAATAATTAACATATTTTAAGACTTTTTAAATTTGATAGTTGCCCAATTACATAAATTATTTAGATTCTAAAAACTAACTGAGATACTTAATGTGAAACATCCAAACGGATTAAAATTTAAAATCCTAAAAATAATCATTTGTATGCATAAAAATGTCCAAATGCAAACACATATTTGGTATAATTTATTTGTAAGCTACATATTTCAGTAAATCATTCTTGTATACGTATAAATTTTATGTCTGATAAATTTATTGAATTTGTTTCCAATCCGTCACATGTTTATCATTCGTCGCGTATTCGAAGCCAAAAGATTTGCTTTTGCTAAAGAGCATTTAGCAAAACTTAAGATATTGTGGGATTTAATAATTTAGAGTGTTGATAGTAAATTCAACGTGGTTGAAAATGATGGGAGACTTTAGACGTCCCCCAAACCAGGAGCGCAACTTTTGGTATGCCAAAAAAAAAACAATGAATAATGGTTTGGTGATGCTTTACTTCTCGGCAAGCTCGCCTATCATCAAAATAGATGAAATTATAGACATCCTTAAATATATCGAAATACTCTATCAACATTTAGATGAATGCAAGGGGTCTTTCGCTACTGTGGCGTTACCAGCATGAAAACGACCTCAAATATAGCCTAGAAGTATGAAAGTGTATTTAGAAAGATAAAGAAAACGAGAATCTAGAACTTGAGAAAACAAAAATGAAAAACGATGTATCCAGAGGCGCATTTAGGTAAATCAACTGTTGGCGACATGTTTGGTAAAATCAATATGTTAAAACCTGAGCGCACATAATACATTCAAAATTTCATGGCAATGTGATAGTTTAAATGCCATTTTTTTCATCCCTAAATTTTTGATACCAACATGATGGGAGACCTGAATACCCCCCAAATTCTAATAAATTATTTCATGTGATTTTAAACACTGATTGATCAGATGATTTTATGAATGGTTTACATTTTTGAATTTAAATTTTTTTACATTACATTTACAGTTCAGTGCCAATATCTATATAACAAAACAAATTTGTATTTATATTTTGTTTCTAGTCCAGTAAATCTAAATAAATTTTCACAAAGTTGAACTAAAATCTAAAGAAACTACATTTTTTATGTATTTGTATTAAAGAATTTTTGTAAGGAATATAAAATAGAATTTTTTATTAAAGAAGAAAATCCGCAAAGAATGGGAATTATTATATCTGAAAAGTATGTTATTATTATACAAAAATTCTATGGATAATATAATGGAAAGTAAGATTTTGAAATTCCAATCTTATAACCTTGTGTATGTGTGTGTGTGGTAAGTTCTTTTCTTATTAAATTTTATTTAATAAACGAGCTAGCTATGCTATACCAAACAAAATGATGTACATAAAGAAAAGAATTGTGTATCTTTCCGATATGTATAGTATTCTCTGCTATATTACATTTTTTTTTAGTTAAATTCACTTCACTAACATGGTGAATTTATATTTTGTGTGTACATACATATATAACAAAAATTCAACTTTGCATTTCTTCCGTTTATTTCCTTTTTTTGGTTAAATGAAAAATAATATAAAATTTTGTTTTTCATTTTTTATTTTTTTATTTTTTGTAATAATATCTACAAAGTTTACCTTCATACTATCACTATGTATATTGTCTATTATTTAAGGTTATTGTTGATAAATAACAAAACCCGAAAAATATTTATGAAAATAGAAATGATCTTCCTAAATTTAAAACATTTTTTTTTACTTTTTTTTATATTTATTCATTGGTAAGAGAAGAATAAATTTGTCATTTCATGATAAATGAGTTCCGACTATAGGTACACTGAGTACAAAGTACATACAGAAAATATTAAAGTTTTCGTACATACATAACACTTTATCATTACTTAGCGAATAAGCTAGCAGGACTTTCTTGCTCTGTATGTTTCGATATTAATATGCGGAGATATGTATTATGTGTATGCACGGAATTAAAAAAAAATATTTTTATTTTATTTAGGATACCACAATGTGTCAGTTATTATGATTAATGTTCAAAAGGTGTGCACCAGGTAGATAAAACAATAAAACTTTACGACATTTTAAAGTGTTACGTAATTATCATTTTAATTATGTGTGTTAATAAAAGCAACAGATAAAAGGAATCATAAAGCATGCAGCGTTTGTAATTTTGTTTAAACATGTAAGGTTCATAAAGAAACTTGACTCTGATTTAAAAATTTCTGGAAATTAATTTAAGAAAATTTTATTCCAGAAAATAAAGAAAATCGCGAACCGGAAGTTTGAATAAAATAGTGAATTAAAACAAAAAGCAAATGTGAGTTATTGAACCTACTAAATCGGAGAGTGCTTTGTTACAGCACAGTAAAAATAGAATAAGGAGGTATAACAGTGCTAAAATGTATGAACAAAATTGCTCAACAAGGAAGATGAAGTCGATACTAAACTATGTCTTCCAAAATTGTGCCCACCTCTCCCACACTCTTTTGGCAATGCTAAGTGCTGCAGCTTAGAAGCGTACAAAACAAGAACCCGATGCCGTTGCGAAAAATGCAACATACTTTTGTGCTCAACTGCAGGAAAAGACTGCTTCAAGCAGTTTCATTTGAAAAAATAATTTTTTTCCATTCAATTCGATTAATTTTATTATTTTATTTTCAATGGCGTAACTACAAATTTCGAACCCCCTGCAACATTTTTTGGGCCCCTAATAATGCTACTTGTACTTATGGACAAGTAAAGCTTTTAGTGCAAAACTCATTTCTTCCTTTCGTCTAGTCTCGCTAGTAACTGATTTTGAGAGTATATGACACGAAGCATCTTGCAACTCAATGCTCTGACGATTTCTAAGTATATCGATAAAGCATGACCAATTTCGAATATAATTTGAAAAATATCAAGAATTTCGAAATAATCTCAAAAATACCGAATTTTCAAAGTATCTTGAATATTCTTGAAAGTTCTCAAATATCGAATTATCCGTAAGTTTTATTAAAAAATTGTATAGTCCTAAAATATGTATTTGCAAAAATTGTCAATTAGTTTTAAGTTTGATAATTAATTTAAACAAGTTTGGATTTTAACTTTACTTTTAACGTTGAGCCTTTTTCATACTATTAGGTTTTTGTTAAAATGTTTTATGTATTTGCAAAAAAATCATGAACTTTTAATTTTATAAGAATTCAATTTTCAAAGCTTTTTAAACCAAACCATTTTACTCAGAAATATGATTTTACAATAGGTCACGGAATTTTGGCCAAAATTTAAAATATTTGTTCTCAAAGTTAATCATCAATCATCAAAAGCTTTTAGTTTTAAGAGGTTTCAAACCAAACCATTTAACTCTAAAATTTAATATTATAAAGAAAGGTGGTATTTAGGATTAATTTAGAATATTTGTGTTCATTGAGCTTTAATCTTTTATATGAAAATGTACCTTTTGGATGTGAACTTAACATTTGAGATTCATAATTTCAGGATTTTGCTAAAATGCATTATGAGCAAATGTTTTGCAAAAAATGTCAAGAACTATTAGTTGTAAGAGAAAAGCTTTCTAAACCAAACCATTTTAATCAGAAATTCGATTTTACAAAGAGTAACGGAATTTAGGGACAATTTAGTATATTTGTTCTCAATGTAAATTATCAAGAGCTTTTAGTCAAAGCAAACCATTTTACTAGGAAACTTGGTATTATAATATAAGCTTTCGTTTGTCGAAGCTTTTGAATCAAATCATTTTACTCCGAAATTTGGTATTAAAATGGGCGGCGAAATTTTGGTATACATTTAGAATATTTGTTAACATTGAGCTTTAATCTTGACAATTATACTTTTGGGTTTGAACTTAACATTTCTGAGCCTTTTAATAATTTCTGATTTTTGTTACAATGTTTTATGCGCAATATATGTCTATTTACAAAAACTTTCAACAGCTTTTAGTTTAAAGAGCTTTCAATGATTGAACCTTTTTAAACAATTTACCCCAAAATTCCGTTACCCTTTGTAACGGAATTTTGGGATAAATTTAGAATGTTTGTTTCCAATGGGCTTTAAGGTTGACAATTAATTCATACTTTTGGGTTTGAACTTAACATTATTGAGCCTTTTCATAATTTCAGGTTTTTGTTAAAATGTTTTATGAACATAATTATGAACCTTTAGTTTTAGGAGCTTACACGTATCGAAGCTTTTTAACCCAAATCATTTACTTTTTATTCTGAAATTTGACATTTTAAAGGAAGGTGGGACAATTGATTTATATCTTTTGGGGTTTGAACAATTAATTTATATCTTTTGGGGTTTGAACTTAACATTTTTTAACTTTTTAATAATTTCAGGTTTTTAATCAAATGTGTTAAGAGCATAAATTATGTAATTGAAAAAATTGTGAAGAGCTTTAGTTTTCAGAGCTTTCATGTATCGAAGCTTTTTAAACACACCATTTTACTTCAAAATTTGATATTGCAAGGGATGACGGAATTTTAGGATTTAGAATATTTGTGCTCAATGTAAACTATTAAGAGCTTTTAATTTTAAGAACTTTCCAAATCAAACCATTTGACTTTTAAATTTGATATTATAAAGGAAGGTGGTATTTTTAGCTTTAAGCTTGATAATTTATTTATACATTCTCGGTAATGTTTGTGCCTTTCCATAAATTCTGTCTTTCGTTGAAATGCTTTATGAGCCATGTATTTGCAAGAAATGTCGAGAACTTTCAGTTTTAAGAGCTTTCGCATATCGAAGCTTTTCAACTAAAATCACTTTATTCAGAAATTTGATATTACAAAGGGTATTTTATGTTACAAATTCAGAATATTTCTTCTCAATGTAAATATCCTTCATCCAGAATGTGTTTCACTAGACAACGTAAATAACCTGGACATACTTGAATAATTTCGAATAACCTACAGGAAATCGGAGAAATTTCAAAATGTTGGCATAATCTCACCAGATCCTTTAAAAATTACCATTTAGATTTATTTGTGTAACTCTGCAAGTTCTTACAACTCAAAGCTAACCGCAATACATTGCCTTACAAAATTCGAATAAATTCGAAAAACTTTAAAAATCTCGAATAATCCCAGAAATGTTCAAAAATAAAACTTAAGAAATCTAGAATAAACCGTGGAACATTCATGTCTAACCCAGAAAAATTCGAATAATCTCTATATTCTGTAAATCTCGATTGATCTCGAACAATTTCAATATTAATGAACAATATCGGAAAGACAGTAAAAATCTAAATTAGTGTAAATATGAAACTATTTCCTAGTAACTTACTGTTACTAACTAAGTTAAGGCCAAGCTCAACAAAGCGATTAACAATAAGAATAGAACCCTCGAATTTTATCGGGTAATTTTTTTAATATCGAACAATCTTTTTTTAGAAGCAATGCCATTTTATTTAATATACACAAATGTGTGGGTTGGGCTTAAATTAATAGTTAAATCAGCTTTTGACGTAAGCTCCCCATGTATGATATTTTACCCATACAATTGTCTGTACAGAACGCCAAAGGACCTTTCCCAATCTACTAAAGCTTATAGTTACAACAGCTGCAGTAAATTTTGGTTACTACAATATATAAAGGCAGTCAGCTACTACTATAAACAAAAATATTAATATAACTTGCAGTTTAAAGAAATAGCCTGAATCATGTGTAAACATAATCAAGAAAATAGTCATTAAATAAATGGTAGTGTTGTGTGTGAAGAAATAGTTAAAATATCGTTCAATCAGATATGCAAACAGTTTCCAATTTCTGAACAATTTACATAAAAAAAACTGGGAAACAACACTACGAGTTAAAACATTATAATCAAGTTAAGGGAAAACGCTTTTAAATCTACATATCATATTCAACCTGGTACGTATGTATAGTATGTATATGGTATAAGTTGTTTAAATAAAGATAACCAGAAGCGGAATATAAAAACCAATATATATTTGTTAATCAAATTATCATGTAAATTTATTTGAATCCCTTTTCCATTACATAAAATACATACATACATATATACGTAACATAAATAAATATAAAACAGAATTAGCATTTAATTGAACTTCCTTATCAGTGTATGGTTAGATAAAGATATATTTTATTAATTTTCAGCTAACAAGAAATGTGTACAAGAACGCCATATATATTTCTCTTCAGCGTTAGTCATAATCTTTGCTATTACATTTCGTTTCAAATAGGAATTTGATATTATCTTCAAATATCACATTCTTACGTAATAATATCCTTCGAAGCCAAAACGAAAAGAAAATCAACTGAACTAATCCGAAATAGTGTAAAATAAATATCTCGGGTTCCCGTCCCAATACATATATAAACGACATGATTTTGTTATAAAAAAAGCTCTGTATTTATTGTTGTTGATTAAATTGAATATATGATAAACAAAATAATAAAGTATAATTTCGTACGATCATAATCCTTTTTTAACTTTACATAATAACGCTGATAACTTTGATGTAACAAAAAAAAAAATTTCAACAAAATTTCATTTTTCACTAATCATGCTTATACACATAGAAAGTCATACTATAGTCGTATTTTAGATAATAAAAATATTATTATTTGGTTCTTATCCTTAAATACATCACACCATAACTTATAAAGCAGACAGCAACAACAACACGATTGAAGGATGAAAAGAGAAGCAAGGTATACAAAAAGGAAACCACCAACTCGCATCCCTTAAAATAATATGATATTTTTCCACTTGTTTTGTTATCCTTTTTTTTTTTACTATCAAATGTAGTTAAACAAAGTTTTCTTATTTTATACAATAATATTATTTTGGTTAGAGAGCGCGATAACGCATATCCTTATGAAAAAAAAAAATAGCTCCTTTGGGAGGTTTTAACTTAAAAAAATAAAAAATAAAAATAGGAAGAAAACGAGTTTGCTGATTTCTTTTTTCATTTTATTTTATAGTACATAGGAAAGTTGTGCTTTTTTGTTGCTTTTATTCTATTTTCTTTTTCATCAGCTTAGTCGTAGTCCCGCTTTTCTTATATCAAAATGATATTTCTTCTTCTTTGTATTTTTTTATTGTTTAACTTTTCTTTTTTACATATCCAAAAATCCAAAAAAAAATAAAAACGCTCGAAAAAGGCGAAGAAGATAATTTCTATCTTATTTCACCAATTTTCTATGTCTGTTTAAATATAAGCTAAAATAAAACAGTACGTTAAATAATAGAATGAGCATCAAGACGCAAAAAAAAAAAGGATATCAAACAGCTATTCTGTAAAATACTTCTGATAGATAAATATTGTGTATATGGATAGTAAATGTTTATTTTTGGCTTCAAAGTGGATTTAGCAGGGCTTACAGAGGAAGAAAATGTGTATAAATGGAAAAAAATAAACGAAAATCAACCGAAGTCAATGTGCTCGCTCTTTATATTTTTATTTTCTGTGTAGATGTATATGGATACATGTTTTCAGTTAAAAAGCAACCCTTTTTCAATAGAAACGTTAACAATTTTATTGGAACCTACACGTTGTGAACATTTACGTGTATGTGGTAACGAAGGTATGACAAATAAATGTGTCTGAAATTTAATTGATATTGAACGTACATATATCGTTCAATTTATATTATGTGGTCCATGGTGTTAACCTTATCTTAAATGCAATAAATTATTTGGTTAATTTTTAAAATATGCTAATCCCTGTAAAAGTTATTTAATTTAAAGAACCTAATTTATCATGGGTTTCCATAAGAATTTGTAATGTCTCCCGAAAGGCTTCTCCTGAAAAATAATGTTAGACTTAATTGTTTTTGACGTTTTGTTGCTCGATTGGGACGAATAATTGTTAAGCCGTATGTTGGAATTTAGATAAAAGTGGTTGACAAGATACCGAAGGTTGTTGGTATTTAGATGTATGGTAGCAGTCGGAAAAATACTGAATGCTCATAAGTAGGCTTAGGATTCTTAGGTAAAAAAATTTTTTTTTTGGGAATTCCTAACCAAAAATTTGTTGGACAGTTGTTCTTTTTAGAACAATTAAAAGCTAATTAATTCTCACATATTTTTACATTTTTTCACTTATTTTACGTTTTACCACATATTTTATGATTTATTCAAAATATTTTAATTTTTCTTCGAGAATAACGTAATTCGAGTTTCATGGCTTGAAATTTGAATTTTAAATTAAGGCAAACAAATACTTTTTTTAGAAGTTAATCCAGTTTTACTTTGGCGAAACTCCGCTAAGTTAGATCAATAAATTTAGAACAAAATAAACGTCAAATTAAATTATCTCGACAGTTTATTGCGCATTATTTGACGATCCGGAGTTCTTCTAGAAAAGCAAATTTTGTGATTATTGTTTTATTCGTTAACGTATATGCCTTTTTGTGACATTCATCTAATTAAACACCAAACAAGCGTTAAAATTCCTAAACTAAAAAAACGTAGCAAATGCAATTCTAAACTGCGTTACTTGACCAAAATGGTAGATTAGAAATCGATTTCGAATTACAGTACAAACACGATGAATTTGACCAAAATTAGAGGGAAATCTAAACGTAAGAAAATTAGCTTCAATTTTGAATTGAACGTAATGATTGTGAATGAAATTTTAAGTTGAATTATAAGGCAAAATTTTAAATTTAATTTAGAAATGAAAAAATTCAGAATTCAAACAAGAATTTTGGTAAAATATTGAGTGCCATTTACCTGAAAGAATTTCGACCAAAAATCTGAATGAGAATTTGAATTCCCAAATGTAATTGAATAAATTCTTGGGTAGGAATTTGAATTGGATTTAAAAATTGAATTAGAATTACAAGCTAAACTTGAACAATATCTTGTGTTTAATATGAATCAAAAGCTAATCATACTTTTCAGCAGAAATTTAGTTATAAACAGAATTTGAATTCCAATCTTTGAATAAAAATTCCAACTAGGGCTTGACTAAATATTGAGTGTGAAATCCATAAATTTTCAGTTTGAAATTAAACAGATACAATTCTAATTGAGTTACAATGAACCACAACGCCAACATTTTGAGTGAAATTTAAAAGAAAGTAACAAAATGTTTCTGAATTACACTACATTTTGCATGGAATTTAAATAGTACAAATTGTTCTACAGCGTTACTAAAAGCGTTAGAAATTGATTAGCACATTCTGCTTGGTTTTGAGCAAAAATTTGAGTGTAAATTGATTGTTCCAAACTAGATTTAAACATACATAGTTTTAATTACAATTATGTAAGAATTATGTTGCAATACGAGATTTCATCTCAAACAACCAACAAAATTTGAATTTAGTTTAGAAATTTGAATCGGAAATTTTGATTGAAATTTGAATTAGGAATTAAAATGTAAAAAATGGTTTTGGCAATCCAAACCAAATAAAATCTTTGGTATAAATTATTTATTGGAATTTAGTTACAACTCAATTTTGATTTCACAAAATTTTGACAGAAATATAAGGTTACATTGCAAGAAAGAGAACAAAAAAATGAGAACAAATTAGGTGGAGCAAATAATAGATGCATGCATATGTAAGTAAAACCAAAGTACATACGTATTTTGAAACCAATTTGATAAAAGAATAAAATTAGATTACGATTCCATCTGGATTTGAATAAACTTTGAGTGACATTTTAATCCGAAATTAAGTTAAACTCCCAAACAGTACTTGAATGATGGACACGCTCATTGAATTAAATTGAAATAAAAACTTGAGTGAAATTTAAAGTTTTAATATAGTTTTAACAAAGTTTTAACAAATATTTAGGTATTCTACTAATTGATTATTGTAATTTTTCTTTTAATATTTTAGTGGTATTCATACTAAGTAGTAACTTAGTTTAAAATCAAAATGGATTCGAAAAAAAGTAAGATTTTTAGTCAGAAATTTAGTTCCAAGCTGTTTTCGAAGTTGAACAAAATGATAAATTGAATTTTGAACATAAATCTAGTCTAATTTGGTCCACTGTATTCGACAAAGAGGAAATTGATTAAGATAACGAAATTTTAATGAGAGAAAATTAGCTTGAATTCTAAACTCGATATAATGAGTTTGAGTGAAATTTTTAGGAGAAATTGTCTTTTTGAATTTTAGCAAAATATTTAATGTTCTTTATGTGACTGAGTTTAAATTCTAAACATGATTTCAAAAAATTTTATAGTTCAACTAGAAAATCAGGAATCGAGCAAAAATCTTAATGCTTTTTGTTTTATAATAGAAGCATTTCAATTTTAAACCGTAATTGAATAAAATCTTAAGTAGGAACTTACATTAGCAATACAGTTTAAATTATAATTTGATTTAGTTTTGAATCCGGACTTCCTTTAAAAACAGTTTGAGTGAATTTTAAAAATGTAGTTAAAATTATTTGAGCAAAATTTTTATTTAGAACGGGGTAAAACAAGATTGGAACAAAATTTTGACTAAAAATTCAATTTCAATCCAATCGAGAGTTTGAGCAAAAATGTGGATGCAATTTAATTAAAAAATATTTAAAAATTTAGTTTGAATCCCAAATTTAATTAACACAAAATTCTGTTTGCGATTAAGTTTGCAATTTTATGATATTTTGTTTACAAATTAAGCAAAAATTCCAACCTAGATTTGTCTAGGTATGCTTGATAAGAAATTTGGAGTACAACTTCAGCATTAGTTGCAAGTGCATTTAAGAAAAATTCGAGTGTTATTCGAAATGATGAGTTAGAGTAGGATTTAAAACTCCAGTTTGCGTCAAAAGTTTGGTAAATTTTTAACAGAATTTTGAGCAGAAATCTGAGTATGTCTCGAAGTATTTGAATTTTAAGCATTAATTGCGTAGTTTTTAGTTTATAAGTTTTTAGTTTATAAGTTGTTTTTAGTTTATAAGTAGTTTATAAGTAGTTTTTAGTTTATAAGTTGAGTTTGTAAAGTTTAGTTTATAAGTTGTGTTTATAAGTTTAGTTTATAAGTTGTGTTTAGTTTATAAGTTGAGTTTGTTAAGTTTAGTTTATAAGTAGTTTTTAGTTTATAAGTTGAGTTTGTATTTCGAGGTAGACTGGCAAGAGAAGAATTAAATTCTGAGAAAAAGATGTTTATGAATTCCAAAATTTTAGTTGCAATTAGACATACATTTTTTGATACTTTGATTACAAATAGGCTAAGTTCCAAACTCGATTTAACAAAATTGAAGGAGGAATTGAGTTATAATTTTGGGTGAAATTTAAAAAGGTGATAACTGAGTTTTTACTACTTTTGAGGAGAACGCTTTAAAGATATTTTGGCTTCTGTAAATTATAAATCGCAACTTTGAATAATTAAAACATCACTAATTGGTTGTTAGATGCCATACCAAAATATTCATTAGTCGTCAAAGTTTAATTTCGTGATAGTTTCGCCATAATATCAAAAATAATTTGTTGCTCCCTTTTAAACATGTTAGAACCGTTTATTGTTAGAGACGAGTGCTAGAGTGTTAAAGTAACTATAGTCGTTTCCCTTTTTTAATTGTAAAATGTTTATGGAAATTAAATTATCCCTTCAAAATAATGTATGTAATTCTACTAAATTAAACCATATCATTTGTAAAAATTTAATTTAAAAGTATTTTTTATTAAAACAAAATAAGACATTATTTATTGTCAAACATTATTATATAACTTATTTCAATTTTTAAATATTTAAAATAAATTAAAAATAGAAGTTATTTAAATAAGAATTTAATAATTTTATTCTTCGTCGATTTCATCAAATATATCTAAATCCGGGTCCACGTCGTAATCACTATCATTTTCAGTTTGCAGGTTTTTTTGTAAAAATCGTGGTATTGTGGTGATATGAAAGGTAACATGTCTAAAATATCTTTTCTTCTTCTTAGAATTGATTAAATTTGGCCATAGGCTAACTTTAATTCGGTTCTTGAAATTCTAGTAATTCCTCTTCGCTTTATATTATGTAACGAGTTTTTATATTGTATAATACCGTATTGATTTGTGTATCTTACCCAAAGCACTTGAGACCAAATAAATCGATTCCCAGCAGCATCTTTAGAACGCCATGTATATTTTGTTTTAACCATTTCGCTGAAGTTAAACAAATCAGTTTGTTGCATATCAATAACCTTAAATGTATTGGTTGATCGTATAGTTCTTATGAATTGAGAGTAATCATGTAAAGCACGAATATCAATAGATGTTTTCCTTATTTGTTTTTCAATTGTAGCATGTATCACATCACATTCCATATGCATATGATCAACGATTAAAAACTTGTGATCAATTTGTGTTAAACTAGTTTCTTACTTTGTAGAAAATATAAGAACATTGCAGAAATAAAACTATTTTTGTTTTGCCCAACACAGTCACCACTATAAAAAAGTGATGGTTTTGATTGGTGGAGGCAAAGAATTCAAATGCAAATAAAGGCAAGAAGATATTTCATTCCCGCCGCGGTTAGCTATTCCTTCATGCCATAAGTAATTAAACGGCTGATTTGATGCTCCATCATGGTTAGTTAAATTGAAGGTCCACAATGACCGTTTATAAAATGCAACATTCGTGGTTAGTTTAGGTGATGCTAGACATTTTTGTACATCTAAAGTAAATAGTCTATGCGACTCTCTTGTTTACTAATAGTTTTATCGCGATTTTTTGCCTTGTAAGCTAAATCAGCAACTGCAAGATGTTCTTCTTGTATAATTAGTAATTCTTCTTTGTTACTAGTAGAAAACTTAATTTTCTGGTTAATGGTTTCACAAAAGCTGCTTGCGTCTAAGGATGGTTTTTTAAATTTTAGATTAAGCGACTTAAAAACTTCGGTATACTTAAAAATTGAAGCAGAATTGTGGTATTCCTTAGAATAGAGTTCAAACATTTTACTTAAATATAAATCGGATTGCAAATATTGTTTGTCACTATGTCGACGGGAATAATGCGACGTATATGCTGGAAAACTTTTAATATGATTGATAATTCCATTTGTGAGTTCTTTTGGAAGAATTTTATTATACTTAGAACAGCTTCCACGTTTGTCTTTTTCCGGTGTAGCACCAGGACGTTTGTACAATTTATCACATATAATATCAATAAATTTACGAATTTCTCCAAATGTATCCAAAAAGACATTTCTTGCATAATTCACACCGATTGCCAGAATTTTTCAAAAAGAATTTAGATGAATAACGGCGAGATTTAATAGAATTAGTTTTTCTATACTTTACGGTTTGAAGGTCGATTAAACCACAAATGTAAGCGGACCTCATATCATAATTTCCTAAAATAAACGTTTTTTTTTTAAATATAGTCATTTAAAATTGTTGTATTAGGTATTAACATAGAAGATGTGGAAAAGAAATCAATCACTGTCGTATGAGCTCGTTTTTAAAGGTCATTCTCGATGAATTGGTTAACACTAAAGCGGACAGCAATACCATTTCCCTATTTTAAAAATAATTCCAAACTTACCTAGTTTCAAATATTCATCAACAATTTTCTTTTGGCCTTCATAATTTATTTTTATTGGACATTTCCTTTTGCAGTCTGCCAATGGAATACATTTTCTATTTTGTTTGAGTTTTCCAGATGAAGAAATGTTTTGCACACCTAAATTTTTTTTTGTTTTTCTACTTTTCTGCGATTCTTTGGTACATATAATTGGTGAGATAATTTGGCTTGTTCGAGGAGCATTAAAACAATTTTGCTCAATTTCGTTACGCATGTTTCTCAATCCATCAATAGCAGTTTCATCGGAACCGGAATTCTCTGAATTAGAATACAATGTGCCAAAAGGAACATACGTTAGGTCCACACCACTGTCATCAAATTCTATTGAGCTTTCAGATTGACTTACTGGTTTTTAAAGCAACACATTAGATTTGTTAAGAATAATTTAAAAAGTACTTTTCAATTTACCGTTCCCATTTTTTGAACAACTTTGTTGATTATTATCAATGGCCTTAGCTTCAAAATTATTCATTTTTGATTATATTTATAATTTATTTAAGATGGTAATTCAATTATTCGTTAACTTGAAACGACAATTTCATCAAAATAAATAACTGAAGAATGCAGAAAATTATTGTAAAAAACAATCAGCTTACATGTATGCTTAGCCTTCTATTTAAGTTAAAATAACAGTCGTCAGTGTTTTTTGCGTTATCAATTGCATTTAAAAAGTACTTCACTTGTACTGCAGATTATGTAACCTTCGATTATCATCATTAAAACAGTAAATAGATTAAGATTATGTTGAATTTGAACAATGAATATAATGGTACAATTCCACTTAACCCATAACACTTTGTATCATTGAAAAAAATTAAGAACGGGTCAACTAAAACTTCTCCTTTTTATTATTCTGAATTACATAATTTGGACTTATAGAAAAATATTTTAAAAGGTGGTTATTTGTGTTATCCTTGGAATTAGTCGCTATACACAATTAATAAAAACAGATTACTATAGTTGTCCTGTTTTCTATATTCATCAAAATAGGATAATATGAAATAATCTAATGATCAAACGAGTTAAATGCGAATTAACTCCCTATAAAAATTCGAGAAGTAGTGTAATTTTCTATTAGTTTTTTTAAAGTTCATTTTAATCGAATTACCCCACTTTTAATATGTGGAATTATTAATATATTGAGTTAACACCTTTTAAAAGGTTCAATAATTTAAGAAATATTGCACCTAGAAAACTGAGAATTACACATAACGTGCAACAAATATGGTACATTTCGAAAATCAAATAAATTTAAAAAGTTAAAATTTGAGTTATCACCTTTTATGTATTTACCACAGATATATTAGATTGTTTAACATTGTCACCAAATATCACCCCACGAAAGGGAACTTAAGGTTCATTAAAATTGCAGAGCTTGTGTCATACAGATAGGATACCTTTCGCAGTCTTCATACAATAAAATTCACATATTCCAAATTTGACGAATTTCAGATCGAGATCGAGTGATTAGAAAATATAAAAATTATAGATGAGGAGCGAGATAGATTAGAAATAGAATATGGAACACTTGAGTCCAAAATTCTTAATAAAATTCATGAGATACAAAATAAAACTAAAATAAAATTTTAATGACCCTTTAGTAGGTGGCAGAGGTAAAACTTCCAAAATTTGATGGTGGTGAATTAAACTGACTTTAAGACTGAAGCATTACCAATACACCACAGACTTAGTCTGTGCGCGAAACGAAAAAAATATCGCATAAAAGTTAAAAAGTTAAATTCTTGACATTATATTCACCACAAAAATTTTAACTGGTCACAGACCAGTTAAAATTTTTATCTTGTTGTGACATTTGTGATCGTTTGAATTTAATATAATAATTTGGGCTCTCAAATATTTATTTTAAGTATTCATTAAATTGATTAATAATAATTATTCGATATCTTCACTTTTTTTGTACTGTGTGGTTTTTCGTTGTTTTGTTTTTGCTGTAGTACAGTACTTTGAAATTAAATTAAAATTTTTGTATATTGAACATAACCTTAAAAAATGGATAATCAAGATAATATAAATAAAACGAAAAGAAAGCGGCAAGTTATGACCGCATATAACAAATGTAAGTAACAAATCGATATAAATTTAAGGATATGCATATATATTTTAGTCACTGACATAAAAGAAATCGGGGTCGGGAAATGGTGATGAAGCACCGTAGGGGGATGTTGGCCCGCCTGAAAACTGGCCTTACTTCGGCATTTTACATGAATATGCGTCGAAAAAGGATAATTTTTATCCGTCACGTACCTCGTGTAGTATCGAGGGAATAACAGATGCTAATATGTATATAGGTTCGTCCGATGACGAATTTGACGATGTAGAAAGTCCAACGCCCGGGCCGTCAAACGACTTTTCACGCTCGACGCCATTATCATCGTATAGTCAATCCACCACACCACTATCATCAACCAACGTTTCATCAAGAAACAGCAGTCGATCGCGAGGTAAAACATCAAAAACCGAAGACGCGCTTCAAAAAGAAAGTCGCAAAATTGGCAACAAAGTGAGCTCCGCGTTAGCTATATTCGGACAAATTGTTCAAGAACAATTTCCCGATATAGACGTATCGAGCGTACTAATTTCGGAGTCAAAAAATTCTGAGTAAAAAATTTAAATAAAATAAAATAAATTCAAAAATGTACGAAGGATTTTAATGAATAAATGAATTCGAATTCAACCCCATTAAACTTTATTATTCACTATTTAAAATTAATTCTTCCAATAACGAGTCTCTAAAATTATCTCCTTCACTACTATCATTTCTATTTCTATTAATGATATCAAAATTATCAGGATCATCGTGTGATTCTAACAAATTAAGCTTTAAATCATCTCCCTGAATGCAAATATTGTGCAAAATGCAAGTCCCTGTGATAATCTTCACACAATTTTTGATATTTTGCTCCAACGCTTTGAAAAAAATGTTTCGCCACCGAATTTTCATCACGCCGAAAGCGCATTCCACTACATTCCTCACTTTACTGTGCGCCGTATTGAGCTTCTTTTGATTTTCGTTTGGATTTTTGTACGGTGTTATTATAGCACACGGTTGAAGTTTGCAAGGGTATCCACCATCACCTAATAAATAAAAATTTGTGGGAGGAAACGTGTTCAATCGGTATAACGGGCTGTTTTGTAAAACTAGAGTATCATGCACCGATCCGGGAGACCCAATAAATGTTCTTAAAATTAGTATAAAGAATATTAAACTCGTACTTCTGTTGATTTTTTCCACTTTCTCCAAGCCGTCAAAAAATTAAATCTTGAACTTTTGCAATTCGAAATCGTTTCGATTTCCCAAGGTCATCTAGAAATTTTTCGGATTCATGTTTTTCGTTTAGACGACTTTAACAGGAATTTCTTCGTGGTTAATAGAACTCTTTATAAAAATGTTCGCTCTTGCTCCCAATAAATTTTTTTTTTAGTTTGGTTTTACGCTCTTACTCTCTAATGATAAACATAAAAAAAAATTATTTCGCTGTTTCAAAGTGATTTAAATTTTTATTTTTAATTTTGCTCTTAAAACTGGTAGCATAAAAATTAAAAATATCACTCCCAACGCATTCTACAGAGCCATTGAAGAAAATACGTTAGGGAGCGAAATTTTTTGTAACACACGAATTGCTCTTTGAATATTATTAAATAAAGAAAGTTCGATAAACGATATTTAGATAAATTTCTGGAATGTGGCCAACTAGGATGGAACTTGGCTATTTCTTAATAGATTTTAGAGAAATTTGACATGCGCTAAAGAAATGGGATTCTAAAATAATTTTTGGATCAAGTTCTGGAATATGGCTAATTGTGATGGAACTTGGCTATTCCTTAACCGATTTCAGAGAAATTTGACTTGTGCTTTGGAAATGGGATTCCAAATTGGTTTTTGGATAAAGTTCTGGAATATGGCCAACTAGGATTGAACTTGGCTATTCTTTAACCAATTTTAGAGAGATTTGACATGCGCGTTGGAAATGAGATTCTAAAATGATTTTCCTGTTTCCGGTACCTTACACTAATATTAGCGTGCTGTCACCCATTTTCTCTTATTTTCCTTTGATTGCGATTAAATTTCCCAGAGTAACCTCAAAAGCTATTGCCTGTGGCAGTTTCCGTAATCCATGCAGCTGTCAAGGTTTATCAGCTGTGAGGCAGATCGAAAATCGGCAGAGAAATAATCTGCAATTTTTATTCTATTTGGCCATATTCCAGAACTTTATCTAAAATCTATTTTAGAATCCCACTTCCAACGCATACTATTTATTGAATTGCATGACAATCAGTTAAGGAATACCCAAATTCCATCTTAATTGGCTATATTACAGAAATTCATCCAAAAATTATTATAGAATTTCACTAAAATCGGTTAAGGAAATAAGAGCAAAAAAATAATAAGAGCAAGAGCAATATAATAATGACGTTTTTATTCATCAGAGCAGAGCGTATTTATTTTCTCAATATAGCTCAATAACAAAGAGAGAAAATATGATAACACAAACGCAATAGTGGAAGAGCAAGAGCCTTATAATAAACAAATTGCTCCTGTTCCTCAGAGCGATATGTTTTTTTTACAATATCGCTCTTTATAAACAGCTTTTTAATAGTTTTCATTATCGCTCTTGAAAAAAAATGAAGTGCGAAGAGCGAAATGAAATCCTATTTTAAACTCTGTTTCAAACGATTGCCAAATTATATGGCGTAGTTTGCCTCTTATCGAATAATACTCTAACCTTGAGGTTGATATAAAGTCACGACAATAATATCTCGTTATCAAGCAGAAATATTTATCTATGGGTTAACGATGATTTTATTTATGTTGCGCGGATATTTGAGATTTTTCCTAAGTGAACCATTTTGCTACGCCATTCTTTATCCAAAATTAGCCGGGTGTCAAATATACTGATTGGAGTCCTTTTGTAACTAAGGGTAAGGTGCATTTTAGGAGAGAAAGAAAATGTAAAATGCGGAGTCGGTCAATATTTCTCCGACTTCGTTCAAATATTACGATTCCTCGACTCTTACTACGCAGCCCTACATTCGATTACCTACTTCTTTCTTTTTTATGAAATAAGGGACTTATCTAGTTCCGATGACCTTCCACGTCTCGCAGCTCCGCACTCAATTTTTGTTTTAAATAAATTGTAAACCTGTATGATTTTATTACAAGTGCTCCCATCTTACACAGTAAACCCTTCTATTTCTCGGCGACGAAGTTGATGGAATATAATTCATGGTTTTTCTAATGTCGCTTACGTGTTTTGATACTCTTGGTATCGAAAGAAGAAATTAACCTTTTTATACTAAACAACAATAATCTAAGCCATTGTGCCAAGTTTAATGGAAAGTTGCATACCAATCACACATTGAAATTAAGCAATGAATTTATGCACATAATTGGTTTCTTTCACATAGCATATAAATAAATAAGTATGGAAACACGTCAATATTCATTTGACAAATTAATGTTTGAACCTACATAAATATGCGACCGGGCTACACCATAGTACGTAATATTTACATTCATACATAAGCTAATATTTACAAACCGTAAAACATAGACCAATTATTGTATATTAAATAGTAATGCATTTTCGTCTAATTCAATTTATACATTTTTAAATGCCCCAAACTGATTACCACACACACACACACATTCACATCAATATTTGCATGTACATTATTAAAATGGTCTGTGAAGGTGTTTAATCATAAACATAATATTATGAATTATAAATTCAACAGAACACAACGTTTACCTACTTAATTAAGTATTTAATTATTCATTTTTCTATTTAATTTTTATTTTCTAAATAAATAATAAATACACACTAAATTATTTTTCAATTATTTTCATTTACAACGACGTCATACAGTGCATTATACAAAACATAGGTAGTGGGCCAATAAGGACCAAATATGAAAAACTGTCCATTTCATATTGTTACTAAAATTAATTTTCATAAAACAAATATTTATTAGTACGTACTACTGTATATACTGGTGTATGATTTTAATTAATTTAGTGGCTCAACAATCAATTTGTATAGTTTATGGTAATGATGTTATATCAGAGAGAACAGCAATGAATGCTTCCCTCGATTTCGCTTCGAAATATCAATGTTAAATCATGCAAAAAGTGGAGCAAGCCAATTATTAATGCCCGAGACTTAACAAGAAAAAATGGGTAATTTTACATTTTCACTAATTTAAGAATTTTCTTCGAATATTTTGTGAATGTAAAAGTGAAATTTCGTTTTCGTAACCCACCTTACGGTATTATTTTCGAGTAATAAATTCTAATAGTATTAAACCTCGTAAACGGATCATAATGGCAATTTTCACCATTAAACTAAGGCAAGGAATTGTTGAAAACTAAAATATTACGTATTTACACATCGACGGTGCTTTCTAGTCAAACTTTACACGTACTAAAATACTATGTTTTCACATACAAAAAGTTTCAACCAAAAATTTACATGATCAAATCTGTTATTAATAATTTCCTGGAATTTGTACGTATTTGGAAAAATTATTTAAACGAAAAAAAAATCTTTTATTAGTAATTTTCTGGTGTGGTTTGTGACCGCTTAAACAAAACAAACAAAAAAATTGTATGTGTTTAGAATGGTGGTTGTTGCGGTTAAAACTAACACATAACTGTATAGGACATAGTTCTGAATTTAAAAGCTATATTAGTTCCGGAGCAACAATTAAATTTAAAGTTATTTCAGAAATTTTGAGACAGTAATAAACATTTTATGGTTGATGCTAAAAATTGTTTAAATAAGATGACGGAAAATAGTGCAGCAAGTCTACTAATAATACTAGAAAATAATAAGGTTGTATACATAATATGTAACAAGTATGTCCGTGCCTTGCGGCTTTAAAAAACATTGATTTACATATTTTTTAATACTATCCGTAGGTGTTATAAATAAAAAAAATATTTCCTAATTATACAAAGTATTTTATTTAAATCTGTAATTATGTAGAGCCACTGGCGATTCCGATAAACATACCTTTGTACGATTTTGCATAAAACAATAACAATTTAAGTAAATAAGTATATGTGAACTTAATAAATTTAGGTCATCTTTATAACGAAAACATTATCCATATCTATTTAATGTTTCGTTATATTATATGTAAATAAACAAATTAATAATTAGTTTTATGGGTACTGCAGATATCATTTATATTTATGTGGTAATTTTAATTTCTAATGACGGTAATTTTACATTGATGTAGAAATGGGTATTTTCAAACAAAACCAAACTTTAAATCCAACATAATCAGATTTAAACTTTAAACGAATTATTATATTTTACACATATTATGTTACATAAAAATTGATTAAATTATTAACCGAATTAATCATGTACATAATAATTTATAATTATTGTTAATTATGTATTTTTGAATTAATTAATTTTAATAATTTTCACATCAATGCTTTGATTAAAAATATATTTAAAAAATATACGTATAGGTATGTACTCGTAATTGTGTGTTTAACGTAACAACTTTGCATACCCATTTTGAATTGTTTTATTAATTTTTAATTCTATGCTACCATCGATAATTTGTTTTAGCTATACATTACTGATTAATTATTTTTATCGTTATTTAAATTAAAACAAATATATTTAATATTTATTGCCGCACGCAACATTTTTTTTTGAGTTATAGAATTTTTCTACAGATTCAAAATATCACTAAATTGCTTTATTAATATTGAGAAGGTTTTACCAAAAAATATTCAAATCTTAAGCTAAAATTACTCCATTTTTTAAGTCTTAACCGATGTCAATACTTACAATACTTATCTCAGTTCCGCATTCAAAGAATATGCCGAAATTTCCAAATAAACAAGCGAGCTACCAAAAGAGAAACACGGTGGAAAGCGATTTTCGGAAATGTACAAATACAAGCCCGATTCGATCATCAAATTTATTAGTAGTTTAAGTACGTTACAATTGCATTACTGTCTTAACTCTAACGTGACCAAGCATTACCGACACATTTTGTAAATCATAAAATTTAGAGAATGCAAGTCACTCTGTTAAATATTATTTTTTCGCGACATTTTCTTCAATAAATTTAATTTAACCTTTTCGTCTCCGGTAACTGATGTATGTTCCAAGTACTTATGTTTAAAGAAAATGATTAAAAACTCAACCGATTTAACAAAAAAAAAAAACGTCAATCAATTAAGAGCGAAAGCTTTTTATGAAGTTGCGCAGAAAAGATAACCGCGAAGTAGTACACTCGTTCGACTGTATCGGCAATCTATCACCAATTGAACTTAACAGGGCACTTGTTTATACCGATTTGGTCATATTAAGAAGGTCGTAAAACGAAAAGAAACGATTTTACAACCTGAAGAGTACATAAAAATATATTGTATAACAAGTGAAGAAAACGAGTCATTGGAATACGAAAGTGAAATTTGCAGCTTGAGCGATAGCGAGTAAGTTTATTTAGCGTTAGCTGCTTATTTTTAGCTTTAGTTGTTACTGTTCGGCGGTAACGAATAAATTACGGCCGCATAGTAATTTTTAAAATTATGTGGCTCGACATAAATTTGGAAATTCATTTTACATAAGTGCTCCCATAACCTTTTGTATGGCATGCTGTTTCTATCGATGTACTTTTGGAGGTTTCTGCCATTCTGATTTGCGCCGGTACAGTTCCATATTGCGTGGTGTGCATTAAAATCCCCTGCGAGTACCAGCTTGTTGCTGTCCACCTTTGATATAAAATCTAGGTCAGTTTTCGTTTTCTTAAAGTATTATATTGAGAAAATGGTTAAGGTTCTTTCTCTCTTCCGATTACTAAAGAAGTTCCGATAAAATTTTCCCTAACATACGCCTTTAGTTGTGAATGCCTAACTTTATTTGAAATAGCAATGGCCGTACCTCCTGTTCCATTCCTTAGTGTATTAGTCCGATGTATACTGTAGAAGATTATGACCAATGATTTCCTCTTTGATAGTTTTGTTTCACTCAGACATGCTGTGGTATATCTGGTTTGACGCTGTTGCAATTTATCGATATGATTTTCATTTTAAAAATTGGAATATCAAGTTAAGATACATGCTTTTCGGCATTTCTCTGTCAGAGACTTTTTTTAGATTGAGCATGAACTGTGAAATATTTTTTGTTAGTGTGTAAGAGTCAAGTCTTTTAGATACTCGACTGCCTGACGCTGCCTCAGCAAAACTAACACTTTTACTAACATGGCATGATTTAAAAAGATTTGGACGACAATTTTTTTTTAATTCATAGTTGGTTTAGGACTTACTCAGATACTCCTGTCGTTTGGTGCAGCTGTTGAATTTCGCAGTGTGCTCCCCTCCACAGGTCACAAGTCTCAGTGGTACATAAGTTTAAGACATTTTCACGCAAAAAAGGTTGTACATTTGAATAAAAATAAATTTGATGAGACAAAACCAAATTAGATGAACAAATCATATGAGTTTCCGAATACACGTAATCTTCTACAATGTTTATTAGACAACGATTAGAAAACACGTTTGTTTTTGGAGTAATAAATGAAGATATTTCGACTACTATCAGAAATATAAAAATTAAAAAAATCAATCTAACTTTGCTAAACTAGTTTCTCCAAGAGGATTTACCAAACAATATTTACGAAGAATTTTTTCAGCGACCAGAATCAAGATATGTCTATCATTTTAAACAGATTAAGGTAAAACAAATGTCAAAATTGGATCAAATTATAAGACAGAGTTTAAACGATACAACAAACGGTTTAATTTTAAATTGTGAAAAAAGGTTAGTTAATGTTACCAATATCGATCTTCCATTTCATGTGAAATTCATTTTAAGTTTAGGAAATACATTTTGTCCGCCAACAGTTGGTACCGCAATATACCATTTTTCAAAATTATATCAGCTTTGGAAAGTGCAATTTTTAATTTGAATGACAGTGATCGAGTAAACATTCGGATCAATTTTATAAATATTATAACAAATTACAAAAACAGTAGGAATACAAGAAATTTAACACCTCATGAAAAAAGAATTATATCATACCTAAAACAAACAGAGGCTTTTTTGAAAGACAACCCAAATATTTTAGTCACAAGGGCAGACAAGGGAAATACAATAGTGTTAACTTTACGACCGGACTACAGTGACAAAATGTAGAAACTACTAAATGACAATTCTACTTACATACAGATTTTTTCAACAATACAGAGAAAAATTAATACTTTAGTAAGAGACTGGGATAAATCAGACAACACAGATTTAATCACAAAGAAAAAATTAACAAATTACACACCAGTGATCCCGAAATTATACGGCTTACCCAAAATTCATAAACCAAACATACCATTCAGACCAATTGTTAGTTCCATAGACAGTCCAACATACTCTTTATCATCGTATTTAGGCAATATTCTACAACCTAGTGTCGGAAAAACAAATTCTTTTATTCCATATTCTGAAGATTTCAAAAATAAAATTAAGGGTATATTACCATTCCACCAAATTTTCCAATAATCTCTTTAGATCTTACGTCGTTATTTACCAATGTCGACAGCCAAATTATAATAAATAGCTGCATTTCTTGACGCATAGTGATGCGAAGCAACAACTTGATTCATTTTAGATCACAAATGGTGATCTAAAAATAGTTGAACAATATTTTGTAGTTGAACAATATTTTTTAAAGCAACAAGGAATTTGATGAATACAGTACGAGTAAGAAGAGGCAGATTCAAAACGAAACGAGACAGAAAATTGAATTTTGGTGTTTGTTTTACGCAGTTCTGTGTCGTTTCATGAGACATTATCTGATCTCACGTTAAACAAAACTGAAGAGGTATGCTGAAGCGCATGTATTGCTATCTCTTTTACTCAAAAAAGGATGTAATCTGGAGCTAAAATGTGATTTTGTAATTGTCAGTGTTTCGTAAACAATCAAAGTGTATTTAGCTGTGAAATTATAAATAAAAAATTGTTAAGAAAATATACATAAGTGCTCTTAATCAATTAAAAAAGTATATTTTACAATATGGTGTCGTGTGCGGTTTATGGTTGCAAAGGCACCAGTTATAAAAAACTAAAAAAAAAATGATAGTAATGCTTTGAAAATTCGTTTTTCCGATTTCCCAATAACAATGCAATGGCTCAATTGTGGAAATTAAAATTCCAGCGTAGTGATGATTTTAATGTCAATAATGTTCGAATTTGTGAAAAACATGTTAAGCCAGAGGATTATGTCAGAAATCTAAGGCACGAGTTATTGGAATATAGTCCACCATCATCCCGCAAATTGAAAGATGACGCCGTGCCGAGTTTACATTTACCAAAACAATCAAAAAACCTAGAACCATGTAGTAGCCGGCAGGCGAGGAAGCTTACAAGAGAGCAAAAGACAATCGTCAAGCATTTAATGTAAGCAAATAATCTTAGTCATCCGAATTTTTCACTTGCATATATATTTGTTTTGTTACAGTGAACAAGCGACAGATGAAAATGTAGATCCCAATTTGCCTGTTCCAGAAGTAACAATAGATGATGAACCTGAATGCCTAAATCCGTAATATTTTAATTTTAATTTTGATTTGAATTAAATAATAATTTCTTATTTAAATTTTTAGTGTTTGTACTGCAGAATTATCGGCGTTCAAACTTGAGCTGCTAAATTTAAAGGAGGAATTGGGACAAATGCAACAGATTAACAAAGTTTTAGAGGCAGATAACAATGCGAAAACCAAAGAAATTTTCAAGCTTAAGAAGAAAAATTGTCTTCTGAAATCAGAGACCAAAGGCATAGAAAAAATATTTACTGCAGGGCAAATTAAAAAACTTCATCAACCGTACAAATGAGAAGTCGATGACATCGTGAAAGCTGTTAGACTACACGCTGCTGGTCCTCAAGCATACAGATTAGCAGGAGAATCTACATTACCAGGAGAATCAACATTACGAAGTTGGGCCGCTAAAATTAATATTGTATAGAGCCAGGTTTCCTTAATGTAATTTTTAAATTAATACAAAATGCGGACTTATCAGATTATGAGAAAGTGTATGTCATCGCAGCGGATGAGATGAAAATAAAAAAAGTGTACGAGTACGATAAAAAAAAACGATACACTTTTATCACCCGCAAACTAGGTTCAAGTTATTATGGCTCGCGGTATTACGAGTAATTAGAAACAGCCCATCTTCTATGGGTACGATTTCCAACTATCGAAAAATTTAGTAATGGCTGCAATCAACAAATTGGAATCCATTGGGTGTCATGTTGTTGCCTTAATATCTGATATGGGTGGAGGAAACCGCAATCTTTAGAGACAGTTAGTGGTTACTGCAGAAAAACCGTATTTTATTAATCCAGTAAACGGTAAAAAATTATTTGTTTTCGCGGATGTCCCTCACCTTATAAAACTAATTAGGAATCATTTCATTGATTCCGGTTTTATGATCGAAGGCAAACATGTCACCAAAAAACCTCTTGTTGAGCTGCTAGAAAAAATGTCTAAATATGAGCTTTATATTGCCCATAAATTAAGCATGCATCACCTGACAGTGAAAAAGGCAGGTCGCCAAAAAGTTGGGTTTGCTACCCAGCTTTTTTCAAATACTTTGTCATGTGCCTTAACCAGAATGGGTACTTTGGGTATATGCGAAAGCAGCAATTGGGATAAATATGCTGATTTATTAAAAAAGGTAAAAGGTTCGATGTTTTCAACTCGAGAGTTCCAGAAATCGATACAAGGCTCAGAATGAAAGCATATGGTCTAGCAAAGGTTGTACAGGATGATGCATTAAATAATTTAAAAAATTTAATAAACGAAATGCGAGTTGGAAACAACCATAATGTCCTTCCAATTTAAACTGGAGTTCTCGTCAGCACCACTGCCTTTCCTTTATTGTTCGATGAACTCCAAGCCGAATATGGTATTAGTTACCTGCTAGCCTATAGGCTAAACCTAATTAAAACCAGCCTAATATTTTGGAGTTGTTTTTTGGGATTATGCGGTCAACACTTCATGATCATCCAACACCACTAGAATTTAAATATCGAATGCGAAATTTCCTCCTGAGCCGGAATGATACCATTGTTTCACATTCAAGAAATGTTGAACAGGTTGATGAACCAAGTGAAGCGCATTTCGATTCAATTGCAGTGGAATCGGAAGAAAAATGCACGCCCATTCCGTCAATCATGCTAGAGGATTTTAATAGCGAGGAAATACCAACTACTCAAATAATTCAGGACGAGGATCGCGTGCTATGCGAATTAGAATACGATGGGTTGGAGCACTTAGCCGGATTTATTGCATTTAAGTTCCGGCATGAAAATTTGGGCTTTCCAACAGGAGAAGTAACCGATACTACTTACACCTGGACAGATCATGTATCGTAAGGAGGACTATACAAGCCGACTGAGCCTTTTTTAAATGAAGTAGAAAAATTAAATAACATATTTAATGATATAAATCGGGATTCGATTAAAACTGACAAACACTATATAGGCAATTTATTAAATAACTCAGAAAATATAGATTTAAGTAAGGATGTGAAAATTCTGTTTTTTAAATGCAAAATGTATTTTAAAATAGGACTGTTGAATAAAAATATTTCAGCAACATACACATTAAATAAAAATAAAAAATTAAAAAAACTGCAACATAAAATTAAATTTAATGCTTTTTATTTAAAATAATTTAATTTTTCATGGAACATAGTGAGTAAAAAATATAAATTAAACTAAAAAACTTTTCGTTTCACTGCTATTAAAAAATATACCTAACCACATAAAAGAGTCTACAAATCTACTGAACATTTTTTGTGTTTTGTTAGACATAATTTACAACAAATATGTTTTCGTATCAGCAATGGCTTTCTAATCATCACACATATATCCAGGTTAGCCGGTGCTGACATTTGTTGGAGTGTTTTGGAATTTACCAAGCAACAAGTACATAATATTTGTGAAAGTTTTTTTTTTAATTATGTAAGTTTGTGACTCAGTATTTAATATTAAACGTATAATTCAAATTCATTATAAAATGAAAATTTGAATATTAAATGGTTTATGATATTTTTGACATATACACCAATAACAATTTAATTTAAAAAATAAAAAAAAATAAAAATTTTCGAAAGAGGACGAATTTGAAACAGCTTTCAATCATACATATATAGCTTTGTTTGTCGTGATCTGATCTGGATTAGATCAAACGTCAAGAAATGCATTGTCAGTCAAAATTGGAGAAATATAAAGAAAAATTCAAAATCAAAATTAACGAAAGTCAGGTTTCTTGCCGTTTTAAACAACTCAGAATTTTCTTTTGATAACAAAATTTATAAACAAGTTTTTGGCTCTTTTATGGGTTCTCCAAAAAGTCCCATCATAGCAAATTTATAATAGAATCTTTAGACTTCCAACCTTTGTTCTATTATAGATATGTCGATGATATAATTATAGCGGTACCAATAAACAAAATTGATTCATTGTTAGAAGCTTCTAATTCAAAGAACAACATAATAAAATTTACTTTAGAAAAAGAAAGAAATAACCAAATTTCATTTTTGAACATTGTTGATTCGTGTACCAAACGGCCCAATTTCCTGTGATTGGTACCACAAAGATACTTGATTTGGCCGATATCTAAATTTTCACTCTTGGTTTCCCACATCTTACAAAATTAACACCATAAAAATGTTGACCAAAAAATTCGAAAATTTTCCAATACAATAATTTAAAAGATAAATTATTTCGCAGTCAATATCCTGAAAAATTAGTAAATAAACATTTGCACATAAATCCTGTTTCTCGACCAGAAAATGAAACAACAAATTATTTGGCCATTCTTTATGTTAAAAATCTTTACGAAAAAATGTTTTCAAAAATTATAACTTCAAAATTATAAGACGGGTAGCCACAAGTTTAAACAACAAATTGTTTTCCAAAATTAAAGATAGCATACCTTTAAGGCCGATACACATTGAGAACGAGTAACGAGAACGATATTCCCTTTTTTACTAAATTATGTAAGAAAATTATGAAAATAGTTAAAACTGTATGATTGTAATTAATGATAGTTAAAATATTGTGCATTTACTAAAAATAAAATTTAAAATTTTAAGAGTTTTAATACAAAATTTCAATTTATCGTCGATAATTTTTAATTTACGAAGATAAATTGAATTTTTGTATTAAAACTGTAAAAATTTTAATTTTATTTTTAATAAATGCACGATATTTTAACTATCGTTCATTAAAATCGTACGGTTTTCATAATTTTAATAATTTTCTTGGATAATTTGGTAAAAAAAGGAATATCGTTCTCGTTACTCGTTCGCAATGTGTACCGGCCTTTAGAGAAACTTATACAGAGCACACTAATCAATTTTTGGAAAAAAGATTTTACCAACACAAAAGAGACGTCAATAAAGATCAAAATTCAAGCATCAGTGCACTCCCCTGACATTTGAAAGATACAAACCACCAAATCAGTTTAGATAATATCAAAAGTCTAAATAAACAAACCAATTTTAGAAAAATATCGATTTTGGGAATGCTACACCTTAAATCAAGTATAAATTCAATAAACATTGTCAAAGATTAAGTGTTTATCGGAAACTCATATGATTTGTTCATCTAATTTGGTTTTTTCTCATCAAATTTATTTTTATTCAAATGTACAACCTTTTGGCAGTGCATTTACACGAAAAGACGGTTTTTTAAAAAAAGAATTTGTGATAGCCATAGTTTTTGGTTTTCTGTATGAAGAAAACAATTTTTGAAAAAATAAGAAAAAATCATTTTGCTTTTGGGAATGAATTCGAATAGGATTCGAAAGCTAAAGTTATAAAATAAATTTAAATAAAAAGCCCAAAACCAATAAAAAATTTGCTTAATTATTGAAAAAACATAAATATAGCATATGTATATGTTGAAATTCAAACATTTACGAAAATATCTTAGAGATCTTAATTAGGAATTTGTAGCGTTTTCATTAAAAAATGTATCTTAGGAAATAAGTGATTTCCCATATGTTTGATCTGTTTTACTATGGAAAGTATGGTTTTTTTCTCGTTTCTAATTCCCTTATAAAAGCTTCATTTTTTAGACTACTGCCTAGCTTAATCCAGGTTGCTTTTCTTTAAGTTCTTAAAAACTTTAGTTCGAAAAGGGCGGGTATTTAAAATAGAGAATTGAAAGTTTTTCAACTAAGGATTAATCCTTGCTATATCCTCTTTACTAGAAATGAGCATATCCAGCGGTTCTTTAAATTTAAGACGGCACTCACGTATAAACAAGTTCCAGATTCAATTAAATCCTGAAATAGTTTTGCTATGAGTTTAAAGGGGATTATTCGATTGGGCTCAAAACACAGTGAATATCAAGAAAGTAGTTTTTGGGTAGTAATTTTGGATTTATTTGATATATGTATTTAACTGTAATTTGGGTATTTCTGATATTTTTTTCCTCCATGTTCTTTTGTTGCTACATTGTTTTGTTGTTAATAGTTCATCTTTCTTGACTGAGACTCTGTCTGCAGCTGTTGTGTAGTGTGTACAGAAAGTGTTTAAAGTGTTTTTTTCAGAACAAAATAATAATTTTATTAAAATGTTGTTATATTTAAAAAACAGTATGTAAAAAATTCAAAATAATAATAGTAATTTGTGAGATAGGATGCCTCTAGAAGAGTTTGAGCGGGCAGTGCGAACGCACTATCAGCAACAAAACGTGTTATTTGGCGATATGATGAATAAGTTAATATCGAAATATCAGGAAGAAGACACCAGTTCAGTTCTTTCAGTCATCTACATCAACAAAAAGATCGATATCATCCCATCAGAGCGGAGGATTAACTAACAAAAGACAAAAAATTGCTCCCACGGATCAGATACCTATACGAAATACATTCGCTGTCTTATCGGAATTAGAGGAAAAAGAACAACGAGAACAGGTGAAAGATCGCAACATTGCAAATAGCCAGCGCCTATCGAAGGAAACGGTTAAAAAAATGAAAAACCACCGATAATTGTGCCCAATCTCGATACAAAAAAACTAAGTAGTTTCTTGGAAAAGGACCTAAGTGTTAAATATACGGTTAAAATCACGAAAAGAAACAAGAAAATAGTGACCTGTGATAATGTGGATACCCACAAAAAAATGTTTGAATTTCTAAAACAAAACAATGTCGCAGCTCATACATATACAAGAGACGACGAAAAAACAACAAATATAGTGATGAGAGGAGTGCAACACACCTTCTCTGATACCGAGATAGAAGAAGAAATTAAAGAAAGTTACGGAATAACAGCAGTGATAAAAAGTATGGTTAATAAAAAAGGGATAAACATGAATTGCCATATAGTGTCAGTAAATAATAAAGAACACGTTAAAGTGCTACGTAACATAAAGTACATGTGTTATCACAAAATCTCATGGGAGGCGCAACGGAAAACATCCGTAGTTCAGTGCAAGAGATGTCAAAAAATTGGGCATATGGAACTGTGCATACCAATATAGATGCATAAAATGCGAAAAAGTACATGAAGCGCGGTGTTGTCAAAGAATCGATCAAGACACAGAACCTTTCTGTGTAAATTGCAAAAATCACGGACATCCAGCCAATTTTAGAGGCTGCGATGAATTCCTAAAAATTAAAAGCAAAATGGAAGCTACTCGTAAAGAAAAAGAAGTAGAGCGAACTAAAAAAACACAAACAGAACCTATTTGCAATAAAATCGGCACAACGTGGAGTATCCCAAAACATAAAATTTGCCGACCTGTTCCGTACTAACACATCAAGAACTTCCGGAGAACCAGAGCAGCAAAGCAGAGCTGAAGTACCATCGAAAGCAGAAAAGGTGAATAATTATAATATTAGTTACTAGATAGATAATACTAGATAGATAATAATTACAATAATAAGCGTACTTTGTTGACCAAAATTTAATTCGAATTAGTTTGGGTTTATTTGTTTTCCAAGAAAATAGTCAATTTGATTTAATTGACAAAAGCCAACCTTTCCAAATAAAATATAAATTTAATATGTATTATGACTCTGGTGGCAGGTATCATAACCAAGAATTAGAATTATGTTTAAATAAACCCAATTTTTTTTTGGGTTAATGTTATTCTTGCGGGGATTTATCCTATGCAATTGTTGTTGTAAATTTGTCAAGGAAATACGCTAAATATTAATTTTACCAAATTTATAAACAACTAGAGTCATGAGCTATTCGGGTGTAATTTAGGAATTTTGATTAAGAGAGTTTACAATTTTTTGCCACAATACAGAAAATTACAAACATTGGAAGACAGACAGGCAGCATATATTTCATTCGTTTTTTCAATATGTCAGGATTAAATAGACTAAAAATGTAAAAAACAATAGAGCTCAACTCTTTCATTTAGTGAAGCAAAAACAACCGGATCTTTTCCTACTACAGGAAACAAACCTTCAAGATAGGCACAAATTCGTAGTAGATAACTACAAAATATTCAGACACAATAAAACGGATAGATCAAAAGGAACTGCAATTTTAGTAACGGATAACTTTAAAACAGACTGGCTAATAATACCTAACATAAATTATATTAACTACTCAGCAATAACTATCACAAGATCAAACCTCGAAAAAATTCTCATCGTTTCCATCTATATCCCGAATGGTATTAATTTTACAAACCTAAACCATGACCTAGACATACTGAACAATCAAATCGACGATTTTGTAATGACAATAATAGTAGGAGACTTTAATGCATGCAACACAGCATGGGATAGAGTAGACAATATAATAGGTCAAAATTGGCTCACTTCCTCATCCCATAACTTTGTACAAGTCGTACCCAAAAAAGCAACATTTCCCCGATCAGGATCAGTCATAAACTTCTACCTAGTTACAAACAACATGGTCACTAGTTATGCAAAAAAAAATAATTTTGTGTGTAAATCAATTCCATTTTCAGACCACTGCACGGTGGAACTAACAATAGATCTCTTAAGTGTCACGGATTTTTTAAGAATAGAGCCTCCTAACCACTATAACTGTAAAGCTACAAACTGAGCAAATTTTTCAAACGAAACAGGCCAAGAACTTCCAAAGGTACGAATACCGAACGATAGAAACCTATCAGAAGCCGAGATTTACAAATATATTAGGACACTGATAATGTCAGTGCAAAAATCAATCAGTATGCTGATTTAAAACCAAACATACAATAATCTCCCACCTTTACTCCAAAAATTGCTAGAATACCGTAGGAAACTAAAAAAAATATTATGTAGAATATATAACAGAACACTAAATAGCCAAGATCCTAAATACCTCTCAATTAAATCATAGATAAGCTGCCTCACATACATTATTAAACACCATATCTCAAAACACCTAAAAGAAACTGACAGGAAGGAAAAGGTTCATTGCACCGGAACAACTCGAAAGAGGTGGTCAAATAACATATAATATGAACGAAATAACTAACGAGTTCGCAAATTATTACAAATCGCTACATACAGAACAAGTTCCTAATATTAACTCAACCTTAACCCAAACAGTTTCCCAAAAGGTCAATAACTTCATTAACTCCTCCGCTGATCCCCTAATCACGTTTTCGAGTGCAAACCCAGCTATAAAACCAATAGAAGAGAGCTTTACCAATCCATTAGATCTTCAATACTTAGTTACAAACACAAAAAAATCATCAGCACCCGATAAAATTTCAAACTTTATCATTAAAATCTCCCAATAACTTACTTTTACAATCTCTCAATTTTAATAAACAACTGTCTACATTTATCATACTTCCCTTTAGATTGGAAAAAACCTCACATAATCCCTATCCCAAAAGTGAAAACCCAAAAAGAGCAGAAGACAGCAGAGCTATATACCTCAACTCAAACCAAGGTAAACTTCTCGAGAAAATTATATGGATATCACTCAGGACCTTATTATACTCAGAAGAAGGTCCATCCAAGATTCCTCAATTCCAATTTGGTTTCAGACAGGGACATTCAACTACGGATGCTAAACTTATCAAAAAGCTCAACTTTAGGTCAAAATGGCCAAAAAAATTTCAAAGAAATTTACCTTTCTATTTTGGTTACTAAAGGCTTTTGATTAAACCATTGTTAGAAAGTCAGACAAAAAAACTCATACTAAAATCCAGGCGCACGACTTACACTGAAACTCAGACAATCAAACTGTTACTCAAATCGAAACGGAAAACTCACACATGACAAGTAAACTGAAATTCAGAGAGTATAAGTTACAAATAGAAGACAAATCAAACAAATTCGCGGCGTGTGTCGCTGAAATAAAGTTACTGGCAACAGGAAACTGAAACTTAACTAAGAAAATTTAGATGAAACGAGTTCCCCTGACCTTGCTGTAGTTTGAGTTTGTCTGCTCAAGATTGAGTTACAGTTTGTTGCTTTTCATCAACTTTTTGTTCATTGACCTATCACGAGCGTTCAAGTAAAGTTTTATTGATGTCATTTCTTGCGTTTATAATGTACTCTCTTCTCCTCGAATGACCTATGAAGTGGATTTCTACGTCTTTTTCTCAAATTTGTTTCTTAATCTCTGTTGAGCATCCAACAATAGTCTGCTAAAATGTTAACATCTCCTTTCCATTTCCCTTACATCCTGGTTGAAGCGCTCCCCTTGCTCTTCACTATAGTCGTCTAAATTGTCAGGAAAGTACAAAATCAATAATCAATTGCCTGTAATTTTCTATCAACTTTGTAAAAATGTCTTTGTAATGCTCACTTCTTGTGTTTTTTAAGAAGTTTTCACAAACTTCTCTAAAACTGAGCCAGGTCCCAGGTAGCTTACTCATTTTTTTGCATGATATTATCGACATTTTTCTCTTGAAATAGTTTTCGTATTTGAGCTCCGTTAAAAATACCTTCTTTAGTTTTAGTTTCTGTCAATTTTGAAAATTGTTGTGCTATGTGTTCGAAACATTGACATTTTTTAGCTAATGCCTTCACATATTGCTTCAACAGCCCAAGTTTTATGTGTAGTGGAGGTAAAAGAATTTTTGAGGGATCTAATAAAGGTTCTTCAATTACATTAGGTTTTCCTGGTTGAAGACAGTCTCTTAGCGGCTACTGTTTTTTTAATTTAATGGTTTTCTCGGTCTCTACTATTCCAGATACATTTAAAACAAGGGTACTTCACTAAACCAGGCTGATGCCTTAGCAGTTTTATTATAATTTTTTAATCCCCACAAACTTGTCAATTGTGATCCGAGTACTTGGTTTTTTGCAAAATATATCCTATATTTACATAATTCTCTACCATTGAGATTGAGTGGACTAATGGGACAGTGGCATATTTATTTCCATTGTGCAGTAGTAATGCTTTTAGGCTGAGTTTTGAGAAGTCAATGAATAGTCTCCACTCGTTAAGTTTGTAAATATTAGGTTTTAAATCATTCATCACTGCTGGTATATTTGTGCAATAAACCAAGTTTCGACTTTTCAGTTCACTAACTAAGTCTTCAGATAGATCTCTTGGTAATGCATATATCCTAATCAAATTATTGGGGTCATTCTGAGTGAATAGTATTGGAACTTTCTCTTCTTTAGGTGCAATATATGCTTCTTCACTCTCCTCCGTTTCCTTTTCATTGCTGTAAAATTCTTCATCGCTGGACGCTTCACTCTCACCTGCGTTATCCTTTGAAACTTCCATTACTTTATTGTTTGAAAAACTTGAGTTGAAGTAATTGGACTTTACAGGTTTTGTCATTGTACATACATCTGCCTACTTTATATGTCTGCCTACTAGACTCTATTTTTTTGCGATTAAAAATACTCCGGAAACGATATATCTGGAGTAAACGGTACAAAAAATAGACTTTGGTATTTTCTTGGGCAATTTTGATCCAAAATTGGGGTTTTGTGGAAAATTGATAGGTGATGGAGCAAAACGGACATCGGATTCGTATCAGCGCATCAAAATACATAAGAATTGACATGTTAGACCTCGGGTTCAGTTTTTTTTTTGTGTGCCAGTGTTACGATTGCTACCAAAATAGTTATTGAGACATGTGAGCCATACATAATTATTATTTATCGTGTAGCATCAGTCAATCTGAATATCATTTTTTTGATCATTATTATTTGAATCCATCTTAACATCTATAATCAAAACAATAATATGAAATAAAATCCAAGAGAATTTCCCAAAAAATTAACAAAATAATATTTGAGTCTTAGAAATTTCTTGACAATACCTAATTTAAGCACCGATAGCCGTATAATCTTTATAATTTGATTATCTACTGATTTTAATTTAATTAATCAATCATGTTTTATTACTGATAGTACCTATTTATTAATTCCACTTTCAATAATTAGATTGAATTGTTTTACACATGGCATGATAATTGTAATTGGCATTTGCCAGAAATTGTAAATATCACGCAATGGATTATAATAAAAAGTAATCATACTTGATTCATATATTTAATTGATATTTATACGTGTTTCAAAGGAAAGAAACAAAAATCTTTTAGATCCAATAAAAGCCTTCACGCTGAGCTGATTATTAAACATCAATTCATAAATTTTGTATTACATTGTACGAGTATATGTATGTATGTATATGGTGTAGCATATAACAAAAAAAAAACTTCTAAAATTATATAATTCCAGGATATTCTTTGTGTTATATACTTCAAAATCACTTAACTTATTAAATAAAAGATTTGTTTTATCGCATCGTATTTAAGAGAGACGAGGTAGGTGGTCCATATTTAATTGTATGTATTAATACTTTTTTGTCATTAACTTTAATTAATTCCAATTTAGTTTGATTAATTTGACTTTTTTTATTGTTCTTTCGAAGCCTTCCTTCTATCTAACAAAAGCAGCAAACAGAATATTTTGCTCATAAATTAAATGTTGATGATATTTTTAATTATAGCTAAAAATAAATATTTGCCTTGTTTATAAAATAGTGTTGTATTTTGCCATTTTTAATTCTCTCTCGGTTGGTTCGGTATGTTTATTATAAGGATAATAAAATAACATGAAAAACCAATATTTCTCAGCTGATAGCATATTAAAGTCGTACACACATTTCGTTTTGCTTTTTGGATCGCAATCTAATGTAGAGAGAAGAAGTATAGTTCATATAAAAATAGATCTTGAAATACATGTCTATTTGTGTTCATGGGGGTTCTGTAAAAGCAATAAAATGTGATTTATCTATAAAACAAAATAAAAATTTCCTTCTGTTTTTGTTGGTTTGGTTTCTCGATATAATATAAACTTTAAGCAGCCGTAGTACGACTATAATGTAGAGAACAATGGGAAAACCATCAACCTCAAATATAATAATAATAATCTAACCTATTTCACCAAATATTTAGCTGATTTAATAACATTTAAAAAAGCAAGGGATTCCTATTTTTGTTCTACATTACGTACATAAATGTCTGTATATTTAAGTAATTTAGTCTAAGAGGGACCAACTGTTTTTCTTGTGCTTTAATTTTTTTTGTTACTTCCACGGTTGTTTTCGTTCAGATCCCTTCGCCAAATAGTTTATTATTTTCTGCTCTGAAACTGAACGAGGAATATTTTCTATACAGTTGAGAATGAAAATAAAGAATGAAATAAAACAATAATTCGAAACATACGAGAAAGTGAAAAGCTTCTTGAACAAATATTTAAGCTATTCCACATTAGTGCTTGATTTTTGTTTACTGTTATTTCATTATAAGAAAATATATGTAAGTATTCAATGTTGGTATATGATTTTCATGTAGGATTTTTTTGTGTTTGGGTTCGTTTCAAGAAAATAGAACACTCGGGTATACATAAATAAATAATACAATAATATTAAACCAAATAAGAAGAGAAGAAATTAGTGTAATAGTTACTACTAAACATGATAACAATATTAATAAAACATGGACATAATGTGTGTATAGATAATAATGGTTTTACTTTTAGTAATCAATAGATGAGAATTTTCTTTAGATAAACATATTTTTATGGTTGGTAGTAACATCAATAAAAATTAAGTTTTTTTTTTTTATGTTGTTGATTGATTTATGTTTTATTTCAATGGGTCAGTGAAATTAATGTTGTTGAAATAAAATATAGAATTTTTTTGTCTATTTTAAGCATGTTACACTAAAATATATGGTTAACAACAAACAGGTTATATCATTTTGACACTGATAAGGCTGAGAAATACTGAAAGATTCCTTAATAAATTTGGTCAGGTTGCTAAAATGAGCTAGACGTTTTTTTTGTATTGATTTACATTTTATGATATTAACCCGAATTTTAATACAAAAGCTTCCAATAAAAATTAATAAGAAGTGACCTTCATTCATTATAACTGCTTTTGAAATGAGCAGATATATTATTTCCCGGAAAATGTACAGTGCAAATTTAAAGCTCATTATTTTATTTTATTTTTTTTTATAAACTAGTGGGGATAATTTTACTAAAATAAGCTAAATTAATTTATAAAAATCTCTGGCTCTTCGAGATGTAATGTAGAAAATTTCGAAAAATTATTTTAAAAAATGGCAGAGATTCTCAAAAATTAGATGCCGATGCCTGCCAGAAACAGTGGCGTTACTAGGTAACCGCAGCAACCGGAGAGGAGATTTATCAAGGGTTCGAATATTAGTTGAAAGTCAAGATCGATAGATGGTAGCACTGATTAAGCTTAAAGTAGACCACCCTTTCAAATTTGCAAAATGGCAAACGGCATTTCTAGGAAATTTTTGAAGAAAAGGCGGTGGTATAGTTTTTAGAGAAATAAGAAATCGTTGCTCTTGCTAAAAGGCCCAACAATTTCTTCTCGGTTGCAGAAGATGGATGTCACAGTAATTACACGTAATCTGACTCCATATAAATCAAAATGGCTTTAGGTTCTGATAAATATTTAGATTTAGAAAACAAATTTCTAAATTCGTGTGAAATCAAAGCTTTCGACATCGATAACCATCACGATTTTAGTGGTTGATTTATTTGTAATATACGTTTTGCACTCCAAATTTACCTCTCTTGCACTTCAATTTAAACCTTTTACAAATCAAATTAAGCCTTTTGCCAAAACAAATTCTACCTTTTGAAAATCAAGTTTTGATTATAAAAGGTTGAATTTGATTTGCAAAAGATTGAATGTGATTGTTTAGTTTTCATTTACCGAATCATTTTTATTACCGTTAAATGGTAAATACAAACTTAATTTACCGGTTAACCCGCTAAAACAGAATGTTTGTTTTTAATTAGTTTTCCGCGTGGTTCCACCGTTTTATATCCCTTTGTCTCGGATTTCATCTTTTGATCACTTTTTAAAATTTCTCCAGATTATTGGAGTATAGCAAAGAAATCGAGACTTAATTGGTGATTCGGTTTTTCGAAACAACAAGGTTATTCGAAATTTTCTAGATTATTCGGCTATGATACTCGAGAATCTTAGAGCCTATTTGAATAATATGATTGTTCGATATTTACGAAATTATCCGAGATTATTTGAGGGTTAATTATTATTGCATATCGTTTTGTTGAGCTGATCCTTAACTTGCTTGTAGCATTTTGTTTAGTAAAGGGTTCTTCATTTCGAGATATAGAACTTTGAATATAAATACAACACGGAAAAATTATTTTAATGGCCAATGAATGTGCCTTCGGACATGTGGCCGCCGCGGCTGACGCATACATGGCGTAATCTGGAGGTTAATTTTTCGATCACTCTTCGCAGCATTTCTGGCCGTATTTCGGCAATAACGCGTCGAATGTTCAATATACTCTGGCTTATCAGCGTAGATAAGTGACTTAACGTACCTCCAAACAAAATAGTCCAGCAGTGTTAAGTCATACGAATGTGGTGGCCAGTTGGCAGGTTCATTTCTCGATATTAATCGTTCAAATTAATTGTATCGCGCTGTATGACGTGTGGCTCCGTATTGTCGGGACCACATGTCTCAAAGAGTACAAAAGAAATAGTAATTAAGTCTTTATACAACATATGGTCTGCTCGTTAACATAGCCATTCAACCAAAAATGAGCTTCATCGCTGAAGAAAATTTTGTATGGAATATTTACATCGATGTCAATATTGGCTTCGGCCCATACGTCGAATTGGCGACGCGAACGATGGTCGTATGGTTTTAATTCCTCCATAAGTTGAATCGTGTAAGCATGTAAATCAAAATCCTTACGCAAAATCCTCCATAAAGAGGTTGGATCAAGTCCCAATTGTTGTATATACGATGACAAATCGATTCATTTGGATCCTCTTCAATATTACGCACTACAGTTGCTACCGCCTGCTCGGTACGCGCCATATAGGGTCTTACGTGAGTTTAATATGTTTCGAAGATTGTAAGAGAATCCAATCCAGTTTCGAACTGATGAGCTTATGATTATGAAAAAATAAATCTTCTCATCAGGCCGCGGCGACTGGACTGATTATACCACAATTTACATTCTATATATACAAAATGTGCTGTGATTTAAGTGCTAGCGAATCGTACTAATACAGATGAATTCTCTTACAATATTTTTTCTTCTTCACGATATTCACACTGCTCTGTGTGTAAGCTAATTTTTACTTTTTTATCAATGTTTTTGTTGAATGTTAATTAATTCATGTAATTTCTAATATGCTACCGGTGGTTAGACCATTTTAATTGTGTTTCGATTAACACGAGAAGTATATTAGTATTTACGAGCAGTAATTCAACGAAACCGATTAATAGACATAATTCTATTTATTTAATTAAATGAGTTTAATATGTTTTGAAGATTGTAAGAGAATCCAATCCAATCCAGGTCTTACGTGACGCGTATTACCAATTAGAGTAATCGTAGTGCACAAGCGAGCCATAGTTAACCGAATTAACTGCTCTGATGGACGATTATTTCGACCAGAAAATGGAAGTATAGCGCGCGATGAGTTTCACGAACTGAACCATTATTTTCAAAGTAAATATGAATAATTCGCAAATGTTAGGCTGCGGCCAGAGTGGACGCGATAAGCGATGCGAGGCCAGAAGCGATGCGAGAAGCGATCACGTGCGACAAAACTGCACACGTATATTTAAATAGAACTGTCCGCAGTTAAAGCGATATGAGGTGCGCGTGAATGCGAGATTGAAAGCGCGAAAGCGATAAAACTAAACATGTTCAGTTTTGTCGCTTGTTCTCGCGCGAGATTATAGACAATTTGCATAGTGTTGTAAAATCGTGAACATTAATTTTATTTTTTTTTTTGGAATTATTTTAAAAGATACTAATAATAATAAATATTAATTATTAATAATACTTAGATGATTAAATAAAAAATTGTAATCAGTTAAATAAAATGATTGATAATAAACAATTAATAAGTGAGGTATATAAAAGAATCCCGTTATGGGATCAAAAAAGCAAACATTACTCCAACAGAATTGTTGTAGAAAAAAAATTGGGCTGAAATTTCCAAAGATTTTTAATTTTTATTAAAATTATTAATTTTATTAAGACAAACAAAAGAAAGGAACTTATCTCTAATGAACCGAGCATGTTTTTTTGATATTTTATTGCCAGATGAAACAGCTATTCGTCCTGTTATAAATTCTTCATTATCGTGTTGTGCAAAATACATATGCATTTTACAATTTTTTATGCTAATTTATGTATTATATAATATGATAGGTTTCCATAAAATTCGCCAGTTAGAATTAATTATCCCAAACGCCCATTCAACACATTTCCTTGCTCGCGAAAGGCGTGCATTAAAATATTTATTTTCTGAATTGCAGTTTCTTCCAGGGTACGGTCTGAGAAATCTTTCAAGAAGTGGATATGCTTCATCACCAATAAAAACGTACGACATTTTGATAAATGTTGTGGGTAAAGAAGCATTAGGTGGAAGCGCTAAATCGTTGGAACTCAACATTTTATTTAGTTGCGATAAGCTAAATGTTCCTCCATCGCTTTGTATTACAAACCCTCCAACTTCTATGATTAAAAATGTGTATCTAGCATCTGCCACGGCTTGAAGAATAATTGAAAAGAATTTTAGAAGAGAAAATATAAGAGCACTACCCTAAAAAATTTAAGAGCACTACCCAAAGAGCTTCACACGTTTCTGCTACTATATCTGCAATAGTCGATTTACCAATTCTAAATGTAAATGAAAGTGATCTGAAAGATACCCCAGTTAGAAGAAACCAAGAAAAACATAAATTTAATTAGTTACTTATTTTTCAATTATACAAAAATAAATTGGCTTTTATTTTCCAGGCGATATTTAAAAAAAAAAAATGGAAAAATTTGAGGGATCAGTTCAGAACCGAACTCAAAAAAATTCCAATTGGACGATCTGGAGATGAGGTGTGCTCTGATGAAACGTTTTCAAGTTGGCCATACTTCTAATTAATGTTTTTCGCAAAGGATGAAATGAAATTCGTGCCGGGACTGGGAATTTAAAAAGGAAAATTAAACCGTTAATAAACGAAATCAACTTAACATTAGAGCAGGAACAAAATGTATAAATTCTAGACGACACGGATACCAACGCATCATTAGAAGATGCAGATTCCCTTTTTTCAAATACTTAAACTCCATTTCCCACTGTTGAAAATAGCACGTTTACGAGAATTCACCATCACCACAAATTTTCTCGAATTCTTCATCACGCTATTCCATTCCAATTACTTCTCCTCTATTTATTATTCTGACTGTACAAATTTAGTTCCGAATAAGCAGAATTGTTCATCGTCAAGTGTGTTTCAAATTATACAAGATGAGGAGCCAACAATTGTTCCTGGACCGCATTATCGAAATATACTTGACATGAACATGCCGAATAATACAGAACATGGTGTTTATTAATTATTGTCACCAAGTCGTTACCAGAATACAATTGAATTTTTTTTTTAACGTTTTCTCATGAAATAAATCTAATTTTTTGTTGTGGAATTAACCTTTTTTTTATTTACCTTATACGAGTAATAAGCCGCTCACAAGGTTAATATTGGCGCTTTAACAAAATTAGTCCAATTTTTTGAAATTGCAGGTGTAATTTTTTCTAAAATATAATCAAATGTTTTGATTGACATTATAGTATATTCAAAAAATTTAATGGGATTTTCTCTCAACTGATGGTAAAATGATGAAATTCTCCGTACGTTAATCTCCATTTATTTTATGTATGGAATTTCCCTTTCCATATTCCAGTTTGTGATTATAACAACTATTTAAAAAAATGTATTCTTCCTCTTCTTCTGACGAGTACATCTTGATAGAGAACGAATAATTAACATACACTGAACACATTACTGTTTTACTTTTATTCAGCTCTAAAAATCGCTTCTATCGCATTCACTTTGGACAGTACTCGCTTCGTGTCTCGCGCGAAATTGCATCGCTTTTCGCCTCGCATTGCTTATCGCGCGCACTCTGACCGCAGCCTTACTCTGGCGTGATTCTATTACTACTATAATTAAACAGAAATGTTTGACGCTCAAATGTTACTATGATTTCTTTTTTGAATTTTTTTTTTTCCAATATTTTTTTTTTGCACTGTAAAAATAACTTAGCAGTCATCAAAACGAAATATAAATTTTTTTTCAAAACGCCCAAAACCAAGTTAACAGCAAGTTAACAAATACCAATTCAAAGCCCTTACACTTTGGTTTAAGGTTTATTTAAGGTAAAATCATCCTTAAAAGCCTTTAATCTCGAACTACTTTTACATCAAATGTTCAAATACTAATTGTGGCAGCGGCCGCTGGACATCACCATTAGGTGTAATATCTTTAGCAAAACATTACATAACTAAAGTTATTCACAAAAAACTAAAGTTAATCACAAAATTGTATCCGTCGTAGGACGGGCTGTACCCCCTAGTTCATTATGAAATGGCAAACCAAACTAAACAAAAATCAATTATCGGTTGTCAAATTGGGCGTCACTGAAAAAAGTGTTGCTACCTCAAATTTCTATACATCGAAATGAAACACCCTTTAGTATTAGTAACATAAAATTACTTAACAAATAATTCGATATTTATTCGAATTTTAATCGGGATTGTTCCGCGATTTATTAGAGATTTCTGAAGTTTCTCGACATTTCAACCTAGGATTATTCGAGATTTTTAAAGATTTTCAAATTTCTTCGATTTTTGTATGGCAATGTTCTGCGCTTAGCTTTGAGTTGTGTGAACTTGCAGAGTTACACTTATAAATCTGAATCGTGATATTTATTAGATTTTTATTTTATTGATTGATTGATTGATTGATATGAATGCACGGCCAAGCTTATGAAGCAAGAAATCCCGTGTTAGTGATGTGGTCATTAAACTGTCACACCAACTTTATAACACAGGTGAATGCTTTCCTTACTGAAGATACCTAAGCACCATTACAACAAGGAGAGCACAACCACTTGCGATATCACATAAATGTGACAGCATCATGTCCCCCCTGGCCGGGTCCCACCGTGCACTCTTTCACACATAACAAAACCGAAGGATAGGATAGGATAGTTAGAAGTGACAGAATCGGCCCGGTTACAGACACCTAGGTATAGCCGATAGTTAGTAAATTGTTAGTAATTATATAGTAAAATAGTTAGCACAGGACAACACAATTTCTAAACTACAGCTAATTTACTACTTCTTGATCCTGGAGCGTTGATTCAAGCTAAAATTTAATTCTGAAACTCAGGATTAATTTAATCCCTATAATAATGATTAATTCTGGAACTATGTTATATTCTGAAAATTGGATTATTTATTATCTTATTAAGGACGAGATCCCTTTAAATATTCTCTTAACTAAATTATTTAATATACATTAATGAACAAAACACAACATAATAAAAAGATTAGCACAAGACAGCACAATCTAGCTACATTATTAGATGATCATGTCTCTGGAATCCAGGGTCGGATACTCAGGACTCCCTAAATTTATAACAGGACTTAGAAAAATTATTAATAATGTTGTAATTTCACCCCTGTCCGCTTATCATTCATTTACCTGCTAAAATATTTAAGAAAAATATAAAATAACAACACTTATTTTCTTATTCATAGTCCTTTTATATTTAATTAATTAATTATTACGTACTGCAACAAGGATTAACATAAACATTATAAACCATTTAAACATAAAATTTAACTTAAAACCAATCATCTATTTCCTACCGAATCAGAAAAAGAAAATACATAATTATAGATCCAATTATTTTATAAAATTTATATAAAATGATTTAAATGATAATGTTACAGTACCACAACACCTAGACTTATCAATAATTCAATTAGGTACTATATAAGTATATGAATAATCAACAAATAAAATTAATATAAAAATTAATATAAAAATTTCCAGGCGACTCTGAAAACTAGATTTAATTAATAAAACACCGTAATATCAAATTTTATTACTTAACTGAATAATTATTGTAACAGGATCTTCAGTATTCACGATCACACATCGTATACACTCATTTACACATACCAAAACCGATGAATAGAATATGATTATAAGTTGAGACTCCTAAGCGATTAATATATAGCAAATTATTAGTACAATAAATGATAAACAGGTTAGTACAAGATAGCCATTTTAACTACATGATTAGATGCTCGTTTCTCTGTAAACCAATGCCAGAACTCAGGATTCTTTAAATCTAAATCAGGACATCAACAATTATTATTATAATTAATGTTTTAATTTACTAATCTTGTTGACATAATTAAGATAAACAAAAATCAAAATCTACGAAATTTATACTTATATACCCCATAAAACTTCGGCTCCCTTTATAGACATATTACCCTGCAAAATCAAGCATGCAAAGTAAGTAAAATAATAAATCAATGAAAGGAACCTGAAACGTTATTTTCTTAAAAATTTATCGGTGTACCATTTCAGTAAAATTGACGTTTGTATGTAAAAAATGCAACCTAAACTTCAAAAAATCCATTAAGTTAGTTAATTAAGTTCAATATATTTAGCATAACAATTTGCCTTTACATAATTCCACGTTGTTCACATTCGTTTAATCAAAATTTGGCATGCATAAATAAATACGTCATTATGTGTTGCAAACCAAATCACAACTCAACTTAAAATTAATATTTCAAAATTAGTATTTAATTATCTAACTTAGTTAATTTATAAACTTATAATATTAATAAAAATCAATTAAATATAATTTAATGTAGTTTATAATACCCTGTAAAAAATAAATCATACCCAAATATACTCTTAAATAAATCTAAATATAGTATATCCATAAAACTTTATCTCATTTCTCGTACATATTACCCTGCCACTAAATTATGCACACATAAATGAATACGACATTAGTAGTGTTTTTTTATTCGCTCCGGACAGCTGCTATCGAGAGCCGTCATATGAAAAGTGGCTCCGGATAGCGCTCTGTATAAATAGGTAGAGCCAAATATTTTTTATATGAAGTTTTTGGTAAACAGTTGAATTAAAAATGATAGTTTGATGCTAAATAAGTTTAGTTTACCAATAAATAGCGCGTCAAATTTAAATTTAGGCGTAGAAAAATGACGGCTCTCGATAGCAGCCATCCGGAGCGAATAAAAAAACGCGCTTATTATGTGTTGAAAACCAAATCTTAAACTCAAATCATCATTTTCAAATTAGCATTTTATTTATATATTTAGTTACTTTATAATTTTATAATATTAAATTAAATTAATTTAAAATCAATTTGATGCAATTTGTAATACCCTGTAAAAAAATTATTAATCATAAATAAATAAACTATTTTCAATGAATTGTATAAGACGGATTCCAATTCGACTCAAACCCATTCGATTATACGAAGTATAAGAATCCTATTTTATATAGTATCTACATTATATGCATACAAATAGCGTCACAATGCCTCGAGAATACAGAGAATACATGGATTGAAACTAAAATTATATATAAAAGGAATACCAATCCATACATACGAGCGATCACCACTGCCAGTATAGACACTATTATTTGTGCTACCATACATTTACACCGCTTTTATTCAGTGGAAATAGTTATACATACATAATTTCAAAAAACCATCAAAAATGTCCATACAAGACAATACATACAAAGAAAATATATAAATTTATATTATCTTCCATGTGCGTAGCAGGGGACATAACAAAGCGTACGCGTATTATCTATAATACCTATAGACAATTCACTTATGAATAACAAAACCCAATTATATGCATACGTATAGATCCACTCAAAATACAAATTATATAAACAAAAAATCATACTAAATTCCTGTTCTATATAACAATATTCAGGAACATATTTGTGTCGATTGTCAAAACCAACATTAATGTACCACAAACCTGATTGTCACCAATATTATAAATTTATTTTGCGCTTATACATGAAAGTATTGGTGATCGACAGATTATATAAATGAGTGAGAAAAACATACAAATTGTAGATAAAACAAAACAAATGAATTGTGGAGGGAAAATTGGGTATGTAAATAATGAAAAAAAAAAAACTAATTGGGATTGGTTAGATGAGAGTATTTTATTCTATTTTCGCACCAACACTTTCAACTATAAGCTATTAAACGTAAGAGTGCATCTGTGTACTTCATCACTGAATTAGGCCTGTAGTATTACATTAGTGTTGGTTTTGCGATTGCACATACAATAAAACACAAGACACTTATAAATATGCGTAAAAATAAAATAAGATATGAAAATTAACTACGTACATTATATCAAATTAAATTAAAATCAATTTTAATACAATCCAATTATTAGATTTTAGTAATTAAATTGTATGTACAACCACAAGAAAATTTAAAATCATGCACTTAATCAAAAAATCAAGAATTTTGATTTCTTTAGCTATAAATACAAAACATTGCCTGATAAATGCATCCCGGTGGATTGCATTTTCCAAAATTACACTTTAACTATTATTTCACTTTAAATAAATTGAATTAAATTAAATTAAATTAAATTAAAATGTATGTCCATATGTATATAAAGTATACATATACATAACACTTCACACTACACATATATAAAAAATAAAAATTAAATTAAATTAAATTAAATTTTGAAGAGGAAAGACAAAATACGTCTATCCTCTTTGAATGTTCGTTCGATCGCCATTTATTAGATTTTTATTTTATGCGAAATTATTCAAGAATAGGATTACCTTTGATTTTAGATTCTTTCCGTGATGCTTTATCGTTATATTTAGAATCGTCATAGCATTGAGCTGATTGCAAGAAAATTCGCTTTGATTGAGACCATTGAACTGAATCACGTGCTGTTTCGTACTCTCGAAATCTGATACTTTTATAGAAGAAATACATTTTTAACAGAACACTTTACTTATTCATAGGTACCAGAAGCATTTTTAGGGGCCACAAAAAATTTTGCGGGGGGGGGCGGCGAAGGGGGCCTGAAATTTGTAGTTACGCCACTGGCCAGAAATTCGGTTTTATGATTAATTTAGAATTTACTGCTATCATATAAGTTCTGAATGTTCCCTTCCTTTAGCCGCAGATTAAATAGTATCATTTTGATTACCTTGAATTTTCTGTAAATACAGCGTGTTACCATATTGTATTTGTTTAAAGCCTAATAATTTTGCCAAGAACTTAACCTGGATGGTAAAAGAAAGATCGGGCTTAAATTAAACAAAGGAAACCACTTGAAGAAACAGCATACCGATTTACATTTATCCAATAATAATTAGCCTAGTTTTTGGTTTTATAATCTAACATCAATTCCATATCCCTTAAATATTGAAAGTGCAGATTCGGTAACTACGCATTACTTAAAATTTCAAAATGAGATTTACCAGCAAAACCCAATGAAATCGTGCCGAGAATTTGGGAAAGTTAGACTTCCTTAAAAAGTGTAGGGGTATGCCGAAGACTAAGAAATTACCAAACATTCATTAGGTTATAGGAGGTATAAATATTTGAGGACAGATTTATTTTGGTTGAAAATGTTTTGGTAATTCAGAAGCTTCTTTCTCTGAAATTCGACTGATTAATTGTAATGGCCAAATAACGGAACGGCTCAAGTTTAAAAACTTGTTCCAAGATTTTATTCATAATCGAAACGTTGATCCGATAACTATTGCAACAATACAATAAATTGTATTGTTTAGTTTCCACTGTCAAAGAAGATAAAGCCTGTAACATGATGGCTAAGAAGGAATTCTGCATTCATTATGATAACGATTGTGAGATTTAAAAGAATTACATGAAAACTGTTTAAGCTATAACCCGTTCAATATAAAATTTCGCTATATGTATACCCTACAAAATTTACTAAACATTATAACGCATTAAATGTACTTGGTTTAAATGTACCACATTTTAGCAAAATTTGATCGTGCTTAAAATTGTCCAGCTGTTTTCTCCGTGTTAATAGTTATGCTACTTTGGATGTATCATTGCATAATTTACACATTACGGACCATGATTTGGTTAAAATTGATATAGAGGTTCTTGGTAATTATGTTAACGAAAAAGAATTGGCGTACCTACATCAAATTTGATATTATTAAGTTTGAATCATTAATCTCGTCACTTGAATTTTCTAGTTTATTAAGTCTAAGTAACCCCACATCAATTTTGACCAATATGGTTTCAATGCTTTCAAAAGTAGCTGATTCAGGTTCCAAAAATAAAATTAGGCATAATTCAAACATAAAGCTTAAACCGTGGATTTCTAACAAGTTGGTACTTTTAATAAATAAAAGGAAAAAAATTCAATTTAAATGTAAAAAACACATAAACTGTATAATTATTATCTCAAATTGTGTAGCGGAATCAATGAATCTATAGTTTCTGTTAAAGACAACTATTTTAGTAGGAAATTTAATGAATGTGGTAAAGATTGCAAGAAGACCTGGTCGGTTGTTAATGAAATAAATAAAAATATCAAAAGAATTTTGTCTATTAACTCAGAGATTCTGTCTGACTCTGTATCAATTGCTAACGATTTTGGTTTTTATTCCTCTAAAATCGTTAGCGATTTGAGATCTTCTAACTTTTCTGCCCAAAGTATGAGTCCTAATGATTGTTCTTACTCTACTGAAATGTTGGATACATTTTTTATTAATCCAGTCGAGGAATCAGAGATTATTTGTATTATTAATGGACTTAAATCAAGTAATGCACTTGACATTCTTGGTCTTAGCTCGAATATGCTAAAATTAGTGGTTATATCAATTGCGCCAGTTTTAGTACAATTCATTAACCAATGTTTTGTAAATGGTGTTATCCCTAATGTTTTAAAAACTGCAATTGTTATCCCTTTGTTTAAAAAGGGTGATATCATTATTAATGACAATTATCGGCCCATTGCATTGCAACCCACAATTTTGAAGATCGTTGAAAAATCGATGAAATCCCGTATTGAGAAGGTTTTGGACAGATTTGAGTTTCTTAGTCCTCATCAACACGGCTTTAGATCTGGCAAAAGAACTGAATCTGCGTTAATTAATTTCTTAAATGGAATCCATATTAATCTGAATGAGAAGAAGTTGGTTGGTGCAGTCTTCATCGATATAACGAGAGCCTTTGATATGGTGGATCATAATCATCTTCTGCGTAAGCTCCAGTCTATTGGTTTTAGAGGTGTATCACAGAAATGGTTCAAGTCTTATCTCAGTAATCGAACACATTTATGGTTAGGATTGATAAATCGCAAAGCATTCCATTTATTATTGAACATGGTGTTCCCCAGGGTTCTGTTCTTGGTCCTGTCTTGTTTTTAATTTTCATAAATTCAATTTTTGACTTAAACTTAAACGGTAAAATTGTTGCTTTTGCTGATGATATTGCATTAAGTTATTTTGATTTGACTGGTAATGACCTAACTAACCAAATAAATTCTGACATGAAAATTCTTCGGACATGGTTTGATAATCACTCCTTGCTCTTAAGTGAAAAAACTAAGGTAATGTTCTTCAAATTGGTTGGTGATCCTTATCGAAGTTTCATCCCCGAGATTTTTTATCATGTATCAATTGTGACTTACGTAATTGTAGCAGTCTTTGCATTAAAATTGAAAATGTTCGTTTATTTAAATATTTGGGATTGAACGTTGATGCAAATTTAAACTGGAAATCGCATGTTCAAGTTGTCAAAAATCAAGTTAATTCTGCATTACGTGCAATTTATTTGATACGTAAATTTTGTCCATCAAATGTTTTACTCAATTTTTATTTTGCTTGCGTGGACTCTCGCATCAGTTATGGTTTACCATGTTGGGGTGGAGTTTATTTTGATACCATTGAACCGCTATTAATTTTACAAAAGTATATTATTCGGGTTATGTTTTTCAAGCGTCAATACGATCATTCTTGGCCTATTTTCAATGCCTGCAAAATTTTGCCTTTACAGCACCTATATATTTTTAAAGTGTTAAGATTGATTTATTTGTGAAGTTGTCATCGGTTGCCGCGAATTGTTTACACATATCAAGTTCGGAATAATTATCGAAATTTGTACTCTGTTCCGTCATTTTCATCTGAATTATTTCGTAAATATTATATAGTTTCTGCGCCCACTTTTTTTAATCGATTGCCGCCTCATATAAGAACGATGATTTATGATAGGAAATTTTTGCATTTGGTTAAAGACTGGACACTGGCAACTAAAGATGTGGGGTTTATGTTTGCTAAATAATTTTTTTTTTTTGTAAATTTAAAATTTTTAACACTTGGGTTAATCATAACTGTCGTTTTGACAAAGATTATCCAATCTTCTTAACCACCCTTTTTTTTTTTTTCTTTTTATGAGTTTAAAAAAAAAAAAAATTAAAATAATTGTATATTGGAATGGTTGAGAGAAATAAAAAATAAATAAAGTGTTAAAAATGTTCAAGATCGGGTGAGAATTTTGGGATCGATTAGGAATGTAGGGAATTTTAATTCTAAGAGAACAACAATTTTCATAAATAATTTTCATGCCAATCACCTCATTTTTTAAACCATAGTCAGCCGACAACCGTTGATTATCTTACAGATCCAAAGCTTACAGAATTAAGACAGACTTAACTTTGGGAAAAAGAATCATGTGTTAGAACTGGTTGTCTATGCTTGTCACACGATGTTTGATTGTGGAGCAAGCGGTTTCTTGTCGTGTTCACATAAGCATAAAACATTATTACATAAAAAAAGAGCCACAATACCCAAACTGAAAAAAATGTATCTAATAATTAGTACCTAAATCTTCTGTTTCCAGAATTTCTGAAGAAGGACATTTAATTTAACTTTAAAATCGAACAAGCTTCAAAGCATTCTGGAAAAGATACATATAATTTTAACAAAAGAGAAAAAACCATTGGCTTTATGACCCTTTTAAAATTGAACATTAACCCCAAAAATATTCTGGCTATTATATTCCTTTAAAAGAGACATAAGGCCCAGAAACTGAGTGAAACCCTCGATTAGACAAGGAAAAAAATCCCAAAAAAAATCACTTCCAAAAAATCAAGTTTATTAATTATAACAAATTTTTGAAAAGTTATTTTAATTTTTGCTAAAAGGAAGGGGCTACTGCTTCCAAACCTCCGCTTTGACAATTTATTAAATTTCCAATATTAATAGAAATTAGAACATTTTTAATAAATTTGTGTTTGTAATAATTATTCACATACTAAAATAGAGAAACAACCAAAGCCGCTTAGCATTGGCTCTCGCCGCGCAAGGATGAAGATATCAAATTGTAGTTGGACGTATTTACCAAAAATCTAATGAGGTCTTCTACCAATTAAATTTGTGTTTTTCCGGATTGTTTTTGTTGAGAATACGACGGTATCCTAAATTTTCGTGGGGTCCAGTGGTGAAATTTTTTTATTTTTTTGGATTAGGGTCATGGACTTTATTTCTTTATTCGCCGGCAGCTTCTGAAATAACTCTTCACATTCTCGGAAAATTTGATTTTAAAAGAAAAATACAATAAAAATGTTCCAAAAAATTGTATTTTAACTAAACCGTTAAAATGAATAATAATTCTGAATATTTTAACCTACATTTTTAGGTGTAAACAATCGCCTAAAAATTGCTTTTGGACGATTATTCATTTTAGGGTTTTGGGATTTTGAATTTCTTGCTTGGGCGATTCAATATAAATCACCAAAAAAACGGCAATTTTTGGGATATTTTTGATTTTTGGGCGAATTTTTTTTTATATTTTTTATTAATTATTTAATAAAAAAAGTCCGACGTTTCGACAGAGTTTCAAAGGTTAAATTATGGTATAAATTTTACCCTCGAAAATGGCGGAATATACCGCCGAAACGTCGGGTTTTTTTTAAAAAAAATTAATAAAAAATAAAAAAATTACGACACAAATTAATTAATCAACTTATCTAACTAACTGGTATTACTAATTATTCATCAAATTAATTAGTTTCAACAAAAATTGTTTTTAATTTTCCGCATTTAATTTTAAGAAATATCAAATAATCAACTGTTCCGTTGATAAGGAGTTTAGGGAAGTGTTTATTGATCGCTTTAGGAATGGAACGGTTAAAAAGGCCATACCATTAAACTTTAGTAAATTCAAAATTGTGTCATTTCATTTTACAAAAGCCGCTTACCGATGTATTTAAATATCTGAATAAGTAAGTACATCAGTATGATGACCTGAAAATCTGATTTCCATCGGAATTAAAATTTATTAAACATGTTGAGCGAATATTTTGCATTGACTACCCAAAAATAAATCAAATCCTTCCTAGGATTAATTGGGTATTACAGGCGATTTATAAGGGATTTCGCAAAAATCGCTCAGCCACTTACCTTACTTCTAAAAAAGAATTCAAAATATATATGGGATCCCTTTTGTGAAGAATCGTTTATTCATTTAAAAACATTTCTCGTTAACCCTCCAATATTAAATATCCGGATTTTTCAAAGGAATTTGTGGTAATCACAGATGCGAGTGATATGTCATTAGGTGCGGTACTATCACAACAACATGATGATTTCGATCATCCCGTCGCATTTCCCACTAGAGTTCTAATTGTCACGAAAAGCATTATTCTACAGTTGAGAAAGAATTATTATCCGTTGTTTGGACTGTAGAGAAATTTCGACCTTACGTGTTCGGAACCAAATTTATCATTGTAACAGACCATCATCCTTTAGTCTAACTAAAAAATTTGAAAAATACATCGCGTTTAACTAGGTGGTGCCTTAGATTAGAGGAATTAGACTTTTCAGTCCGATATAAAAAGGGCAAACTTAATAGCTCATAGCCAATGTAAGAAACAAGATACCAAAGTGAAACTAGATTTAGATGGTTCAGTTTCCAGAGAGAAAGGCCCAACTGAAAAGGCATTCAATGACTCTGAAAATATTACAGAAACAGTGAAACCAGCATTAAATGGTGTAAATCCGAAAATTATAAAGCTAAATGAAGAATCACAGATAAATAATAACTTAATTAAGGAATATCACGTTACAACTTACAGAAGTTATCACCGTTTAAAATGCTACTACGAGTTTCCGAATATGTACAAGAAAATAAAATTATTTCTCAAACATTGCGAAAGTTGTCACAAAAATTAAGTAACACCCAAAAATAAGTTACCAATGGCCATTACAAATACTTCGATGCACCCCTTCCATAAAATATTTCTGGGCATTGTAGGTCCCTTGCCGTCTTCTTATAATAACAATAAAATATATTGACATTACAAGACGATCTTACAAAATTTTCACTAGCTGTTCTATTGGCTAATCAGGAAGTGGAAAGTGTTTCGAATGCATCTTAAATTTCATATGTATCATCCGCATATCATCTACAGACAAACGGAGCTCTAGAAAGATCGCATAGAACACTAGGAATTTATTTAAGAAATTTCACAAAAAGCGATCCGTTAAATTGGGATATGTGTATACGCCGCATTCCTCAACGCAATATTTGCCGTACGAATTAGTATATGGACGGAAGCCTAACATTCCAAATTATATAGACCTTAGCGATAACTACAACTACGACGATTACGCTAATGAATTCAAGTATAGGTTACAATCATGAAATAGCTCGAAAACATTTGGTTTTAAAAAAGCACAAGTCGAAGGAATATTTTCACAGATCACTAAGAAATGTACAATTTGGCGTCGGCGAAAAATGTACTTCTAACTTCTATTTGAAGCATGAACTAGCTCTTTTTTAATTATAATTATATTTTGTTTGAATTTGATCTTAACTTCTGTAATTAAATAATTTTTGACTATTGTTAATAAATCTTATATTAAATTTACAAATAAAAATTTGTACATTTTACTTTTATAAAAATAAAACAATGTTATATTAAGAATGTTAAATTTAGAAACAAAGAATATAAATAAATAAATAAGAAATTAATTATAGTAAAATAAATTAGGTAATAGCGGCATGACTGATAAACGAATGTTGGTGAAAATGAATCTTTCAGAATCTAACTGGTGGGGTGTTGTGAAATGTACTCATCCAATATTATGTAATTTATAAATCCACTGTAGGTTGTTGTTGCTGTTTCGATAATCACAAATCAATACCTTTTAATCTCTCTCTCCGTTGTTCTGATAAATAAAATAATTTATAAAAAAAAAATACAATGTTAAAATAAAGAAAGTAATCAGTCATCGTCACTCTTCCATAACATAAAGATCTATGTACATGTAGTAAATAATAATACTATTAAAATATCGTATAATAAATATTAATAATAAAATTCGTGAAATGCGTGGTAATTAATGTGATGTATTTGAAGTAAAGTGTAAGCGCGCCCTTATTACAGCAGTTGTAAAAAATGAGAATTAAAGCAGATTGGAAAAGTGTAGTCAGTTGGAGAATGACTTTGAATAACGACACTCATGTAGAGTAATGACTATTTAATAAAAATGTGTTTGATTTGTAATAAAAGGCGTTACCACTCGGTACAAACACAGTAAATGGCGACGATTATTAAAAAAAAAATAAAAAGTATTAGTGGAGGTAAATAGTAAATTTACATAAAAAAGAAATAAGAATTGTAACCATCACAAAATGGCGGATAAATACGGGCAGCTAAAACCATTCGATGGAAATTACGAATGGGAGATATTCGAAGAAAAATTATCATTTTATTTTAGCTGTAATAAAATTGTGGACAAAGAAGTACAAAGGGACATGCTAATTAATTTATTAGTAACTGCGGTTCTAAAATTAGTAAGAGAAACTATTTCACCAAAAAAGTTAAGTGAAACATCATATGACGACATTTGCAAAATTTTAAGGCAGCATTATACGCCGGTAGTAATAATTTTTAAAGAGCGAAAATTATTTTTTAATGTGGTGAAAGGAAATGGTGAAACAGTTAATGAATTTTGTGCGAGGTTAAGAGGGTTAGCAGTCAATTGCAAGTTTGACGATAACCCCTTTCACACAATTTGCTGAACCTGCCTTTTGTGAGGAGGATGAAACATTAACCTTAGATAAAGCGATCACAGTGGCATTAAAAATGGAAACCAAGGCGAAGGACAAATCGGAAATTTGTGCGGTGTACAACCATAAGAATCAAAGTCGATCAAATCCAACTACGCAAATTGGTAAACTTCAACCGAAGGAGGGAAGTAATAGTAAATCAACGGTGAGTAAAGGAAAAGGGAAATGCTTTAAATGTGGATTGTCAAATCATAATTTTAGTATGTGCAAATTTAGTAAATTAAAATGTAATAATTGTAATGTCATTGGGCATAGTTCTAAAGTTTGTCACAATTTTCAAAATAATAATGTTTGTGATAATATTGAAAGTATAAATAATTTAATTTTTACTGAATAATCTTCGTAATTTAATTTTTTATTATACTTTATTATTTTTTAATTTCAAAATCATTCATTTTTATTTTTATTATTACATATTGCATTTAAAACTTTTTGGTCACCCTCATTTAACATCCGTACATACATAATTATCATATTTTTGTTTATATAACGTTCAAACCATTAAATCTGCTGATTTGGGTTTGCGTTATATCCATGACGTAATTAATTGTTAATTTCTAGTTTGTTAACGTAAAATAGAATCAATTGCATATCGAATATTGGAGAAGTAACATCCAATAAATTATTGTGCTTTCAAAAATCAGTGCATTTTTATAAATATAATAAATTGAATAAAATAAATTAGTCGCCACGGTGAAATAAAGTGCTTGGCAAAGTGTTTTTTTTTTTATTTAATCATCTTCGACGAAATTGGCTGGAATCTTGGAAAGGCCCAAGATTATACATTCACAAGTTTGCAATAACATAAATTCAGTAAATGTAGATTCAAAAGTAAATGTTAATGGCAATTTTGGTAATGATATTGAAACTTTGTACGGTGTAAGCGATAACGATTTGGAAATTTCGCATGAGCCTTACATGGTAAAGATTTTGATAAATGATAGAGAGATTTCGATGTTGCTTGACACTGGTGCAAAAATTGCGGTCATATCAGAGGATGCGTTTAATCAGTATTTTTCAAATGTACAGTATCACAAGGACAATACGATTCTTCAGTCAGTTAATGGTCAACATTTAAATGTTTTGGGCTGTATGGATATAATAATCGGATTTAATAATATGAAAAAGAAGGTTAAATTTGCAGTGATAAGAGATGATGTTCCAGCAGTTGTGGGTAGAAATTTTTTGCAACTATTCGATATAAATATATCAACCGTAAAAGGTTTAGAAAATTTGCAAAGGCTATGTTTAGTGCGACCAAATGTCAAGTTAGAATCGTTTTTAGTGAAATATAATGGTTTGTTTGAAAAAGGTTTGGGTAAATATGCACTGGGAAAAGTACACTTAGAATTAGGAGAGGGTGCAAAACCAATTTTTTGTAAGCCACGTCAAGTACCGTATGCGTTTAAAGAACATGTCGAAAAAGAGCTAGAGCGCTTGGAAAACGAAGGAGTTATTACGCAAATTGAAACATCTGATTTTGGAACACCCTTAGTTCCAATTGTCAAAGCAGATGGGCGTTTAAGAATATGTGGAGATTATAAAGCGACTGTCAATAAATATATTAAGGATTTCAAACATCCGCTTTCACGTACTGACGAAGTGGTAAACTCTTTAAGGGGAGGTAAGCAGCTACATCTATCTTGTGCATACAATCAGTTAGAGTTAGCTGAAGAGAGTAAAAAAATCGTCACATAGAGCACACATAAGTTTATTTATTTAATTTATTTATAATGACGAAGATTTTCTCTCACTATATTTTGAGCGTATAAGCTCATTTATAATGTAATGTACCGCAAATGATGAACCACATAATTAACAAAGTATGTGTTAAAAAACAAAAATTAATGGTTTTTAGCCAGGATCACAACACCTCACAAAATGCTGGATATTCCTCCGTTTAAATTCTGCTTGAATGCTCTTTCTAATCGCCGTCAAAGGACCTCGGCAAGGACATCATCGATTTAACGGATTAACATAACTCGCAATTTAAAATAAAAATTGTGAAAAAATTCAATAAATTAACTACAGAAAAAAGTTTAACGTCCTACTGACTTGAAAGTCAAAGCCTATCCCCCTATAAGGGGGTGTTTCAAATGAATAGAATGTCATACGGTATTAATTCAGCAAGTGGGATTTTTCAGAATATTATTGAAAGGTTACTACAAGGCATTGCAGGTGTGACAGTATTCATTGACGATATCGCTGTTACTGGTTCTGACTGAAAAGAACATTTAGAAAATTTAAGAAACATTTTTCAAAAATTAAATATGGCGGAGTTATGAAGGAGGTCAGAACTCAGAAGGTAGTGGTAAAAGATTATTTCGATCCAAATAATAGTACGTGGCTTGACGCGGAAATTATTAAAATTGTAGGTCCACGATCATACATCGTAAAGTTAGAAACTGGACATACGATTAAAAGACATATTAAACAAATTAGAGATAATGTGTTAGAAGGCGAGACGCATAGCAATTATACTCATGTTGAACCCGTGTCGATAGGGAAGGATAATTTATTAAGTTATCCGTCAGGTTCTGAAAAGGGTAAATTGTCAGGTCCTTTGGCAGTTTCGGTTTGCAAAAGGGATTTAGAAATGGAGAGAGGTGGTAATTGTAGCGCGAGTGACATTGAAGTTGTCAACGATGAAGATTCGATTCCGGTGTGTAATGTAAATAATGTAAGGAAAAGCGGGAGGGTGATTCGGAAACCGGTTTGTTATCGTTGACATTAATGTGAAATAGATACGTATGTATTAAATTAAAAAAAAATAAAAAAATATATAAACAATAAAAAGATTGAAATAATGTATGTAAGTTATGATTATAAGTAAATGTAAGATGAATATGTATAATTAGCTTTAGTAGAAGGATGTGATGTATTTGAAGTAAAGTGTAAACGCGCCCTTATTACAGCAGTTGTATAAAATGAGAATTAAAGCAGATTGGAAAAGTGTAATCAGTCGGAGAATGACTTTGAATAAAGACGTTTAATAAAAATGTGTTTGATTTGTAATAAAAGGTGTTAGCACTCGGTACAATCACAGTAATTAATACAAAATAATAAACACTGTAATAACTTAATTAATAAATAAATTCTATTTATAATTAATTTATAAATAAAGGTTAAATAAATATCTGAAACGTTTAGAAATTTTATTTCATTAATCAAAGTGACGATTAAACCTCCCTGTTTAGAGGTTTGCTCCATAACAATTTGTATTGTTATTATATTCATATTAATTAGTAAATTTTCAATGAGAATCTTTTAAATTTTTCAGTTTTAGTTAAAAACCAGAATGGCGTTGACCTCACAATGAACTTCTGTTAATATTATAAACAAACATAAACATACATATTTATATAAATGTTTTATTTCACTGCAATCGTTTAACGTTTATTTAATAATTCAACTCGCAGTCCCATCCATATAACTAAAATATTAGTTAAAATATAAAAAATTTGCTTCTTTTTAATTTCTAAATTATTAAAGATATTAAATACCCAAAAGCGGATCAATCATTTAACATTGCCAAAAATGTTATGTTAAACACTATATGTTAGATTGATTTTATTATTCATTAAACGATAAAATATCACATGTCAACTCTGTATACATCTCCGCACACATAAATTAAATGGCTTTCAATTATTAACCCTCAGAAAATATGTCAACCTTATAAATAGAAAATGTATGGGACCTGTAATATAATTGTATATTCTTTATATTTTATATACGCTTTCCGTTTTCCTGCCCTAAAAATTATTCGTTTGCTTTTTCACAATCTTCCTAAATAAAAAGACTCCCAAGCACCCAGTGAAATCAAAATAACGAAAAACAAAAAACAAACGAAATACATACATACATACATATATAATTCATTATTTCAAATGAAATATAATCTTTGAACGATAATAATATTAAAAGAAAAAAATTCGTCGTCTTCTCTCCCAAAAATAAAAGAAATGAAAAAGTAGAAAATACGGTACCTGTTCTTTTTTCCGCTTCATTAATTTCTATATCTTCCAATACAGTGGGTTCTGATCGTCCCTTTTGATTTACACTATACGCTACTAAATGTAACATTGGTGATGCGTCTACGTACGATGAATCGGAGGGGAGTAATTCTGAAAACGAGAAAACAAAAAAAAAATTGTGTATTAAATAAAATAATTAAATTAACATTATAAGTGATAAAAATGGTTTTTCTTGAAAATAAAACAAAATATATCTTTGACTTTTCGTTTTTATTTTGTTCATTGTTGATTTCGTTTTTTCATTTCTTTTAATGATAATACAATTTAAGATAAAAACTAAAATTTGTGAAAATTTAATTTTATCTCTCAGTCACACTTTGCTAATCAAATAAGAAATTTGATTCTATTATAAATATACAATATATATAAATACATACACAAATTATCTGAAGTACAAAAATAATTGCCGTTTTCTTTCTTATCAGTAGATGAAAATAAATATGTATGTACAACGAATTTTCCGTGTCCTTATGTTCATCGAAATGTATTTTGTGTTTAAGGTTAGAGGAGGGTGAATCCGAAATATGCTACATAGAAATTATTATTATTATTATATGCTATACATGTACTGTTAATAGAATGATTGTTTCGTGTTGATGTTGAATGTGATATTTGTTTCTGATTAGAAATTGGCAAATAACTTGTAAGAAAATAAATATTTTACTTAAATGTGTTTGGGAATATGGCATCATTTTCTATATCTTTCGACCTAATACTAAATGCAGCAAATACGTGCTTACTCATGCTATCATAACAGAACAAGGTAACATTTATCGTTGGCCGAAATTCATCAAGCATATTCTAAATAATAGCCGAATTTCTTGACGTTTGATCTGATCCAGATCAGATTATGTCTCATGAAACGACACCAAAATGCGTAAAACAAACCAAACCCCAAATTTCAATCTTCTGTCTCGTTTCGTTTTGAATCTGCCTCTTCATACTCGTACTGTATTCATCATATTCTTTGTCGCTTTACAAAGTATTGTTCAACTACAAAATATTGTTCAACAACTTTTAGATCACCATTTTTGATCAAATATTGTTGTTGGATCAAATATTGTTGTTGCTTCACACGTAAATTTTGATCAGATCCTGATCACTATGCGTGAAGAAATACAGCTAATATGTATTTTACTTATTATCGTGTTTCGTTTTATTAACATTGCAAAGTAACCAGACCTTAGAAGCGAGAGACATCCTGAAAATGTGGTTGGGCTTTTAATCCCGTAAGCCGAGTCTTCATCCTTAATACAAGATTTTGTTTATTTTTTGGAATATGTCCATTTTTGTGCAAAAAATCAGTACTTTGTTGAACCACTTTTGGCTTCCAGGACAGCTCTCATCCTCGAAGGCATGGAATTCACTAAATTCATGGTCGTGGCATAACCTATTTTATTCCATTCCTCTTTTAAAGCCAGTTTTAATTGTTCTTTTGTAGTAATCCTACGCTTGTAGACTCTTCTACCTAGTTCTTCCCACAAATGCTTTATAGTGTTCAAATATGGTGATTGAGGTGGGTGAATAAGTTGTTTGGGAACCCTATAGAGCAGCCATTCCTTTACCAATTTCGCCGTATGCTTTGGATCGTTGTCCTGCTGGAAGTAGCACGTAAAAGGAAGACCCAATTTTTCGACGCTGGTCGGGATAATTTTTTTTTTAAATATCTAAATATATCTCAGCAGTCACGTTTCCGTTGATAAACTCTCAATTTCCGACACCATTTGCAGCCATACAGCCCCAAACCATAACAGACCTACCCCCATGTTTAACTGTCGGTTTTACATTTTTTCCTCAAACGCCGTATTATTCTTCCTCTACACTTTCCGATGTTTATCGGATCCATAAATTTTAAACATGCTTTCGTCGGAAAATAAAACATTATGCCAAAATCGTATATCTTTGTCTCGGTAAAATTTTGCAAATTGTTTCTTTTTTTTCTTATTTACAACAGATATAAATGGTTTTTTGCGCATAGTACGCCCAATATACCCATTTCTCAGGATTCTTTCAGTTCACCAGCTATTTTGGAGGCCAGCTATTGGTTTTTACCATCCTAACATTTGTCCTTTTGGTACGACAATTTACCTTCCGAGGACGGCCAGTTTGTAGTTTCCGTCCTGTATTTCCACGTTCTTTAAAATTATTGACAACCCTTTGGATTGTAGAATGCGTTGATATGATTTCACTATCATATCTCGTAATTCTACTGATGTTTTTCGTTTTATGAAAGGAATTTTGTTAAAACACGTTCAAAATTTTAAAAATCGACCAAACTGTTGTCTCACGTAGATCAATTAAATACAACTAATTGATGCCTAGAATTTTACTCAGTTTTAGTAAAGATAACGGTAATTAAAATGATAAAAAAAAAATCAAATGTAAAAGGGTGTACGTAAATTTTTGTGACCTTGTATTATAGATAAACGGGAATTATTTATTGAAGTAAATATTTTTTTTTTAAGCAAACACAGTCTTTTTTATTATTTATGCCTAAGTAAACACAAGATACATAATCCGTTGATTATTTCTTGATCTTAGTATGAAATCCGTTCGATTATTAGGGTGTACGGAAATTTTTGTTAGTGACTGTATTTAAATATCGTTTATTCGAAAATTTAAAATATAAAAGGTTAAAGCACACACCTAGGCCTATCAGAAAATCATAGTGAGATATTTGGCTAAAAAAGCAAGCTTTGAGATATCGATTTTCTTAGATATTTTCGAACGGTACCTTTAAGTTTTAACAGGTTAACATTATTAGGTTGAACGAGGTAGCTTTGTGAAAGCGAAACTGTTTTAAATCTCAATAAATTTTGTGTGTTTTGTGAAACTTCTGTGCGTGTTAATCAAGACTTTGTCTCAATTCGTTGACCGTGTTAATCAAGTACCGTGTTAATCGAGGGACAGGTGTACAGTCATTGGCCATAAATCTTGCTCACCCATTAAAACTACGTAAATATTGTAACTATTCTTTTTTAGAAGTCGATTACACTGTTTATATTTAAAAAAAAATATATGTGCAGTTGCCCAGTTTCAATGACAGCGGTTGCAGCAGATTTTTCACTGTCGAAAGTTCACTTTAACACTACTGTATTGTATAATAAAATTTTTAAAGATACTTAAAAATATGATGAATTATCACGTAAACAGAACACAAAAAAAAACCAATATTTATTGTTTAGTACACAACTTACAGTCATTAGCCAACATTTTAAACAATAAGAAAATTCTGCTGCAACCGCTGAAACTGGGCAACTGTACATATTTTTTTTAAATTTAAATAGTCTAATTGACTTCTAAAAAAGAATATTTACGTAGTTTCAATAGGTGCGCAAGTTTTTTGGCCAACGACTGTATATAAATATTTGGAGCGTGATTAAAAGTACATAGGCCTATCAGGAAATCATAGTGAGATGTTATCGATTTTCTTTCACACGGATATGACTAAATTTTTGAATAAGCGATAATTAAATAGGTAACCCCAATATGAAATTTTAGCGGATGAGCATGATTAAAATAAATATACATAGACCTATCAAAAAATCCAGGTCAGATATTTGCCGATAGAAGAAAATTTTCAGATGTCGATTTTCTTAGATATGGATAAGATTTTATTTTCATATAGTGTCGATGGTTAACTTTTGAGGCGTTTTACACTTAAGGGGATTGGCTATGTGGAAGTCCAAATAGTATAAGTCTTGATAAATTTTGTATGGTTGAATTTTTTTTTTTTAATTTAGCATTAAGTTCACATTTGAATGAATTTTACTTGTGTAATAAATTAGTTAATAGTTGTTGTTGTTTAATCTAAAATTAATTTAAGATAAATAAATCAATTTTTAACATAACGTTTAACTTTGACGTTATGTTAAAAATTGATTTGAGCCAGTTAGTAGACGTAGCTAAAGCGTAATTGATTTGAGCCAGTTAGTAGACGTAGCTGCCTCTTAATTTGGAGCTGATCAATTTGAAATTTTAATAGAAAATACTAGCAGCTGTATCGATCGTTGTTTTATAATTATCGCAGAACGGGTATTTTATGTGAAAGTAATCCGTTTCCAAGGACTAATTTCTCATACCTCCAGCTTCCTTCTGTTGGTCACACGTCATTTTAATTTGTACGTTTGTATTTTAAATTGCAGAGATGGAAACCAATGAATGTTCGGAGCTTGGTTCAAAGTTAAATGAAGTTTCGAATTTTTTTTAATTTTCAAGATGTGGTTTTGGTTCGGTTTTGGTTTGAAGCTAACTTGGTCCAGGTTTTGGTTTGGGAAAAAGCAAATATCAAAATTAAATACCTAAAAGCAGTGTATCGACACCCTGTATTTTTCCAATAAGCAAAATGGATTTGGTTTTACTTTCTTTTACTCTAGTAAAATAAAGTATAGTAATCATGAAAATTTTGGACCTTGAGATTTTTAGAGATTTATTTGTTTTGAGGTCCCCTGAGTCCGAAAAAGTGGGTTTCGAAATGGTGTCTGTCTGTCTGTCTGTCAGTCTGTCAGTCTGTCAGTCTGTCAGTCTGTCAGTCTGTCAGTCTGTCAGTCTGTCAGTCTGTCAGTCTGTCAGTCTGTCAGTCTGTCAGTCTGTCAGTCTGTCAGTCTGTCAGTCTGTCAGTCTGTCAGTCTGTCAGTCTGTCAGTCTGTCAGTCTGTCAGTCTGTCAGTCTGTCAGTCTGTCAGTCTGTCAGTCTGTCAGTCTGTCAGTCTGTCAGTCTGTCAGTCTGTAAGTCTGTCAGTCTGTCAGTCTGTCAGTCTGTCTGTGTCCTCTCTACAAAATTTAAAAATTTAAAAATTAAAAAAAAAAAATTTTAAAAAAAAAGTTATAAAAAAAATAAAATTTCTCAAAATTCTCTGTTCGTAAAAGAAAGTCGTGTGTTGGCCACACCTCCATTTTTTAGATGAGAGAAACGTTTGGTTTTGGTTTGTTTAACAATTTCAATTAAAAAAATGGTGATTTTTTTGGTTTTGACTTGGTTCTTCAAAATTTCGTTGGATTAGTGGTTTTTCTGGATCAGTTCAAACCCTGTTCCCATCTCTGTTAAATTGGATTGACTAAATGTACCATTCTTCAAGTTAATTGGAGTTTTTTGCATGGTTGAGCTGAGGGCCGGCACGTAGAATATCAATCCTACTTAATCTGTGTACGGCAAGTAAGGAAAAAAGATATCAAAGTCGATATGGTGAAATCCCTGTAATTTGACGTAGAAATATATCGTAAAGTTTGCACTCCAAATTCAAACTTTTGCACTTCAACTACATTTGATATGTAAGAGAGAGGATTTTGTTTATAAAAGGGTGAAATTGATGATCGTCCGTCGATCCCTGAGTTGCAAGGCAATTGGTCCTCGCCCATAGATTAGACTATTCGTTGAGCAAGCAAGGCTTGTAGTTTTGCATAGACAATCCTCAATCCAGTCAAAGGATTATTCGATTGTCTATGTCAGCCACTTTATGTTTAATTTATAATAGTTATATTCTTTGAATGTCGTTGAAGCTAGAATTAACAACCCTGGCAAATTAAAATGGACGGCCGATGAAACCAGTTTAATTGTGGTATCTTTTCTTGTAAATTCAATTTATAACGTTTCGGAAAACCAACTAAATGTTTCGCCTTGCGCAGTAGCAGTGTAGCACTTGTTGGCTCAAACGTTACATTTAGTACCCAATGTGGGTATAGGGTTGCTGTATTTTATGGAAATAAAAGTCCTAGGTTTCAATTTAGTGCGTGATGGTAAAGGTATTGATACATTGTAAACGGTGAGTGGAACTGTTGGTAAGTGGAACTGGCATAATGTAACTTCTTGAGTCTAATTTGTAGAGTTCGTTGTCCAATATTTTTGCTTTTGTGAAATGTAGTAAATAAGATTTTTTTTTGTTTTTCAGTTAGGCTAAGAATTTGTGTTTATATTTATCACCAATACACGGATTAAGTAGGGTTAGTATTATAATTTATTTAAATTTCGGTTGTTATTTATTAGATAAGGTAATGGTAGGTTATAGTCCAAAAATGGCTATCCACCAAAAAATCATTTTCAACAAATGCTTGCGGGTGTTTTTACTTGATCAAAAGCAGTAAATTTAATCTGTCTCTACCCAAAAAATGTTCACGCACTTGGATTTTGGATTCCACGTTTTAACAAAATTTAAAACAATGATTGAATACAATTATTGCGCTTACTACCTTGATAACTGATCGAAAGAATAGGAGTAGTTTGTTTAGAAATTTCAGTCACGTATCACAACACGATTTCCATTTCGGTTATATCGTTCCCAAAAATACGTAACAATACAAACTACAGAAAACCTATTCTTGGCATAACGATATTTTTGGATGCAGGAGACTCTCTAGCCAACTACAGTATCTTAGCGTCTCTGCGAACTATTTAAAAATTACTTCCCTTACGGTTATATGGTCCATTTTAGCAAAGAATGATTGTCATGCCAATCAATTTGTCTCCACGGAAATTTACTAATCGAAGTAATTCTTTTTTTAAAACAAAGTTTTAGAAATTTTTGGGCGATTAATAAACGATTATTTAAAAATTATAAAGACGATTATAAAGATTAACATTCAAATAAGAAAAATTTAATTAAAAAACTATTGAAATTCATGACAAAACAATATGAGTTTCGGCTAATTTTTGCTTTCCTTTTACTTTACTACATGGCTGTCACAAAAATGACAATTGTATCATTAACGCAGAAAAAACACAAATGGCAAAAGATTAGCCTAAAGATTAGGAATTTGCGTTCTTTTTGTGTGGTTATTTTGGGCTCGATTTTCACAAACAAATTTACAAGCTTAGCATAAACTGAGATTAAACAAAAACATTTCAATTAAATTTGAATTATAAAATATTTTTTAAATGTCTGTAATAATAAAATATTTGAAGGGCTGAAACCTCATGAGGTGACCAGAACTTCGCTCTTGATTAATTCAACTCCCAAATCGATCCCGAAATAAATCTCTTAAGTCAATCTTCAGCTCAACTTCCAACTCAATATACAAACCAACCTCCATCTCAATCGGAACATAATTTTTAAACGAAATCACCAAATTAACCGCCAACAAAACCCTCAAATCAACTTCCAAATCAACCCTTAACCTAACTGCAAATCAAAATAATTCCTAAATAATTCTCCAACCGAACAAGTCAATTAACACCAATACAGGCTAACTAATTCCTAACACAACTTAAACTCGACTTAGCTCGAACCAAATCTCAACCCTCTGCTCAACTCATACCATCATATTAATATACCACCAACGAGCCATACCATCACCATCATACCATCATACAATCATACCATCATACCATTATACCATCATACCATCATACCATCATACCATCATACCATCATACCATCATACCATCATACCATCATACCATCATACCACCATACCATCATACCATCATACCATCATCATCATCATATCACCATCATCATTACCTTCACCATCATAAGATTCTTAAGTATAAACCACCCACCTTCAAATATCTTCATAATCTATTGAGGAATAGAACTTTATATATTCCAGAACTTTATCTAAAAACCATTTTAGAATCCCATTTCCAACGCACATGTCAAATTTCATCATAATCGGTTATGGAATAGCCAAGTTCCATTCTACTTGGCCATATTCGTCTAAAAATCATTTGAGAATCCCATTTCCATTGGAAATGCTGGATTTCATCAAAATCGGGTAAGATATAGAACTCAGGTTTCCCTGGATATAGATCGCTCAACTGCCCACTAAACCCTAATCCAATCCCAATAAACCGCTACTCAACCCTAATTCAACTCAACCTCAACTCAACCGCAATCTATAGGCCAAACTCACTCCTCAAACCAACATATATAAACAATTGGTCAACAACCCACTATATCCTATCCAACCCCAACTAAACCCCAACTCAACTTCAACTCAACCCGCAAATTGACCCCTAATTTAACTTTCAAATCAACCCCAAATTCAATGCCCAATTCAATCTAGGTTATATAAAAAATTCGTTAATATTTTTAACATATGTAACCAGGTGTTTTCCACTTTGACCATAGAAACAGATTGGCGAAAAACAAATACAAATCGAACAACGTTCTCGAGATACCATGGGTACAGACATCCAGACGTCCAGACATCCAGATAGATGGACGGACTTTTTTTGCTTTTTCAGACTCACGGTAAAGATTACTAAAGTTCCGAAACTGTTTAAAGTAGTCGACCGTTGCTTTAAAGTTTTCGACTTTTACAAAACTACGCTTAAACAAATTCACTAATAATGTTTAGCTTATGCTTTGATGGTCAATCAAAGCTAACCGTATTCGAGCAAAACAAATTTAAGAGGGCTGCGTCTTATCCAATTCATGCTTAAGCTGACGGCAGCATGTTTTCCTCGTCTTTTTTTTCCTTCTTCTACTCCATTGTGCAACAACCTTCTCATAGAGAGATTTGCTATGAAATGGAGTGAAGCAAGCAGAGTTGAATTCCTTCCAAACAAGTTCCAGTCTTGCATTTACGCCTTCATCTTGTGAAATTGGTGGCTCTACCTTGGGCATATCTGAATCTGCCGACATCCTTTGTTTAACAATAAACTGTAAAACTTCTTGGGACGAACAAATAAACAAAGCAGAGGTGGGTACAGCTAGGTGCCTTAATCATTTAAGACGTTGACAATTTTATTTTAATTCATCGGAAGTTTTACAAATATATCAAACTGACATTATATCAAACCCAAACTGGAATATAATTCTCACATTTGGGCTGGTACACCGGAAATCTACCTGGCTACACTCGATCAAGTTCATTTCAGATTCTAACATTTCCTTTATTTTTGATTCTCTCTCAAAGACACGGAATATGAGAGCTTTATGTGTGTCACAAATATTTCCACGGAGTGTGGTCGGCGGATCTTCTTAAACTTAAGCCTGGTATGTCCATTACAATACGCCCATTAGAACATCTAATTCATAGGTACATCTTGAAACTAAGATTTGGAAAGCTGAAAATTTCCAAAGATTATTTTTTCTTTCGGAGTCTACGTCTTGTGGAATAGACTGGATGATGAAGCTTTTCAGGTGGCTTATAAATTGAAGAAATTCAAATTCAGTTTCAAAAATGCAATTCTTGAAGACTGAACTCAGAATGCTGTATAATCCTCTCTTATAATTCTTTATTTGTTCCTTTGGTAATGATGTGTAATGAACCGTGAGTTTCACTTAAAGATCCATTAATTAAGAAATTCTGAAGCGGTGGCAAATCTGAGTAAAATAAGACATTAACTGGATGTGGACTTCATTAATTATTAATGGAAAATGAGATTTCTTAATTCACAATACTGTCATTCGGTCAAAAATATTTCATTGGATTTTTGACAGGTTCAAATAGGTAATCTTAGAGATTTGAAATGTACTATTAATGCTCATACAAATATTCATATTATCCCTGGTAACAAGTTCTCTATTTAAAGAACTGGTACCTACTGCGTAATTGTGTGTACTTAAACAAATATTAAAGTGGGTTTGGTGAGAGGTGAGAGCCAATAATACGATAAAAATTAGATATCGTTTGGAATTCGCCTGCAGTATAGGGTTTACCATTTCCAAAGTCTGGATTTCAAAATTGAATAAAAAACAAACCGAGTGGAATTTCTACAATATTTGTATTGTCAAGTAAAATCGAATAATAGAAAATAATATCGTTCAGGTCGCCGCTATAGCTTCACAGGATGTCACGTGTTCGTTTTGTCAAATTTCCGAAAACATTTTGACTTGAAACGTTCTTGGCTAATTAACTTAGGCGGGTGACATGACAAAACTCCACAAAAATATTTTTAAATAATTTAAACGTCACTGTTTTATGAAATTACGTATCCACGGCACTTTTCATCCAATAAAGCGACTGTCCCACCAGTTATATGGCACATATACCTCTGCCTTGTTGAAAAACGAGACTTGGAGGTCTGTATTAAGAAAACGGGGACCCAGAAAATGATTAAACATCGAACGACCACCCCCCTCATTGACGGTTAATACTTGTCGTTTTAATGAATCTCAAAGAAAAAGAATCCCATGACACCCCCAATTCACAATCCGCATTAAACAGCAATTTTCCATAGTGCGATGGACGGTCCAAGATCACTCGACGCTGAACATTATTTTGTCGACGAAATACAGGTTTACTTTCGAGATGTATTACAGGGCAGACATCGAACGTGGAGTACTAAATCTATGCGTAGATTTTTTTAAATTTTTTTTGTTTAAATTTAGTTTTTGTATACATATAATGAAACTGCGAGAATCTTTGAATTTAAATCAGCCTTAAGTCAGTTTTACAGTTTACATAGTTTATACAAATTTTTGAGCTTATTTAAATATCGATACCAAAACTGAATATTTTTCTGAACCCCTTAACTAACCGCAATAGAAACAAGAAAACTCGTTTGTAATCGATGGAGTTATTGTCAGTCTCTACTGCAAAAATATCATGTTCGCCCGCATTCACAAATGTCAGCGGATATTGTCAGAACCATCTTGATATGAATAGAGCCGGCATGTAAAAAATTAACTTAAAATAAAGGACATAGAAACACTAAAAAATAATTTATTTTCATAGAGTTTGTATGAAAAAACGCGATTTCGATTGACGAAAAAATATGAATTAAAAATTAAACCTAGATAAATAATTTTTTCTGAAATCACTAATAAACAACTCAATGACTAACTCATTTAAAACACAGATTCTCAAGCTTCCCCATTTTCCAGATATAATCAAAAGAAAATAAGGGAATTAAATTAAAAAACGTTCTACAACAACAACAATATGTATTAAAAAGAGACTATTGTATTTAATGACGTCATCACTTATTCACAACTAAAATCAATGGTAAAAAAAAGATAATACGTTGAACAGCCAAAATTAAAATAAATCAAAGAGAGTCAAAGAGAAAAAATTATAATAATATGCATTGAGCGCGAAGAAATCAAAAAAATCAAATCAACCCAGATTGTTATGCATTACAAATAAACGACATAACCAACAAACACTAACTGTAATATAAATGCCTTATTTATTTCTCAAGTATTAAAAATATTATTGTATTTAAATTAAGACACAGCTGAAAATAAATACAACATGATTAATATTTGGCATCGATTTTTATTCCCAAAAATTAATGACCCATTCAAAATAAGTTTTTGTTTAGAATATTTGAATTGTCATAACATTTGAGAGCGGTGTATCAAATAAAATAGCTCTTACTTATTATTCCCGTTCCTAGATGTCACTTAACACACAATTAAAAACAACAGGGATTCGGGCTGAGTAAACGATTTGAAAGAAAACTTTTTACGTAAAATTAACATAATTTCTTTCAAAGCAATGGTTTAATTTTAGTAAATTTATAAAAAAATTATATTAAATTAATTTTTATTACAATTTAATTATTACTATAAAGGCAAGCCACAAAAATATGTTTAACCGAATCAAAAATCAGACCGATTTTAGAATCCGACCGGTTCGATCACCTATTTGATTTTTTTTATATGTTTTTAATTGTATGCGACATCTATGGTTTAAACAAAAGTCGTTAATAAAGCATTGCCACATGATATGAATCTGTATTCGGGTAGATTTTTGTCATGTGGCAATGCTTTTAGAAGGAGACTAAAAAGAGATGGTTATAATTGTTAATAAATTTTATGTTATGACGTATTTTACAACAACAACATTCCAAAAAAGTTTAGCAATAGTTTACATTCCAAGAGGATTTTCACTAAGAAATAAACATTTTCATGATTCGATTTTTCAATCAAATAAAATTACATGTTTTATGAACATTTTCGTATAAAAATAATGTAAAAGCTCATAATTCTTATAGACTAAAAACGTAAATGAAAACAATCGTTTTCCCATATAGTTTCATAGTAAAGAAAAAAATTTATGTACTTTATTTTAAGCTTAGTAAAAAATACAGTCAATGTGGAGGCTCTTATTTATAGAGTAGGCTCTGATATTGTGCACGTTTGAGAGATGACAGGCTTAAGAATTTATTTATTAATTAAAATTTATTTGTTTCGGTAAAGATGTATTGTAACGGTTTGGTTTTTGTGATTTGGGAGAAAAAACTTTAGTATTTTTCCATAATGGAAACGATTTTAATTTTTAAATAACTTATGTAAATTGTATTAGTCTGTATCTGTGTTGTTGTTGTTGGAATTAGTGCGTGTGAATAAATTTACATGGGTGTGTAAGTGAGCAAATCGCCATCGGGTCTTTCATGGCGTTACATATTTATAGTTTATGGTTATTTGTCAATAAACTTTCTTCTATCACATGTAAAACACTATACCAAAGTTATGCACCAAGTCGACTATGCGATATTTGTCTACTCAATAGCATTTGAATTTGTTAGTTTTGTTTTCGAACAATTTTATTCGTTTGATTATTTATGTCGTCTTCGATTTACCAAATAAAATCAATCTGTGACGCAATCGATTGATTTTTCTGCTGTCATGTTATTCGATTCATCCAATAAATTCAATCGGTCGAGCAAAATTTTTGCTCGATTATAAATCTCGATTTTTTGTCAGATTTACCCCTCATTTACTAATGCCAACAACAAATTCTGTCATTTCGCTGTCATTTTCACTAGAACTGTCATTTTCTTGCTATGCCTACTCAAATATTATGTTTAATAATATTTTTCAAGAAGTCAAAAATACACACACACACACATAAAAATAACCGGGCAATTTGATTTTTTTGTTCGAATCACGGATTGATTTTTGAAAGAGGTGGTAAAAGCGAATCGAAAACGACATAAGTTTCATAAAACGTCAAAAATCCGATTTAACAAATTTTTCGAAAAATTTCATAAAAGATTCCCCCGGTCATCTATTCAAACCGAAATTTTTGATACATACAAGATGTTTTACTTTGCAATATCAAAGGTTTTTTAAGTTTTTTCCCCACGAGATATTATCGTATTAAAAGTAGACAGCTGTCTACTTTTCACGTTTGTAGGCATTTTTTTTTTAAATAATTTCAATTAATAAGAATTAAAAATAAAAATACATTTTTGGACGAATATAGAATTTAAATAATATATCTAACCCATTTTGAGGATCTACCACGTATTAATATGTATTTCACAATTAATTCTTAATTATTTGGTTAATTAAAATAAATTACAATTTTTAATAAGATTTCCCAAAAAAAGGTTTGGGCTGTTTTTTCATGAAATTATTTATTAATCGCCTTAGACGTTCCAACGGCCAAAAAAAAAAATGATTTGAGCACACCCGTAATTAAATATGCTAAATTTTCACAAAAAAATGAAATACCTCTCTTTAAAAATTATGTATTCCGTTTTGTGCACGATATTAGACTATGCAGCACCTTACATAAAATTTGTTTATTTTTATATACTACATAATACATAAGACAAAATCATGTTGTAGAATTATAAACATTAATTCTATTAGAAATCATTATACGGTTAAAAAATGGAAATTTTTTTATTTTTTTGCTTATTAAATATTCAACATTTGTAAATCTTTTAATTATGGGTTTCCTTAAACTATTAAAGAATTTTCATAAAATTTACGTTTATAAATTAATTCTGCATAATGCGGTTGTTATTTAAATTCTTAATTAATTATATAAAAATTATACATTTTCTGAAATAAATAAATTATTGTTGAATATAAATTCGAAAATAGAACGCTTTAGTTCAAAATTAGTAGCAACCTTGAGAATCTTATCCCACGTAAGTAAATAAGACAATAATATTTCTTTCAATTTATAATGTTAAAAGGTCTTTTTTTGTTGATAAGTTTTAGGAAATGCAAAAAAAGCACCAACATTTTGCTATCTATCAGCTGGGATTTCAGCGATAATCCAGAAACGAAACACAGAATGTGATCTTCATCAAAACGCTTATAATATAAATAATATAATTTTTATTTGTCGGCTAATTTGAAATTTAAAAAATATTATTTTCACTCTAAAGTAAACTATTTCATTGATTTGGAGAAATATTTGTAAATTAGACAAAACCGGGTACCAGATAAATTGGTGATCGTGCATTAGAACTGCACAACTGTAAGGGCTGTGCGCCTTAAAGCTAACAAACATTTACACAACGAATAAGTTTATCGTTACACAATTTCTTTTCTTTTGTAAAATTGTAATGATAGAATAATCTAATTAATCCAATGTAGTATTAAACTGTGATTTTTGTATATTTGATTCATTTAGATCATTATCATTTTCAATTATAGAGCTTTATTAAAATTTGTGAAAACGTTGCTATCTGTAAAAATACATAAATAGAAACAATTTCATTTGTTTTTTAAATAATCTAAATGTTAGTTGGCGAAACGGCCAAGGCGGAGTAGATTGGTATGGAACGGACATCATTGTGTTTAGAGCCTTCTTAAAAAATCTATTCCCACGATTTAAGGAAACTTAAACAACCGTAGATCTAGCAAAGTAGGTCTACAAACACAAGATAAGACATCAATACAAATAATCGTAGTTTTGTTTCACCAAATCACCTAGATTTACTAGCCGCAAAAATCAATTCGAACTTACGAGTAATATAAGGGGGATTGAAATACAAAAAAAATGGATTGTTCATACAAATCATCTGAAAATTTAAATGTTTTTAATTTCATTTTCTTAAATGAAAAATCTTACAAAAATCAATTTTGATTAGTAAGTTATCAAGAAGAAGAATTGATAAATAAATGATCTAAAAATCAAATAATAAAATCTTGTTTATAGATATTTAAAACAATAGAATTACCAACCCATCAAAATGACGGATTGTACATTTTTTTTTTATCATTATGTTAGTATTGTTTTGGAAATTTATGTTGAGTTTTAATATTCATTGTCATATTAAAAATATAGATGTAGAAAAAGTCATAATAACATCAAATCAAATGAAATTTAAAGAGAAAGTCAACAATTAATTAAACTGGTCATTTTGAGCGGTTGCTATTTTAAGTGTTAATTACTTTTTTACTAAAACCGCTTTATTTACAAACAAACATTTATAACTCGTGACATTACACAATTGGTTCATATTTTTTTTTATTCTTAGTCATTAATGGTGACACCTATTTATAAATATATATAAAAAATAAAAATATAAGTGTAGTTCCCGTGTTTGAATTCAGATGACAGTAATTCATAAATTGAAAACCAAAATTGTAATTTGAGCAAAACAATCTAAATAAGAAATTTCAGCAAAATAAAATTAATAAAAATATTAATAAAATTGTTGTTTCTTTCCGTTAATCCAGAAAAATTGTATCTTACTATTTGAAATTTGTTTCTTCAATGACTGAACTACTAACTACTACTACTACTACGAAGAATAAATCCGCGATTTAAATAATTACTGCTTTAAATTATGTTAATAATTTTATAAATCTTTTCAGATTTCCAAAAATTGTACTGAACGATTTTTAACGTTCATATACATTTGTGACTAAGGTATGCCTAGTCACAAACATTTAATTTACACAAGTCGTAAATGATTTCACTTTTGCTATGTCAAAAAAATATTTTCCCACAATTAAAGAAAACTAAAACCTTTTTGATGTAGCGAATTATAAAGATATCGAAAGAATGGAATATTATGTACAAATGAGAGATGCGACTTACTTACGAACAAGATATCCTCTTATCACTATAATTATATTCTTATTGTTACAGTCTATTGTATTTGTATGGTTTAAATAAACAAATATCGGAGTGTGTTCAAAAACCGTTTGCAAGTAGTTGTAACTTTCGATAAACTAAACAATGGGTTTTATTGGCTGCTTTACTTAAAAATAATGTAAATGACTACCACGGTTTCTAGTAAGTACTTGGTATTTACTCTAAACTGAGTTTTGCTAGTAAAAGCATTTACTTCTTTTGAGTTTCAGCGGCCCTGTCATTCGGTGCTAAAAAAACTAAGCATCCTGGATATAAATATCCACAAATAACATTCATCGAACAAATGCTTTAAATTATGTTAAATTATTATGTTAAAAATTTTATAAATCTTTTCAGATTTCCAAAAATTTTATTGAACGATTTTTCACGTTCATATACATTTGTGACTAAGGTATACCTAGTCACAAACATTTAATTTACACAAGTCGTAAATGATTTCGCTTTTGCTATGTCAAAAAAATATTTTTCCACAATTAAAGAAAACTAACACCTTTTTGATTTAGCGAATTATACAGATATCGAAAGAATGGAATATATGTACAAATGAGAGATGCGATTTACTTACGAACAAGATATCCTCTTATCTCTATAATTATATTCTTATTGTTACAGTCTATTGTATTTGTATGGTTTAAATAAACAAATATCGGAGTGTGTTCAAAAACCGTTTGCAAGTAGTTGTAACTCTCGATAAACTAAACAATGTTATTGGCTGGTATACTTAAAAATAATGTAAATGACAAGCACGGTTTCTAGTAAGTACTTGGTATTTACTCTAAACTGAGTTTTGCTAGTAAAAGCATTTACTTTTTTTGAGTTTCAGCGGCCCTGTCATTCGGTGCTAAAAAAACTAAGCATCCTGGATATAAATATCCAAAAATAACATTCATCGAACAACTGTACGGTTGGCTATCTATTCTTTGCCAAGTTTTTAAATTCGGTTCTGCTTTAAATTATGTTAATAATTTTATAAATCTTTTCAGATTTCCAAAAATTGTATTGAACGATTTTTCACATTCAAATACATTTGTGACTAAGGTATACCTTGTCACAAACATTTAATGTACACAAGTCGTAAATGACTTCGCTTTTGCTATATCAAAAAAATATTTTCCCACAATTAAAGAAAACTAAAACCTTTTAAATCTAGCGAATTATACAGATATGGAAAGAATGGAATACTATGTACAAATGAGAGATGCGACTTACTTACGAACAAGATATCCTCTTATCTTTATAATTATATTCTTATTGTTACAGTCTATTGTATTTGTATGGTTTAAATAAACAAATATCGGAGTGTGTTCAAAAACCGTTTGCAAGTAGTTGTAACTTTCGATAAACTAAACAATGGGTTTTATTGGCTGCTTTACTTAAAAATAATGTAAATGACTAACACGGTTTCTAGTAAGTACTTGGTATTTACTCTAAACTGAGTTTTGCTAGTAAAAGCATTTACTTTTTTTGAGTTTCAGTGGCCCTGTCATTCGGTGCTAAAAAAACTAAGCATCCTGGATATAAATATCCAAAAATAACATTCATCGAACAACTGTACGGTTGGCTATCTATTCTTTGCCAAGTTTTTAAATTCGGTTCTGCTTTATAAATTATGTTAATAATTTTATAAATCTTTTCAGATTTCCAAAAATTGCATTGAACGATTTTTCACGTTCATATACATTTGTGACTAAGGTATGCCTAGTCACAAACATTTAATTTACACAAGTCGTAAATGACTTCGCTTTTGCTATGAAAAAAAAATATTTTCCCACAATTAAAGAAAACTAAAACCTCTTTGATTTAGCGAATTATACAGAAATCGAAAGAATGGAATATTATGTACAAATGAGAGATGCGACTTACTTACAAACAAGATATCCTCTTATCTTTATAATTATATTCTTATTGTTACAGTCTATTGTATTTGTATGGTTTAAATAAACAAATATCGGAGTGTGTTCAAAAACCGTTTGCAAGTAGTTGTAACTCTCGATAAACTAAACAATGGGTTTTATTGGCTGCTTTACTTAAAAATAATGTAAATGACTAACACGGTTTCTAGTAAGTACTTGGTATTTACTCTAAACTGAGTTTTGCTAGTAAAAGCATTTACTTTTTTTGAGTTTCAGCGGCCCTGTCATTCGGTGCTAAAAAAACTAAGCATCCTGGATATAAATATCCAAAAATAACATTCATCGAACAACTGTACGGTTGGCTATCTATTCTTTGCCAAGTTTTTAAATTCGGTTCTGCTTTATAAATTATGTTAATAATTTTATAAATCTTTTCAGATTTCCAAAAATTGTATTGAACGATTTTTCACGTTCATATACATTTGTGCCTAGTCACAAACATTTAATTTACACAAGTCGTAAATGACTTCGCTTTTGCTATATCAAAAAAATATTTTCCCACAATTAAAGAAAACTAAAACCTTTTAAATCTAGCGAATTATACAGATATGGAAAGAATGGAATACTATGTACAAATGAGAGATGCGACTTACTTACGAACAAGATATCCTCTTATCTTTATAATTATATTCTTATTGTTACAGTCTATTGTATTTGTATGGTTTAAATAAACAAATATCGGAGTGTGTTCAAAAACCGTTTGCAAGTAGTTGTAACTTTCGATAAACTAAACAATGGGTTTTATTGGCTGCTTTACTTAAAAATAATGTAAATGACTAACACGGTTTCTAGTAAGTACTTGGTATTTACTCTAAACTGAGTTTTGCTAGTAAAAGCATTTACTTTTTTTGAGTTTCAGTGGCCCTGTCATTCGGTGCTAAAAAAACTAAGCATCCTGGATATAAATATCCAAAAATAACATTCATCGAACAACTGTACGGTTGGCTATCTATTCTTTGCCAAGTTTTTAAATTCGGTTCTGCTTTATAAATTATGTTAATAATTTTATAAATCTTTTCAAATTTCCAAAAATTGCATTGAACGATTTTTCACGTTCATATACATTTGTGACTAAGGTATGCCTAGTCACAAACATTTAATTTACACAAGTCGTAAATGACTTCGCTTTTGCTATGAAAAAAAAATATTTTCCCACAATTAAAGAAAACTAAAACCTCTTTGATTTAGCGAATTATACAGAAATCGAAAGAATGGAATATTATGTACAAATGAGAGATGCGACTTACTTACAAACAAGATATCCTCTTATCTTTATAATTATATTCTTATTGTTACAGTCTATTGTATTTGTATGGTTTAAATAAACAAATATCGGAGTGTGTTCAAAAACCGTTTGCAAGTAGTTGTAACTCTCGATAAACTAAACAATGGGTTTTATTGGCTGCTTTACTTAAAAATAATGTAAATGACTAACACGGTTTCTAGTAAGTACTTGGTATTTACTCTAAACTGAGTTTTGCTAGTAAAAGCATTTACTTTTTTTGAGTTTCAGCGGCCCTGTCATTCGGTGCTAAAAAAACTAAGCATCCTGGATATAAATATCCAAAAATAACATTCATCGAACAACTGTACGGTTGGCTATCTATTCTTTGCCAAGTTTTTAAATTCGGTTCTGCTTTATAAATTATGTTAATAATTTTATAAATCTTTTCAGATTTCCAAAAATTGTATTGAACGATTTTTCACGTTCATATACATTTGTGCCTAGTCACAAACATTTAATTTACACAAGTCGTAAATGATTTCGCTTTTGCTATGTCAAAAAAATATTTTCCCACAATTAAAGAAAACTAAAACCTTTTTGATTTAGCGAATTATACAGAAATCGAAAGAATGGAATATTATGTACAAATGAGAGATGCGACTTACTTACGAACAAGATATCCTCTTATCTCTATTTATATAGTTATTGTTACAGTCTATTGTATTTGTATGGTTTAAATAAACCAATATCGGAGTGTGTTCAAAAACCGTTTGCAAGTAGTTGTAACTTTCGATAAACTAAACAATGGGTTTTATTGGCTGCTTTACTTAAAAATAATGTAAATGACTAACACGGTTTCTAGTAAGTACTTGGTATTTACTCTAAACTGAGTTTTGCTAGTAAAAGCATTTACTTTTTTTGAGTTTCAGCGGCCCTGTCATTCGGTGCTAAAAAAACTAAGCATCCTGGATATAAATATCCAAAAATAACAATCATCGAACAACTGTACGGTTGGCTATCTATTCTTTGCCAAGTTTTTAAATTCGGTTCTGCTTTATAAATTATGTTAATAATTTTATAAATCTTTTCAGATTTCCAAAAATTGCATTGAACGATTTTTCACGTTCATATACATTTGTGACTAAGGTATGCCTAGTCACAAACATTTAATTTACACAAGTCGTAAATGACTTCGCTTTTGCTATGAAAAAAAAATATTTTCCCACAATTAAAGAAAACTAAAACCTCTTTGATTTAGCGAATTATACAGAAATCGAAAGAATGGAATATTATGTACAAATGAGAGATGCGACTTACTTACAAACAAGATATCCTCTTATCTTTATAATTATATTCTTATTGTTACAGTCTATTGTATTTGTATGGTTTAAATAAACAAATATCGGAGTGTGTTCAAAAACCGTTTGCAAGTAGTTGTAACTCTCGATAAACTAAACAATGGGTTTTATTGGCTGCTTTACTTAAAAATAATGTAAATGACTAACACGGTTTCTAGTAAGTACTTGGTATTTACTCTAAACTGAGTTTTGCTAGTAAAAGCATTTACTTTTTTTGAGTTTCAGCGGCCCTGTCATTCGGTGCTAAAAAAACTAAGCATCCTGGATATAAATATCCAAAAATAACATTCATCGAACAACTGTACGGTTGGCTATCTATTCTTTGCCAAGTTTTTAAATTCGGTTCTGCTTTATAAATTATGTTAATAATTTTATAAATCTTTTCAGATTTCCAAAAATTGTATTGAACGATTTTTCACGTTCATATACATTTGTGCCTAGTCACAAACATTTAATTTACACAAGTCGTAAATGATTTCGCTTTTGCTATGTCAAAAAAATATTTTCCCACAATTAAAGAAAACTAAAACCTTTTTGATTTAGCGAATTATACAGAAATCGAAAGAATGGAATATTATGTACAAATGAGAGATGCGACTTACTTACGAACAAGATATCCTCTTATCTCTATTTATATAGTTATTGTTACAGTCTATTGTATTTGTATGGTTTAAATAAACCAATATCGGAGTGTGTTCAAAAACCGTTTGCAAGTAGTTGTAACTTTCGATAAACTAAACAATGGGTTTTATTGGCTGCTTTACTTAAAAATAATGTAAATGACTAACACGGTTTCTAGTAAGTACTTGGTATTTACTCTAAACTGAGTTTTGCTAGTAAAAGCATTTACTTTTTTTGAGTTTCAGCGGCCCTGTCATTCGGTGCTAAAAAAACTAAGCATCCTGGATATAAATATCCAAAAATAACAATCATCGAACAACTGTACGGTTGGCTATCTATTCTTTGCCAAGTTTTTAAATTCGGTTCTGCTTTATAAATTATGTTAATAATTTTATAAATCTTTTCAGATTTCCAAAAATTGCATTGAACGATTTTTCACGTTCATATACATTTGTGACTAAGGTATGCCTAGTCACAAACATTTAATTTACACAAGTCGTAAATGACTTCGCTTTTGCTATGAAAAAAAAATATTTTCCCACAATTAAAGAAAACTAAAACCTCTTTGATTTAGCGAATTATACAGAAATCGAAAGAATGGAATATTATGTACAAATGAGAGATGCGACTTACTTACAAACAAGATATCCTCTTATCTTTATAATTATATTCTTATTGTTACAGTCTATTGTATTTGTATGGTTGAAATAAACAAATATCGGAGTGTGTTCAAAAACCGTTTGCAAGTAGTTGTAACTCTCGATAAACTAAACAATGGGTTTTATTGGCTGCTTTACTTAAAAATAATGTAAATGACTAACACGGTTTCTAGTAAGTACTTGGTATTTACTCTAAACTGAGTTTTGCTAGTAAAAGCATTTACTTTTTTTGAGTTTCAGCGGCCCTGTCATTCGGTGCTAAAAAAACTAAGCATCCTGGATATAAATATCCAAAAATAACATTCATCGAACAACTGTACGGTTGGCTATCTATTCTTTGCCAAGTTTTTAAATTCGGTTCTGCTTTATAAATTATGTTAATAATCTTATAAATCTTTTCAGATTTCCAAAAATTGTATTGAACGATTTTTCACGTTCATATACATTTGTGCCTAGTCACAAACATTTAATTTACACAAGTCGTAAATGATTTCGCTTTTGCTATGTCAAAAAAATATTTTCCCACAATTAAAGAAAACTAAAACCTTTTTGATGTAGCGAATTATACAGAAATCGAAAGAATGGAATATTATGTACAAATGAGAGATGCGACTTACTTACGAACAAAATATCCTCTTATCTTTATAATTATATTCTTATTGTTACAGTCTATTGTATTTGTATGGTGTAAATAAACAAATATCGGAGTGTGTTCAAAAACCGTTTGCAAGTAATTGTAATTCTCGATAAACTAAACAATGGGTTTTATTGGCTGCTTTACTTAAAAATAATGTAAATGACTAACACGGTTTCTAGTAAGTACTTGGTACTCTAAACTGAGTTTCACTAGTAAAAGCATTTATTTATTTTTTTTGAGTTTCAGCGGCCCTGTCATTCGGTGCTAAAAAACTAAGCTTACTAGATATAAAATCCAAAAATAACAATCATCGAACAACTGTTACGGTTGGTTATCTATTCTTTGCCAAGTTTTTAAATTCGGTTCTGCTTTATAAATTATGTTAATAATTTTATAAATCTTTTCAGATTTCCAAAAATTGTATTGAACGATTTTTCACGTTCATATACATTTGTGACTAAGGTATGCCTAGTCACAAACATTTAATTTACACAAGTCGTAAATGACTTCGCTTTTGCTATGTCAAAAAAATATTTTCCCACAATTAAAGAAAACTAAAACCTTTTTGATTTAGCGAATTATACAGAAATCGAAAGAATGGAATATTATGTACAAATGAGAGATGCGACTTACTTACGAACAAAATATCCTCTTATCTTTATAATTATATTCTTATTGTAACAGTCTATTGTATTTGTATGGTGTAAATAAAAAAATATCGGAGTGTGTTCAAAAACCGTTTGCAAATAATTGTAACTCTCGATAAACTAAACAATGTTATTGGCTTGTATACTTAAAAATAATGTAAATGACTAACACGGTTTCTAGTAAGTACTTGGTATTTACTCTAAACTGAGTTTCGCTAGTAAAAGCATTTATTTATTTTTTTTGAGTTTCAGCGGCCCTGTCATTCGGTGCTAAAAAACTCAGCTTACTAGACATAAATATCCACAAATAACAATCATCGAACAACTGTTACGGTTGGTTATCTATTTTTTGCCAAGTTTTTAAATTCGGTTCTGTTTTAAATTACGTTAATAATTTTATAAATCTTTTCAGATTTCCAAAAATTGTATTGAACGATTTTTCACGTTCATAAACATTTGTGACTAAGGTATGCCTAGTCACAAACATTTAATTTACACAAGTCGTAAATGACTTCGCTTTTGCTATGTCAAAAAAATATTTTCCCACAATTAAAGAAAACTAAAACCTTTTTGATTTAGCGAATTATACAGAAATCGAAAGAATGGAATATTATGTACAAATGAGAGATGCGACTTACTTACGAACAAGAAATCCTCTTATCTTTATAATTATATTCTTACTGTTACAGTCTATTGTATTTGCATGGTGTAAATAAACAAATATCGGAGTGCGTTCAAAAACCGTTTGCAAGTAATTGTAACTCTCGATAAAGTAAACAATGGGTTTTATTGGCTGCTTTACTTAAAAATAATGTAAATGACTAACACGGTTTCTAGTAAGTACTTGGTACTCTAAACTGAGTTTCACTAGTAAAAGCATTTATTTATTTTTTTTGAGTTTCAGCGGCCCTGTCATTCGGTGCTAAAAAACTAAGCTTACTAGATATAAAATCCAAAAATAACAATCATCGAACAACTGTTACGGTTGGTTATCTATTCTTTGCCAAGTTTTTAAATTCGGTTCTGCTTTATAAATTATGTTAATAATTTTATAAATCTTTTCAGATTTCCAAAAATTGTATTGAACGATTTTTCACGTTCATATACATTTGTGACTAAGGTATGCCTAGTCACAAACATTTAATTTACACAAGTCGTAAATGACTTCGCTTTTGCTATGTCAAAAAAATATTTTCCCACAATTAAAGAAAACTAAAACCTTTTTGATTTAGCGAATTATACAGAAATCGAAAGAATGGAATATTATGTACAAATGAGAGATGCGACTTACTTACGAACAAAATATCCTCTTATCTTTATAATTATATTCTTATTGTAACAGTCTATTGTATTTGTATGGTGTAAATAAAAAAATATCGGAGTGTGTTCAAAAACCGTTTGCAAATAATTGTAACTCTCGATAAACTAAACAATGTTATTGGCTTGTATACTTAAAAATAATGTAAATGACTAACACGGTTTCTAGTAAGTACTTGGTATTTACTCTAAACTGAGTTTCGCTAGTAAAAGCATTTATTTATTTTTTTTGAGTTTCAGCGGCCCTGTCATTCGGTGCTAAAAAACTCAGCTTACTAGACATAAATATCCACAAATAACAATCATCGAACAACTGTTACGGTTGGTTATCTATTTTTTGCCAAGTTTTTAAATTCGGTTCTGTTTTAAATTACGTTAATAATTTTATAAATCTTTTCAGATTTCCAAAAATTGTATTGAACGATTTTTCACGTTCATAAACATTTGTGACTAAGGTATGCCTAGTCACAAACATTTAATTTACACAAGTCGTAAATGACTTCGCTTTTGCTATGTCAAAAAAATATTTTCCCACAATTAAAGAAAACTAAAACCTTTTTGATTTAGCGAATTATACAGAAATCGAAAGAATGGAATATTATGTACAAATGAGAGATGCGACTTACTTACGAACAAGAAATCCTCTTATCTTTATAATTATATTCTTACTGTTACAGTCTATTGTATTTGCATGGTGTAAATAAACAAATATCGGAGTGCGTTCAAAAACCGTTTGCAAGTAATTGTAACTCTCGATAAAGTAAACAATGGGTTGTATTGGCTGCTTTACTTAAAAATAATGTAAATGACTAACACGGTTTCTAGTAAGTACTTGGTACTGTACTCTAAACTGAGTTTCGCTAGTAAAAGCATTTATTTATTTTTTTTTAGTTTCAGCGGCCCTGTCATTCGGTGCTAAAAAACTCAGCTTACTAGACATAAATATCCACAAATAACAATCATCGAACAACTGTTACGGTTGGTTATCTATTTTTTGCCAAGTTTTTAAATTCGGTTCTGTTTTATTATGTTAATAATTTTATAAATCTTTTCAGATTTCCAAAAATTGTATTGAACGATTTTTCACGTTCATATACATTTGTGACTAAGGTATGCCTAGTCACAAACATTTAATTTACACAAGTCGTAAATGACTTCGCTTTTGCTATGTCAAAAAAATATTTTCCCACAATTAAAGAAAACTAAAACCTTTTTGATTTAGCGAATTATACAGAAATCGAAAGAATGGAATATTATGTACAAATGAGAGATGCGACTTACTTACGAACAAAATATCCTCTTATCTTTATAATTATATTCTTATTGTAACAGTCTATTGTATTTGTATGGTGTAAATAAAAAAATATCGGAGTGTGTTCAAAAACCGTTTGCAAATAATTGTAACTCTCGATAAACTAAACAATGTTATTGGCTTGTATACTTAAAAATAATGTAAATGACTAACACGGTTTCTAGTAAGTACTTGGTATTTACTCTAAACTGAGTTTCGCTAGTAAAAGCATTTATTTATTTTTTTTGAGTTTCAGCGGCCCTGTCATTCGGTGCTAAAAAACTCAGCTTACTAGACATAAATATCCACAAATAACAATCATCGAACAACTGTTACGGTTGGTTATCTATTTTTTGCCAAGTTTTTAAATTCGGTTCTGTTTTAAATTACGTTAATAATTTTATAAATCTTTTCAGATTTCCAAAAATTGTATTGAACGATTTTTCACGTTCACAAACATTTGTGACTAAGGTATGCCTAGTCACAAACATTTAATTTACACAAGTCGTAAATGACTTCGCTTTTGCTATGTCAAAAAAATATTTTCCCACAATTAAAGAAAACTAAAACCTTTTTGATTTAGCGAATTATACAGAAATCGAAAGAATGGAATATTATGTACAAATGAGAGATGCGACTTACTTACGAACAAGAAATCCTCTTATCTTTATAATTATATTCTTACTGTTACAGTCTATTGTATTTGCATGGTGTAAATAAACAAATATCGGAGTGCGTTCAAAAACCGTTTGCAAGTAATTGTAACTCTCGATAAAGTAAACAATGGGTTGTATTGGCTGCTTTACTTAAAAATAATGTAAATGACTAACACGGTTTCTAGTAAGTACTTGGTACTGTACTCTAAACTGAGTTTCGCTAGTAAAAGCATTTATTTATTTTTTTTTAGTTTCAGCGGCCCTGTCATTCGGTGCTAAAAAACTCAGCTTACTAGACATAAATATCCACAAATAACAATCATCGAACAACTGTTACGGTTGGTTATCTATTTTTTGCCAAGTTTTTAAATTCGGTTCTGTTTTATTATGTTAATAATTTTATAAATCTTTTCAGATTTCCAAAAATTGTATTGAACGATTTTTCACGTTCATATACATTTGTGACTAAGGTATGCCTAGTCACAAACATTTAATTTACACAAGTCGTAAATGACTTCGCTTTTGCTATGTCAAAAAAATATTTTCCCACAATTAAAGAAAACTAAAACCTTTTTGATTTAGCGAATTATACAGAAATCGAAAGAATGGAATATTATGTACAAATGAGAGATGCGACTTACTTACGAACAAGAAATCCTCTTATCTTTATAATTATATTCTTACTGTTACAGTCTATTGTATTTGTATGGTGTAAATAAACAAATATCGGAGTGCGTTCAAAAACCGTTTGCAAGTAATTGTGACTCTCGATAAACTAAACAATGGGTTTTATTGGCTGCTTTACTTAAAAATAATGTAAATGACTAACACGGTTTCTAGTAAGTACTTGGTACTGTACTCTAAACTGAGTTTCGCTAGTAAAAGCATTTATTTATTTTTTTTGAGTTTCAGCGGCCCTGTCATTCGGTGCTAAAAAACTCAGCTTACTTTACTAGACATAAATATCCACAAATAACAATCATCGAACAACTGTTACGGTTGGTTATCTATTCTTTGCCAAGTTTTTAAATTCGGTTCTGCTTTATAAATTATGTTAATAATTTTATAAATCTTTTCAGATTTCCAAAAATTGCATTGAACGATTTTTCACGTTCATATACATTTGTGACTAAGGTATGCCTAGTCACAAACATTTAATTTACACAAGTCGTAAATGACTTCGCTTTTGCTATGAAAAAAAAATATTTTCCCACAATTAAAGAAAACTAAAACCTCTTTGATTTAGCGAATTATACAGAAATCGAAAGAATGGAATATTATGTACAAATGAGAGATGCGACTTACTTACGAACAAGAAATCCTCTTATCTTTATAATTATATTCTTACTGTTACAGTCTATTGTATTTGTATGGTGTAAATAAACAAATATCGGAGTGCGTTCAAAAACCGTTTGCAAGTAATTGTGACTCTCGATAAACTAAACAATGGGTTTTATTGGCTGCTTTACTTAAAAATAATGTAAATGACTAACACGGTTTCTAGTAAGTACTTGGTACTGTACTCTAAACTGAGTTTCGCTAGTAAAAGCATTTATTTATTTTTTTTGAGTTTCAGCGGCCCTGTCATTCGGTGCTAAAAAACTCAGCTTACTTTACTAGACATAAATATCCACAAATAACAATCATCGAACAACTGTTACGGTTGGTTATCTATTTTTTGCCAAGTTTTTAAATTCGGTTCTGTTTTAAATTACGTTAATAATTTTATAAATCTTTTCAGATTTCCAAAAATTGTATTGAACGATTTTTCACGTTCATATACATTTGTGACTAAGGTATGCCTAGTCACAAACATTTAATTTACACAAGTCGTAAATGACTTCGCTTTTGCTATGTCAAAAAAATATTTTCCCACAATTAAAGAAAACTAAACCTTTTTGATTTAGCGAATTATACAGAAATCGAAAGAATGGAATATTATGTACAAATGAGAGATGCGACTTACTTACGAACAAAATATCCTCTTATCTTTATAATTATATTCTTACTGTTACAGTCTATTGTATTTGTATGGTGTAAATAAACAAATATCGGAGTGCGTTCAAAAACCGTTTGCAAGTAATTGTGACTCTCGATAAACTAAACAATGGGTTTTATTGGCTGCTTTACTTAAAAATAATGTAAATGACTAACACGGTTTCTAGTAAGTACTTGGTACTGTACTCTAAACTGAGTTTCGCTAGTAAAAGCATTTATTTATTTTTTTTGAGTTTCAGCGGCCCTGTCATTCGGTGCTAAAAAACTCAGCTTACTAGACATAAATATCCACAAATAACAATCATCGAACAACTGTTACGGTTGGTTATCTATTTTTTGCCAAGTTTTTAAATTCGGTTCTGTTTTAAATTATGTTAATAATTTTATAAATCTTTTCAGATTTCCAAAAATTGTATTGAACGATTTTTCACGTTCATATACATTTGTGACTAAGGTATGCCTAGTCACAAACATTTAATTTACACAAGTCGTAAATGACTTCGCTTTTGCTATGTCAAAAAAATATTTTCCCACAATTAAAGAAAACTAAAACCTTTTTGATTTAGCGAATTATACAGATATCGAAAGAATGGAATATTATGTACAAATGAGAGATGCGACTTACTTACGAACAAGATATCCTCTTATCTCTATAATTATTTTCTTATTGTTACAGTCTATTGTATTTGTATGGTTTAAATAAACAAATATTGGAGTGTGTTCAAAAACCGTTTGCAAGTAGTTGTAACTCTCGATAAACGAAACAATGGGTATTATTGGCTGATATACTAATGGCTCAAACACAATGATGTCCGTTCCATTTCGTTCACTTTGTATATGTTTTTCTTTAGATGTTTCGCTTACGCAAAAATTTAAAATGTTTTTATAATATGACATTCGCTTAATTCTCCTTCGTTCTTATTTTTGAATTTTCCGTCTTGCATTCAAAATTATAGAGAAAATTGGGTCGAAAAAACCAAGCGGAACTTTGTTTGCACCTTTAGAAATAATGTAAATGACTAGCACAGTTTCTTGTAAGTATGTACTTGGTATTTACTTTAAATTGCGCTGTTAAAATCGGTTTATTATTTTAAAGTATACATACAATTCCTGGAACATATACAAACAAATAAGTAAATGATGGCCACAAACGTTGATGCTATTTAGACATTCAATAGCATCAATGTTTATTTCAGTCGGTCTTTTTTTTCCTTGTAATCGACATTTACCCAACTGGACTATAAAAAGCTGGCACTTTTGACATACGAGGAAGTTTTTGTAATCATTTGATATTTGAAGAACTAGATGAGAAGAGGTCTACTTCATTAACGAATAAAACGTCGACTTGTAGTTCAGCTGAATTAGGCTTTAAAGAGGATTAAATTGGTCAACATGTTTTTTTAATCGATGTATTTTTTCACGTAAATTAAAAATTCGATGAGTCCTGAGGTCGGACGAGTGAGGAAAGAGTAAAAAAGGAGGTTTAACTCCTTTTAGGGGATCGTGGTCACGTTTTAACTTGGTTATTTTGAATTTTATGCTCGTTATACGTAATTGCTTATCTAATTTTATTAGAAAATTAAAAAAATATTATAATTCTTGCATGACCACAAAAAAATAGGTCCGTTTTCCCTTATTTTCCACCCCTTATCGATTTAATTCAAAATAAGTGGGTTATTTCCTGAAAATCGATTGTTTTTTTCGAAGGTACTATCTCACTGTTACTTAAAACTCTTTGTAACAAAAAAGTTATTTAAACAACTTCGTGTATCGATAAAAAATTTCTGCTAGAACAACTTTGCGGTATGATATCCTTTCTAAAATGTAAAATAACCAAGGTTTTTGCCAAAAGGTGGCCGCGACTCCGTAAAAGACTACCTTTTCCCCTATTCGGCCAACCCGAAAAAATACATCGATTAAAAAAAAAAACTTTTCACCAAATTATTTCTTTTTAAGTCCGATTTGTCTTCCACATTCCGCTGGATTAAAGATGATTACTTATTTGAATCAATAAGAGAATCTTTCATATTAAACATTTTGTTCGGTAAAAAAGAGGTTTTCTCATAAAAACATCGGCAGATTGTTGCAATATTTTATTAAATATATTTTAGAACTTAAGGTAAATTATCAAGAGCAAAAGACTTCTAATTCAGATTTATTTTAAAATTTAACATTTTGTCCATGGATGAACCGAGCAACAAATGGAAGATTTTATCTCTGGATGTTTGGTTATAATGATTAAAAATTACGAACGTTTGCAACTTTGTAGCGAAATTTCTGATTTTTCTGTTTTTTGGTTTAATCGACTCAGTGATTTAGTATGATAATTACGGCACCCTTTGTACAGTTTTGCTGCACAATCCACGTTGTAAGTCGAGAAATGGGTGAACTAATTTGGCTATAATTCGACGACTTAATCATAATATGAGAGAAAAGCTTTTCGATTCTGACATACAGTGACTGACTAAAAAACATTCTTAGATTAGACCTGTTCTGTTAGTTAAGACTTTTGTCGTAGTTAAGAGCAATTTCGTATTCTACATATGTAAGACCGACAATTTTGACGATCTTAATGGTCTTAATTTGACTTTTCTTTTGCATCAAAATGATGTCGCTTTTACAACAAAGTGCTGCCATAAATTTCATGTATCGGCTTAAATCAGAGCACCCTGTATTTTATAGAGCCATAATCAAAAAATCTGAGCTTTTATAAGGGAATTAGAAACGAGGAAAAAACGAAACTTTTCATAGTAAAACACACAAAACATATGGGAAATCATTTTTTTTCCTAAGACAAATTTTTAAATGAAAACGTTACAAATACTTAATTATGATTTCTGAAATAATTTCATAAATGATTGAATTTCAACATATATGAATATCGTTTAAGTAAATTGTTTTCATTTTCTTGTAATAATTGATATATTTAAACCAAAATATTAAAAAAAATTCATAACAACAGCATTCTGGTCAAATTGAAATAAAAGCTTACTACGATTCGTTTGGAAATTAAGTTAAAATACATTACATAGATGGCAGTGATGGCCGTAAAAATTTTGAAAAATCGTAACAAAAATTACCACCTGGGGAAATTTCAAGTTCAAAAATTGTAGGAAAAGCAAAACAAATTCACAAAATATAGGAACGTGTGAAAATTTTGCGATTAAATAATTTTTTTTCGTATTTTTCTGTAACCATTTTAGACATCTTACGTACACTAGTAAAACTAAAGATAAATTTAGCAAGTATTATTTTAATTTGTCAGAGCCAACTTTGATGTATTTTTCAAAATGAAAGGTCGAAAAAATATATTTTAGAAATAATTTAATTTTAATATTTCTGCAATTAATATTTACTTAATACCAATATGGCCTTCTTGTATATTGTTCCTAAAGATATGTAGAAAACTTTTATATAAACATTTTATAATATTTTTGCTTTTTTCATTGAAAAACTTGAAGCTAAAAAACACCATTTTTACTATGGATTCCTATGGAAATCAGTGAAAAGTTATACCACTAAAAAAGCTTCTAAAAAATACGTCATTAAAATTATGGCTCTATACTCTAGAAGGCTCTGCTTAAATGCATTTAAATATGTTTGTTGATATATTTTCTACTAGTGAAAATATCTCAAAATATATTGGGTGTACAAATAAATTTCCCCTTTTTTACTGAAATAAAAGACATTAGTTTGTGTAGAAAATAAAAGAATGTTTTATTCAAAGTATGCTCCTTCGGAAGCTATAACCTTCGCTCATCGTTCAGGTAATAAACGGATTCCCCGAAGGAAGAAGTCTGGTGGTTTGGAGGCGATCCAGTCATCGGCCCATTTTTTGACGTTTTCATATGAAGTGAAGTGCTGCTATGCCAGGGCTAATTGTTCGACCGGAACAAGTGGTAATCAAAGGGAGCAATGTCTGGTGAATACGGCGGGTGGGGTAGAATTTCCCAGTTCTGCCTGTCCAAGTAATTGTTGACAGGTATAGCAACATGTGGCCTAGCGTTGTCATGTTGCAAAATAATCTTTTTGTGCCTTTTGTCCCATTCCGGTCGTTTTGCAGCTAGAGCTTGCTTTAAAGCCATCAGTTGTCGTCGATAAACTTGTCCCGTAATGGTTTCACGCTCTTTCAGCAGCTCATAATAGACGACACCCTTCATATCCCACCAAATACAAAGTATCACCTTCGAACCATGTATATTGGCGTCGACGGCCCTGGTTCACCTGGCTTAACTCACGCTGGTTTGCGCTTTGGATTGTCATAATGGAACCATTTTTCATCCCCAGTGATGATCCGATGCAAAAATCCCTTCCTTTATTGTCGTTGAAGCAACAATTCGCACATGTTTTTCCGAAGTTCCATGTCGCTTTGTTTCAATTTGTGTGGCATCCAATTTGCCAGCTTCTGAACCAATCCCGTTGCAAGTATACGTCGCGAAACACATTGTTGGGTAATATTCAACTCTTCTGCCAATTGTTTTTCAATCTGACAAGGGTCCACATCAAGCAATTCTTCCGTTTCTGTATCTTCAAATTTTCTTGGTCTGCCTTCACGTTCTTTGTCTCTTACGTCAAAATCACCAACTTTGAATCGTTGAAACCACTCTTTGCATGTTATTTTTGATGGAGCATGTTCACCGTAAACTTCCACAAGCAAACGATTTGGTCTCCGCTGCACTTTTCTTCAACAAAAAATAATGAAGTAAAACTTCCCGCAAATATTGTTTTTTTGACACAAAATTCGACATTTTCAATTACATTAAAATAATTGTTGTTTACGCTGTGAACAAATGTCACTAGTAATTATTCAAGCTTGACATCTAACCTCCAAAAAACATGTACTGCCCGATTGAATAATATGCAAGCAGTGATACTAACGACACCTATCTAAAAAGGTCGGAAATTTATTTGTACACCAAATTAAAGCTGAAAGACTAATGCATAGTGGAAAACATTGGTATTTGACAGATTTACAGATATTTCGGAGAATTTGCAACCAAAAAATTAAGAATGCTACAATCAGAATAGCAGTATAACGTTTCGTCTTAAAAACAATATTCCCTAAAAATGTTTTAGTTAAGACAGTCTTAGGAGTCTTAACGTCAGAATCGTTAACCTTTTAAATTTTCAAAAGCATTTTCATTTAGCAATTTTTAGAATTTCAGAGAATTGTAAAAATGAAAACTTAAAAGCTTTCAATTTAAAAGAATTTTAAAAATTCGGAAATTCAAATCAGCAATTCTTATCAGACAAAACTCTTAGAATTGTTAGAAGTTTTTAATGAATCGTTCAACAATTACGAAGATGAGAAACTAAGTACTGTATTTATTGAATTCTGTGTAGCTTTTAAGTTGTGATTTGTGTCGTTTAATCTGGACTATACAGATTAAAAGAAAAATGCTCGATATACCAAGTATATCCTAACCCAAAACCTTAAATCGCAGTGTGTTAAGGGTTTTAAGAACCCAAATAAATCAAGCCCCTCATCGTATTGGCATCGGAAATCTTCCGATGAAGAAAATTGATGGAACAACTGCATCATGTGAGTTCAGACACCACAACGCGTTGATTTATCTCAAAATAGTATTAAAACAGTACATTTACCATAAATACTAAAATAATAGATTTTTAAACGCGTATTTGTTAATCGTTGAAATTATGGTTAAATAACGAAAGAGGTTAAACTACTCGTATATACATACATATACCTATATATTACAGCAAAAATAGAAAGAAAAATCAAATAAATCGATTGAACTTTTTTTTCCGAATAAATCGACAACATTCAATTCAAAATTCACCCGGATTTAAATAAGAGATTGGAAAATAAAAAATAAATAAAACCATTCATTTCAATTCAAAATTCTCAAGTATGAGAGTATTTAATTTAATTTATAGATCAGAAATTGTATGCACCGAACCGACTACAAAATAAACAACAGCACCATATACATACGTACACCTACCCAAAAGCAAAAGTAAACAAATTTCTGGGATTTAATTTTTTATTTTCAACTCTCGACGTACAGGAGAAGATTTTTTTTTTTTTTTTGAATTTAATTTGTTTAATGGTATATAATAATAGACTAACTATAATATAAAAAAAATAATAAATCGTTAAATCTTACCTGATAAATCAATTCGAAATAATGGTATATCACTAAAGGCACTTGAAATATTCAATCGTAATTTTTTGGTTCGTGAATCATACGCTTCTAATATAAAATACTGGGTTAGGCCGCCATCATATCCAGCGACGCATTCCAATTCCAAAACACTTGTTGGATTCGTATCAATAAAATTGTCATTATTATTGTTGATATTATTATTATTATTATTATTATTAAATAAATTATTAAGATTATTATTATTATTATTAACGTTTTGATTATTCAAATTTGATGTGTACCGTTCTGATTTAAAAAAATCAAATTTTGGTAAATTTTCATTTTGATTCGATGATAAAGATGATATTGATGATGATGATGCCGCTGATGGCACGGTTTGATTAAAATTTGTATATTCATTTAAATGTATTACAGGTATTAATGTAAAATTTGTTGATGATACGATATGATCGATAGACGTCTTATTGTCAAAATTCCGTGTTACATTGTTATTATTATTATTATTATTTGTAATGCTATTATTATTGTTATTATTATTATTATCACTAAATGTATTATTATTACTACTACTACTACTACTACTACTTATGCTGCGTGTTATATTTTGTAAAATATTACGTTTCCTTAACAAAATTTCATTATGATATGATGACATAAAAATTGCTTGTGTTGATGATGATGATGATGATGATGGCGACGAAGACGATGCTGATGGAATAGATTTCCTTATTGATTTTGTTTGAGTAAAATTAGATTTTACATTGTGATCACTGTTGTCGGAAAATTTTATTTTAACAAAATTATTTTTATATTTATCTAAATTATGTTGATATTCATAATATTTCGCTGTTTTATTTTTTATATTATTATTGATCTCACGTTTTTTTATCGGGCTATGGAAATATGATTTTTTATTAATATTTAATTTTGTTATATTAAATTTTTTTCTATCTTTAGACATCATCATATTACGATCCCTACTATATTGTTGTTGAATATAATTTATCTCTTTTATATTTTGATTATCATTTGACGATGTTGTTATTGTTGTTGTTGTTGATGTCCCTGTTATATTTATTGAATTTAATGATGTTGACGCGGATGACACAAATGGGCGTAATGTACAATTTCGCAATGGAGCTGGTTTTGCTGTAAATATGTATATAAACAAAATATTAAGTTTATATTTTTGTATAATAAAAATAATCAATCTACGAATAATATCTAAGTATATAGATTCCAAATTACGTTACCTGCCGGCACAATTTGAAATATACATGGTTCTATTTGTTTTCCTATCGTATTCTTTCCCCAACAAGCCAATGTACCATAGTCCCGATCATTTTTTGGTGTGTACAACAGTTCACTAACTGTTTCCATTTTATCTAAATAAACGAAATAAATTAGAAACAAAACCAACATAAATTAATAAGTCTAGAAGAATACAATAATAATATAAATATACGAGTACATAACATTTGTGGTTAGTTAGTTTAAATGAAACACAACTATTTGAATGCTTGTGTACTAAAGTTTATAATTTTACCAATTTTCAAAGAAAGAAAAAGCTTTTAGCACGCTATTGATTATGTATTTACTTACTTTTAAAGTTTTTTGCTTATCAAACCTATACTGATTAATTAATATGAAACGAATGTCAAACTTTTTAATAGAAGAAAGCACAACAATAACACACGCAAAAAACTTTAATTTGTTTGAAAATTTATTTTTAATGTGGTAATCAATTTGAGTTTAATTGGTAATGGATGAAGATTTTATATGTTGCTAGCACAACTTATGTTATTTGTGGTAATATGCCACTTTTAGAATTAGCTTAACAAAAATTAAAACAAAATCTTTTCCTACCGACCGACTAATGAAAATGGAAATCAAAACATTTCACGTTTTTTTTTACAAATCATAATCTCGCATACAAACATAATCTATTTCATTCTGTATTAATTGCATAAAACCTACAAAAATGTCTTATAAAAGCCACGCTGTTTTCAAAATATTGTTTCTAAACTAGAAAATATTTGGAATTTTCACTCAATCTCAAGAATATCCTTCTTCAAGCCAAATTTTGTATTTGACACCAATTGTAAAAATGGACATAGCCAAAACTAACACAAATGTTGCCGCGCTGTCCCGATCAGATTTTTTGTGTGTTAAGGAAACAAACAGCAGTTTATATGAAACTATCGTAAAATGTTTCAAAATAACTCAATTTTAATAAAAAAAAAAGCCAAACGGCACAAGTTTAACGTAATGATTTTTGCCTTCTGTTTATGTTTTAATTTTGGGCTCGATTTTCCACAAAAAAAAAATGACCAGCTTAGCTTAAAATGAGGTTAAATGAAAACATTTCAATTAAATTTGTATTATAAATTATTTCATAAATGCCTGTAATAATAAAAATAAAAATGTTATCTGTACCACTTCATATAAAAAATTTCAACAATATTTTGACGTTCAATTTGTTATCCTCAAAGGCCGATACGCTGCTGAAGTGAAATGAAATTTCTCATATAAAAATACAATATACAATACAGATACAAACGAAAACGAAAATGAAAATTTCACTGCTGAATTTCAATTTGCGGTACGCAGTTTAGCTAGTGAAATGGGAGTTCTCGTATAAGAAGACAGTTGTCTCTATGTTAAAATGTCTAATTTACATTTATAAATTTTAATTTTAGCTTGGGCCGCACTTTTATAATTGTGTTTCAGGGGTTTAGTTTTCTGGATTTTGTTTTTCGGGATAAGGTAGGGCACCAGCAAAAATATTTTTGCTGGATTTTTGCCTACATAGATTTGCTAATATTCGCATAGATTTGCTTATATTACGGATTTTTAGGCAATTTGAGATTTTTAAAATTTTGAGGTTATTCCAGACTTCTAGATAAATGTATAAAGATGGACGAGTGTGCATAGCATACTAAAATATGACTCTAAAAAGGTTTTTCGATAATGTTCTGGAATCTGACCATTTAGGATGGAACAATCTGGAACAATCATATTTCTCAACGGTTTTTGAAGAATTCCAATCAGTTTCATGAAAATGAGATTCTTAAATGAATTTTAAATGGAGTTCTGGAATACGGACAATTAGTACGGTACTTAATTTAAAAGAAGTTCCATTTAGGCTTGGAACTAGGATATTTCTAAAATAATTATGATGAATTCGATATATACTTTCGAAATGGGATTCCCCATTGTGAAATATGCCCAATTAGCGTGTCTTTTTTTTTTCAAAAATGAATTTGGAGAAATTCAACATATGTGATAATGGAGTTCTAAAATTATTTTTAGATGAAGTTCGTGAATTTGGCCAATTAGAACGAAACTTAGCAATTTCTTAACTGGATGAAACCCAATATGTGTAAAGAAAATGGGATTCTGTAAAGATTTTTAGATGACGATCATGAATTAAACAAAAAAAATTATATATTCAATATCAAATTTCTTTTTTTCCAGAATATCACACGAGCGTCAAAATTTAGATCAGCAGAATATAGTATTACAAGTTTCCGAGTTTATTACGAAAAAAAAATGGTACTAAGCTCAGAAACCAATTTTTTTTCGAAGTTAACTCTACTTTTCATGAATATTTTTCGATTTTAATTCCACCATTTGTTCGGCGAATTAAAGTAGGAAACTCTCTCTCTCTCTAATTCTAAGAATTTATTTGGTAGAGCCCAAAATTTCTGTAAAAGTTATATCACAAATGTATGTTTGCCAAATCCACTTGGCGAAAAAATAACAAACCTAATAGCCTGGGGGATAACTAGGTTTTTCATAAAAAACTTTCTTAAAACTAATTTACAATTAGTGCGGTTCACTCTCGGGCGAAAAATAATAATAAGGATTTTTTGCAGGAATGTGTCAGTCATTTTAGCAGAAATGTTAGTTCAAATATGTCAAATTTGCGAAATAAATTATTTGAACTTCACTCAAAACCTGAATGACACCAGCTTAAACCATATTTGAGAATAATCTACGATTATCTGGAGACCTAAGGTTTAGGGCTATTCCATCAGCAGCGACAAGTAAATGCGGTTGCCAAGTGATCACGGTAAACGGGTGAAAACACGGTATGATAAACGAGTAAATAATCAAGGCTTTGAGGAATGGATGTAACAATTTTTGTATGAATCTATTTCAACCACTTATAAATATTCACCAACGTGAAGTGAATACCCAATTTTCTAAGTCGGATATAACTGTACAGTATATCACTGTACTTGTCTTGAAGAATGTAACAATTTAGTTCTGTCAGTATAGTTATAAAATTCGCCGTGAAGTGGGAAAGACTTACAAATGATACTGTTGAAAAGGTGATCTAGAGAAGCAAGAAAAATCCAAAACTTTTATTTCCACTCAATTTTAATTCGACTTATTACCGTATAACTTTTCGTTGTAAAGGTTTTCAAAAGTGAATTAATTTTAGCTCTAGCGCGATAGTAGGTAGCAGATTTACATGTTTCGTCCTTGCAAATGTCGTGTTCAATTTTTCCCACATCCAATTTAACGTTTGCTCAATTATAAATCTCATAGATTTTTAGGGATAAAATATTTTTTTTTCTTTCATATTGTGGGTCTTTCATATATGTTGTTTTCTTTCATAAAAGTACTGTCGCGTGGAATATTAAAAAAAATCGAGAGATGGGCGGTACACAAAGAAAGAAAGGCTCTGGAAGGCCCAGAAAGACAACGCCAGTGGAAGATCGTTTTATACTATTACAAAGTCGTCGGAACCGTTTTAAAACTTCATCGGACATAAGACAGGATCTTGAGCGAGCAACGGGAAAAAAAATTCAGCCGGCTTAGTGAGAAAAAGACTCTTTAAAGCTGGTTTGAGAGCACTTAAACCAGTCCAGAAGCCTGAGTTCACATTATTAGTGAAAAAAAAAACGTTTGCTATGGGCTCAGGAGCATGTTAATTGGACTCCAGAGATGTGGAATGATGTGATTTTCTCCGATGAATCAAAATTCAAGCTACATGTTGGAGATGGAAGAATTCTCGTAAGGAGAAAACCTGCCGAGAGACTTAGCAACGAATGTCTTTTAAGACTTCCACCGAAAAAAAAGGAGTTATGGTCTGGGGATTCTTTTCTGGAAATGAAACCGGTCGATTGTGCTTCCTTAGTTCCAGCGTTACAGCAGCTGTTTTTCTGCAGGTCCCTCAGAACGAATTTGAGCCTTCTGTGTTGAAGCTTTTTGGCGAGACTTGCAAATTTATTTTTCAACAGGACAACGCTCCGTGCCACACCGCCAAAATTGTGAGTTATTAATTTTGAATTGTAGATAGACAAATTGGTTTTCAGATAAACATAAATAATTTGTTAAAAACTTGTTTTTTTTTCTTATCTCTTCAATTAAAGGTAAAAAAGTACTTCGAAGAAAAAAGTATCGATGTGTTGAGCTGGCCCCCGTATAGTCCAGACTTAAATCCAATTGAAAATATTTGGTCTATAATGAAGCTAGAAGTAGCAAGGAAGCGCCCAGAATCGATTGAAGCTTTAAAAAGTTTGTTGATGATGATTTGGGAATCCATATCTCCTGCGACTTTGAAAAATTTATCAAATTCAATGAATCGGAGGTGTATCGCTGTAATAAAAGCAAAAGGCGGTCCAACAAAATATTAATATTAAAGATTGAACTTCTATAAATCAATAAAAAACAAACAAAAAATAAAAAATAAGTGTTTAATTTATTACATTACTTTAACACCAATCAACGTATTTTGAATATTTTGGCATTTTTCGGTGTTTTGCCCCTAAACTGCAGGTCAATTTTTTTTTTCAAAAAATTACGTCATACATGTATTTAAAATGAAACAATAAACCAATTACTTTCAAAAGTTTTGTAATTTTAGCAAAAAAAGACTCCAATTTGCAATAAATTTGTTTGGCCAATTTTTTTTTACTAGCACTGTATGTTAGAAAGTGGAAGCGGTTATCTACTTAATTCGTAAAAATTTAATCATTTCTGAGGAATTGTTTGAAACAAAATTTACTGCAATCATTATTTACTATAATTTTGATAGGAACCTGATAACAGTACAGTACTTTAAACCCTTGATCCCTACAGTGCTGCTTGACATTTTCGATCAACATGCGATTCGTTAGTATCTTATGTACAAAGCTACATAAATGAAATACTCCTATATAGTATTGTTAATGTTTGGGTAAATAAATAGATGATGAAGATCTAGATGCGCAAGATAGCCTAAACTTTTTCCACTATTCCTATTAAAATTTTCTAATGTGAATGGCTAGCGTGTTAGCACTAAGTCACAAAAGAAGTAAAACAGAGGGCAATTCAATGTTGACTTACAGTCAACGATTTTGACATCAGAAGAAATTCAACTTCCACCGAGCAGGCTGATCTGATTAGATTAGAAGAAATTAATAATATTAGGTTAAGCGCCGGAAGCTGCTTAAAAGAATTTAGAGCGATGTCATGATATCAGTCTTTAAAACATCAAGCAGCGACATGTTTCGTTTGATCTACTAAGGAAATCCACAATGTTGAAGAAATTTCTAGTGCACAAGTTATTCTATTCGATACGAGCGCAGCTTGTTATAAATTTCGCAGGCCTATTCTCAAACAAAGAAGGAGAAGTCGCGTAATTTCGTCTGGTACTAGTATTTGTAACGACGAATTAAACAAAAATTGCTAGATATGGTGACGGGACAATTACTGACAAATTATATGGATCCCGCGCAATACTTGGATAAAAGTTTGGAAATATATTAGGTTTAATTTCTTCACCAAAAGTCTGGGTAATCCAAAGGAAAGACTCTGCATGCGAAAGTGGAATAAAAATAATGTAAGTATATGCTTTAATTTGACAACAAAAATGTCTATAGAGTTCTTTTCTATGGTTTTTAATAACTTTGGTTTCTTGTCAAACATACTATAACAAATACTATTTATGAACTTTATTTGATAACACAACCAGAAAGTCTAACTAATTCGATTTGTTCACACCAGCATAGGTGGATACAGAATTTTCACGACCAAGAGAATAGAACATAACGCCATATTGTGTCTATACGTATGATGTGTTCCCAGTTTTATCAAAACAAAGCTATTGACCAAATATATTAAGAAAAAAGGGTAAAACCTCCGTCTCGCAGAAGCTTCTAAATATAGCTTGATTAAGCCTTTTATTACTGATTTAAATAGGATTTGAAACCACCAGTTTACCACCCTAAAACGCTCGCTTATTTTTTTTATTTACAAATTACTTTAACCATGTTAATTTTGAAACCGGATGAGAAGGCAAATCGCAACATCTTTAAAAGATCGAACGCTGTAATTTTTACAAATTTTTATATTTTTACAATTTTTAAAGGCAGGTAATCAGTCTTCCGGGGTTTTCTAACGTTTTATATCGGATTTGGTTTCTGGATGGAAAGATCTGTATCATTGTACGACTTATTGGAATGATCGTCTATTAACTTCTAAAAACCACCTTCAAGACGTAGAAAATAAAATGAAATGTACCTAGTATTTAATACACACCGTCATCGCAAAAGGTATTCGTTCAGAAGAAAAGCGTCAAGAAACAATTGGTAAAATGTAGGATCCATATATTAAAGCAGGTGAAACATTTTTAACCAGTTAGATAGAAATGTATCAGTATTTGCTCAACAGAAAGTTGGTTTAGTAAACTCTGGACAATGAGAACAATTTCCGTTATCCTTGCATAGGGATTAGAGTTTGTAATTTTGCTTCGTATATCGTATTTCGTGAAAGTTTATAGTTGGTGCCGAAAAAGCACAAACAAAGGCAGGCAATCTAATTCTGTTTATGGTTGTTCCATACATCCACCCCTTAAGATACACACTGTGTTAAAATAACTCAAGTTTTTTTTTTAAATGTCCGCCATTTGACAACACGTGGCCTTTGGACCATCGTACCGATGGATTAGGAAAGTTTAAACTGACCACTAATATTCTCCCTTAGGCAAGCTAAGTGCTGTTATAGAAGCCGAGCAGTGAGCGTCGTAAAAACAGGTAAGTGGAAAAATCACCCAGTTTGTATTTTGCATCAGAAAAACGTGCTGTGTGAAAAAATTCACTTTTGTTACATATTGTGTGTTTGTTCTTAACTTTTATAATTTTTGTATATTTAGAATTTGCGATTAATTACAAAATATATACATACAACAGATGAGTCGACGGGAGGTACATGCTCGCAGACCTATCATAATTAATATAATAAATAAATAAAAATATTAAATTGAAAAATTGTGTGTGCATCAAAAAAATGAAATTTATAAAAAACATTTTGGGTTTTTGAATTTAGAGATCAAAATTCAATTAAATTTTATTCAATTATTTATAAAGCTTATTCAATTAAATTTTAGTTAATTTTAATTTTTCAAGTAACCACCTCACGTCAAAACTAATAAAAAATCGTTTAATCATGTCTCTATCTTAACCTCACACTAATGGCACAATCGATACTAAAACAGGAACGCCAAAATAGTTACGTTTTATAACAAAACCAAAGGTGCTACCGAAAGTTTTACTCTTTATTGGAGACTACTGGAAATAGCCTTACTAAAGCCAAGCGGTGTAGTCTTTGCGTAACTGCTTTAGATAGAAAGACTCAATTAACGTCGCTAAGATTTGCGTTGAGCTTAGCCTTGACCAATTAGTTTTGTAAATTTATTTTTTTTTCATTATTATAATTAAGCATTAAGATGCTCACAATAGATTTCTTCAAATCCCCAATTCAAATATATGTTTATTATTCCATTTAGAATTCATTTAAGTTCCACTATTTTCTAATTTCTGTCTGAGATATCTTATATTTCCTACTGGGTTCAGAACAATTCGCTTACATTTGACATTTCTTCCTGATTTTTCACAAAATATTCTTAATTAAATCTCATAAAAAAGAGAAGAACTTTCGGCAATTTCGTAGAAATATGCCATAGTTTCTTACTCGAGTAAGTTAGAATTCAGAAGGAAAATCTTTGAGACTCTTAAAAGTTTCATGATTTTTATTTTAAATTCTGAATGAATTCCTTATAAACATCCGAATCAAGCGCACTGGGATGGAACTAAAATTCCAAATACAACTGGAACTAAACCAACTCTATCGTTGTAAAATGATTTTTCAATAATTCAGACCTTTCGAAAACGATTGTAATGGATTAAACTTCACTTCGTATGAATTTAAACTGTTTTGAGAATTTCTTAACATTACCTCTAATGGAGGGCTCTTCCAAAAACTAAAAAAACTTGCAAAGAAAACTTTTTTAAGGAACTGAAGCAAGAGTATTCATTGGCTTTTGTCAAATATATGTTTACAAAGGAAATCAAAAAGCAATGAACAGTCAACCACAATGTGTTTTTAGTTTCAAACAACGGAATAAGTTATAGAGATCTTCAGGGTTCCGTCTTGCATTCAACTATCTTTTTAATTATTATTAACTCCCTTCTATCATTCGAAGAGGTGATGCTTACAGGGTTGAATTTAATCACCGGAAGTTCCAATCCTGGCTGCTCTCTGGTAAAACCGAAAACTACTCTTCATCATTTTTTTCTATAAACTGTTCTAGTGTTGACAACTCTAACTCAATAGAGATGCTAGGAGTGGCTATCACCAGAAAGATCTCTTGGGCTGAACAAAATTAAAAGGCAGCGGTTAGCGATGCCAAATATTTACGCCGTTCTAAATTCTATATAACTTCAACAGAACTCCTAGAAATATACAAAGCGTACAAAAGATGCTGATTCACTCCCGCTCCCACCGACGAAATCTAGGAGCTGCTCTGTTTAACTTTTTGAACTGTATATGCTCATCTGAGCTCTAAGAACTTATGCCCGAATTAGCTAGGCCTTCAATAACCCAAATCATTGTTCATCGTTACAACCTTCATGTGAAATTTGTCCACATTAATAAGTTCAAAAATTCGTTTTTTAACAAATCAACCGCGATTATGAAACAGACTGAGACTAAGACCTTTCCCTTGACTTGTAATTTACAGAGATCTAAATTAAATATCAAAAGTAGCATTAAGCAAGCAATTGCTAAGCGTTGCCTATTTGTTTTGGTAAAATTATACATTTGGCTACATATTAAAAAAAATAAAGTAAATCTTACCTTCATTATGAAAATCACTGAAATCACCATTGTTCGTGTATTCCCCACTCTGTCCCACCAAACTATTATTAATCCCACTATTACTTCCTTCACCATTACTATCAATTTCTGAACTATGCATATTCAGACTATTAAAATCCTGTGACGTTGTATAATGTCCAGCCGGCACTTCAAATCGTTCGCCACTACTCGAAAAGGTCCATTCAAATTTTACATCAGGTGGATCGGCATTGACACGACATGGTACCGAAACTGATTCATCCATAGATGCGCCAACAACTATCATGGTTGCAGTCCAACAAACTGGTCCATCTAAAATTGAATATAAACAAAACAAAAATTCATTTTAGATCATCTGGTGATAAAGATTTAATTTTCTGGCTATACAAATAGAAAAAAAAATCTAAATAATTAAATGGCTTTTTGAATTTTCTATTTCAGTGTTGTTTTGCATAAACAACATTTATTTACCATAATGTGTAATGTTTGTGTTTTGTACCTTGTAATGTTTGTATATCTTTTCAAATTCACAGCGAAAATTTGCTGCAAACCATTATAACCCTGAGGTTTACTTTTGTAAATAATATACTCGTACATATGTATAAACACACGTAAATGCTTTTCCTTATATTTCCTACTATTTGAAAACTTCTGACACATTTAAAAAGAAAAATAAATAAGTGGAATGGAAAACATTTAACATATCCGTTTATATACATAAATACTTTTCTAACCCATATGTACTATACGCTATATATTGTAAATGGTTCTGGGGTACATTAACATATAAACATATTTACAATGTCAGAAACAAAAATAAAAGCTACATATACTGTATGTGCATTTGGTGGTGTTACTAAAATCATTTACAGTTGATGCTTGGGTCCAACAACCAACAATTTATACACATTCTTGTTTCATCGAAACGAGAAATAGCTACTCAAGAAAAAAAAATGTCACTAAAGTTATTTGGTACGTATGTTATACATAGCGGGAGTAAAAAAAGCGGAAATAGCTTTTAACATTAAAAATCAACAACGACACAAAATTTTTGAACATGAAAATCGATTTTTTTTTTTTTTTTGCTTCATTTTAATATACATATATAACCAGACCAAACTTTGTTGATTCTTTTATAAATCTTAATAAAAAAATAAAAAATTCCATTTGTTTTTGTTTATTTATAGAATTTATTTATTAATTTTTACTTCATTTCTCGAAACATAGAATTTATATTTACTTTATTGATTTATTGATTTTTGCTTTACTGGCATAATACACTTACATAATACATCCTAATAATTCGTCAAAATTTTATATTACGAAAATTCGAGTAAATATTTTATGTATATTGACATTTCATACGAAAAATTTGATTATGTGTCAAAAGTTATTTTTATTTTTTCCTCATTTAAATATCTTCACTTTTTATCAAAGGAATGAATAATTTGTTATTACGCTTATTTAGGTAAAACAAAATATTTTTTGTAATGGCTTAATTAAGGAAATAAACGACTGATTGGTCATTGTGGGCTTATTCACAATTTGTTTATTAGAATAACATATGAGATAATTCTGGAACAATAGGATAAACTATCCCAAGTAACAATTTGGAGTTGTCAAAATGTTGTGCCATCTAAAATTCACAGAAATTAAGTTATAATAACTTCTTAAAAAATAAACAAAAACATCAGTGATGGTTTGTCGACGTAATAGCAGCAAAAATGTTAATCGTAGTTTGCTTGCCGATATGTTATAGCAACGTCAAACAGCACACTCGTAATAAATGGTAAATTACTTTTGAGACAGCAGTTTGATTTATTTAAAAATATAGGTTCTCAAATAGCAAAAAAATTATATTTGCAGTTTCGCTGTGCTTTCACGCAAAATTGTTACATAAGAAAAATTAATGTTATAGCAGCAAACACGGAGTTAAGGGAATCGATTTCAAAATAGCAAAACAGTCAGAAATAACTAAAGAGCTATTATTTTGAAAATTATTGTAATAATAACAATTTGTTGCTAAATGATTGGTAAAAACCTATTTCTATAATTGCATCTACAATTTTAATGATGCCATTTTAATTATGTTTTCTATACTTCAATAATAAATGTCATAAATAGATATTTTATGAAATATTGACAAGGAAAATATGACTTTGCTTGTGATTTTTAATCGTAAAAATACACGGGAAACAAATTTCATCGTTTGAAAAAGTAGGTCAGAAAAGGAAAACGCTACTTAAAAATATTTGATATTAATAATAAAATTAAAATCAAAATTTTTTTCGAAAAATTTATTTTTCCTGAAAAATAAACCCAAATCTGTTAAAAAGCTTCTGCTAATCAACCAAAAGCTGAAGATTGGCGTTTTTTTAATATTTGCATGTGATAAAGTTGTTTTTGTCAAAAGTTTTTAACCAGATAAATGATGCAGCCATTTTTATGAAAAGAAAATTTAACTTAAAAGATGGCTTTAATATAAATAACAGCTAAATAGCATAATAGATAACCATTTTAACTATTTGTCCTAAATTAAATATTATTACAGCTAAAGTGTCTTACACACTTACAAAAAAGTAACCAAAATATATTGTGTACATCACACCAGAAATCCCATTTTAGAAAACCAAGATTTCTATATATAATTCGAACCATTGGGATTGTGCAATTTTGTGCCTGTAATTAGAAAATTGGTGCATAGCGTACTTTAGGAATTAGGAATGGGATTTCTCACGTGATTATCACACCAGAAATCCATATATTCAGTTTTATATAATAAAACATATTTTTCGGAGTATGATGATTGTGCAAAATTGTGCGTTACTTAACTGACCTTGAAAATAGTTTATATTGGCCAGAATCGGCCATAGAACATCCACAATTGATCAAAATCTAGATTTTTCGATGAGGTTATATGGGCGATTTCCAGAAATCCCACCTTTTATTAACATTCGAATTAAAACAAAGTGTGTTTATTATGCTGGCCAACTTTTCACGTTTGTGCATATCACACTTTAGCCAAAATCGGCCATAGAACATCCACAATTGATCAAAATCGTGATTTTTCGAAGAGGTTATACGGGCGATTCCAGAAATCCCACCTTTTATTAACATTCGAATTAAAACAAAGTGTGGTATTATGCTGGCCAAGTTTCACGTTTGTGCATATCACACTTTAGCCAGAATCGGCCAATAGAACATCCACAATTGATCAAATCGTGATTTTTCGAAGAGGTTATATGGGCGATTTCCAGAAATCCCACCTTTTATCAACATAAGAATTAAAACAAAGTGTGGTTATTATGCTGGCCAAGTTTCACGTTTGTGCATATCACACTTTAGCCAGAATCGGCCATAGAACATCCACAATTGATCAAAATCGTGATTTTTCGAAGAGGTTATATGGGCGATTTCCAGAAATCCCACCTTTTATCAACATAAGAATTAAAACAAAGTGTGGTTATTATGCTGGCAAGTTTCACTTTTGTGCCTAACACACTTTAGCCAGAATCGGCCATAGAACATCCACAATTGATTCAAAAATCGTGATTTTTCGAAGATTTTATATGGGCGATTTCCAGAAATCCCACCTTTTATTAACATTCGAATTAAAACAAAGTATGGTTATTATGCTGGCCAAGTTTCACGTTTATGCATATTACACTTTAGCCAGAATAGGCCATAGAACATCCACAATTGATCCAAAAATCGTGATTTTTCGAAGAGGTTATATGGGCGATTTCCAGAAATCCCACCTTTTATTAACATTCGAATTAAAACAAAGTGTGGTTAGTATTCTGGCTAAGTTTCACGTTTGTGCATATCACACTTTAGCCAGAATCGGCCATTAGAACATCCACAAATGATCAAAATCGTGATTTGTTCGAAGAAGTTATATGGGCGATTTCCAGAAATCCCACCTGTTTATTAACATTCGAATTAAAACAAAGTGTGGTATTATGCTGGCCAAGTTTCACGTTTGTGCATATCACACTTTAGCCAGAATCGGCCATAGAACATCCACAATTGATCAAAATCGTGATTTTTCGAAGAGGTTATATGGGCGATTTCCGGAAATCCCACCTTTTATTAACATTCGAATTAAAACAAACTGTAGTTAGTATTCTGGCTAAGTTTCACGTTTTTGCATATTATACTTTAGCCAGAATCGGCCATAGAACATCCACAATTGATCAAAATCTAGATTTTTCGATGAGGTTATATGGGGCGATTTCCAGAAATCCCACCTTTTATTAACATTCGAATTAAAAACAAACTATGGTTATTATAAGTTTCACGTTTGTGCATATCACACTTTAGCCAGAATCAGCCATAGAACATCCACAATTGATCAAAATCGTGATTTTTCTAAGAGGTTATATGGGCGATTTCCGGAAATCCCACCTTTTATCAACATTCGAATTAAAACAAACTATAGTTATTATGCTGGCCAAGTTTTACGTTTGTGTATATTATACTTTAGCCAGAATCGGCCATAGAACATCCACAATTGATCAAAATCGTGATTTTTCGATGAGGTTATATGGGCGATTTCCAGAAATCCCACCTTTTATTAACATTAGAATTAAAACAAAGTGTGGTTATTATGCTGGCCAAGTTTCACTTTTGTGCCTAACACACTTTAGCCAGAATCGGCCATAGAACATCCACAATTGATCAAAATCGTGATTTTTCGAAGAGGTTATATGGGCGATTTCCAGAAATCCCACCTTTTATTAACATTCGAATTAAAACAAAGTGTGGTTAGTATTCTGGCTAAGTTTCACGTTTGTGCATATCACACTTTAGCCAGAATCGGCCATAGAACATCCACAATTGATCAAAATCGTGATTTTTCGAAGAGGTTATATGGGCGATTTCCATAAATCCCACCTTTTATTAGCATTCGAATTAAAACAAAGTGTGGTTAGTATTCTGGCCAAGTTTCACGTTTGTGCATATCACACTTTAGCAGAATCGGCCATAGAACATCCACAATTGATCAAAATCGTGATTTTTCGAAGAGGTTATATGGGCGATTTCCGGAAATCCCACCTTTTATTAACATTCGAATTAAAACAAAGTATGGTCATTATGCTGGCCAAGTTTCACGTTTGTGCATATCACACTTTAGCCAGAATCGGCCATAGAACATCCACAATTGATCAAAATCGTGATTTTTCGAAGAGGTTATATGGGCGATTTCCAGAAATCCCACCTTTTATTAACATTCGAATTAAAACAAAGTGTGGTTATTATGCTGGCCAAGTTTCACGTTTGTGCATATCACACTTT